>CM054059.1:136362747-137089820 GCA_028641055.1 Alopecurus myosuroides
TGCATTTCGTTGTCCATCTGAATCCTTGCTGCTAGGCTTGGTGGTGCATTGGTATGTATTGGAGGCCCGACGTTGCTCGCAACTGTCTCATAGGTGTTCTCCAAATTGGTACCACGCTCATCGTCGATGATCATGTTGTGCAGAATGACACATGCACGCACGATCAACCCAAGAGTGCGCATGGAGTAGGAGCGTCCGGGAACTGCTAAAATGTTGAATCTAGACTTCAACACTCCAAATGCACACTCCACATCTTTGCGCCAACACGATTGAGCAGCAGTGAAGACACGTTGCTTGTCACTTTGTGGAAGAGTAACACCCTTCATGAACACCGGCCAGGAGGGGTAGATGCCGTCGGCAAGGTAGTAACCCCAGTTGTACTGGTGTCCATTCACCGTGAAGTTCACTGTGGGTGCTTCTCCTCTAAGCACTTCCGTGAACAATGGGGACTGATTGAGCACATTGATGTCGTTGTTGGACCCGGCGACTCCAAAAAAAGCATGCCAGATCCAACGATCATACGACGCAACGGCTTCTAAGATCACGGTTGGATGTTTGATGTCTCCCCTTGTGAACTGACCGGCATGCGCAACTGGGCAGTTCCTCCACTGCCAATGCATGCAATCTATGCTCCCTAGCATTCCCGGAAAGCCGCGCTCCTATGGTATCAGCACCGGATCCATAAGCTAACAGACGCAACGCCGTAGTACACTTTTGTAGCGGAGTAAAACCCGTACGGTTCAGAGCATCAACTCTTTGGGTGAAATACGGAGAGTATTCACCCAATCTATCCACAATGCGTAGAAAAAGGGATCGCCTCATCCGATACCTTCGACGGAAGAAGCTCGGAGGATAAGTGCAGTGGGGGGCGAAGTAGTCGTCGTAGAGCCGCTCGGCGGCGCCAACACGATCACGCCTGATGAACTGTCGACGGCGCCGCGGCGGTCTTGGCACCGCTTGGAGCGCCGCCTCGTACTCGGCCTCCATTGCCGCCTGCATTCCGGCGATCAGCTCACCCTCCAGTCCCTCGCTCGAATCGCTGCTGCTTGACGAAGACATGGCGTCGAGAGGGTGGGAATGAAGAGTAGAATGGATGAACTTGTTGTGGTTTGAGTGCAGCATATGGGGGGGTATTTATAGGAGGGATCAGCTCCAAATTTCAATTTTTTCGAAAAAAAATTCAATTTTTTTGGACAGCAACGGATACCCCTAACGGCTAGCTGACGTGGACCAATAGGGGGGCGCCACGTCAGCTAGCCGTTGGCCCCAACGGCTCCTCGCTGCAGCCCGCCGCTACCGCCCCGGCCTGCCAACGCACGGCCCGGGCTACCGCCCCTATCGCCCGCCCACTACCGCCCCAGGCCCTCCCTACCGCCCCGCCTATGCGGGCGGTAACCGAGGCGAGATGGGCCTGTCGACGGGCGCCCCGGCCACCGCCCGCCGGCACCTAACGCCCCACCCTACCGCCCCCTAACGCCCCCGCGCGGGCGGTAAGCCCACTACCGCCCCGCGCTGCAGCCCGCACTGGCACCAGCCTTATGATTAGTCGGTGTGCCAGGATGTGTAGCGAGGATGTCAATCAAGTCGGAGGGGCATGCAATTTTTTTGTAATTCCTAGCAAGATCTTATTTACGATATATTGTTAAGGGCTCCTATTCATTTAAATCTCAATAAATTCATATCAGATTTCATTTCGAACTGAGGTTGTAGAAATCATCTTCTTCATGATAACTAGCTGCATGAACATAGAGGTTTATATCTTTCCTGGTGTGCGCAATTTTTGTGGCGACACAGCCATTCCGCTGGAGCAGGGCGTCCTCGCCAGGTATCCTTGGCGATTGATCCCATTTATTAGTTTGTACTACAGGGAGCAGGAGGCCGGTGTTATTATGTAACCTCCAAGCGCAATGGCCGCGGCCGCCGATACGGTGGATAAGAGGCTCGCGCCTCCGCGTCCACCTCCATCAGTGCCTAAAGCTTGAGAGCCTCCGCAGTCTCTTCAGCATCCGGGTTCAATGGGTAGGGGCGGAGTGTGGGGATGGGCAAGAGGGTCCTCGCGCCGGTGGTGGAGAGGAACATGAGCGGCGATCTAACTTGGTCGAGAGAGGGCGTTGGGGGCAAACGAATGGGGACCGGCGGTGAGACGATGTCCTCGCGGTGGCAGTGAGAGATACTCCGGCGAGAATGCGCTGGACGAGAGGGATTGGAAGAGTGCTACATAGAGTGAGCCTATCTTTTTTTTAAAAAAAATTGCGTGTGTTTGGGCACGTGGCCCAGACTTTTTCATCAAAATATTTTGTGATTAATCATGATCATTTGATGCTTTTGAAGATCTTTTATAAGAATATTAAGTTTTCGTTTATAAAATAGTTTTATTTAAACAAGAGATGGGATCTATATTTTCATCTCCGTATTATTTTAGTCCCTCTTAATAGAAAAACTTATTTTTATCTCCCTTTTCATATTAAAATTGCTAAAGATAAAAAAAATTGAGATAGCCCGTAGCAACGCACGGGCATTCCAACTAGTATGTTTAGTACGAGCATGAAAAACAGGATTTGCAGACAGATATGTAGATCCAAAATTGTCACACCACAGTACTGGTTTTTTATGTAAGGAGAAACCAAGCTCATGAAGAAGGGCCTCAACCCAAATAACCTCAGTCGTGGCATTGGCTAGTGTTTTATACTCAGCTTCCGTACTAGAGCGCGAGACAGTAGCCTGTTTGCGAGCACTCCATGAGATAAGATTTGGACCAAGAAATGTAGCAAAACCTCCTATAGAGCGACGATCATCAAGACACCTAGCCCAGTCTGCATCAGAGAAGGCACTAAGGAGTGTAGAGGAGGATTTCTAAATATGAAGACCAACATTAAGGGTCCCTTGTACATAGCGAAGAATGCGTTTAGCTGCAGTCCAATGAGATGTATTAGGTGCATGAAGATATTGACATACTTTATTAACAGAGAATGCAATATTAGGTCTTGTGAGAGTCAAATATTGAAGAGCACCAATAACACTGCGATAATGAGTACTATCTTCAGGACCAAGCAAAGATCCATCATGTAAAGAGAGCTTATCAGAGGTACATAGTGGTGTAGGAGCTGTGGTGCACTTGGTCATACCAACTCGAGCAAGCAATTCCGAAGCATATTTTTCCTGAGTAAGGAGCAGTCCATCAGAGGGTTTCTTGAGTTCAATGCCCAGAAAAATAGTGAAGAGAGCCAAGATCCTTGAGAGCAAAGGTTTTATGTAACTCATGAACAAGAAGAGACATGGCATGATCTGATGAGCCAGTGAGGATAATATCATCGACATATATGAGCATAAACATGATAATTTCATCCTTATGATAGAGACAAAGTGATGTATCAGCTTTGGAAGGAAGAAAACCAAACTGACGAAGAGTGGTACTTAACCAAGAGTACCATGCACGAGGAGCCTGCTTCAGTCCATACAGTGCTTTATCTAATTTGCACACAAACATGGGAGACTTGGGATCTTCAAATCTAGGTTGTTGTTTCATATAAACCTCTTCTTCTAGAACACCATGAAGAAACGTGTTCTTGACATCTAGCTGCCGAAGACTCCATTCCCCGAGAGACAGACAGAGAGAGAACAATCCGAATAGTAGCGGCTTTGACAACTGGACTGAACGTGTCTTCGTAATCAAGACCATAGCTTTGCTTGAAACCTTTTGCAACTACGAGGGCTTTGTATCGTTCAACTGAGCCATCCGAATTTTTCTTTATTCTATACACCCATTTGCAATCAACAATGTTCTGATGCGGACGAGCGGGAACAAGATGCCACGTCTTGTTGTGCATAAGTGTTGTGTATTCTTCTTCCATAGCTCTTCTCCAATTTGAATCACTCAAAGTAATAATTTGTGGATTTCGTATACCTTTCTGGAGACGTGTGTGAGCAGTCGGTGCAGGAGGGGCTACAGGCTGCTCGGAAGCAGTGGATCCTACAGGAGAATCATGTGCAGGCGAGACAGGCACAGAAGATCCCGTAGAACTCTGTGCACCGGGGTGTGCTGAAGATGTGGGCGTAGAGGATCCGGTCGAGCTATCGATGTCGGAGGTTGTCAGTGACGCGTCGTGTGGCGAGTGGGAAGCAGCAACACGGGCGTGTGGCTGGCGCTGCTCCTGCGCAGTCCCAGGAGGGGACAGGGACAAGTCCCGAGGCGGAGACAGCCCACCAATGGCTTCAAGTGATTGGACGGGGAATCCCGAGGGGATCCAGGTGCCTGATCCGAGGCGGATTTTTCCAGAGAATCAGTACCGCGATCGGTGTTGTCCCTTGTGCTGTAATCTTCTCCGTTTGAGCTCAAATGAGAACCATTTTAGATGATTTCAGTACTGTTGTTTGCAGAATCTTCAGCTCTACCCACTTCAACCTGCGGAACAGTAATAGCAGGAACTACAAACTGCATGTTATCATTAGTATGCACACCCTCAATAGTAGATGATGAAGATTGTTGTGGTGAAAATAAAAGGAGTTCTTCACGAAGTCTTTTTCCCGCATTTGGATGAAGTGAGGCAAAAGGAAATATGTTTTCATAAAACACAACATCTCTAGAGATATACACACGCCCTGTAGAAGTTTCAAGGCATTTGACTCCCTTATGACGTGGACTATAGCTGTAGCATCCCAACTTTTAATAAAGATGGAATACCTGTGTTTATTGTGCTAGTCCCTGGATCAATTGCTAGCACCACAGTACAAAATTAAATATCATGCAAATGCATCAAATTCTATTACATCGCATGATCCAGTCTTTACAAAATAGTATTACAACTTGCATAGTCTTAGAAGACTAGCAGAAAACAAAGACATACAGCGGAAAACATAGTACAACATTGAGCCCATCTTCTTCATGTGCCACAGGCAAAACATGTTGGCGATAGTCTCGAGATCCTAAACGAAATCCTCACTCGTCTTCAGAAATATCTGCAATATGGAATATGCAGCCACAAGGGAGTCAATACAATTTAATGTATTGGCAAGTAACACTATGGTGGATATAAATGGCAAGACTAATACTACATGCTTATTTGGCGGAGTGGAGTTTTGGCTAAGTTTGCATAAAGCCAGTTTTCTCCTATCACTTTTTGTAAAACAAACTTTTCTTTTCAAAAGGGTGGCAACATTGGATTAAGATCCAAGCACCACAAATACTGTTCACTTGGTCAAATTTTACTTATTGAAATTGATGATGAGATTCTTCCGTCAATCCTTGTCCAGCTGCTCATAGTTGTCCATAACCGGGGACACGGCTAAGATCTTAGTTTGTTGACTCTGCAGAGTTTGTGCACTTTCACCTTCAGACTCAAATCAGCCCAAACATCCTATACACCCTGAGTGCATTAAGGAAAGGAGAAGATTGAGACGAGATCTTTCAGAAGAAATTCCACCACCGTTTGGCTTACCCGTTCCACCTATAATTATGCTACATCTGCTTGTAAGCCTAGTGAGTTCATTCAACTTAGTTGATCAAGACAGAGCCCATATGACTAAAGGCTGCACGGGAAGCTACTAAACTTAGAAGGACATAGTAATCTCTTTGTTCCTGGGTGGCCATCCGCAAGTGACAACCTCAAGTGGAATAACCCTTAGATAAGGGCCCTAAGGGAACACTCAACATAACCCAGTCTTACCACTTCCACCCAGGTGGTTCATTCATTAGTTATACTTAGGATTTTTCCTCAACATCTAGTAAAACAATTTGTAACATTGCATAGCACCTAGTAAATTCTAAGGCTATCAAAATAACAAGGTAAAAGGGATGGCTACACACTACTAGGATAATAGCATAGCATAGTATAACTTAGTAAAATTTTCTATCATGCATACTACTCAAAATCAACTAATGCATATAGAAAATAATGGGTAGTTGATGGTGTGTTACTTGCCTTGTTGAAGTTGGTGAAGAATTCACACTCTTCACAAAAGATCGTTGCTCTCTGTACAATCTATTCGTTGAAAACACAATAACAAAATAAACAAACATGCTATCAAGCAAACATACAAGTGAAGAGATCATACAAAGCAATAACATAGCCAAAGGAGTTTAACCTAGTGGGCTAGGACAAGTTCTAGGTTTAAGTTGAAAGATTCATTCTCTAATGGTCTCATACTTGTTAAGGAAATTCCAATGGTTTACTTGGGAAGGACTAGGTTGAGTTTGATGTGATCTAACTTTATTATAACCATACTTGTCGAGGAAGTTCCAAGAGTTCACTAAGAATAAACATATTACTTCTTCAACTAAAGTAATACATGCAAACACTTGGTCATATTCACCTTCAAAAATATTTGAGTGACTATGTTAGTATTTTCCATTGTGGTTAGGGTAGGTCTAATAACTTCATCATCAAAGGGAAATTATTACTAAGTCTTGGGTTTTCCATTTGAGTCAATGGTTGGACAAAAATAACTTGTTATTCTTCAACTTGTATGGATTGCTTCTAGGCCTCATGTGATTGCCTTCTTCAAGATCATCATCATGCCATCTAAGTTGTTTCCTTCCTTGGTGTGGTGCTTCTCTTGGTCTTGATAGTCTTCATGGTTTTCACTTCACTAATTGGTTTGGGTATGGGATGTGCACAAATACTACTAAGTTAATTTGAAAGAAAATTTAAGAAGAAGGATAGAAAGAGAGGGGGAGATGCTTTCTTCTGAATTTCTTCACACTTGTACTTCCTTGAGTTTCTTCTAGGTGTGGAGTACATGTATTTTCTTCAAAACTTCTTCATTGATCTTCCTTGTAGCTCTTCATGTTGCCACCAAGTTGATATTGAAGTTTCATTCTTGTGCTTGAGTCTTGATCTCCATTTTGCTAACTTGGTGAATTCTTGAAGCAAGAATAGGGGAATGGAGAAGTAGATAGAATACTAGGGTGCTAGTGTTTGAGGTTCACTACTTTCTCTTTTATATGGTTGGCATACTAGGGACTTGGTCTTGGCTCCAAAATGGACACAACAAACAATGGTAGAAAGAAATAGAAACAAGATCTAAGACATAATAACTAGATGGACTACTATGATGGATTTTTGGCTAAATAACATGGTCATGGTCCAATGGCGTCCAAAATGGTTGGGCAAGTTTGTTTCTGGTTCAAGGTTATCAAATGGAGCAATTTTGCAAAAGGAACTATATTGAAAATATTTATAGAAATTAATCTATGTCAAAAATACTCAAGTAGACAACTTAATTCTAAATTCAATTTTAATTTGTTCAAATATTATTTTGGGACAGAGGATATGAAAGTACACATCCTAAGGTTTCCAAATATATTTTATTTACAATTTTTGGATTTGTAGAATTTGAATTATGCCAAATTTCACCATACAAGCATATTTGAATTTTAACAAATTCAAGTTTGTCAAATTTGAATTTGGACAGTGCCAAAAGTTTCTAGATGTCAAGGGCTTTTCAAAAAGTCCAAGATTGCCAAATTTGGCTAAGTGGTTTAAAAGATATGATGATTTGAAGTTGTAGGGGCTTTTCTGCAAATCTGCCATTTAATTTTATTCCGGGAGAAAATCGATTTTTCCTGCGGATAAGGTTGCGCTGACGTGGCTGTTTCCTATTGGCTGATACCGGTTCGATTAAATGATTTAAACAGGGCCCCTAGATCTAGATCTAACGGCCAGAAATAAAAGAGAGAGAGAGAAGGGGTTCTCACCGGACCTAGGTCGCCGGAAATGGTGGCCGCGGTGGTGCTGCTCACCGGAAAACGACGATGCGGCGCTCCGGTTGTGCTCGAGATCGATGGAGACCACGGGGAGACTCAGGGAAGCACAGCGAGGAAGATGGTGACGACGGCACGGCTCCACGGGCTCAGTAGCAACGACGGCGGGGTTATCCCGAGGCGGACGTGCTGTTTGCTCCGGCGAGCTCGAGGCGGATGAACAGATGCAAGAGAAACAACCAAAAAAAGAATCAGAGAGGTGCGCACGGGCATGGTAAACCAAGGGGAACCAACGGGGACAGAGGTGATGGACTACCTTGCCGGATTTCGAGGATCACGGCGGCTGCACGGTTCAACTCCGGTGACAAATCTCTCGGGCGTGGGGGAATGAAACAGAGGGAGAGTATAGGAGAAGTGGAGAGGGGCTCGGGTTCTCTTTATAGGGCCAGAGAGGGGGGCATTCATGGCCTTAATGGCCTGGAATCGATCGGCGAAATTTTTGGCCGTGATAGAGAGGTTTCCAAACAGAGGAGGAAGAAGGATGACGTCAGGTATGACGTCAGCAAATTTTTTCCTTTTATTTCTGTTTATTTGATTTAATCATATCTTCTGTTTTATGACTCCAATTAATATGAAACAAAATTCTAAATTCTTATTATTTCAAACACTTCCCAACAGTACCACTTTTGTGGGGTTTTCATCATTTTTGAATTTTTCAAAATACAAATTCAAATGAATTCATAATTGCCTTAATATACCAATTAAATGAGAAAAAAATAATAAAATAGGGAAATGGGTTTGGGAAATTTTCATAGACTAAAATATGGTTAATTATTATTTTCCAAAACCATTTCAACTTGTTCCATGATTTTATAATTTTTAAATAAGATGAAAACATCATAGTCACTTAATAGAAAAATTTCCTTATTTATTTGACTTGGGGTTTAAAAAAAATAATGTGGTTTTCTCAAATTAAGATGTTGTTTTCCCAATTGAAAACATTATTTTTTTTAAAGTTACTTTACTTGTTTTCACAATCTTATATTTTGAAAAATAAATAAAACTCTAATAATACTTTAAGGCCATTTTTAAAATTTAGTAAATAATAAATTGATGTTATTATCTAAATAAAATTTCAAAGACATTTTACATGTCATATATTATTTTTGGAGAGTCATTTTTAAACCATTCTCACATTTTATAATTTTAGGATATGAAGGATTTACTAATAGTAACTTAATGTTATTTAATTAGTTCATATCAAATAGTTAATGTTGTTGATCAATAAAATTTAGAATAAAACTACAAGTCATGATATTGTTTTCCAAAACCCTCTTTTATGTTATTATCAAGCATTGCATTTTTATTTTCACACCTTTATGTTTAAAACTTGGAATAACAACTAAAGGTTATTATTAATAATTTTATTCTCCTCAAATACTTTTAAGGCCTAGAACTTTATTAAGGGTTACAAATAATTGAGTAATGTTGCCATAAACTATTTTCAAAGTAATATTACTTGTTTTCATAAACAATTTATTTCTATAACACTATATTATTTTGTTGATTGACATAACACTTGGAAAACAAGGATCCAACTTATATCTATTTTGGGGTTTTCAATAATAGTGAAACCCTTTTTAGAGATAAGAAGAAAAATATTAGAGATAACAATTCTCTAGTTTTTATATATCAAAGATATTTTCAAGATCATAATTGGGTTGAAAACATGTTTGGTGTAAGGGTTTGCTTAAGAAGAATTATTTTATTTATGTAGAATTATTTATTTTGAAATGACTTTAGGGTTTATGGAATAGAAGTATATTGGATTTTCATTTCCAAAACATTAGAACATGCATTGTTTTCTTTTGTTTCTTGCATCTCATTTGGTTTTTGGTGACTTACTAAACATGAAAACAGAAAGTTTCAAATTTTTGTGATTTTTGAGTTTTCCAAAAATCAGGGATGTTACAATAGCCCAAGAAGACACACTTTTTCGAATGAAAAGAAAGTTTACGTTTGTTATATGGTCTAAGGTTGGTCCAACACGCACAACCAAAAACTCGAAGGGAATCATATTGTGGCTTGATATGAAGGAGTTTTCCGTAGGTGTCTCAAAATTGAGAACCTTGGAGGGAAGAATATTGATAAGATATGTGGCAGTGAGGAAAGCTTCATCCCAAAATTTTAATGACACAGATGCATTAGCTAATAAAGAGAGACCAACCTTAACAATATGACGATGTTTACGCTCAGCCGAACCATTTTGTTGGTGAGCATGTGGACAGGAAACATGATGAGTGATGCCCACTTTTTGGAAAAAAAGTATTGAGTTTTTCATATTCTCCACCCTAATCAGTTTGCATAGTGACATTTTTGCGATTGAATTTGTGTTCAACAAGCTGTTGGAAAATAAGAAATACTTGGAAAACATCAGAATGTTTCTTGAGCAAGTAAATCCAAGTAAATTTACTAAAATCATCAATGAAGCTTACATAACAGAGATGTTTGCCAAAAGAGGGAGGTGCAGGACCCCATACATCAGAGAATATTTGCTCCAAGGGAACAGTGGAGACACTAGTAGAGATAGGATAAGGCAACTCATGGCTCTTTGCTTGTTGACATGGATCACATATGTAAGGATTTATTTCTGGCGAATAAGAAAGATTATTTTTACTAACAACTTGTTGAACAAGATGATGGATGCCCTAGACGACAATGCCATGTAGACGAGGAAGGCTTGATGGTGATGAACAATAAACGATATGGAGGCATGCTTTCGAGACCCCATGGAAGCTGGAACAATGGGGTATAAACCATCATGACAGGGGCCTCTAAACAGTATTTCCTTCGTATCCTGATCCTTAATCAAGAAGAAAAGTGGATGAAATTCAATAAAGGCATTGTTATCCAGGGCAATTTTATGGGCAGAAAGTAAATTCTTAGAGGCACTAGGAACATGCAAGATGTTACGGAGTTGAATGGAACTATGAGGGGTGTGCAATACTGAATGACAAACATTAGCAATTTACATACCTTTGCCACAAGCAGCGTGGACATGATCACGACCATGATAGGTGTCACGTGTAGTGAGCTTGTTCAAATCTCCGGTGATGTGGTTTGCAGCTCCTGAGTCCATATACCATTTTGTGTCAACACCATATGCGCCCTTCTCTTCAACATCATCATCACCCTCATCATCACGGTCAGAGTAGCGCCACCAGCACTCATTTGCTAGATGGCCTTCTTTCTTGCAGATTTGGCAGAAGACCCCCTCTTTCCACAGAGAGGGAATGCGGCCACGGCCACGACCACGACCTCGGCCACGGTCATGACCCCTGTTATCTCGGCGACCAGTTTGTCCATATCACCCACGGTTATCATCATCACGAGGACGCCGACGATTATCATATCCTCCATAACCTCCATAATGTTGCTGGCCACGATTATCATAGCCACGGTTGTCATAGCCTCTGCCATATGACTCTGACCACGATCATACCCTCCATATCGCTGTTGTCCCCCATAGCGATGCGTCTGTTGTCCCCCCCCCCGGCCACGACCACAGAAGGTTGTATTGGCAAATGAAGAAAAGCTTCCGGTGGAATTCCCGGAGAGCATCTATTGTCGTAGATCATAGGCTTCAAGTTGAGAACATATGGCATGAAGAGTTGTAGCCGGGACAGCATTGATCGATGCAACGAGTGAGTTATACTCCCCGTCAAGACCGTTGAGAATATAGTCACGGAGTTTGTCGTCGTTGATGAGTTTTCCCGCTGCAGCGAGCTCGGAGGCAAAACCCTTCATCTTTGCAATGAATTGGGCGGCAGAGAGGTCTTCCTTCTTGGTATTGGTGAGGGCGCTGTGGAGAGTGGTGACCCGCGCGCGAGATTGCGTGGAGTGCATGGAGGTGATTGCACCCCACACTTCGGCGGCATATTCTAGCCCAAACACTTGGGCAAGCACTTCTTCAGACAGGGAATTGACAAGGTAGTTTACTACCTGCTGGTCCTTTGTGATCCAGGCGTCGTAGGCCGGATTCAAAATCGTGGTTTTCTTCTGGTTCTCATCTACGCCCTCCAGGGTTTCAGGTGGTGCCCGGTCGGTGCCCTCAAGGAGCCCCATGACCCTGGCGCCACGAAGAGCAGGAAGGACCTGCGTTTTCCAGTAGAGGTAGTTGCCTCTAGTGAGTTTTATCGCCGGCGGCGATCCGAGGACGAACGCCGGGGTTGTCGAAGACGACATCTTGATTTTCTTGGCGGGAGGGAAGGTAGGTTTTCTGGTTTTTGGGCAATCAAGATCAAGTGATCAAGACCGATCAGATTTCTTGGTTGTTTTTCCGATGATCAACAATGGTGATCGGGTTTCTCGGTTTCTAGGGTTTTTTGTTTCCGACGGCTATAAGGGAATAAGATAGGCTCTGATTACCATGTTATCTAGGAAAAGCAATAGACCGTTAGGGCCTCAGGTACATGTTAATATAGGTGGGAAAAGACCCCGCCATGGCATGACACATGTACATATTGCGATCGGTGGAATCCACTGTAGGGAATACGTATTACAACTCTAACACCCTCACTAATGCAGACTATGATTCATTATGTGTTTGATGCTTTTGTATTGGAAAACGATACTAATCGCCCTGGAGGATACTACGCTCGTGTCCTCGGGTGGACCGTGCACCACGTACCCCTTCCATGGCTGAAACGAACGGCCCACAAAACAACCTTATCCTCTTAGCCTTTTTCCCCCATCGACTCTACACGTTTATGTACAATCTTCCTACTCGCGATGCGCCTTGTGCCTATACGCTCAACCCCGTCGCTCCGGCCTTCTACCTACGCCGGTGCCGCTTCATGATCGCTACCTTGAACCGGCACCCCAAATCTCCGTCCCCCCTCTCTTGGCTCGGTCAGCCTCTGCCATGCCTCTCTCTCTTAGTCTCTCTATGTGCAATACACCGACGCTACTCACATAAGCTCCCCGCTTACTGTTGTAAAAGGCGGTGGCAGCTACTACCAACCAATGCTGCAGGCAGTGCTGCGCATGGCAGGCACTGATGCTACCGGCAACAAAGGGTGGTGCTGCCGGCAGCTTCCAATAGTGCCACCGGCGTCAAAGTGCGATGCTACGAGGGGCATGCACAGATGCTACCGGCGGCGATGCTATCGATGGCAAAGTGCGGTGCTACCAAAGGGCGTGCGCCAATGGTACCGGGCGGCAAACACCAGCGCTACCAAGGGCATGCGCTGATGATGCCGACAAAAAAAGGCGGTGCTACCAGCGGCAAGCCTCGATGCTACAGGTAACACCGAAAGAGCGGACGTCATCCTCTCCCAAGCTAGACAACGGGTAAGGGTCCAAGAGATTGGGGTCAGTGCCTAGGCGTGATACTGACGTGATCACACGCTTGTTGGGAGACCCCAAGCGGAAGGTATGACGTAGTCTAGTGTAAATTTCCCCTCGGTGTGGAACCAGAGTTTATCGAACCAGTAGGACTTTGTAGTCTTGAAGAAAGTTTACTTGTATCAACTGTGCCGTTTATAGATGTTTACCAAGCGTGGAACCTACACACAAGCACAAACTCTCTCTTGCCCCAACTTTCCGGAATCTTGTCAATCTTCCGGTCTTGCTGAAAACAGGAGAATTAAACATATATAGTCTTGGAAAACAATTAAAGTAAAAATGGAACAGCGAGGGAACAATGATGAAAAGTGTTTAAAAGAAGGTTGCAAGTGAAGGGAATATGCCCAAGAGGCAATAATAAAGTGGTTATTATCTTATTCCTTGTTTATGATAAATGTTTATTTCTCATGCTAGAATTGTTTTAACCGGAAACGTTGATACATCTGTGATTAATAAACAAACAATGGTTCCTAGTAACACCTCGCTTTTAACTAGCTCGTTGATTAACTGATGATCAAGGTTTCCTGATCATGAACATTAGATGCTGTTAATAGCGGGGTCATGTCATGAGAAGAATGATGTGATGAACATAGACCCAAATTAAGTATAACAATACGATGAAGTCATTTAGTTTATATTGTTATATCTTGCATACGAAGTAACCTTATTCCTTAGACCATGGGATCATGTCAATCACTAATACCGGAAGGGTGCTTTGATGTCATCAAACTTCGCGCCGTAACAGGGTGACTATAAAGGTGACGTTGGGTATTTGGAAAGTATTAGTTCAGGCTCATGGATCAAGAGTGGGATTTGTCCATCCAAATAACGGAGAGATATACTATGGGCCCTCTCGGTGATATCACATCGACACCGCTTGCAAGCACGTGACTAGGTCACAAGGATGTCAAATCACGGAACGAGTAAAAGATTACTCGTCGGTAACGAGATTGAACTAGGCATAGTTGATACCAATGATCGGATTTTGGACAAGTAAAATAACACGAGACAAAGGGAATTGGTTACAACGTTTATGGTTCACATGATCACTCAATTCACCGATGAATGTGTAGGAGTCATTACGGATCTCCAGGTCCTGTTGTTGACTATTGATCGGAGAGGTGTCTCGATCATGTCTACATTATTCACGAACCGTAGGGTGACACACTTAAGGTTTGATGACGTGATTGAGTGAATACGGAATATCGGAGAAAAGTTTGAACAACACCAGAATTGTTTCGGGGAATATTGAAATAGTCATTGGAATTGTTTCGTCGAGTATTGAAATAGTTCAAGGTGGTATATGTTAATGTTTGATTAACAAATAGTTCAAGGGGATAAGTGTTAATGTTTGTTAATAGGATTAACAAATATTAAAATAAAGAAATAAAATTGTTTTATTTATTTATTAAAGAAAACCCTTGGAATTTTGAGTGGAAATTGTTGAGAGAATGAGTGACGTGGGGAGAGGTGGAGGCACCAAAATTTCGTGTCTGTCTCCCCTCCTATATAAAGAGTGGTTGGACCTCCCTCTCCTCACACAACTTGGTGTCATATCTCTCTCCCTCCTCCCGCTGCTCCACCTCTTGGCCATCGTGTTCTTGGAGTTTCCAGTGGATCCTCTACTTCCGCAGCCCCGCTGGATCGAGGGAACGGAGGTCGTCATCAAGTTGTACGTGTGACCGAGTGCAGAAGCGCTACCGGATTGCAGCGCTCCTCTTCGCGATCTTGAGATTGATGTGAGTTTGACTATATCAACAACAAGATTCGATCTCGTAACGCTCTGTGTCTTCGAGGGTATGTTCTTCTACTTTCTCCCTATTGCTTTCATCTCCTAGATTAGATCTTGTCCCTTCGGGTATCCATCGCGTAGGAAATTTTGTGTTTTCTATGCAACGTACCGTTCAGCAAATATGAAGAAAATAGGACCATGGTCCATAGGTTCACCAGTGATGTCTCTCCAAGAAAACCAAACATGTTGGGTGAACAAATTACAACTAGCAATTGACAAATCATGAACGTATAACAATACTATTATGACAAGATATAGTTCATGGGTTCTAACATTGTAGAAATTATGTCAAGACATATGGACCGCTATCTAGCATGCATCAAATAAAAGTCCACATCAAGAAAGCTATACAGCAAATCCCATGGTGTTAAGTTGCAACAACAAAGTGAGTGTTATGTGCGGAACAGATAAATGCATTAAGAACAATACGTAATGTAAGCAGTGGTTCTCATCCATAGACAAGAGCACCGTTTTTTTCTCCCTAGTGGCAACAACACATCCTCCGTCCGCATGTTTCTGACACTCAAGCGCAGGCAACAAGGAGGCATTAACCCACTATCTAGCATATAAACCCTCTTTTGGAGGTGAAAACAACTACGTGACCAAGATAATCATAAACACCAGAGAGCACTGCAAGACAAAATTAAAACTCTCTACAAATATAAGTGAATCATCTCAGATTGACATGAAAAAAATAATCATAATCTCATGGTTCATCAGATCCCAGCAAACACAACAAACACAATTACATAACGGTGGTGTCGATCATGTGAAGCAGCTCACGAGACTCTAAACATGGTGACATAGGAGAGACAACAACCATCTAGCTACTGCTATGGACCTATAGTCTCGAGATGAACTACTCATGCATCTGTCCGGAGGTGATCATGGCGATGTAGAGGCCTCCGGTGACGATTCCCCCTCCGGCAGGGTAGCGGAGCAGGACTCGAGAAGCTCTAGATTGGACTTTCGAGGTGATGACGCCTCTTTGTATGTTTCGTGGAAAATAACTCCGTTCCCAATTTTTTAGGGTTGAGGGAAATTTATAGTTGAAGAGGCGGCGTGAGGCGGTGGCGAGGGAAGCCAAGGGCCACTAGGCGTGGCAAAGGGAGGGGTCGCACCTGATACCCTCCCGGTGGCCCCCCCTAGCACCCTTGCGTCTCTTCTTTGGACTATGTCTACGTTCCGGGTAAAAATTGATCTCCGTGGATTTTCAGCCCTTTCCGAGAATATTTCCTTAAGAACTTTTCTTAAATAGAAAAATAGCAACTCGCTTGGGGCATCTTGTTAATAGGTTGGTCCGTTAAACATCCGGAAAACAAAAAAAACATGATAATAACATAAGGGCATTGCATAGAAAACAAGCATGGAGTATCAAAAATTATAGATACGTTTGCAACGTATCAGCATCCCCAAGCTTAACTCATGCTCGTCCTCGAGTAGGTAAGTGATAGGTGATACGTCATAAACGTATCCCTAATTTCTGATGCTCCATGATGATATTATGCCAATTTCTACATGTTTTCTCCCGTCTTTATGTCAGTTTATCGATTTTTCGGACTAACCTATTAACAAGATGCCACAGGCCAGTTCCCTGTTTTCTGTTGTTTTTTAGTTTCAAAAAAGTTGTTCTGGAAATATTCTCGGAATTGGAAAATTCGAAGCCCGGAAGTCTTATTTTCCCTGGAAGCATCCAGAAGACCGAAGAGGAGTCGAAGAGGGGCAGCAGGGGGCCACACCATAGGGTGGCGCGCCCCCTGGCCGCGCTAGCTATGGGTGTGGGGCCCCCCGGCCTCCACCGCCTTTGCCCCTTCTCCTACTTAAGCCCCCCCCGATGGAAAACCCTAGGCACCTAATCAAAATCCCCGAAAAAGTTCTGCAGCCGCCGTCACCGTCAACCCCAGATCAGGGGGTTCTGAAGCTGTTTCCGGCACCCTACCGGAGAGGAGATCATCACCGGAGGCTTCTACACCACCATGCTTGCTTCCGGAGTGATGCGTGAGTAGTTCATCCTTGGACTACGGGTTCGTAGCTGTAGCTAGATGGTTGTCTTCTCCTCATATGCCTCCATGTTTAGATCTCGTGAGCTGCCGATCATGATCGAGATTGATCTTATGTAATTCTCTGTGTTGTGTTTGCTGGGATCCGATGAATATTGACCTTATGCCAAGTTGATTATAGTCTTTATTGCATATGTTATTTGTGATATTGCATGCTCTCCGTTGCTAGTGGTTATTCTGGCCAAGTAGTTGCTAGTGACTCTAAGAGGAAGTATTTATGCTCGATAGTGGGTTCATGCCTCCTTGTTGCCTTGCTTGAGTGACAGAAACGTGAAGGGGGAGGATGTGCTGTTGCCACTAGGGAGAAAACAACGGTGAGAGTGCCCGCGTGCATAATCATTGCTTACATTACACACTTTGTTTAATGCACCTATCTGTTGCTTGCAACTTAATACCTAAGGGGGTTCAGATGATAACCTGAGGATGGATTATTAGTCATAGATGCAGATGGATGTCAGTCTATGTACCTTGTTGTAATGCCCGCACTAAATATCATAGTAATCTTCATGTTATATTGTGCACCACGGTGCAACCTCTATTTGTCAATTTCCCAGCTGTAATTTGTTCACCCAGCATGCTATATGTTATGGAGAGACACCACTAGTGAAACTACGAACCCCGGTCCATTTTTCCACATTGTTAAACAAACCACAACAATTTCCTGCTTTCTTTACTTTCTGCAAGCATAAACTATTTTTCCACACCATACGTCTAATCTTTGTTTTCAGCAAGACCGGTGAGATCGACAACCTCACTGTACCGTTGGGAAAAAATATTTTGGTTGTGTTGTGTGCAGGTTCCACGTTGTTGCTGACAACGGTGAAGTGTCAGCACCACCGTCAGTGGCATCAACCTTCCGAAGGTCCTCCTTCTCCTACTGGATTGATAACCTTGGTTCCTAACTAAGGGGAAATACATACCACTATGCTCATCACTCCCTCCTCTTGGGGTCTCCCATCAAACGTGTGAATCACGAGCATCAATAGGAAAACAATTTTTGAGGTGACATGAAGCCAACACAAATCTTAATCAACGTTATGTAAAAGCATTGCAAGCTGAGATCTAAGTATTTTAATAAAGGCATAATAAATATTATTTCAACTAATGTAAACTTAGCAAGCATGTTGCACATGAAAAGTAACACAACCAAAAGACAATGAGTAATGAAGCGTTGAAAGCAATAAGTTTGTTTCAATCATAAAGAAAAACATAATAATGTGGTATTCAGCTAGTCCTTCGTGTGGTAGCAAAACATAAATGTCAGGACACCTTCAAAGTTTAAATGATGACTATATACAAATAATTTGAGAGCAAGCAATACCACAATCATGAATCAATCAATAATAAATTTTTGGGACTATGCACATTATACTCAGAGTGACAACTATGCTCTCTTAACTGGTGCATAAAGTAAGAACATGAAGACTCAACACAAAAGTAAAAGAAAGGCCCAACACAGAGGGAAGCAGGGATTACTCATGTGCTAGAGCTTTTTATTTGATAAACTGGTATTGAAAACAATTTTAGAGAGTGGTGTATGTCTACGTCAACGAATGGTAATGAAAAACTTATCATAATCCATGTCAAGCAAAGTGTTTAGACTTTTGATAGAGGTGTCCATTAGCATTTTTTGTTTATTGGTTGGCACTCCCCCCCCTTTTCTTTCACAAACCAGGGCTAGCCGTATCCACGGGTACCCACCAGTTTTCATCAAACCATGGGGAGGTTCCTTTTAATTGTTTGAGTTCATATTATTTGGCACCAGCTCTCTGCAATTTAAGATGAGCACAGATTCCATACTCATCTGAAGATTGGAAGCCTAAACTTCCGCGCGGGACGCGCAGGAGTAAAACGTTTGGAGGACTCCGATCAACATCAATCAGAAGAGACAGTCGCGCTTCTCATGACTGTCACTCAATGAGGAGAGCTTCGAGTACTCCTGCCCGGCTAACCCTCACGTGCACTTCGTCGCGATGGCCTGGCGTGTTGAATAGTCATCTTCCGATAACGAGGATAGTGACGAGAAGATTGACCCACCCAAAACAGATGGTGTCGCACATGATGGAGAGGAAGATGGAGGAAACGATGGGGAAAGCGAGGGTGATAACGACGTGGACCCAGAAAACCCCCACAATCACAAACTCGAACCTCAATAGATAATGATGGCGAACCTGGAGCCAACTCTGGTCCACGACTAAGAGTAAGAAGAGCAAAGCCAAAAGACCTAAGGTATATGTGAGCTATTCGTCTCGCTAGTCGAACAAGACCTTCCTCTCGACTCAGACACCACTAAGAAAGGACGCATGGCCTACAAGTGGAAGCTATCTTAGCACAGGAAGAAGTTGAATAGAATGTACAAGGAGTTAGACGACACGGTCGTCCCAGAATTGTACTCAACATAAACTTCAGGTGAGGGAGCACAAAAACCGCCCACTGCCAAACGACGGTCAAGACTCAAAGATATGCCGAGTGATCGAATGCAAGGCACTCGAAATACACTTTAACTGGAGCAGGACTTAGAAGAACCCGGATCTATGGAAAAACTGGCACCCAGAATGCCTCATGAGAGGCTTCTGCGGGTCCAAACGTACCTAATGTCCGTCAAAACATCACCAGGTGACCCTCGTAGAGAGGTGCACGGTGACATGCTACGAGGACTCAGCATAGCAAGCGCGGAGCTAAAACATAAATTTGTTCCGCAAGCAAAGACATCTGCCTCGCGAGTAGAAGTACCCACGAGGCTGCCGAATGAAAAAGCCAAAGATACTCCACATTGCACAAGGAGGGAGCCCCAAGGAATTTATGAGACCAGATCACTCAGAATAAAGTAGATAGGCGCAGAAAGGAAAGAGTAGCAGAAGCATCACCCCCAAGGGTGGGCAGAATCTGAGACAGAAGTCCAAAATATGAATCGACTGACTCAGATGATGAGGAACTATACGGCCCTCCCTGTTTTACTCGAGAGATCCGTCAAGCCAGAAAGCCAAGGCGATTCAAGTTAACGGCCAAAACACCCAAGTATGATGGTGACCAGGAACCCGAAGCATGGTTGGATGATTACTTGATAGATGTAAGGTTCCAAAAAGGAAATAGGACAACGGCAATGCAGTACATAAAACTATAGCTAGTTGGAGCATCAAGAAACTGGTTGAAGAGTTGACCAAGGAACAAGTACAGCTACTGGGAACAGTTCGAGTATGATTTTGTCCAGAATTTCAGATCTACCTACAAACGACCAGTAACAGTCGAGCATTTAAAATGCTTGTAGGCTAATATCGGATGATAACATCCGTGGGTACATTCAAAGATGGAACGCGTTGAAAAATAGTGCGGAAGAAATCTCAGATGAAACAGATATTGAAAGTTTCAAAGAAGGACTCCGTCGGATGGACCTAAAAGAGTACATTGGCCGAACTCGAGCCAAAACAGTAAGTAAACTCGTGGAAGTAGCAAACAGTTGGCCAGAAGGAGAAGAGTCAGCTCGCAACATCCACCCACAATCACCCGAGGAAGATCGTATGGAACCCTCCTACGCTTACGAGGGAAACAGAAGATACGGC
Source organism: Alopecurus myosuroides (assembly GCA_028641055.1). Classification (NCBI taxonomy): domain Eukaryota; kingdom Viridiplantae; phylum Streptophyta; class Magnoliopsida; order Poales; family Poaceae; genus Alopecurus; species Alopecurus myosuroides. Next base: position 136,383,265 of record CM054059.1, read on the forward strand.
AATGACAGAAACTGAAGGGGAAAGCGAATAACTCGGGTGTTCGACGAGATAGAACCTGATCTAGTTGCAACTAATTACCAGGAACTCGCGGCAACGACTACCTCCGGCAAGTACGGGACTAGCCGCGTGAGCAAGAACGTGACCACAGGCAAGAACAGAAATATGAGTGGCAACCACGGAAGATCAGGGAAGATGGGCTACCTCCCATGTCAATCGAGCTGCCCAAACCACCTCCATACAGATGATAATGGAATACCTAGATCCAACCACAAATTGAAGGACTATTGTTGGTTCAACTTGCTCATGGAGGCATCCTATAGGAAGCACAAGGAAGCGCAACAACAAGGATTCCCAACAGTCCCAGGAGTGATAGCTATTGGGGCTCTCATGCGTGTGGACACACGTTCGTAGGTAAACCCCAAGTGCAAGGTGTGAAGAGTGCAACAACAAGTTTTCCCTGAGAAAGAAACCAAGGTTAAATCGACCAGTAGGAGAAAGAAGCAACTTCTGAAGGTTGATGCAGTTGATGTTGGCAAGGCGCACTACCGGTTCAGCAGCAACGTGGAACCTACACAACACAATCAATTCACTTTGCCCCAACGAAGTAGTGAGGTTGTCAAGCTTACCGGTTTTGCTGGAAACAAAGAGGCTAAACGTATGGTGTGGAAAATAGTAGGAAAACAATGTGAAAACAGTAGTAGAAGTGTGAAAACAATGATTGGAGTGGTTGTATTATCGGTATGAGGAAAATGGACAGGGTCCACAATTCACTAGTGGTGTCTCTCCATAGAAGATAAATAACATGTGTGGTGAACAAATTACCGCTGGGCAATTGGTAGATACTGAAACATGCATGACATAATGATTACTATGTGATTCGTGCGGGCATTACAACAAGACTTATAGACCGTTATCCAGCTGCATCTATGACTAATAATCCATCATCAGAATGTCATCCGAGCAATCATTTGGTATTAAGTTGCAAACAACAGATAATCGCATTAAGCAAAGTGTGTAATGTAAAAAAATGTAAACATCGTTGTTTTCTCCCTATTGGCAACAGCACATCCCCCATCCGTCATGTTTCTGTCACTCGAGCACATATGCAAGGGAGGCATGAACCCACTATCGAGCATAATACTCCCTCTTGGAGTCACTAGCATCTACTTGGCCAGAGCATCTACTAACAACGGAGAGCATGCAAGATCATAAATAACATACACATGAAAAGAACATCATAGATTGATAATCAAGAGACATAGCATTCAATATTCATCGAATCGTAGCAAACACAACATGTAGCATTACAATAAGATGATCTTGATCATGTAGGGAAGCTCACAAGATCTAAACATGAGGCATAAAGAGGAGAGAACAACCATCTAGCTACTACTATGGACCCGTAGTCCAAGGATGAACTACTCACGCGTCATTCCCGAGGCGGGCTTGGTGGTGTAGAGCCCTTCAGTGATGATTTCCCCTCCCGGCAGGGTGCCGGGGAGAGATCCAAAACCCTCTCGAACTAGGGTTGACGATGACGGTGGCCTCGGGTGTTTTTCGTGGAAAAGGATGATGTTTTTAGGGTTGACCTCCCGAGGGTATAAATAGGTGAAAGGACAATGTCGGTGGGCGGCCAAGGGGCCCACACCATCCCATGGCGCGTCCAGGGAGGGCGCGCCGCCCTATGGTGTGGGGCCCCTGTGGCCCCCTCCGGATCTCCTCCGGACTACGTGTGTGGTATAGATTTCTAAGACCCTCGGTTTTTGAATCGTCCAACTCTGAGAATATTTCCAGAACAACTTTTCTGAAACCAAAAACAGCTGAAAACAAGAACTTGCTATGTGTCATCTTGTCAATATGTTAGTCCCATAAAATCGATAAAAATGGCATAAAGTTTATAGCAAACATGTAGCAAACAACATGGAACATCAGAAATGATGGATACGTTTATGACGTATCAACATCCCTAAGCTTAGTTCTTGCTCGTCCTCGTGTAGGTAAACGACAAAACAAATAATTTCTGAGCTGACATGCTACCAACATAAACTTGATCATCAAAATTGTAAAAGAATATGTATGCTCAGATCATAGTACTTTAAACACAAGCATGGTAGATATAATTTTAACAATGAAACATAGCAATCACTTTGCATCATGAAAAGTAACACAAATAGAAGATCATGAATAATAATGCATTTGAAAGTTATATGGTTGTTTCTAGCATCAAGAAAACATAGCAAAGTGATATTTCTCTTGTCCTTAAGAGCGGGGCAAAACATAAATGCCAGGACACCTTCAAAGTTTAAGTGGATGACTAGAACAAATAATTTGAGAGCAAGTAAAAACAAGGTATGAGTCAATCAATAATATTTTTGGAAAAATGCACATTAAACTCGGAATGACAACTATGCTTTCTCAACTGTGCATAAAGTTAGAAGATGAAGACTCAATATAAAAGTAAAAGAAAGGCCCTTCGCAGAGGGAAGCCGGGATCACTCATGTGCTAGAGCTTTTTATTTTGTTAAACAGAGGTATTGAAAACATTTTTTTAGAGAGGTGTGTATGCTTATGTCAACGAATGGTAAAAAGAAAATATTGTACGTCACAAGTAAATTAGACTTCACAAAAGCGGCCCCCATAGAAGGATGCAATTGGGTAGAAGGTCGTCCCTCTTTCTCTTTTGTTTACACAATTATGCTTTGATTGATAGTAAGGGGGAAAATAGTGAAGAGAATTTGTTGTATTATGTTTGGGGCTGGGCACCCCGCTGTCATCTCTTCTAGCAATTGGATAAGCGGATGAAGCCACTAGTCCAGGGTGTGAAGTACAATCAACAAGTGAGATAAAGATTCTCTATTCACGTCCTCATGAGCTAAAACGGGCGCACAAAACAGGAGTAATTTTGAAGGTTTTAAAGGTAACACGTGAGCAATTTACTTTGGAGTGGCAGTTAAATACCACATTTAGGTAGGTATGGTGGACACATTTGGCATACTTTGGTTTTTGGGAGTTGGATGCACGAGTAGATATCATACTCAGTACAGGTGGAGGCTAGCAAAGACTGGGAGCGACAAATCAAGAGAGCATAACGGCCATAATCATGCATAGCGACAAAAACATTATTAATAAAAGCATAAGTGGTATTAAAAGTCAAAAACTAAATGATCATAGAGGCTATAAGTCACTGTTTTGTAGTCATAAACATGGTGTAATCATGCGCCAAGTTAACCAAGTAAAACATTCAAAGAAGAACACCACAAATTTATGCTTCAATGTGATAAAAACAACTCATGATTCTTCCAATGGCACATTAAACACTCTCAACTATTTGAAACAAGTCATGTTACAAAAATAACTACTAGGCTTAGAATTAAAATAACATCTAACATGACATGGAAAAGTCTAGCCACAGTCTATACAAGTTTTTTTTGCACCGTTATACATTCTACCACATGCAACATTTTCTTTTCCCAACATGCACAAATAAAAATATTTTTAACACAAAACTCTCCCAATGATACAGAAATTAAGCAAGAGAGTACTAAGATAACTCTACTAAAACTAACAGCTCTGAATAAGAGATGCATAAAAAACAGGAGCTAAAAGGATTTGTAGCAACTAGAAAAAGCTAAGAATACGAGCATAACGAGTATTCAAATGAAAAAGCAGAGCGCGTCTCTATCCCAAACAAGAATGCTAGGTTCCAATGATATTTAGTGCTGAAATGAAAACAAAAGAAAACAGAATGAAAAATAAAATACGCTCCAAGTAAATTCATATGATGTGACCGAATAAAAATATAGTTTCACTAGAAGTGACCTGATAATTTGTTGACGAAGAAGGGGATGCCTTGGGAATCCCCAAGCTTAGACGTTTGAGTCTTCTTAAAATTTTCTAAGATGAGGGAAACCCCAATTTTCGGATTTACACTCTTCTTGATCTCATTATATCACCCTCTTCTCCTGACCCTTGAAATCTTCCTTCACACCACACTCAAAGTAATTCGCATTAGAGGGTTAGTGCACAATAAAAAAATTGATGTGTTCTGCATGGGCAAAAGTGCTATTGATACTTTTAAACATTAGCTGTAGCCATTGATGTTTCGTGAAGCAAAGAAATCCACTCGACATAGTAAAATAGCAAATGCAAGAAAAATGGCAGAATCTACCAAAACCAGAACAGTCTGTAATGATAAAAAATTTCGGGGAACTTAAGTTTCTCAAATCGAAAAATATGACGGAACGAAAAAAATTTTGAATTAGCCGAGGAATAAGCAAAAATAGTTTCAGGTCATTTTGATCTTTCTTTGAATTATACGATTTTTTACTGTGGAGAGCAGAAATATGTTTTCTGCGCAGAAATCCAAAACTAACACCACTTTTTGCTAGAAAGTTTACTTGGCACAACTAATACATGAAAATATAGATACAAAGGATTTTCTACAGAAGTATACAACACCTTGACTCAAATAAATAGAGAAAAACAAAGCAAAAATATAAAGCCATGTGTTATCTCCCAAGAAGTGCTTTTATTTAACGCCTGTTAGCTAGGCATAGGAAGAAAGAAGATGCTCACATAAGAAATATAAATTAAGAAAAAGAGAGCATCAAGAAGCAAGTATAAAACAAATTTAAGTCTAACCTACTTCCTATGCATAGGAATCTTGTAAAGAAATAAATTAAAGAAGCTCAAACTAGAAATCATGGGAAGGTAGAACAAGAGCAATTTTAAAACTTTCAACAAAAAGAGAGATGTTTTAGTAACATTAAAATTCCTACAACCATATTTTCCTCTCTCATAATAATTTTCAATCGCTTCATGAACAAACTCAACAAACTAATTATCACATAAAGCATGTTTATCATGGTCTAAAAGCACACAATTCATATTAAGCTAAAAAACTATGGGATCAAAATTAATATTAAAGACCTCTTCTTTCCCACTTTTAGCAATAGCACAACAAGATGATTGGTCACTCTTAAAAGGTACGGGACACATTATAGCAATCCTATTTTCAGTAGCATTACAATTTATAACATCAAGTAACATAGGACCATCATCTAGAGCATTATCATATAATTTTTCTAAACAAATTTCCTCATTATCATGCATATCAGTAGTTGGAATAAATATAGGATTATCATAAGATTTATAAAAGTAGCATGGATTATCATAAATACAGTAGTAATATCCTTCTCACAAGTTTCATTCATAGTAGTATCAAGGTCACAAGTATAGCAAGTATCATTTCCATGAAAAAGGTATATTTCAAAAGAATCAATAGGATCATCACAATTATGAGTTAAAGAGTTACTATCATTTGGAGGTAGACATGGGTAGCTACTCCATTATTCCTCCTCTTAATCGTCACTCTCCTCCTCTTTTTCATCCAATGAGCTTCCAGATTTATACCTCCTACAGCAACAAGATTTATCAAAGCAATAAGTAACATTATAAGTAGAGCACCCGTTTCTAGCAATGATATGGAATTTATTAATTTGTTCCCATAAGTGTTTCCCTTTTTGTGACAAGCGTTGTTCCTTATAATATTTTTGTTGATCTTCCGTGAACCCACCTTGCCAATAAGAACTAGTTTCAAAGAAATCAGCCATTGATAGTAGCCATGAGAAAGCAAGTAACAAGCAAAACAATAACAAAGTAAAGAGATTGGAAGTGAGAGACTCCCCTTGCAGAAATGCTTAATGCGTGTGGACACACATTCGTTGGTTAACCCCAAGTGCAAGGTGGAAGAGTGCAGCATCAAGTTTTCCCTCAAAAAGAAACCAAGCTTGAATCGACCAGTAGGAGAAAGAAGCAACTTCTAAAGGTTGATGCAGTTGATGTTGGCAGGGCGCACTACCAGTTGGGCAGCAACGTGGAACCTACACAACACAACCAATTCACTTTTCCCCAACGAAGAAGTGAGGTTGTCAATCTCATCAGTTTTGTTGAAAACAAAGAGGTTAAACGTAAGGTGTGGAAACAGTAGGAAAACAATGTGAAAATACTAGTAGCAGTGTGAAAACAATGATTGCAGTGGTTGTATTATCAGTATGAGGAAAATGGATCGGCGTCCACAGTTCACTAGTGGTGTCTCTCGATAGAAGATAGATAACATGTGTGGTGAAAAAATTATAGCTGGGCAATTGATAGATATTGAAACATGCATGATATAATGATTACTATGTGATTCGTGCGGGCATTACAACAAGACTCATAGACCGTTATCCAACTACATCTATGACTAACAACCACCATCAGAATGGCATCCGAGCAATCCTTTGGTATTAAGTTGCAAGCAACAGATAATCGCATTAAGCAAAGTGTGTAATGTAAACAATGTAAACATCGTTGTTTTCTCCCTAATGGCAACAACACATCCCCATCCGTCACGTTTCTGTCACTCGAGCACAAATGCAAGATCATAAATAACATACACGTGAAAAGAACATGATAGATCGGTAATCAAGATACATAGCATTCAATATTCATCGGATCTCGGCAAACACAACATGTAGCATTACAATAAGATGATCTTGATCATGTAGGGAAACTCACAAGATCTAAACATGAGGCATAAAGAGGACAGAACAACCATCTAGCTACTGCTATGGACCCGTAGTGCAGGGATGAACTACTCATGCGTCATTCCGAAGGCAGGCATGGTAGTGTAGAGCTCTCCGATGATGATTTCCCCTCCTGGCAGGGTGCCGAGGAGAGCTCCAGAACCGTCCCGAACTAGGGTTGACGATGATGGTGTCCTCGGGTGTTTTTCGTTTAAAAGGCTGATGTTTTTAGGGTTAACTTCCCGAGGGCTATAAATAGGCGAAAGGGAAACGTCGGTTGGCGGCCAGGGGGGCCACACCACCCCATGGCGCAGCCAGGGGCACGCCGCCCTATGGTGTGGGCCCCTGTGCCCCCCCTCGGGGTCTCCTCTGGACTACATGTGCGCGACGGATTTCTAATACCGCCGGTTTTTGGATTGTCCAATTCCGAGAATATTTCTAGAACAACTTTTCTGAAGCCAAAAACTGCATAAAATAGGAACTAGCTGTGTGGCATCTTGTCAATAGGTTAGTCCCAGAAAATCGATAAAAATGCCATAAAGTGTATAGAAAACATGTAGCAAATAACATGAAAACAACATGCAACATCAGAAATTATGGATACGTTTCTGACGTATCACGCGCCACCACCTCCTCCAAGACCAGCAGTCGTCCGTCCTCAGCCAGAACCGCCAACACAAGGAGTACTGATGGCTGACGTTGGTAAACCCCAAGAGAAAGGCTGTGAAGAGTGCAGCGGTCAGTTTTCCCTCAGAAAGAAACCAAGGTTGAATCGACCAGTAGGAGAAAGAAGCAACTTATGAAGGTTGATGCAGCTGATGTTGGCAGGGCGCACTACCAGTTCAGCAGGAACGTGGAACCTACACAACACAATCAAATCTATTTTCCGCAACGAAGCAGTGAGGTTGTCAATCTCACCGGTTTTAATGAAAACAAAGAGGTTAAACGTATGGTGTGGAAAACAGTAGTAGCAGTGTGAAAATAGTGATTGCAGTGGTGGTATTATCAGAATGAGGAAAATGGACCGGGGTCCACAGTTCATTAGGTGTGTCTCTCCATAAAAGATAGATAACATGTGAGGTGAACAAATTACATCCCTCATCCGTCACGTTTCTGTCACTCGAGCATAGATGCAAGGGAGGCATGAACCCACTATCGAGCATAAATACTCCCTCTTGGATTCAGTAGCATCTACTTGGCCAGAGCATCTACTAACAACGGAGAGCATGCAAGATCATAAATAACATACACATGAAAAGAACATGATAGATTGATAATCAAGAGACATAGAATTCAATATTCATAGGATCCCAGCAAACACAACAAGTAGCATTAAAATAAGATGATCTTGATCATGTAGGGAAGCTGACAAGATCTAAACATGAGGGGTAAAGAGGAGAGAACAACCATCTATCTACTTCTATGGACCCACAGTCCAAGGATGAACTACTCACGGGTCATTCCGGAGGCGGGCATGGTGGTGTAGAGCTATCCCATGATGATTTCCCCTCCCGGTAGGGTGCCGGATAGAGCTCCAAAACCCTCCCGAACTAGGGTTGATCATGTCGGCGGCCTCGGGGTTGGTGGGCGGCCAGGGGCCCACACCACCCCATGGCGCGTCAAGGGGGGCGGCGCCCTATGGTGTGGGGCCCATGTGCCCCCCCTCTGGGTCTCCTCCGGACTCCATGTGCGCGACAGATTTCTAAGACCCCCGGGTTTTGTATCGTCCGATTCCGAGAATATTTCCGGTTCAGCTGAAGGTTGATGCAGCTGATGTTGGCAGGGCGCACTACCGGTTCAGCGGGAACGTGGAACCTATATAACACAATCAAATCACTTTTCCCCAACGAAGCATTGAGGTTGCCAATCTCACCGGTTTTTCTGAAAACAAAGAGGTTAAACGTATGGTGTTAAAAACAGTAGGAAAAAAAATATGAAAACAGTAGTAGCAATGTGAATTATTAGAATGAGGAAAATGGACTGGGGTCCACAGTTCACTAGGTGTGTCTCTCCATAAAAGATAGATAACATGTGAGGTGAACAAATTACAGCCGGGCAATTGACAGATATTAAAACATGCATGACATGATGATTACTATGTGATTCATGCGGGCATTACAACAAGACTCATAGACCGTTATCCAACTGCATCTATGACTAATAATCCACCATCAGAATATCATCCGAGCAATCCTTTGGTATTAAGTTGCAAGCAACATATAATCGCATTAAGCAATGTGTGTAATGTAAACGACGTAAACATCGTTGTTTTCTCCCTAATGGCAACACACATCCCCTATCTGTCACGTTTCTCTCACTCGAGCATAGATGCAAGGGAGGCATGAACCCACTATCGAGCATAAATACTCCCTATTGGATTCACTAGCATTTACTTGGCCAGAGCATCTACTAACAATGGAGAGCATGCAAGATCATAAATAACATACACATTAAAAGAACATGATAGATTGATAATCAAGAGACATAGAATTCAATATTCATCGGATGCCAGAAAACACAACAAGTAGCATTACAATAAGATGGTCTTGATCATGTAGGGAAGCTAATGCTACTATGGATGGTGACCGTTGCGGGAGGAAGTGTTCTTATGTATGTTTGTTTTGTTCCCCGGCAACGGCGCCAAAAATTCTTTGCTACACCTTGATGGTGCCTTGACGGGGAGACTTCTTGATGATGATGAATTTTAAGTCCCCGGCAACGGCGCCAGAAATTCTTGATGCTATGGATGGCGTGTTGGGAACCCCAAGAGGAGGGTGTGATGAGTACAGCGGTAAGAATTTCCCCTAGTTAAGAATCAAGGTTATCAATCCAGTAGGATAAAGAGGATCTTCGAAAGGTTGATGCCACTAACGGTGGTGATGGCGCCTCACCGGTGTCATCAACAACGCGGAACCTGCACACAACACAACCAAAATACTTTGTCCCAACGGTACAGTGAGGTTGTCAATCTCACCGGTATTGCTGAAAACAAAGATTAGACGTATAGTGTGGAAAATGGTGTATGCTTGCAGTAAGTAAAGAAAGCAGGGTATTGTAGTGGTTTGTTTAACAGTGTAGGAAAATGGACCGGGGTTCATAGGTTCATGAGTGGTGTCTCTCCATAAAAGATGGCATGTTGGGTGAACAAGGTTGCACCATAGTGCACATTCATGACATGATGACTACTATGATATTTAGTGCGGGCATTACAACAATATACATAGACTGTAATCCAACTGCATCTATGACTAATAATCCGCCCTCAGGTTATCATCCGAACCCCCTTAGGTATTAAGTTGCAAGCAACAGATAATCGCATTAAGCAATGTGTGTAATGTAAGCAATGATTGTGCATGAGGGCACTCACACCGCTGTTTTCTCCCTAGTGGCAACAACACATCCTACCCCGTCATGTTTCTGTCACTCGAGCATAGGCGAAAAGGAGGCATGAACCCTACTATCGAGCATAAATACTCCCTCTTGCAGTCACTAGAAACTACTTAGCCAGAGCAACCACTAGCAACGGAAAGCATGCAAGATCACAAATAACATGTGCAATAAATACTATAATCAACTTGGCATAAGTTCAATATTCATAGGATCCCAGCAAACACAGCACATAGAATTACATAAGAACAATCTCGATCATGTTAGGCATCTCACGAGATCTAAACATTGAGGCATGAGAGGAGAAGACAACCATCTAGCTACTGCTATGGACCCGTAGTCCAAGGATGAACTACTCACGCATCACTCCGGAGGCAGGCATGGTGATGAAGAGGCCTCCGGTGATGTTCTCCTCACCGGCAGGGTGCCGGGAGTCAGCTTCAGAACCCCCCTGATCTACGGTTGATGACGACGGCGGCTGCGGAACTTTTTGGGGATTTTTGATCAGGTACGTAGGGTTTTCCTTCGGAGGGGAATAAATAGGCGAAAGGGCGATGTTGGTGGGCCACCAGGGTGGCCTCACCACCCCCAGGCGCGGCCAAGGGGGGCCCGCGCCTGGCTAAGGTGAGGGCCCCTTGTGCCCGTCTTCGTCTCCTCTTCGGACTTCTGGATGCTTCCGGGGAAAATAGGAACTTCGGGATTCGTGGGGTCCAACTCCGAGAATATTTCCAGAACAACTTTTCTGAAATCAAAAACAGCAGAAAATAGGGAACTGGCACTTGGCATCTTGTTAATAGGTTAGTCCCGGAAAACGTGTAAAAATGCTATAAAGAAGGGAGAAAACATGTAGCAATTGGCATAATATCAACATGGAACATCAGAAATTATAGATACGTTGGAGACGTATCAAGCATCCCCAAGCTTAGTTCCTACTCGTCCTCGAGTAGGTAAACGATAAAACAAAATAATTTCTGAGGTGATATGCTACCACACAATCTTGATCATAATATGTAAAACAGAGCATGTAAACTAGGATCAAATGAACTAAAGTTGTGATCTATATTTGATAACAATAAGTAATGCATAAACAAAGAAGAAAGAAGTAAAACTTTTAATGAATCAATACTAAAATACTATCAACCACGCAAAGTTTATTAGAGATGATTTAAGCTTTCAAGAACAACAATATCATGCACATCAAACGATCTTCACAACCCCTGTTAGGATCAAGTCAAGCTTCCCACACGATGGAATGCTTGAATCTTAAACTATTTGCGCACTAAAACAAGCAAGTGTTCTACGTTGGTCCCTGGCACCAGGATGTTATGGCAAAGAGAATATTATGGGGGGTTTGGAAGGTCAATGGAAGAAAGGCTCACAAAGCTGACAGTGGTCATTAGACAAGAGAAAGTCTTACAACCGAAGCCATGCAAGGAGTAGGGATTGCCACACAACGGATGCACATAGATCTATAAGTGTATGAAAGCTCTCCAATGGAACTAGTGGGGGTGCATCCAACTTGCTTTCTCACGAAGACCTAGAGCTCATTTGAGGAGGCTCATCATTGGAATATACAAGCCAAGCTCTATAATGTAAAATTCCCCACATAGTTATGAATGAATGATAATATGAAAACTTTCTCCAAACTGAAGCATTGGTGCTAAACATGAAGCACAAATGTGGTATAAAGGATAGTGATGTGCCCCCTCTCTCTTTATTCTCTCTTTGGCCCTTTCTTTCTTTTTTTCTTTTGGGGCATTTTCACTTTTAATTTTTTATATATCCTCACCGGTAGGGGCAACATCCTATATTACAATGAATCATCACACTTTTAGTACTCATAACTCATAATGGAATATCTCTGATGTATCCAGATGCATGCTCCTGCCAGTGTAGCAGTATGCATAAATAACCATGAAGCTCATCATCAAGTAACATAATGGAGGTGGATGTTATGCAACAATATATCTCGGAATGGCTATGGAAATGCCATGATAGGTAGGTATGGTGGATGTTTTGAGGAATAATATATGGGCTTATGTGTAGGAGAACACAGTCCTCCCATGGAATTTGGATGCACTGGCAAAGTTTGCACCAACTCTCAATGTGAGAAAGGGCAATGCACGGTACCAAAGAGGCTAGCAAATATGGATGGTGGAAGTGCCAGGAACCGCAACATAGACTCACGAGTTAAAAGGTTGCAGCAAGCAAATCATATTTACAAGGCACAATGCAAATCACTCCAAGAGGGTCTGTGGCATTGACAAGTCACTGTTAGCTACCCCGACCGTAGCGCGTAACAAAAGGTCGGTCAGAAATGTATCACTCGTAGCAATCATATACCATTGTTTCTATCAGGTAGTAATTTAAGTGTGGCACAGTTTCAAGTTTCTTAGACCAACCATTAAAAGTTTATACTTACTAGTACTTCCTGCTTATCCATTACGAAAATTAATATCTTAAAACAACAGAAGTGATTAAAGTGAAGCGGTTTAGTGATCTACAAGACCATGCGAATTTTTCCTCTATACCAACTACCACATAAGCATTTCTATTATCAACCAAGCACATATATGATACAAAAAAAACTCTCTCTAAGCAAATATCAATGAAAACTAGAGAGTATTAACAGCTCTAAATAAGAGATGAATGCAAAACAGGAGCTAAATAAATGCAGCAGCCAGACAAAGATTAAGAATACAAAGTATTCCCATGAAAAAGCGGAGCATGTCACTCTCCAATAAAAGAATTCTGGGGTCCAAACAAGCTTATTGCAAAAAAAAACTGAAAGAAAAAATAAAAGACGCTCCAAGTAAAGCACATAAGATGTAACCGAATAAAAATATAGTTTCACTAGAAGTGACCTGATAATTTGTCGATGAAGAAGGGGATGCCTTGGGCATCCCCAAGTTTAGATGATTGATTCTTCTTGGAATTTTCTGGGATGTACCTCCGGGCATCCCCAAGCTTAGTCTCTTCACTCTTCTTGATCATGTCATATCATCCTCTTCTCTTGACCCTTGAAAACTTCCTTCACACCAAACTTCTCACAATCTTCATTAGCAACGTTAGTGCAATCGAAATAATAAATTCACATGTTTCAGTTTCAACAAAATCCTAACACTCATAAACACATTAGCTACTGTCACAACTTCTTTTAAAACTCTTTTTCTCAAAAGAACACCAAAAGAAAGAGATTAAGATGCAAATGCAATTATTGGCAGAAATCTGTCAAAACAGGACATCAGGTAAAGATGATTTTTTTTGAAAATCTTCTGTTGCTCAAATAAAAAAGTGTTCAACTAAAACAAGTTTTGTATATAGCCCATGATTACGCACAAAAAAACTCAGGTCATTTTGAATTATGCTTGATTTTATAGGAATTTAACAATGGACAGCCGAAATCTGTTTCCTGCGCAGAAATCCGAAATATAGTCTCAACTTTTCACTAGAGACTTTAATTGGCTCAACAAAGACACAAAATAAAGTATACAGGTGGGTTGCTAAGGAAATAGACAAAACCCAGGTGCAAAGCACATAGATAGGAAACGACGGAAAATGGGTTGAAAACGGAGAAATAAAACGGGTTGTCTCCCGGTAGCGCTTTTCTTTAACGCCTTTCAGCTAGGCATAGAAAGCAACTCAAGTATTTTCAAGTGAAGAAGCATCAAAATTAATATTATAAATATCCTCAACAATGAATTTTATTTCATCTATAGAAGTTTTAGATGTCCCTTTATCAGCACTTCTAGGCACACTACTTTCATCAAATGGGTTTGCAGGAACAATCCAATCAAAATTCTTTTCTAGAGCTTCATGCATTCCTACCAATTTAAAGGGTATTGGTATTTTAATTTCCTTATCATTGGCTTTACCTGATGTTCTATTAACATCTACACATGATCCTAACATCTCAAATTGGTTAAAAACTTTTCTAGCCTCAATGGCAACATCACCAAATTCTTTAAACAAAGTTTCTAGAATAAACTCGCTTTTTTCGCTATCCTTAATGTTATCAAGGTTGAGGAACATTTTTTGTATTATGGGATTAAGGTTAACAAACCTAGCTTCCAGCATAGGAACTAGAGATGCTGCATCGGTTTCATAATCTGCGGCAAGTTCAGCTAAGGATCTATCCTCAAATTCTTTGTGCTTACTAACATAATTAAAGAACTCTCCAATATTATCTTTCCCAATTATATCACCGCTACCTATTGGTACGTATTTCAAGGTAAACTTGGGTAGAATCATGATTAGAGATTAAACTAAGAGTAGAAAAGCAAAAAATAAAGCTATGAAGTAAACTAATTTTTTGTGTTTTTGATACAAAGAAGCAAAATAAGACAAAAAATAAAAACAAGACAATAAACAAAATAAAGAGGTTGAGAGTGAGAGACTCCCCTTGCCAGAAGACTTCTTTCTCCCCGGCAACGGCGCCAGAAATTCTTGCTGCTATGGATGGCGACCGTTGCGGAAGGAAGTCTTCTTATGTATGTTTGTTTTGTTCCCCGGCAACGGCGCCAGAAATTCTTTGCTACACCTTGATGATGCCTTGACGGGGAGACTTCTTGATGATGATGAATTTTAAGTCCCCGGCAACGGCGCCAGAAATAATTGCTACTATGGATGGAGACCGTTGCGGGAGGAAGTCTTCTTATGTATGTTTGTTCTGTTCCCCGGTAACGGCGCCAGAAATTCTTTGCTACGCCTTGATGGTGCCTTGACGGGGAGACTTCTTGATGATGGTGAATTTTAAGTCCCCGACAATGGCGCCAGAAATTCTTGATGCTATCGATGGCGTGTTGGAAACCCCAAGAGGAGGGTGTGATGAGTACAGCTGACAGGGGGATGCTAACCCGGTATGCCAAGCTCTGAGGAATAACCCGGCCCAAAGGATGGTGTGCAGGATTCGGCTAAGAATAAAGAAGCTTGTGAAGGCCCAAACTTGTGGGCTTAACGGCCCGGGTTATGGGTTATTGTAAAGGAAAGTTATGGTTAGCGCCCCGTGTCCAGGTAGGATCCGAAATATGCCTTGCCGAATAAGCTAGGGGGTACGGGTGCTTTATAAACCGACCCCCAGGTATAGTTTTAAGTAGAGATCTAAGAACCCTAGCAATATCGCGTGATATCGAGCATCCAGTGTAAACCCTAATCGAATTATCATATCGAGAATAGAGATCCGGCGACTTCGATTGCCGGCTATCAGATCAAATTTCACCATGTTTTCCATTGAGCTAAACCCTCTCCCAAACGCCTGTGTCGACTTGCCCCAAGATCAGTTACCCCTGGTAACATCTGCCGTGATTATCCCACGACAGTTGGCGCCCACCGTGGGGCCTGCGTCCAAAGGTGTTTACATCACGGGAGAAGCTCGGAAGAACATGGAGAACCTCGTCGTCGGAGAGATCTACGACGACCATGAAGGAAAGAAGATGGTGGACAATTCCGGCTGGGGGCCGGAGTCGGATCGCCTCGAATCCGGATCGATCGTGACAATCGGCCGAATCAGCATCTTCATCGGTATGGTACGTGCGACTAATTTAAAAGGACAATATCATGTGCATACTACAGGAACTTCTAGCAGGAACAAAGAGACGTCAAAGCAAGCAGCAAATTCGGTTTCATCGGCCGCGCCGGGATATCTTAGATGGGCAGAACAAGAGATAACGTGGAGTAGAAGAGATCATCCGGAAAAAGTAGAGCGTCCAGGAGTCTTGGCATTGGTGGTTGCTCCACAGGTTAATGGTTACGAACTGAAGAAGGTCCTGATGGACGGTGGAAGTAGCATCAACATCCTTTATTGGGAGACCTTCTTACGGATGAATCTCAAAGAGTCCCAGCTGCAGAAAAGTTCGACAATCGTTCACGGGATCGTACCGGGTCACTCGGCGAGCCCCGAGGGAAGGATCACCTTGGAAGTTGCTTTTGGAGAATCGACGGATAATTATCGAGTTGAGTGGCTCACGTTCGAGGTGGTCAAATTGCGCAGTCCTTACCACGCGCTGTTGGGGAGGCCGGCTTACGCCCAATTCATGGCTAGGCCGTGCTACGTGTATTTGCAGCTGAAAATCCCGGGTCCTAAACGGACCATCACCATACATGGGAACCGGGATATAGCGGCCGAGTGCGACGAAGGAGATTCGGTTATGGCCGAGCAAGCATGCAGAAAGGAAGAACTCGAATATTACCGGTCTGAAGTAAACCCGGACGATAGAACGGCCTTGAAAAAGCCGAATACTGAGGATGAGAGAGCAAAATTCAAGGCAGCGCAAGACACCAAGAAGATAGATTTTGTCGAAGGGGATTCTACTAAGCAGTTTACCATAGGGTCTAACCTGGGAAAAGAGCAGGAGGGAGCGCTCGTGGAGTTTATTCGCTCGAATGCAGATGTGTTTGCCTGGACACCTAGCGACATGCCGGGTATCCCTACAGAATTGGCTGAGCACAGTTTGCATGTGGATCCCAAGTCCAGGCCCGTGAAGCAAGGTTTGAGGAAAATGAATGAGGAAAGAAGGAAGGCTATAGGCGAAGAGATCGCTCGGCTATTGGCAGCCGGCTTTATCATGGAAGTATTTCACCCGGATTGGTTGGCTAACCCGGTTCTAGTGATGAAAAAGACTAATGAGTGGAGGATGTGCATTGATTTTACGAGTCTCAACAAACATTGCCCAAAGGATCCGTTCGCGCTACCAAGGATAGATCAGATTATAGACGCAGTAGCTGGAAGCGATCTGTTATGCTTCCTGGACGCATATTCCGGGTATCATCAAATTAAGCTCAAAAGGGAGGATTGGGAGAAAACATCATTCATAACCCCTTTTGGGGCCTTTTGTTATAAAACTATGACGTTTGGGTTGAAGAACGCTGGCGCAACTTACCAACGGTGTATTCAAAAGTGCTTTGAGGACCAAATCGGACGTAACGTCCATGCCTATGTGGATGATGTGGTCATCAAGACCAGGAAGGCGGAGACATTTATCGATGACCTAAAGGAGACGTTCAAAAACTTGAGGAGGTACCAGATGAAGCTTAACCCGACAAAGTGCGTGTTTGGAGTTCCAGCTGGGAAATTACTCGGTTTCATAGTTTCCGAGAGAGGAATCGAGGCAAACCCGGATAAAATCAAGGCCATCCAGAATCTGAGAAAACCGGAAAATTTGAAGCATGTTCAAAAGCTCACGGGCTGCGTAGCAGCCTTGAGCCGATTCATATCCAGACTCGGAGAAAAAGCAATACCCTTGTACCGGCTCTTGCGGAAGTCGGATAAGTTCGTGTGGGATCAAGAGGCGGACGAGGCATTTGAGGCACTAAAGAAACAGTTATCTGAAGCACCAGTACTAGCGGCTCCGGGTCCTAAAGAGCCTATGTTACTATATGTGGCAGCTGGCCCCCGAGCCGTCAGTGCAGTAGTTGTTGTGGAACGCCAAGAGGATGGGAAAGGTTACCCGGTTCAGAGGCCGGTTTATTACGTCAGTGAGGTATTATCAGAAGCAAAGCAGCGCTATCCACATTGGCAAAAGTTGGTGTTCGGGGTCTTTATGGCCAGCCGGAAGCTGAAGCCGTATTTCCAAGAACATCCCATAACAGTGGTTAGTTCAATACCAATGTCGGATATCATCAGAAACTCGGACGCGACGGGAAGGATAGCCAAATGGGCGATAGAGATGGGGGATTATCACATCAACTACGAACCCAGGTCAGCAATCAAATCTCAAGCTTTAATTGATTTCGTTAACGACTGGACACATACAGGCATGACTGCAACGGTTCCAAATTCCGAGTCATGGATCATGCACTTCGACGGATCAAAGCAGTACGAGGGATCAGGAGCTGGGGTGGTGCTAACATCACCCAAAGGGGACAAATTGAGTTACGTGCTACAAATTCACTTCGACTGTTCCAACAACGTGGCCGAGTATGAGGCCCTATTGCATGGCTTAAAGGTAGCCAAAGAGATGAACATCAAGAGGATACGATGCTTCGGAGATTCGGACCTTGTGGTACAGCAGGTGTCAGGAACGTGGGATAGAAAGGACGCAACTATGGCAGCATACCGCAGGGAAGTTGATAGGGTTGCAGGATGTTTTTCCGGGTATGAGGTGGAGCATATAGACAGAAGAAAGAATGAGGCAGCCGACGCCCTCGCCAGACTCGGCTCGCGCAGAGAGCCGGTTCCACCTAATGTTTTCCTGGGCGAATTATGGCGACCATCAGTTAAAATCGAGTCAGAGGAGGAATTGGCAAATCAAGATCCGGATTCAGGACTCGTAGCCACTGTACGTACTATTCCCGAGTGGACAGAACCGTTTTTGGCCTACCTATCACGAGGTGAGTTACCACAACAGGAGGTATTAGCAAGGCAAATTTTGAGGCGAGCAAAGGGATATTCTATCATCAATGGGGAATTGTACAAGAGAAGTGCAGCAGGAGTCTTTTTGCGCTGCGTAGCGCCGGAAGAAGGCAGACAGATTCTCAAGGAAATCCATGAAGGCGACTGTGGACATCATGCGTCCACAAGATCTCTTGTCGCTAAAGCTTATCGACACGGGTTTTTCTGGCTCACGGCCCTAGCGGATGCGGAACGATTGGTAGCAAGGTGTGACGGATGTCAAAGGTACGCTCGCCAAACCCATGTGCCGGCTATGGAGTTGCGGATTATCCCGTTAACTTGGCCGTTTGCCGTCTGGGGTATGGACATGGTTGGTCCCTTTCATATGTCACCATGCAAGAAGACACATCTTTTGGTGGCTATTGATAAGTTTACCAAGTGAGTTGAGGTTATGCCAGTTACTAATTGCGAAGCAGCTACAGCAGTCAAGTTCCTGAAAAGGATTATCTACCGGTTCGGGTACCCCCACAGCATAATTACCGACAATGGAACCAACATGTCCCTTGGTGAGATGGAGAAGTTTTGTGGCAACAATGGAATCCGGCTCGATGTGGCATCGGTGGCTCATCCCCAGGCCAATGGACAAGTGGAGAGGGAAAACCAAGAATTGCTTCGCGGATTAAAACCACGATTGCGAGTTCCCTGTGTCAGGGCTGCTGGTGCATGGGTCGAAGAACTTCCTTCTGTGGTTTGGGGTATCAACACTACACCTAACAGATCCACTCAGATGACACCCTTCTTCATGGTCTATGGTGCGGAAGCAGTGTTACCGAGTGACATTATTCACGATTCGCCTAGAGTATCAGCTTACGTCGAAGTAGAGAACGAAAAAACCCGGCAAGACGCCGTAGGTATGTTAGAAGAGCAAAGAGAACAAGCCCTGGAAAGATCAGCCATATATCAGCAAGATCTACGGAGGTATCATAGCCGGCGTGTGAAGACCCGGGTATTCCAGGAAGGAGACTTGGTTCTGCGCCTGGTACAGTCAAACGAAGGAAAACACAAATTATCACCACCATGGGAAGGACCATTTATCATAAGCCGGAATCTGCATAACGGATCAT
Source organism: Alopecurus myosuroides (assembly GCA_028641055.1). Taxonomy (NCBI): domain Eukaryota; kingdom Viridiplantae; phylum Streptophyta; class Magnoliopsida; order Poales; family Poaceae; genus Alopecurus; species Alopecurus myosuroides. The sequence continues at coordinate 136,402,671 of CM054059.1, forward strand.
ATTATTTGATAGATGCAAGGGAAGAGTCGGCTACAGTCAACGACACCGCACACACCACTTCATCTATGCAAGAAAGAGATAGACCATGGAACGTGGCTCAGCTACGTCCGTATTATACTTAGTAAAGACTATATTGGCAAGTGGAATTGCACGATGTAATAGGCAGCAGGTTTTCTGACGTACTCTTTTCCTATCCAGGGTACCTTTGGGGACTGGACGGGTTTTTAATGAGGCGGCTTGCTGACCTACATTTTTCATATCAAGTAAAGATATGGTTATCAAGAAAAGAGATGGTTATCAAGAAAAGAGATGGTTATCAAGAAAAGAGATGGTTGTTATCAGGTTATGTATTCTCAGTACGATGCGTATATCTACGTCTTGGGGGTTGGTCGCTTAAATAGCACAGTTACAAACTCAAAGACCCGGCCATGATGCCTATGAGTTATAAGGGCTGATTACTTGCAAACGAGTACGGCTACAATCTTATAACCGGACAAAGAAGTCCAAATTTCTTGGCTATTCTTACTTAAGCTCGATGTGACTCGCATTAAAGTGGCATGATTTGTTCGCTTACGATGGCAGTTAGTCATGAAACCCGACGGGGATTGGCTGGCTACGTCTTCGTATTGATGTAACAACATGGTATCCACGCGAAAGCCGGCTTACAGTACAAGACAGTCAAAAGGGTCATCTAAACCACAAGTTATGCAGAGTACAAGGCTGAATAGCTGGAAACTCAACGACTATTAAGCATAACTTCAAAACCTATGTGAAACAACTCGTGGATCTTTGTGAAAATAGCAATAAGCATTTCGTTCCCTTTTCAAGATCAAGTGTCCTAGACTCGGCAATCCGGGCCCGGTAGCTTGAAATCTTGAAAAGAGAAAAAACTGGCTTACTTGTATAGTTGCAAAAATCCAAATATCCGAGTCTTGGGGACTTGGGGACTTCGAAGCAAAATCCGCTTGTCAATACCCATGAGACCCGGAAATTGAGTTTTCACAAAAGGAACAATAAGTAAAACCAGATATCGAGAACAGATGAGCTTAAACTTAAAAAGGCCGGAACAGGCATCGAGTATATCAAGGCCTTAGCGTGCATTACAAAATACTGGTGAAAAAATATCAAAGGCGCACAGGCGCACCGCCCAAAATAGGACTATTTGAAAAAGTATGTCGACCGACTGGCGCTTAAGAAGAGGCATTAGAAACCATATATCACTCGGCGTCCATCTTGGCCTTACCCTTGCCATCATTGGTGGTAGCAGCAGCACCCGGATCAGCGGTACCAGCCCCTGCAGGGGGCGGAACGACTGGTGTTCAGGCAGCAGGAGCAGAGCCGGCTTCAGCTTGCTTCTTGGCAGCCTCCGCCCTTATCGCAGCAGCTTCCTCCTTCCACCGAGCCAGCATGTCATACGGCTCAGGAAGATCCGACTTAATTACTTTATCGGCAGAATCATATGCTGGAACAAGTATGTTAACATCTAGTTCATCAGCAATTACGCTGGCCGGGTAACGGACCTCCTTCTGGACGGCCTGAAAATCCTTTACTGAAAACTTGGATCCGTCAAGCTTGAAATCTGGGAAGCCGCCCATAAGCCTCGCTAGCTCGAGCTTGGGGAGATAAGCTTTCGCAAGTGCAAGCCCCCGGGTCACTCCAACCCGGCAAGATGAGCGCTTCCAGTGCCGAATCCACTCGGGAACAGTGGATAGGGCGTCCAACAGCCTTTTCATATCAACATGTCCTCTGCCCGGCCACCGCAACTCATCAAGGATCCATCTGGTTCCGGCACATAGTTGCCGGATAGCGCTATTCATGGTTTTCAGCTTGGCAATGTCATCTTCATCCGGCATGGCTTCGTCCGGGCCTGAAGTAAAATGAAGATATAAGTTGGAAAAAATTTGCTGTTTGTCAAAAGGATAAACCCGGAGAAGGAAGCGTACCAAGCAAAGAACGATAGGTATCAGATATTTCGACGGAAAGGCTTGTCAGGTCATCTTCGGCTTGGTGAGCCCTTCTTCGGTACTTCTTCATTAATTGCCTATTCCTCCTGGCTTCAGCCTCGGCTGCTTCACGTAAAGATATCTCCTTTTCAATGAGCTTGGCGGCGTCCGCAAGTTTCTCCTCGTATTGAGTCACGAAAGACTGCACGGATGTTAAAAAAGCATTAGTCAGGTAGAAGAGCACAGTTATCAGTCATTGGTATAATAAAAGTCCCGATCAAGTCATGAATGAACTCACTCGGAACTTGGGGACTGGACAAAGGTACAAGCAATATTAATCGAATTTACCTCGTGTTTGGTTATTAAAGACCCCAAGATGTTTTCCTCGTTAGCCCTTAAGGTGCGCAGAGTTTCCAGCATCTGGGCAAAAGTTAACTCCTCGGAGCGAGTCCCGGAAGAGCCGGCAGCTTGATCATCTGGTAGGGGGGTTCTCCTCGCATTTGGAGTGGAGACTCGGACAGTCTGAGTGTCCGGGTTGGGAGAACTCATCCTTGTATCTAGAATTTCTATCTCTTCGTCTACTAGTTCCGATAAGGAAGGAGATCCGACGGTTTGGGAAAGTGGATTGTTCAGAGGGCCTTGTTCCCGGTTAGTTGTCGCATCACCACCAGTTGCGGCGTCTGCGTCGTCAGTCGGCTTCTCCACCCAGAGGTTATCCGTTTCTGTGTTTTCCGGGTCACTGACGGTGACTTGAGCGCTGAAGGAAAGATGAGAAAAGGCAGTTATTAATGATGACGGCGGCTTGAATGAAAGTTCGTCAGATGCAAAAAGAAATAATATAGTAAAAACTTACCCGGCATTTATGGTGTAATCCGGTGGAAGCTCGCCACTGGAAGCAGATGAGGTCTTCGCAGGAACCACTAGTGGAACCCGGAATTGCCCGGCACGTGGGTGGTTAGGAGAAGGGTGGCGCTGAGGAGAGTTGGAAGAACGAGATGGAGGAGCACTGCCGCGAGGGACCGAGGGGGTGGAGATGCCCGGGTTAAGGGGATCTTCACCTGGGGAGCTCCGAGTTATTCTGCGCTTGGCTGGGAAAGAATCCTTCAAGCATGACGAATTTGATAATTGATGGTTAAGTCTTCGCATGACGTCAAAGGAGTAAGGTTCAGAGGATAATGAGGAAAAAGGAACCTTGGACACTGTCCCCCTGCCTTTCCTCTTGGCCCCGACTGTTGCCTCTGGGTCAGACTCGGTTCTCTCCGGGTCGTCTTCATTGTTTCCACCCTCGTCCTCTAGCCCTGCGAACCAGGTGTGTATTCATTGGAAAAAAGACAGACGAGAGGAAAGTAATGCAAGTAAAAATATGCAGACCCTGAATGAGTACCTTCACTATCGTCAGCCGCCTCGTCCTCCTCTTCCGGGTCTCTGGAGGGGGGGAGTGGTTCAACTCTCCAGAAAGGGTCATCAGCCTGAGGTAAAAAGATAAGATTAAGGCTTAGAAGCAGTATCGAGTTGAAATGTGGAAACAAGTTATGAGCGCCGGGTATTACCGCTGGAGCTGGATTTTCCCGGGTAAACGGGGGTAACCCGGTGATGCCCTTTATCACCTCCAGTTTCTCCGCCAAGAAGCCCTTGATGGTCTTTATAGTATCACCGGTCGTAAAGCTCTTGGTAGAGTAGCGGAGTGCGTCTGTGGTGTGCCCCGAATACTCGCACATCAATTTGGTGCGAACGGAATTAGGTTGGATTCGGAAATCGACCCAAGTTTTTATTAAATTGAGCCCTAGGAGGCCTTGGGCTGAGAGAATGGCTATCTTGGCTAGCGAAGGAAGGATTGCCTCCCTGTCTGAGTCTGATGCGAAGGCATTGAAAGACTCGGAGGGCTTGAGAGGGGTCTCTGAGTAACCCGGCAGCTTCTTTTCGCTGTCGGGGGAGGTATCGTGGCAGTAAAAGAAAGATAGCTGCCAATGTTTAACGTGGGAGTGCAGGTTGAGGGTTGGCATCAAAGAATTCTTACGGCGTTGGATGGATACCCCGCCGCAAGTGAGAAGCGCTCCGTCGCCGCTTTCGCGGCACGGCTTGCACTGGAATAACTCAATGAAAAGAGTCAGACTCGGTGGCATGCACAAGTACGACTCACATAGAACAATGAAGTGGGTAATGTTCAACATGGAGTTAGGACCTATGTCGAACACCCGGAGTCCATAATGATCTAAGACCTCCCTAAAGAAAGGATGACCCGGAGGACGAAATCCTCGGGTCACGTGTTCAACGAAGCAGATTACCTCGTTTTCTTCGGGGGTGGGACGAGTCTCATTACCCGGTACCCTCCAGTGGATGTCTTTTTGAGAAGGGAGGGTTCCTAATTCGGCTAGCTCGTCCAATTTGGCTTTCGTGGTTGTGGAACGCCCCCAGTTGGCGGATATGGTTTGGGTGGTCCTCGCTGGAGCCGGTTGTTTTCCTTGTCGCTTGGGAGCCATGGGGCCAGCCTGCAAAACACAAAGAGAAGAGGCGTGTGAAATAAGACCCGGGAATGCTGAAATATCCGAGTATAAAGGTATCAAGAAGGTACGAAGCTGAGAACTGTCCGGGTATTGAGCACACTTGTGGAAATTTTTGGTCACTTACGTAGGGAAAGGTATTTGGGGATGACGGATGGTTGCCCATATTTATACCGCAAATGGAATAGCTGGAAAAGGAGGGTTTTTCCGGGTGTTAATGCAATAAGCGGAAAATCGAGGAGGAACGGATCTAGATGGAAACGTTTGCGGATGGTTTTTAAGTAAAATTGGTAATCAATGATGGTTGGAAGATCATTTGTGACTATAGGGCAGATGATTGAAGGAGTTGGCAAGCGTCGAATCGGTCTAATTTGGTGCAATCGGACAAATGACTTGCGGGTTGACCTAGATCCGATCTTGGATAAATTGAAAGTTGTGAGGTTGAATTAACTGGTTGCGAGAAGCTTACCGGGGAGATTGGAGTCTAATACGATGGCGACAAGCGGCGTGGCTCGAATGAGAGAAATGGAGGAGCAACGGTGACACTTGACGGTGGCGCAAGGCGACTCAAGGGCGGGCGCGGCCGCTGGCGATCTTGCGTTGGTAGCAGGTACGAGCTCCTCACGGTGGTGCTGCGAGGGTGTTAGGAGCAAGGAAGAAGAGGGGAAGTTGTGGCGTGGTGAGGGGCTTAGGGTTACCCATTAAGTGCTATTTATAAGGCAAGGGTGAGCCTATCCTAACGGCCAGAAGCCGGAAGCCGCGGGGTAATGGTTATCAGCGAAGATTTCGCGAGATATGCGTCAAGTATTGGGCAAGGCATTGGGATAGAAGAAGGAAGGGATTTGCTCCGTAATGACGGGACTGATTATCGAGCATGAGATCTTGGCATTTTTATTGTAGTCTGGACCTGCGAATTTGAACCTAAGTGTTTGGAGGACAAATCCGGGTTATTACATGGCCACCATGGAGTGAGGCCTAGCAGAATATCAGAACATCTTAACTCGGCTTCCATATGCCCGTATGTTCGACATCTTTGCGGGGAATAGCAAGCGCTTCAAGGAGGATCCATGAAGCCCAGGCTATTCTGGGGACTACTGACAGGGGGATGCTAACCCGGTATGCCAAGCTCTGAGGAATAACCCGGCCCAAGGATGGTGTGCAGGATTCGGCTAAGAATAAAGAAGCTTGTGAAGGCCCAAACTTGTGGGCTTAACGGCCCGGGTTATGGGTTATTGTAAAGGAAAGTTATGGTTAACGCGCCGTGTCCAGGTAGGATCCGAAATATGCCTTGCCGAATAAGCTAGGGGGTACGGGTGCTTTATAAACCGACCCCCAGGTATAGTTTTAAGTAGAGATCTAAGAACCCTAGCAATATCGCGTGATATCGAGCATCCAGTGTAAACCCTAATCGAATTATCATATCGAGAATAGAGATCCGGCGACTTCGATTGCCGGCTATCAGATCAAATTGCACCATGTTTTCCATTGAGCTAAACCCTCTCCCAAACGCCTGTGTCGACTTGCCCCAAGATCAGTTACCCCTGGTAACATCTGCCGTGATTATCCCACGACAACAGCGGTAAGAATTTCCCTCAGTTAAGAACCAAGGTTATCAATCCAGTAGGAAAAAGAGGATCTTCAGAAGGTTGATGCCACTTACGGTGGTGATGGCGCCTCACTGGTGTCAGCAACAACGCGGAACCTACACACAACACAACCAAAATACTTTGTCCCAATGGTACAGTGAGGTTGTCAATCTCACCGGTATTGCTGAAAACAAAGATTAGACGTATAGTGTGGAAAATGGTGTATGCTTGCAGTAAGTAAAGAAAGCAGGGTATTGTAGTGGTTTGTTTAACAGTGTAGGAAAATGGACCGGGGTTCATAGGTTCATGAGTGGTGTCTCCCATAAAAGATAGCATGTTGGGTGAACAAATTATAGCTGGGCAATTAACAAATAGAGGTTGCGCCATAGTGCACATTCATGACATGATGACTACTATGATATTTGGTGCGGGCATTACAACAATATGCATAGACCGTAATCCAACTGCATCTATGACTAATAATCCACCCTCATGTTATCATCCGAACCCCCTTAGGTATTAAGTTGCAAGCAACAGATAATCGCATTAATCAATGTGTGTAATCTAAGCAATGATTGTGCATGCGGGCACTCACACCGCTGTTTTCTCCCTAGTGGCAACAACACATCCTCCCCCGTCACGTTTCTGTCACTCGAGCACAGGCGAAAAGGAGGCATGAACCCAACTATCGAGCATAAATACTCCCTCTTACAGTCACTAGCAACTACTTAGCCAGAGCAACCACTAGCAACGGAAAGCAAGCAAGATCACAAATAAGATATGCAATAAATACTATAATCAACTTGGCATAAGTTCAATATTCATCGGATCCCAGCAAACCCAGCACATAGAATTACATAAGAACAATCTCGATCATGTTAGGCATCTCACAAGATCTAAACATTAAGGCATATAAGGAGAAGACAACCATCTAGCTACTGCTATGGACCCGTAGTCCAAGGATGAACTACTCACGCATCACTCCGGAGGCAGGCATGGTGACGAAGAGGCCTCCGGTGATGTTCTCCTCTCCGGAAGGGTGCCGGGAGTCAGCTTCAGAACGCCCCTGATCTAGGGTTGATGACGATGGCGGCTGCGGAACTTTTTCAGGATTTTTTGATCAGGTACGTAGGGTTTTCCTTCGGAGGGGAATAAATAGGCGAAAGGGTGATGTCGGTGGGCCAGCAGGGTGGCCTCACCACCCCCAGGAGCGGCCAAGGGGGGCCCGCGCCTAGCTAAGGTGAGGGCCCCTGGTGCCCGTCTTCGACTCCTCTTCGGACTTCTGGATACTTCCGGGGAAAATAGGAACTTCGGGATTCGTGGGGTCCAATTCCAAGAATATTTCCAGAACAACTTTTCTGAAATAAAAAAACAGTAGAAAATAGGGAACTGGCACTTGGCATCTTGTTAATTGGTTATTCCCGGAAAATGTGTAAAAATGCTATAAAGAAGGGAGAAAACATGTAGCAATTGGCATAATATCAACATGGAACATCAGAAATTATAGATACGTTGGAGACGTATCAAGCATCCCCAAGCTTAGTTCCTACTCGTCCTCGAGTAGGTAAACGATAAAACAAAATAATTTCTGAGGTGATATGCTACCACACAATCTTGATCATAATATGTAAAACAGAGCATGTAAACTAGGATCAAATGAACTAAAGTTGTGATCTATATTTGATAACAATAAGTAATGCATAAACAAAGAAGAAAGAAGTAAAACTTTTAATGAATCAATACTAAAAGACTATCAACCATGCAAAGTTTATTAGAGATGATTTAAGCTTTCAAGAACAACAATATCATGCACATCAAACGATCTTCACAACCCCTGTTAGGATCAAGTCAAGCTTCCCACACGATGCAATGCTTGAATCTTAAACTATGTGCGCACTAAAAACAAGCAAGTGTTCTGCGTTGGTCCCTGGCACCGGGATGTTATGGCAAAGAGAATATTATGGGGGGTTTGGAAGGTCAATGGAAGAAAGGCTCACAAAGCTGACAGTGCTCATTAGACAAGAGAAAGTCTTACAACCGAAGCCATGCAAGGAGTAGGGATTGCCACACAATTGATGCACATAGATCTATAAGTGTATGAAAGCTCTCCAATGGAACTATTGGGGGTGCATCCAACTTGCTTTCTCATGAAGACCTAGAGCTCATTTGAGGAGGCCCATCATTGGAATATACAAGCCAAACTCTATAATGTAAAATTCCCCACATAGTTATGAATGAATGATAATATGAAAACTTTCTCCAAACTGAAGCATTGGTGCTAAACATGAAGCACAAGTGTGGTATAAAGGATAGTGATGCGCCCCCTCTCTTTTTATTCTCTCTTTGGCCCTTTCTTTCTTTTTTTCTTTTGGGGCTTTTTCATTTTTCATTTTTTTTTATATATCCTCACCGGTAGGGGCAACATCCTATATTACAATGAATCATCACACTTTTAGTACTCATAACTCATAATGGAATATCTCTGATGTATCCAGCTGCATGCTCCTGCCAGTGTAGCAGTATGCATAAATAACCATGAAGCTCATCATCAAGTAACATAATGGAGGTGGATGTTATGCAGCAATATATCTCGGAATGGCTATGGAAATGCCATGATAGGTAGGTATGGTGGATGTTTTGAGGAATAATATATGGGCTTATGTGTAGGAGAACACAGTCCTCCCACGGGATTTGGATGCACTGGCAAAGTTTGCACCAACTCTCAATGTGAGAAAGGGCAATGCACAGTACCGAAGAAGCTAGCAAATATGGATGGTGGAAGTGCCAGGAACCGCAACATAGACTCGCGAGTTAAAAGGTTGCAGCAAGCAAATCATCTTTACAAGGCACAATGCAAATCACTCCAAGAGGGTCTGTGGCAGTGACAAGTCACTGTTAGCTACCCCGACCGTAGCGCGTAACAAAAGGTCGGTCAGAAATGTATCACTCGTAGCAATCATATACCATTGTTTCTATCAGCTGGTAATTTAAGTGTGGCACAGTTTCAAATTTCTTAGACCAACCATTAAAAGTTTATACTTACTAGTCCTTCCCGCTTATCCATTAAGAAAATTAATATCTTAAAACAACAGAAGTGACTAAAGTGAAGCAGTTTAGTGATCTACAAGACCATGCGAATTTTTCCACTATACCAACTACCAGATAAGCATTTCTATTATCAACCAAGTACATATATGATACAACAAAAACTCTCTCTAAGCATATATCAATGAAAACTAGAGAGTACTAACAACTCTAAATAAGAGATGAATGCAAAATAGGAGATAAATAAATGCAGCAGCCAGACAAAGATTAAGAATACAAAGTATTCCCATGAAAAAGCGGAGCGTGTCACTCTCCAATAAAAGAATGCTGGGGTACAAACAATCTTATTGCAAAAAAAACTGAAATAAAAAAAAGACGCTCCAAGTAAAGCACATAATATGTGACCGAATAAAAATATAGTTTCACGAGAAGTGACCTGATAATTTGTCGATGAAGAAGGGGATGCCTTGGGCATCCCCAAGTTTAGACGCTTGAGTCTTCTTGGAATTTGCTGGGATGTACCTCCTAGAATCCCCAAGCTTAGGCTCTTCACTCTTCTTGATCTTGTCATATCATCCTCTTCTTTTGACCCTTTAAAACTTCCTTCACACCAAACTTCTCACAATCTTCATTAGCAACGTTAGTGCAATCAAAATAATAAATTCACATGTTTCAGTTTCAACAAAATCCTAACACTCATAAACACATTAGCTACTGTCACAACTTCTTTTAAAACTCTTTTTCTCAAAAGAACGCCAAAAGAAAGAGATTAAGATGCAAATGCAATTATTGGCAGAAATCTGTCAAAACAGGACATCAGGTAAAGATGATTTTTTTCGAAAATCTTTTGTTGCTCAAATAAAAAAGTGTTCAACTAAAACAAGTTTTGTATATAGCCCATGATTACGCACAAACAAACTCAGGTCATTCTGAAGTATCCTTGATTTTATACGAATTTAACAATGGACAGCCGAAATCTGTTTCCTGCGCAGAAATCTGAAATATAGTCTCAACTTTCCACTAGAGGCTTTAATTGGCTCAACAAAGACACAAAATAAAATATACAGAGGGGTTGCTAAGGAAATATACAAAACCCAGGTGCAAAGCACACAGAAAGAAACGACGGAAAACAGGTTGAAAACGGAGAAATAAAACGGGTTGTCTCCCAGTAGCGCTTTTCTTTAACGCCTTTCAGCTAGGCATAGAAAGCAACTCAAGTATTTTCAAGTGAATAAGCATCAAAATTAATATTAGAAATATCCTCAACAATGAATTTTATCTCATCTATAGAATTTTTAGATGTCCCTTTATCAGCACTTTTAGGCACACTACTTTCATCAAATGGGTTTGCAGGAACAATCCAATCAAAATTCTTTTCTAGAGCTTCATGCATTCCTACCAATTTAAAGGGTATTGGTATTTTAATTTCCTTATCATTGGCTTTACCGGCTGTGCTATTAACATCTACACATGATCCTGACATCTCAAATTGGTTAAAAACTTTTCTAGCCTCAATGGCAACATCACCAAATTCTTTAAACAAAGTTTCTAGAATAAACTCTCTTTTTTCGCTATCCTTAATGCTATCAAGGTTGAGGAACATTTATTGTATTACGGGATTAAGGTTAACAAACCTAGCTTCCAGCATAGGAACTAGAGATGCTGCAGCGGTTTCATAATCTGCAGCAAGTTCAGCTAAGGATCTATCCTCAAATTCTTTGTGCTTACTAACATAATTAAAGAACTCTCCAATATTATCTTTCCCAATTATATCACCTCTACCTATTGGTACGTATTTCAAGGTAAACTTGGGTAGAATCATGATTAGAGATTAAAGTAAGAGTAGAAAAGCAAAAATAACATCTATGAAGTAAACTATTTTTTTTGTGATTTTGATACAAAGAAGCAAAATAAGACAAAAAATAAAAACAAGACAATAAACAAAATAAAGAGGTTGAGAGTGAGAGACTCCCCTTGCCAGAAGACTTCTTTCTCCCCGGCAACGGCACCAGAAATTCTTGCTGCTATGGATGGCGACCGTTGCGGGAGGAAGTCTTCTTATGTATGTTTGTTTTGTTCCCCGGCAACGGCGCCAAAAATTCTTTGCTACGCCTTGATGGTGCATTGACGGGGAGACTTCTTGATGATGATGAATTTTAAGTCCTCGGCAACAGCGCTAAAAATTCTTGCTACTATGGATGGAGACCGTTGCGGGAGGAAGTCTTCTTATGTATGTTTGTTCTGTTCCCGGCAACGGAGCCAGAAATTCTTTGCTACGCCTTGATGGTGCTTTGATGGGGAGACTTCTTGATGATTTTGAATTTTAAGTCCCCGGCAATGGCGCCAGAAATTCTTGATGCTATGGATGGCGTGTTGGGAACCCCAAGAGGAGGGTGTGATGAGTACAGCGGTAAGAATTTCCCTCAGTTAAGAACCAAGGTTATCAATTCAGTAGGAGAAAGAGGATCTTCAGAAGGTTGATGCCACTTACGGTGGTGATGGCGCCTCACCGGTGTCAGCAACAACGCGTAACCTGCACACAACACAACCAAAATACTTTGTCCCACCGGTACAGTGACGTTGTCAATCTCACCGGTCTTGCTGATAACAAAGATTAGACTTATAGTGTGGAAAATGGTGTATGCTTGCAGTAAGTAAAGAAAGCAGGGAATTGTAGTGGTTTGTTTAACAGTGTAGGAAAATGGACCGGGGTTCATAGGTTCACTAGTGGTGTCTCTCCATAAAAGATAGCATGATGGGTGAACAAATTACAGTTGGGTAATTGACGAATAGAGGTTGCACCGTAGTGCACATTCATGACATGATGACTACTATGATATTTAGTGCGGGCATTACAACAATATACATAGACCGTAATCCAACTACATCTATGACTAATAATCCACCCTCAGGTTATTATCTGAACCCCCTTAGGTATTAAGTTGCAAGCAACAGATAATCGCATTAAGCAATGTGTGTAATGTAAGCAATGATTGTGCACGCGGGCACTCACACCGATGTTTTCTCCCTAGTGGCAACAACACATCCTCCCTCGTCACGTTTCTGTCACTCGAGCACAGGCGAAAAGGAGGCACGAACCCAACTATCGAGCATAAATACTCCCTCTTGGAGTCACTAGCAACTACTTGGCCAGAGCAACCACTAGCAACAAAAGCATGCAATATCACAAATAACATATGCAATAAATACTATAATCAACTTGGCATAAGTTCAATATTCTTCAGATCCCAGCAAACACAGCACATAGAATTACATAAGCACAAGCTCGATCATGTTAGGAAGCTCACAAGATCTAAACATTGAGGCATAGGAGGAGAAGACAACCATCTTGCTACTCCTATGGACCCGTAGTCCAAGGATGAACTAGTCACGCATCACTTCGGAGGCAGGCATGGTGATGAAGAGGCCTCAGGTGATGTTCTCCTCTCCGGCAGGGTGCCGGGAGACAGCTTCAGAACCCCCTGATCTAGGGTTGACGACGACGGCTGCGGAACTTTTCTGGGATTTTTGATCAGGTACGTAGGGTTTTCCTTCGGAGGGGAATATATATGCGAAAGGGCGACGTCGGTGGGCCACCAGGGTGGCCTCACCACCCCCAGGCTCGGCCAAGGGGGGTCGTGCCTGGCTAAGGTGAGGGCCCCCTGGTGCCCGTCTTCGACTCCTCTTCGAACTTCTTGATGCTTCCGGGGAAAATAGGAATTTCGGGATTCGTGGGGTCCAATTCCGAGAATATTGCCAGAACAACTTTTCTAAAATCAAAAACCACAGAAAACAGGGAACTGGCACTTGGCATCTTGTTAATAGGTTAGTCCCGGAAAACGTGTAAAAATGGTATAAAGAAGGGAGAAAACATGTAGCAATTGGCATAATATCAACATGGATCATCAGAAATTATAGATATGTTGGAGACGTATCCGGCATCCCCAAGCTTAGTTCCTACTCTTCCTCGAGTAGGTAAACGATAAAACAAAATAATTTTTGAGGTGACATGCTACCACAAAATCTTGATCATAATATGTAAAAGAGAGCATGTAAGCTAGGATCAAATGAACTACAGTTGTGATCTATATTTGATAACAATAAGTAATGCATAAACAAAGAAGAAAGAAGTAAAACTTTTAATGAATCAATACTAAAAGACTATGAACTGTGCAAAGTTTATTAGAGATAATTTAAGCTTTCAAGAACAACAATATCATGCACGTCAAACGATCTTCACAACCCCTGTTAGGATCAAGTCAAGCTTCACACACGATGCAACGCTTGAATCTTAAACTATTTGTGCACTAAAAACAAGCAAGTGTTCTGCGTTGGTCCCTAGCATCGGGATGTTATGGCAAAGAGAATATTATGGGGAGTTTGGAAGGACAATGGAAGAAAGGCTCACAAAGCTTAAAGTGGTCATTAGACAAGAGAAAGTCTTACAACCGAAGCTATGCAAGGAGTAGGGATTTCCACACAACGGATGCACATAGAGCTATAAGTGTATGAAATCTCTCCAATGGAACTAGTGGGGGTGCATCCAACTTGCTTGCTCACGAAGACCTAGAGCTCATTTGAGGAGGCTCATCATTGGAATATACAAGCCAAGTTCTATAATGTAAAATTCCCCACATAGTTATGAATGAATGAATGATAATATGAGAACTTTCTCCAAACTGAAGCATTGGTGCTAAACATGAAGCACAAGTGTGGTATAGAGGATAGTGATGCGCCCCCTCTCTCTTTGGCCCTTTTTCTTTCTTTTTGGGATTTTTCATTTTTCATTTTTTTATATATATCCTCACCGGTAGGGGCAACATCCTATATTACAATGAATCATCACACTTTTAGTACTCATAACTCATAATGGAATATCTCTGATGTATCTAGCTGTATGCTCCTGCCAGTGTAGCAGTATGCATAAATAACCATGAAGCTCATCATCAAGTAACATAATGGAGGTGGATGTTTTGCAGCAATATATCTTGGAATGGCTATGGAAATGCCATGATAGTTAGGTATGGTGGCTGTTTTGAGGAATAATATATGGGCTTATGTGTAGGAGAACAAAGTCCTCCCACGGGATTTGGATGCACTGGTGAAGTTTGCACCAACTCTCAATGTGAGAAAGGGCAATGCACAATACCGAAGAGGCTAGCAAATATGGATGGTGGAAGTGCCAGGAACCGCAACATAGACTCACGAGTTAAAAGGTTGCAACAAGCAAATCATCTTTACAAGGGCAAATCACTCCAAGAGGGTCTGTGGCAGTGACAAGTCACTGTTAGCTACCCCGACCGTAGCGCGTAACAAAAGGCCGATCATAAATGTATCACTCGTAGCAATCATATACCTATGGTGTGGGGCCCCTATGGCCCCCTCTGGGTCTGCTCTGGACTCCGTGTGCGCGACAGATTTCTAAGACCCCCGGTTTTTGAATCGTCCAATTCCGGGAATATTTCCAGAACAACTTTTCTGAAACCAAAAACAGCAGAAAACAGGAACTGCTTTGTGGCATCTTGTCAATAGGTTAGTCCCAGACAATCGATAAAAATGACATAAAGTGTATAGAAAACATGTAGCAAATAACATGAAAACAACATGCAACATCAGAAATTATGGATACGTTTATGACGTATCAAGTACCAAGAGCACAATAAGCTGCAGCAATACATCAACAATATAGAGGAGGTTACCTAGAGGAACACAGGTACCGGGAACCTAAAGGGAAAATCAACATAATTCAAAAAGGTGCTTCGTCCAAACGAAGCCAAAAACTTATAACCAGGTAGGTGAATCTAGTAGAAATTTCACCCCCTGCAACACCCTAGTTCATATATTGGTCCGACGAGAACATCACCTTCTCCAGAGCAGAGCATCCGCTTTGAGTCGCCTTGCCAGGAAAGGCAGCACTGGTACTCGAAGAACAAATTGGAGGCTATAATCTGAGTCGAGTATTCATGGACAGAGGAAATGGAATTAACATCTTCTATGCAGAAACGCTGACGGAGATGAATATACCAATAAGCAATCTAAAGCATTCAGAAAACACGTTCCACGGGATCGTACCAGGAAAAGCAGTTAAACCTTTGGGTATAGTAATAGTCGAGGTAATTTTTGGAGAACACATCAACTACATGAAAGAAAAGTTTGACTTTGAAGTAATCGATTGGCCATCACAGTACAACGCAATACTTGGACAGACAACGTTTGCGAGGTTCATGGCAGTACCCCACTATGCGTACATGCTGATTAAAATGCCAGGACCTAAGGGAGTTATTACAGTACGAGGAAATTACAAAAAGTCAGATAGTTGTCACATCGAGTTCAACAAAATTTCACAGTCATTTTGAGCACAGCGGGAGCCTTATGTGAAGAATCATATGCCATAGAAGAATTACTCGAGAACGGTGGATGCCTAAGGACACTGAAGACAAGGAATTTCTACAGGAACCCGTGGAGCGTATCGCAGCTATATATTTTTGCATAAAAGTTTTATCATCTAGTAAAATTTAGAATAGGGCAATGTTAGCCATTTATGTGTATTCGTCAAACAAATAAAATATTACCCCTCTGCAACGAGGAATTTTTATATGTATGTTTTACAGTTCTAAATATGAAGTTAGTCGCAGCCTCACCCGAACCCGAAGCTATAGCTAGACTCAAGGGTTGCGTAGCAAAACGTTTAAGACAGAAAATCTTGGGTAACTCCTAGCCGTAGTCTCACTCGATACACTCGGGGAATGCGCACCAAAACATTTAAGACAGAAAATCTTGAGGTAACTCCCAGCCATAGTCTCACTAGATACACTTGGGGGCTGCGCAGCAAAACGTTTAAGATAGAAAATCTTGGGGTAACTCCCAACCGTAGTCACACTCGATACACTCGGGGGTTGCAAAGCAAACGTTTAAGAGAGAAAATCTTGGGCTAACTCCTAGCCGTAGTCGCACTCGATACACTCGAGGGCTGCGGAGCAAAGCATTTAGTACAGAAAATCTTGGGGTAACTCCCAGTCGTAGCCGCACTTGATACACTCGGGGGCTCCGCGGGAAAACGTGTAAGACGCAAAATCTTGGGGTAACTCCCAGCCGTAGTCGCACTCGATACACTCGGGGGCTGCGCAGCAAAACTTTTAAGAAAGAAATTCTTGGGGTAACTCCTAGCCGTAGTCGCACTCGATACACTCGGGGGCTGCGCAGAAAAACATTTAAGACATAAAATCTTGGGGTAACTCCCAGCCGTAGTCGCACTCGATACAGTCGGGGGTTGCACAGCAAAATGTTTAAGACGGAAAATCTTGGGGGTAACTCCAAGCCGTAGTCGCACTCGATACACTCGGGGGCTGCGCAGCAAAACGTTTGAGACGGAAAATCTTGGGGTAACTCCCATCCGTAGTCGCACTCGATACACTCGGGGGTTGCGTAGCAAAACATTTGAGAAAGAAAATCTTTGCGGTAACTCCCAGCCGCACTCGATACGATCGGGGGCTGCGCAACAACATGTTTGAGACAAAAAAATCTTGGGGAAACTCCCAGCCGTAGGCGTACTCGCTACACTCAGGGGCTACGCAGCAAAATGTTTAAGACAGAAAATCTTGGGGTAACTACCAGCCATAGTCGCATTCGGTACACTCAGTGCTACAGAGTCAAATAGGACAACAAATACTTGAGTTTGCGCTTGCGTGTAAACAACCGAACCCAAACTCGAGGGCTACTTCTATCGGGAGCACTGATCGCGCACCCGACCGTCCATACAGGAAAAATGGACTTAAACTATAAAAGCAGCCAAGGCTGAAATATTTAAGGATCATGCACCAAGGAACCCTAACAGAAATTTCGGAGTATTAATCATAAGTGCAGTACAAGGAGATATAAACCAGCATATTCAATCAGAAAGCTTTGAGTCCTTTATTGAATAAACACAATTATAAAGTGATTTGTAGACATGATACAAATGACTACAATCGTGGAGTAAAACCACCTTTTAGTTGAATATCAGTCTCCTCCTCAGCCACACGCATCAGTGCAACTGCTACAGGAGTCGTTGCCTCATATCTTGCACTCATATTTACACGTTGGGGACCACGGGTGCATGAGGACCCCTACCAATCTGATATGTCTCAAACGTACCCATAATTTCTTATGTTCCACTTTGTTTTCATACTATATGCTACCTGTTTCCCATACACTTTAGGTCATTTTATCGATTTTGTGGGACTAACCTATTGACAAGATGCCATAGAGCCAGTTCATGTTTTCTGCTGTTTTTTATTTCAGAAAAGTTGTTCTGAAAATATTCTCGGAATTGGAAGATTCAAAGGCCAACAGTCTTAGAATTATGTTGCGCACACGGAGTCTGGAGGGGACCCGGAGGGGGGCCATAGGGCCCCACACCACAGGGCGGTGCGCCCCCCTAGCGGCACCAGCTGGTGGTGCGGCCCCCCTGGCCGCCCACCGACGTTGCCCTTTTTCCTATTTATACCTATTCACGGGTTAACCCTAAAAACCCGAGCCTTTTCCACCAAAAACATCCGCAACCACTGTCATCATCAACCCTACTTCAGGAGGGTTCTGGAGCTCTCCCTGACACCCTGTTGGGAGGGGAATTCATCACCAGAGGGCTCTAGACCACCATGCTCGCCTCCGGAATGATGTGTGAGTAGTTCATCCTTGGACTACAGGTCCATAGCAGCAGCTAGATGGTTGTTCTTCCTCTTTATGGCTCATGTTTAGATCTTGTGAGATGCCTAACATGATCAAGATCATCTTATTGTAATGCTACATGTTGTGTTTGCTGGGATCCGATGAATATTGAATGTTATGTCCAATCATTATCAATCTATCATGTTTATGTTATTTATGATCTTGCATGCTCTCCGTTACTAGTAGATGCTCTGGCCAAGTTGATGCTTGTAACTCCAAGCGGGGGTATTAATGCTCGACAATGGGTTCATGCCTCTCTTTCACTCGCGCTCGAGTGACAGAAACGTAACGGGTGGGGGATGTGCTATTGCCATTAGGGAGAAAACAATGATGTTTACATTGTTAACATTATACACTTTGTTTAATGCGATTATCTGTTGGTTGCAACTTAATACCCGAGGTTTGATTGGGACCGAGAATCTGTATTTGATAAATAGATCACACAAAAGTTCTTCGTCCAATTCTAATTCTGCCTTGAATTTTCTTCAAGTCTTCTTTTGCTTCCTTGAGTTGCTTCTGATGGTCTTTTACCATGTTCTCCAATGGCCTTGATTGTAGTCCCCCCTTTTTTTTAGTTGAAGAAAATCTTCTGAATTACTATGTAGGATTTAGTGACTTAGTCATATAGAATAAGATATAGAATAACAAAGGTAGATGAGATTGTTAGAGTTCATTTAAAAATGACTTGTAAATATTTTCTTCTTCTTCATATCTAGGAGAGTATTCTTCTTGAGTTAAAGTTGTCTTCTAGATGAAATTATCCTTGTTGAAATCTTGGTCCAAACTCTCACCACACTTAGAAAACAAATTCTGAGTCTTGGGAAAACAAACTTGACACTAACCATCTTCAAAACAAATCATAAGTCTTGGAAAACAAATTATAAGCTCCATGTCTTCAGATGGTTGATCTTCTTAAGGATAATCTTTAGGATCCTTTGCATCTCCCTTCTTGGTGGTGACTTCATTGAAATTTCTAACACTTGATGTTTTTTATACAAAATAGGGGTTGCTCTTGATCTAACTATTAGACACCATAAAGTCTAAGGGAACAAAAAGGAGAAGGGAGAAAGACTTAGAGACAAAGATGGGGTTGGTCTTCATCAAGTTTCCTCTTGATTTTCTTCTAAGTGCTTCTACTTCTTGGAGATGATTCTAAAGTTGGTTTTGTTTTCTAAGTACTTCATTGGTCTTCTTTCTTCATGTTGAAAATCTTCAAGTTGACAATTGTAGCATCCCCTCCATGGTTTTTCAGTAATCCACTCTTCGTGGTTTTCAACATGGGGGGGGGGAGGGGACAATTAGCACAAAAATAGATGGACATTCTTTCAAGGCATACAATTTCTTAAGTTACCATCCCTTCTGATCTAAGGTTAGTACTTAGAGAAAAATTGCTAAAGAAAACATATTGAAAATATTTGAATAATTTAAACTAAGTCAAAAACACTCAAAAAGGCTAAACAATTCTAAATTCAATTTTAATTGGTTCAAAAATTATTTTGGGACAGAGAATATGAAATTATACAACCTAACGTTTCTAGGGATAATTTATTTGCAATTTTTAGATTTGTAGAATTTAAACTATACAAAAAATCATCAAATAAGCATATTTAAAATTGAACAAATTTAAGTTTGGAAAATTTAGATTTGGATAGTGTTAAAATATTCTACATGTTGTGCTGATTTCAAAATTCCATGTTTGCTTAATTTGGACCTATGGTTGAAAAGTTATGATAGATCTAAGTTTGGGGGGGGGGGCTTTCGGCAAAACTGCCAGATTAAAATTTATTCGAAAAAAAGAAAATAGCTGGGCTGACGTGGCATCTTCTGATTGGGTGCAGCTGCTGACGCGGATCCCACACGGCAGCTGACGGCGCGCTAACTAGGAAGGTGACATGGCGCGGTCCTATTGGCTGATGCACCTTCGCAGGTTAGATCTAATAGGCACCGTTGGATCTCGATTTGACGAAGGAAAATAGATCGGGGTTGTGCTCACCGGAGATGGCCGTTTTCGCCGGTGACGAAGAAGACGGTGGCGGCTGCTAGCTTGGCGGCGACGTTCTGGTACTACCCCGGCTGCGCAGATGGTACCGGCCGACTTGTCTCTTCACGGTGGTTTCCCGGGTGCTCTCGGCTTATCCTCTCGACGAGCAGGTGGGTGGCAACGAGGGTATCCTAATCTTGGAAATACGACGACCGGCGGCGGAAATCGGCTAGTGGCGGCACATTATTTAGGGTTAGGGTTTTGGTGGGCGCACACACGTCGAGGAGGGTGGTTTTTAAGGGGGCGTGGCTTGGAGGAGGAGGCAAAAGAGGCAGCGGCACGACGGCCACGGACGTCAAGGTGTAGACGTCACGCTAGCGTCAGGGTGGGTCCCACCGGTCATCGTGTGAGACAGGGAATTGCTGCGCGGGCTGGTTAGTGGGCTTGCTCGGCCATTGGCGATGCACGCGCGTGGAAAGAGACGGGGAGAGGATTTGGTCCGGTCAAGCTAGGTTGCGACTTCTTTTTTTCTGCTTTGACCAAACAGATGCATAACTTTTAAAGTATGGGTCCAAATAATCTCAAACAAACTTCTTTAGCTTTGTAAAATCTTTCTCTTTCAAATGAAACCAATTATGTTATGTTTTAAACACAACTAAAATTTCATATTTTCAAAATATGAATAATTGGCTATTAGTTCTTTATTGTTATTTCCAAAATATAAAATAAATAATTAGTCAAATAAAATCAGAAGTTTTCACAACTGAAAAATATTGTTCTCTAAGTTAATTTCCATTTTCAAACAAGAAGTGATTTATGGAAAACCATTTTATATTCTTAATGTTTGCAATAAGGGAAAATAGATTCTTTGCATAATTATCTATTTGTAGGATTTAAGGTTTTAGAAAACAGAGGCATATTTGAATTATCATTTCCAGTAACATTGGAATAACAAATAATGTTTCCTTTGTTTTTGAGTTTTATTTGTTGTTGTTGGCTTGCTTTAGTAGAAAAAAAATTGCGATTTTTGAATTTCGCCAAAAATCAGGGATGTTACATTCTCCCACCTGTCCGCTATCACCATTAGCTCGCTGATGGATTTGGGTGCGCATCGTCCCAGTTCCTCATGGGAAGTTGCGCGTCGCGCGCCCTTCGTGAAAGCTTCGGCTGCTGCTTCCTCCAATATGTTCCCAGCCGTGTTCCGGAGGGTAGTTGATGCTTGCGTTGGGATACCCCCAATAGGAGGGTGTGATGAGCACAGCGGTAGGAGTTTTCCCCTTACATAAGAACCAGGGTTATCAATCGAGTAGGAGATAGAGAATCTTCGGAAGGTTGATGCCACTAACGGTGGTGCTGGCGCTTCACCGGTGTCAGCAACAACGTGGAACCTGCACACAACACAATCAAAATACTTTGCCCCAACGGTACAGTGAGGTTGTCAATCTCACCGGTCTTGCTGAAAACAAAAGTTAGACGTATAGTGTGGAAAAATAGTGTATGCTTGCAGAAAGTAAAGAGAGCAGGAAATTGTTGTGGGTTGTTTAACAGTGTGGAAAAATGGACCGGGGTTCGTAGTTACACTAGTGGTGTCTCTCCATAAAAGATAGCATGTTGGGTGAACAAATTAGCTGGGCAATTGACAAATAAAGGTTGCACCGTAGTGCATAATATGACATGAAGATTACTATGTTATTTAGTGCGGGCATTACAACAAGATACATAGACCGACATCCATCTGCATCTATGACTAATAATCCACCCTCAGGTTATCATCCGAAGCCCCTCAGGTATTAAGTTGCAAGAAACAGATAATTGCATTAAACAAAGTGTGTAATGTCAGCAATGATTATGCACGCGGGCACTCTCACCGCTGTTTTCTCCCTAATGGCAACAACACATCCTCCCCCTTCAAGTTTCTGTCACTCAAGCAAGGCAACAAGGAGGCATGAACCCACTATCGAGCATAAATACTCCCTCTTGGAGTCACTAACAATTACTTGGCCAGAATAACCACTAGCAACGGAGAGCATGCAAGATCACAAATAACACATGCAAATAAAGACTATAATCAACTTGGCATAAGGACAATATTCATCGGATCCCAGCAAACACAGCACAGCTACGATCATGATAGGCAGCTCACGAGATCTAAACATGGAGGCATATGAGGAGAAGACAACCACCTAGCTACAGCTACGAATCCGTAGTCCAAGGATGAACTACTCACGCATCACTCCGGAGGCAGGCATGGTGATGGAGAGGCCTCCGGTGATGATCTCCTCTCCGGCAGGGTGCCGAAAACAGCTTCAGAACCCCCTGATATGGGGTTGATGGTGACGGCGGCTGCGGAACTTTTTCGGGGATTTTGATCAGGTATCTAGGGTTTTCCATCCGGGGGGCTTAAATAGGCGAAAGGGCGAAGGCGGTGGCGCTCCAGGGGTCCACACCCCTAGCTGCCACGGCCAGGGGGGCTGCGCCACCCTATGGTGTGGCCCCCCTGCTGCCCCTCTTCGGTTCCTCTTCGGTCTTCTGGATGCTTCCGGGGAAAATAGGACTTCCGGGCTTCGAATTTCCAATTCCGAGAATATTTCCAGAACAACTTTTCTGAAACTAAAAAATAGCAGAAAACAGGGAACTGGCTTTGTCGCATCTTGTTAATAGGTTAGTCCGGAAAACGTATAAAAACGCTATAAATAAGGGAGAAAACATGTAGCAATTGGCATAATATGATCATGGAGCATCAAAAATTAGGGATACATTTATGATGTATCAAGCATCCCCAAGCTTAGTTCCTACTCGTCCTCGAGTAGGTAAACGATAAAACAATAATTTCTGAGGTGACATGCTACTAACATAAACTTGATCAATCTAATGTAAAAGCATATGCACGCTGAGATCATAAGACTTTAAACACAGGCATGGTAAATAAAACTTTAATAATAAAGCATAGCAATTACTTTGCATCACAAAAAGTAACTCAAATAAAGGATCATGAATAATAATGCAAAGAAAGGTAAACGTTTGTCCCAGGTATAAAGAAAGCATGGCAAAGTGATATTTCGATAGTCCTCAAGAGTGGGGCAAAACATAAATGCCAGGACACCTTCAAAGTTCAAGAGGAAGACTAGAACAAATAATTTAAGAACAAATAATATCACATCATTAAGTAATTATTGATGCTTATGAGACAAATGTACATAGAACTCAGAATGGCAAAAATTCTCTCTCAAATGTGCATAAAGTTAGAAGATGGAGACTCAACATAAAGCAAAAAAAGGCCCTTCGCAGAGGGAAGCAGGGATCACTCATGTGCTAGAGCTTTTTATTTTATTAAACAGAGGTATTAAAAGTTTGACACTCCTCCCATCCATCTTTCACAAACCATGGCTAACCGAATCCTCGGGTGCCTGCCAACAATCACATACCGTGGAGGAGTGTCTATATTTTGGGAGATGTATGCTAATGTCAACGAATGGTAGACAGAAAAATACAGTACGTCACAAGTCAATTGGATTCACAAGAGCGGCTCCCATGGTGAAGGACGCAACTGGTGTAGAAGGTCATCCCTCTTTCTCTTTTGTTTACACAATTATGCTTTGACTGATAAATCAGGGGCAAAAATAGTGAAGAGAATTTGTATGCATTAATTTGGGGTTGGGCACCCCGCTGCCAGATCCTCTATCATTTGGATAAGCAGATGAAGCCACTAGTCCAGGGTGTGAAATCCAATCAACAAGTGAGATAAAGATTCTCTATTTACGTCCTCATGAGCAAAAACATGAACATAAAGCAGGAGTAATTTTGAAGGTTTTAAAGGTAACACATGAGCAATTTACTTTGGAATGGCAGTTAAATACCACATGTAGGTAGATATGGTGGACACAATGGGAAAAAACTTTTGCTTAAGGGAGTTTTGATGCACGAGTAGATCTCATACTCAGTACAGGTGGAGGTTAGCAAAAGACTGGGAGCGACAAATCAAGAGAGCATAAGAGCCATAATCATGCATAGAGACATAAGCATCATTAATTAAAACATAAGCAGTATCACAAGTTCAAAAACTAAGTGGTCATGGAGGCTATTCGGGACTGGTTTGTAATCATAAACATGGTGTGAGCATGCGCCAAGTCAACCAAATGAAACATTCGAAAGAGAATACCATATACTCATGCATTACTATGACAAGAACAACTCATGAATCTTTCAATACATATTAAACACTCTCAGCTATTTGAGGCTAATCATGCTACTCAATAACCACAAGGCTTTAAAACTAAAATAACATTTATCATGGCATGAAAAATTTCTAGCCACAGTCTATACAAGCCTCTACTAGTACTGTTATAAATTCTACTTCCAGCAGCAGTTTTCGTTTCTCCCAACAAGAACCATACAAAACATGCTTTAACAAAAATACTCTTTACGATACAGCAAGCAAACATGTTAGTACTCAAATAATGCTACTAAAACTAACAGCTCTAACAAGAGATGCATGCAAAACAGGAGCTGAATAAATGCGGCAGTCAAACAGAGACTAAGAATACAACATATTCTCAAGAAAAAGCGGAGCGTGACACTCTCCAATTAAAGAATTCTGGGGTCCAACCAAGCTTATTAAGAAAGTAAAAACAAACTAAAAGCAAAAGAAAATCAAACTGAAAACAAAAATAAAATATGCTCCAAGTAAAGCACATAAGATGCGACCGAAGAAAAATATAGTTTCACTAGAAGTGACCTGATAATTTGTTGATGAAGAAGGGGATGCCTTGGGCATCCCCAAGCTTAGACGCTTGAGTCTTCTTGGAATTTTCTTGGATGTACCACCGGGGAATCCCCAAGATTAGTCTTTTCAATCTTCTTGATCACATCATATCATCCTCTTCTCTTGACCCTTGAAAACTTCCTTCACATCAAAATTCTCACAATCTTCATTAGCAACGTTAGTGCAATTGAAATAATAAATCCACATGGTTCATTTTCAACACACGTCTAACACTCAAAAACACATTAGCTACTGTCACAACTTCTTTCAAAACTCTTTTTCTCAAAAGAACACCAAAAGAAAGAGATTAAGATGCAAATGCGATAAATGGCAGAAATCTGTCAAAAACAGAACATCAGGTAAAGATTGATTTTTTCAAAAATCTTCTATTGCTAAAATAAAAAAGTGGTCTTCTAGAAAACCTTGCGTATATAACTCAGGATTAAGCACAAAAAAGCTCAGGTCGGTTTTATTTTTCTGTGATTTTTAACGGAATTTACAATGGACAGCAGAAATCCGAAATATGGGCTCAACTTTCCACTAGTGGCTTTACTTGGCTCAACAAAAACTCAAAAGAAAAGATACAGAGGGGTTGCTAAGAAAATAGACAACACCCAGGTGCAAGCACACCAAAGAAAACTGAAAGAAAACAGAGATATAAAACGGGTTGTCTCCCGGTAGCACTTTTCTTTAACGCCTTTCAGCTAGGCCTAAAAGAGAAACTCAAGTATTTTCAAGTGAAGAAGCATAAATATCATATTTTGCTCTAATAATAGAGTCAAAGGGTATCTTCATATTCTTTCTAGGAAAGTGTTCCAAACCTTTCTTGAGGGGAAGTTGATATTTAATACTCCCCTCTTTCATATCAATAACAGCACCAACAGTTCTAAGAAACGGTCTTCCCAAAACAATAGGAAAAGAAGCATTGCATTCAATGTTCGTAACAAAAAAAATCAATAGGGGCAAGGTTATTATTAACCATAATAAGAACATCATCAATTCTACCAAGAGGTTTCTTCTTAGCATTATCAGCAAGATGAACATCCAAATAACAGTGTTCCAACGGTGGCAAATCAAGCATATTATAAAGCTTTTGAGGCATAACAGAGATACTAGCACCAAGATCACACAAAGTATTGCGATCAAAATCATTTAATTTTATCTTAATGATAGGCTCCCAACCATCATCTAATTTTCTAGGGATAGATGTCTCAAGTTTCAACTTTTCTTCCCTAACTTTCATGAGAGCATTGGTAATATGTTTAGTAAAGGTCATATTCATGGCACTAGCATTGGGACTTCTAGAAAGCTTTTGTAGAAACATAATAACTTCAGAGATGTTTCACCAAAGGAGTAGCGACTTTATTAACACCAACTACTTTACCATTGATAGTAGGAGGTTTACTAGCACTTGGAACTTCAGTTTTACTAGTTTTTGTGATAGTACAAACTCTAGCAATATTATTCTTTTCACCTAGTTCTTCTCTTTCCCACCTAGTACGTAATTCAGCCATCAATCTAACATTATTGTCTATTTGAACTTGGATGGCATTCAAAGTTTTATTTTGTTTAACATCTTGTGGAAAAACCTTCAGTTTTAGAAAATCAACATCAATAGCAAGGCTATCTACTTTAGAGGAAAGAACATCTACTTTACCAAGCTTATCCTCAACAGATTTATTAAAAGCAGTTTGTGTACTAATAAATTCTTTAAGCATGTTTTCAAGATTAGAGGTAGAGCTTTTATTATTATTAGGAAACATGCTCGTGCGTTGCAACGGGTGCGAAATATATCACGGGTTTGTGTCATTATGTCGTCCGGGTGCGTCAAACACCCGAGACTTGTTTTCCGGTGTGTGATGTTCGGGAGCAATTTTCATATTGTAGAAATAGTGGTATGATTATCTACTTATCTAAAAGTCTAATGACATGCTGCATAAGTAACTGGGTTTTATAAAAAATAACAAGAAGAAAAATACTTCCAATCATTGAAACGCTGTGACCCAAATCTACCCAGCTAATCATGTTTGTGGATTCAACAGCAAGTTGTTGTAACTTAATCCTTCCCGTCTTCACCCGCAGCCCAACCTGCTGCGTGCTGCCCGCTGATTGCTGATCTGCACCCTGTTGTATCTTCGTTCAGTGACTGTCGAGTTGTGCGCTATTAATCTTGCCGCGTAGCTTGCATCTTCGTCCACCACAGTAGTTGTGCGCTGCTCATCCTTCGCCAGCCATGCTTGTATCTGGGACCAGGGCACTCGCAGCAGGCCTTGTGCGGCGCCATGGGTCACTTCTGCCTCTCCATGGCGCGTGAAGGCGGCGCTTGGCCCGCCATGCCAAACTCCGGCCCAAGGGCGCATCCGTGATTCCATGCCTTGGCTGCTCACCGGGAATGTTCTGAAGGTGATCGACTGATCGAGGACGCCGCTCGAACCTGCCGTGGACCCATGCGTTGCCGCTACTTATCAGTCCGTTGACCTGTGCGGCTATGCCTCTCCCCCACACGCCTAGTGTGCCGCCGCGTAGGCGGCCTCCCTTACAAACACGCCACTACGGCCATCATCCCGTCCGCCTCTACGATCAGCAACGGGTGGTTTCGTTCCTCCCGCTGGATGAGGGAGAAGGTGTCGATCGCTGGAAAACAATGGGTGGAGGCGGACGGCTTGCAGGATTCATGGCCAGGAGCGGCCTCGCGGTTGCCACGGGGTGGCCGGAGCTCCAAGACAAATGCGCCGTGTGCGACGACGATGAAGTTGTGCGCCAGCATGGATGCACATTCCCGCCACTACTTGTGTTGCTCTTGGGCTAGCCGCTACCAGAGCCCGCGCTGGCCATGAGAGCTGTCGAGGTGCGGGTCCCCCGCCTGCCACAATGCTGATGTCATGTGCCGCCAAAGACGATATGCCTTTTTCTAAAACCAAGCACCAATTTTATCTCACTTGGATCTGAGATAATCGTGAGCACCACCTCGGATGCGGAACGCCTGAGCCCCAGGCTTCCCCCAACTTGGCTCTCTAGGATCCAATCGTCGGAGTCCTGCCTTATTGATCTTCTGGCACCACAAGGTGATGACACTCATGGCGTGTTGCGCTAGCCCTGACCGTCCATCGCGGGCGGACTCTCCAGCAGGGCGGCGCGATGCTGGTTGCGGACAACCACGATGCTGCTGCGTCTACCATTAAACGATGATCTGCATGGTTCGCAAAGGCCATTAATCCCGGCCGTGCAACCGGGACTAAATAGGCGCGACTAAAGGCCCCTCCCTTTAGTCGCCACCTCTTACGAACCGCGGCTAAAGCCCCGTCCACGTGGGCGGGTGGCGTGCGCCGGGGACGGAGGACCTTTAGTCCCGGTTGGCCACACGAACCGGGACTACATACTTTTTCGTTATTTCTTTAATTTATTTGGGTTTCTAATTATTTTTCACTCCCTTTTTTTTCAGAATTTTTATTATTTGCTTAGTGTCTAACTACAATTATCTCTAGTCAAATTTCTTACTCGTGGTCAAACTTCCCGCTCGGTCACCCATCCTCCCACTACTCTAGCACTAGCACGCTTAACTTCCGAGTTCCATCCCGTCCCGCATCCAAGTGTTTCGCACGCATGTATGTGATACTAATATCATATCAATCCTATTAACATGTTGGTCGATGCCACATTTCTTTATTGTCTGAATTTCAAATAAATCTTTTAATAAACAAAAGTAATGATGTAATTAATAATTTTGAATAAATAAATAAACATTAACTTTTTAATTTGTATTATTTCTAAAAAATATTCAGAAAATAAAACTAATTCATTTTAAAATCTTAAAAATACTATTAATATATCAAAATATTCAGAAAAATAAAACTAATTCATTTTAAAATCTTAAAAATACAAATAATATATCAAAATATTCAGAAAAATAAAACTAATTCATTTTAAAATCTTAAAAATACTATTAATATATCAAAATATTCAGAAAAATAAAACTAATTCATTTTAAAATCTTAAAAATACAAATAATATATCAAAATATTCAGAAAAATAAAACTAATACATTTTAAAATCTTAAAAATACAAATAATATATCAAAATATTCAGAAAAATAAAACTAATACATTTTAAATCTTAAAAATACAAATAATATATCAAAAAATTCAGGAAAATAAAACTAATTCATTTTCCCCTTTCCTAAATGCAAAATAAAATCTGATAAAATTCATGAACCAAACCATATGAAAACTAAACCATATAAAATTTGCAGATCAAAGTTTCGACTATTATTTTGGACACAAGAACTGTTTTGGCAATAACTATCTGTGAGAATGATTTGAACCTAACTTTTAAAATACATAACCAAAATAGACAAACTAAAATGTTCTGGACAGATATTGAAAAGATCTATCCATAGCACTTAGCCTCACATCAAGGTCAACAACCAAATGAAAATACCATCCTTTTTAATAAAAGACCAGTAGGCTCTTCTATTATTTTTAGAATGAGTTCAAAAATGTATTTGAAGTAAATCCAACTGGATGAGTTTGGTATTGACTAGATCTATGTTTTCCTGGCTTAGATTAATTTAGAAACGGTAGTTTTTCTGTTTTGTTTTCTTGATGTGTTTTTGTTTGTTTTCTTGATGTGTTTTTGTTTGTTTGTTTTGAAATGTGTGTTTGACATAATATAGAAATAATATAGCTACGAATTAATATAGAAATAATATCCATTACATAATAATATATCCATTACATACTAATATATCCATTACATGCATATATCGAACACAAGATGCGGTACACAAACACCATCTACTCGAGCTCCGTCGAGTATATGCGGAACAACTCGTAGGAAACGTATGCATCTATGGCTGCATAGTTGAGGTTGATCTGGTCAGTGGGTTCTTCCCCCAATGCATGTGATTCTTGGAGGGGGAACCAGACTTCATGGTTTTGTAGTCGGCGTGGATGAAGGCGGTTGCCATCGGAGCCATCCTGGTCTTGTGACCGTACAACTCATCAAAATGGATAAGATCCTAAAGATCAATGTAGTGATCTTCAGGTATCATAATACCCAAGAGCATCAACTTTTGCCGGTCTTGAGTGATGTCAACGCTGCAGAAGTCGTACCCCTTGTTGACAAGAAAATCAACAAGGGCCGGAGAATGCTTTGAACTACTGCAACAACAAAAATAGAACGTGTTAGATATGTTGCAACACATGTATTCTTCCAATGGAACAACCAAATCGAAAATGCAACACTATCCTACAAGAGAGATCGATTGTACGTGTGCGTTACCTTGCCCATTGGAAGACCAACACGATCTCCTTGAAGGCAATCTGGATGACGGCAACATCCCGTTGATTCGCCGTATACTCTAGATCAAGCCCGAAGAACTTATGTTGTTCATCGGCTTCATCATAGAGATTGCTCAAATGCTTAAGAAGATCGGGGAGCCTCTCGCACATATTGGTGTAGGCCACGTATAGACTCTTGCGGCATGGTGTGGCCACACGAAGAGTGTTCCAAACTTGAGAACCCATGGGTGCTTGGTGGAGGAAGAAGAGAGGAAGAAGAGAAGAGAGGAGAAGAAACAGAGACTCTCGGGTGCGCACTGTAGCAATGGCCTCTGCCTCTTGCTCGCGAAATAAAACCGCCGCGCGGGAGGCGAGCAGTTTGTATCTTTAGTCCCGGGTGGCCAGGCCAACCGGGACTAAAGGCAGGGAGGCCAGCAGACTGGATCATTAGTCGCGGGTGGCCAGGCCAACCGGAATTGAAGCCCTCCACGCGCCTCCACGCGCTTCCCAACCCACGACGCATGACCTTCTGTCGCGGGTCTCCTCCCGACCCGGGACTAAAACCCCTTTAGTCACGATGCGCAAAGTTTGGGGACTGATGGGGGCGTATGGAAGGCCTTTTTTCTACCAGTGATGTCTCTATAAAACTAACCACCAAGTTCCGCTCTTTTGATCTGAGGCAAGTCGAGGACTTAAAAACGAAAATAAAATCAGCTTGTATGGCATCAGGACATTGGAGTTGTCTTCTACTAAGAAACCAAGCCAAGCACACGGATGGATCACGAGGAAACTACAGACGAACATTGACGGACTAACAAAGAAATCATATCGGATGACCTTGTCGATGGTGTAGAGAGATCGTTTTGGATTCTTTGTAAAGGCAAAGGGCAGCACCTGTCTCTGAATCGGAATATATATCTAGACGACCGGACAAAGGATCCAGGGAGACATGTGCATGTAGAGGTCTGAAACGATTAGGAAACCAAGCTCGCGAACTTCTTTTTTTACTTATGGATGGCACAAGTGTGTAATTTTGTGCAACTTTAGGGGTAATTCGGATGACATACCAAACCAAACCAAGGAAGCCTTAAAGCCTTTATTATTAGGTATAGATTATAGGAGTTGCCATAAGAATTACCATAACCATTATTAGGAGGATATGGCTTATAATCATTTCCACCAAAATTATTTCTATAAGCATTGTTGTTAAATTATTATTTCTAACAAAGTTCACATCAACATGCTCTTCTTGAGCAACCAAAGAGGCTAAAGGAACATTATTTGGATCAACTTGAGCTTTACCATCAACAAGAATATACATAATAGCATCAAGCCTTTCACTTAAAGAGGAGGTTTCCTCAACATAATTTACCTTCTTACCTTGTGGAGCTCTCTCAGTGTGCCACTCTGAATAATTTATCATCATATCATCAAGAAGCTTTGTTGCATTGCCCAAAGTGATGGACATAAAGATACCTCCAGGAGCTGAATCCAATAGGTTCCTTGAGGAGAAATTTAGCTGCATAAAAGGTTTGTATAATCATCCAAGTAGTCAATCCATGAGTAGGACAATTCTTCACCATAGTTTTCATTCTTTCCCAAGCTTTAGCAACATGTTCATTATCAAATTGCTTAAAATTCATTATGTCACTTCTCAGTGATATAATCTTAGCAGGAGGATAATATTTTCCAATGAAAGCATCTTTACACTTAGTCCATGAATCAATACTATTTCTAGGCAAAGATAGCAACCATTCTTTAGCTCTTCCTCTCAAAGAGAGAGGAAATAATTTCAGTTTAATAATATATCCATCCACATCTTTATATTTTTGCATCTCACATAGTTCAACAAAATTATTAAGGTGAGCAGCAGCATCATCAGTACTAATACCAGAGAATTGTTCTTTCATCACAAGATTTAATGAAGCAGGCTTAATCTCATAGAAAGCGGCAGTAGGAGAAGGTGGAGCAATAGGTGTGCAAATAAAATCATTGTTGTTTGTGCTAGTGAAGTCACACAACTTGGTATTCTCAGAGGAACTCATTTTAGCAGAATAAACGCAAGCAAATAAATAACAGCTATGAAGTAAACTAATTTTTTTGTGTTTCTGATATAGAGAAATAAACTGATTTTTTTGTATTTTTGATATAGAGAATTAAAAACACGACAAAAATAAAAACAAGACAGTAAACAAAATAAAGAGATTGACAGTGAGAGACTCCCCTTGCCTGAAGGCCTCCTTCTCCCCGGCAACGGCGCCAGAAAAATCCTTGATGCTTGCGTTGGGATACCCAAGAGGAGGGTGTGATGAGCACAGCGGTAGGAGTTTTTCCCCTTAGTTAAGAACCATGGTTATCAATCCAGTAGGAGAAAGAGAATCTTTGGAAGGTTGATTCCACTGACGGTGGTGTTGGCGCTTCACCGGTGTCAGCAACAACGTGGAACCTGCACACAACACAATCAAAATACTTTGCCCCAACGGTATAGTGAGGTTGTCAATCTCACCGGTCTTGCTGAAAACAAAGGTTAGACGTATAGTGTTGAAAAACAGTGTATGCTTGCAGAAAGTAAAGAGAGCAGGAAATTGCGGTGGGTTGTTTAACAGTGTGGGAAAATGGACCGGGGTTCATAGTTTCACTAGTGGTGTCTCTCCATAACATATAGCATGCTGGGTGAACAAATTACAGCTGGGAAACTGACAAATAGAGGTTGCACCGTGGTGCACAATATAACATGAAGATTACTATGATATTTAGTGCGGGCATTACAACAAGGTACATAGACCGACATCCATCTGCATCTATGACTAATAATCCACCCTCAGGTTATCATCTGAACCCCCTTAGGTATTAAGTTGCAAGCAACAGATAGGTGCATTAAACAAAGTGTGTAATGTAAGCAATGATTATGCACGCGGGCACTCTCACCGCTGTTTTCTCCCTAGTGGCAACTGCACATCCTCCCCCTTCACGTTTCTGTCACTCAAGCAAGGCAACAAGGAGGCATGAACCCACTATCGAGCATAAATACTCCCTCTTAGAGTCACTAGCAACTACTTGGCCAGAATAACCACTAGCAACGGAGAGCATGCAATATCACAAATAACATATGCAATAAAGACTATAATCAACTTGGCATAAGGTCAATATTCATCGGATCCCAGCAAACACAGCACAGAGAATTACATAAGATCAATCTCGATCATGATAGGCAGCTCACGAGATCTAAACATGGAGGAATATGAGGAGAAGACAACCATCTAGCTACAGCTACGAACTCGTAGTCCAAGGATGAACTACTCACGCATCACTCCGGAGGCAGGCATGGTGATGCAGAGGCCTCCGGTGATGATGTCCTCTCCGGCAGGGTGTCGGAAACAGCTTTAGAACCCCCTGATCTGGGGTTGACGGTGACGGCGGCTGCGGAACTTTTTCGGGGATTTTGATCAGGTATCTAGGGTTTTCCACCCGAGGGCTTAAATAGGCGAAAGAGCGAAGGCGGTGGCGCTCCAGGGGCCCACACCCCTAGCTGGCGCGGCCAGGGGGGCCACGCCACCCTATGGTGTGGCCCCCTGCTACCCCTCTTTGGTTCCTCTTCGGTCTTCTGGATACTTCCGGGGAAAATAGGACTTCCGGGCTTCGAATTTTCGAATTCCGAGAATATTTTCAGAACAATTTTTCTGAAACTAAAAAATAGCAGAAAACAGGGAACTGGCTCTATGGCATCTTGTTAATAGGTTAGTCCGGAAAACGTATAAAAGCGCTATAAACAAGGGAGAAAACATGTAGCAATTGGCATAATATGATCATGGAGCATCAGAAATTAGGGATACGTTTATGACGTATCAGTAGTCCATCTCTGGATGTACTCGCGGGTTGTTTCACCACTTTTCGGTATTCAGGATCGCATTTCTTTGATGGATGCGGGCCTCTTGTACGTTGCCTAGAATATTTTCTTGAAGTCGGGGGTAAGATCGTCCTAGGATATGTAACACACATGTGACCTGCCTTCGTGCCAGCTTCGGGCAGCCCCGACGAGGTCAGGCTGTCACCATATTTTCGCGTTGGCACTTGAATGCGGTCAGGTAGTCTGAGAGACAACTCTTGGGTTTTTGCGAGCCATCATACTTGGGGACATCTGAAGTGGGCTTGAATTTCTTGGGCATCTCTGACTCGCGAATACTGTTACTCAAACACAGCGCAGCGCGGGCTTCTTCATCAGAGGAGGACGGCGAGCGAGCGCGGTTCCTGTGTGCACGAGCCCTGTCGACTTTGTTCTGGGTGATGTCGTCTCACCCGTCGTAGGAGGCTCAGTCGCGGATCTCTACTGCGGTGTCGCGGGTTATGCTCACTGCTTCGTGGTTCTTCTTCGCCATGTCACCAGCGACCTCTGTGGTGTTGCGGGCTATCATCATAGTGTCGCGGGATGTCATCGCTATTTCGCGGACTATCATTGCAACGTCGTGCCTCCTTGCTCCGGTGGCGGCGGGGGGATTCCCTGTCTCCTCTTTTGGGCGACGTATTCTCGCGTCTGCGATGTAATTTATCTACTCGAGGCGCCACAACTTCCAGGTTGGTCGTTTTCTTGTGAGCTTGGGCCAAGACAGAGGGAGTCCTGGTCCATGCGAGCAGTTTTCGAGACGTACTTCCCTTTCCTGGCAGGTTGCTCTCCTATCGAGTCGTGAGTTCTGGAGAGTGCCACCCGGCATGCACTCGAAGCATCCGCCGCGCGTTTGCGCGCATCGAGCTCCCGGTGGGCCTTTATCACCTCTTGATTTTTTAGTGACAAGAAGTAGTGGTATGTTGTCAGATCTTCCTGCGTGGCTCTGGATTCTAGCGGTTGGCTCGCTTGCACTTCCGTTTTTGCCTTGACCCAGGAGGCTCGCGAGATGCGGATCTGTTGCCTCGCATTTAGGCTTGCCTCCGTTTTGGTGGGTTGTTCTTCAGGTTCAGTCATGCAGACGTGGGCCAGATATGGCCCGTGAGTCTTTGGAGCAGACCAGCCGCCCTCGTCGAGGTCGACGGGCTTTTTAGTGGCGATGGTGTGGAAATGGAGCTTGTTGCGGCGGATGGAGCCGCAAATCAACTCCGAACTGCAGTTAGAGTTTTCGAGTGGTGATTCCTGAGTCATCGTGCTTGAGACAGACTTGGCGTCAGATCCGGCGAGTGTCGTGGAGTCGGGGAAGCGTAAGATCCCCTCCTTGCTAGCACGGAAGTGGAGGTTGCCGAACGTCATCTTGACGCCCTCCTGGAGACCGCTGAATGTCGGGCGAGAGACCGGCGAGTGGGGCGTGTAGATGAATGACCCGAAGCAGATGGGCTCCGTTGGAGCCAAATATTCCGGGCTCCAGTTGAAGCTCGGTGCAGATGAAACCAGCGAGGCCATGGATCATGCGCCTGCCATTCCCACAGACGGCGCCAATTGTCGATGACTCATATCAACAAATCCCTCGGGGGAACCGGTAGGGTTTCGAGTATATGAACTGAATAGGCACTGATGGACTCGACGGCTAATAGGGGCACAATTTACCTAGGTCCGGGGCCCTCGTAGAGGTAATACCCTTACTCATGCTTGTCTGTTCTTATATTATGGTGTGATATTACAAAGATGGGCACACAAGTCAAGAGATTGGATCTCGAGCGGTGGCTCCTATGGTGTGAAGTCTAGATTGGATATCCCCCCAGGTGGTTCTCCCAGCCTTTTTATAGGAGGCTGGGTCTCAAACCCGTACCCGAGTGGGTTACAAACCCTAACTCTAGTCGGTAAGTCTCCTTTGTCTTGGCCCGCAAGTCTGATGGGTGGGCCGCAGCTGGCCCTTCCGGAAGGTTAAGGCGGTTCGTTTTACTGGGCCTTCATGTCAACATTTATACCAAGTAGGCTTACCCAGGAGACTCGGGAGCCATCCCTACGTCATCCACTGATGGAGTGTGGATACACGCTCGTTGGGAGACCCCAAGCGCAAGGTGTGAAGAGTGCAGCAGCAAGTTTTCCCTCGGAAAAGAAACCAAGGTTGAATCGACCAGTAGGAGGAAAAGCAATCTCTGAAGGTTGATGAAGTTGAGGTGGCAGGGTGCACTACCGGTTCAGCAACAACGTGGAAACTACACAACACAATCAAATCACTTTGCCCCCAAAAAGTAGTGATGTTGTCAATCTTACCAGTTTTGCTGAACACAAAGAGCTTAAACGTATGGTGTGGAAAACAGTAGGAACAATATGAAAGCAGTATGAACGCATTAGGTGTTTTATCAGTATGAGGAAAATGGACCAGGGTCCACAGTTCACTAGTGGTGTCTCTCCGTGAAAGATAAATAACATGTGTGGTGAACAAATTACAGTTGGGCAATTGTAAATGACGGTTGCACTGTAGTGCATATGAAAGACATAAAGATTACTATGTGATTCATGCGGGCATTACAAAAAAATACATAGATCGTCATCCAACTGCATCTATGACTAATAATCCACCCTCCAAATATCATCCGAACAAACGTTGGGTATTAAGTTGCAAGCAACAGATAATCGCAGTAAGCAAAGTGTGTAATGCAAACAATAACATCATCCTTAGACAAAGCATTGTTGTTTTCTCCCTAATGGCAACAACACATCGTCCATCTATCACGTGCTGTCACTCGAGCACAGATGCAAAGGAGGCATGAACCCACAATCGAGCATAAATACTCCCTCTTGGAGTTACTAGAATCTACTTGGCCAGAGCATCTACTAATAACGGAGAGCATGCAAGATCACAAATAAAATATGCATGAACATAACATGATAGATTGATAATCAGAAGACATAGCATTCAACATTCATCAGATCCTAGCAAACACAACATGTAGCATTACATAAAAATGATCTTGATCATGTTAGGCAGCTCACAAGATCTAAACATGAGGTACAAAGTGGAGAGAACAACCATCTAACTACTGATATGGACCCGTAGTCAAGGGATGAACTACTCACACATCACCTCGGAGGAGGGCATGGTGGTGTAGACCTCTCTGGTGATGAATTCCCCTCCCGACGGGGTGCCGGGGAGAGCTCTGGAACCCTCCCGATCTCAGGATGACGATGACGGCGGCCTCGGGTGTTTTTCGGGACGAAGTGGAATATATTTATGGTTTACATCTCGGAGGATTAAATAGGCGAAAGGGAAAAGGTTGTGGAGGTCTGAGGGGCCCACACCACCCCATGGCGCGGCCAGGGGCGCGCCGCCCTATGGTGCGGGGCCCCTGAGGCCCCCCTCCGGGTCTCTTCGGGACTCCGTGGAACCTTCGGGAATTCTATAACTTTCGGGCTTCGATTTTAACAATTCCGAGAATATTTCCAGAACAACTTTTCTGAAACTAAAAACAACAGAAAATAGGGAACTATCTTTGTGGCATCTTGTCAATAGTTTAGTCCGAAAAATCGATAAAAATGACATAAAGTGTATAGAAAAAATGTGGGAAACAACATCAAAACAACATGGAACATCAGAAAATAGGGATACGTTTATGACGTATCAACATCCCAAGCTTAGTTCCTACTCGTCCTCGAGAAGGTAAATGATAATAACACATAATTTCTGAGGTGACATGCTACCAACATAAACTTGATCATCATATTAATGTAAAGGCATATGTAAGCTGAGATCATAGAACTTCAACATAAGCATGATAAATAAAACTTTTATAATAAAGCATAGCAATCATCTTGCATCATGAGAAGTAACACAAATAAAAGATCATGAATAACAATGCAAAGAAAGATATATGTTTGCTTCAAGTATGGAGAAAGCATGGCAAAGTGATATTTTGCTAGTCCTTAAGAGTGGGGCAAAACATAAATGCTAGGATGCCTTTAGAGAACAAGCAATAACACATCATGAATCAATTAATAATGTTTCTGGAAAAAAATGCACATGAAACTCAGAATGGCAACTATGCTCGCTCAACCGTGCATAAAGTAAGAAGATGGAGACTCAACATAAAAGTAAAAGAAAGTCCCTTCGCAGAGGGAAGCATGGATCACTCATGTGCTAGAGATTTTATTTTATTAAATAGAGGTATAAAATGCTTGACGATCCTCCCATCCATCTTACACAAACCATGGCTAACCGAATCCTCGGGTGTCTGCCAACAATCACATACCATGGAGGAGTGTCTATATTTTGGGAGGTGTATGCTAATGTCAACGAATGGTAAACAGACGATACAGTACGTCACAAGCCAACTAGACTTCACAAGAGCGGCTCCCATATGAAGGACGCAACTACTGTAGAAGGTCATCCCTCTTTCTCTTTTGTTTACACAATTATGCTTTGACTCATAAATCAGGGGCAAAAATAGTGAAGAGAATTTGTGTTATTAATTTGGGGCTAGGCACCCCGCTGCCAGCTCTTCTATAAATTGGATAAGCGGATGAAGCCACTAGTCCAGGGTGTGAAATCCAATCAAAAAGTGAGATAAAGATTCTCTATTTACGTCCTCATGAGAAAAAACAGGAACACAAAACAGGAGTAATTTTGAAAGTTTTAAAAAGGTAGCACATGAGCAATTTACTTGGAGTGGCGGTTAATTACCACATGTAGGTAGGTATGGTGGACAAAATGGGAAAACTTTTGTTTTTGGGAGTTGGATTGCACGAGTAGAGCTCATACTTAGTACAAGTGGAGGCTAGCAAAAGACTGGGAGCGACAAATCAAGAGAGCATAAGAGCCATAATCATGCATATCGACACAATACACGGTAAAACCCCGGCATTTCAAGAGACATTTTCGGTAAAACCCCGGAATGTCTCTACCTATGATTATAAGTTTTACATTTGAAAAGGTGATGTGATTCTTCTATCCATCCTTGTCCAGCTTCTCATAGTTGTCTATAACCGGGGACACGACTTATATCTTAGTTTGTTGACTCTGCAGAGTTTCTGCACTTTCACCTTCGGACTCAAATGAACCCAAACATCCTATACACCCTGAGTGCATTAAGGAAAGGAGAAGATTGAGACGAGATCTTCCAAGAAATTCCACCTCCATTTGGCTTACCCGTTCCACCTATAATTATGCTACATCTGCTTGTAAGCCTGGTGAGTTCATTCAACTTAGTTGATCAAGACAGAGCCCATATGACTAAAGGCTGCACGGGAAGTAATCCAAGATTGGGGAACATCATAATCACTTTATTCCTGGGTGGCATTCCTCAAGTGAACAACTCAGATGTTACCCCTGAGGAGACATCAACTCCTATCAACCATACAACCAAATCCACCCAGGTGGTTCATTGAAGTTTATACTTATAATTCTTCCACAACATCAAGTAAAACAATTTTTGTGGCAAGGCTAAGCATCTACTAAGTACCAAGGATATAAAGGTGAGGTAAAAGATATGGCTACACCCCACTAGCATTTTGCATAGCATAATAATAACTTGGTAAAGTTTCCTATCATGCATACTACTCAAAAATCAACTAATGCATATAGAAAATAATGGGTGGATGGATGGTGTGTTGCTTGCCTTGTTGAAGTTGGTGAAGAAATCACTCTCTTCACAAAAGATCGTTGCTCTTCGTACAATCTATTCATTGGAAACACAATAACAAAATAAACAAGCATTCTAGCAATCATACAAGCAAATGAAGAAAACATACAAAGTAGCAACCATAGCAAAAGGGTTTATGGTTATCTAATATGGCCAGGGTTGTTTAAAGCTGGAGTTTGAAAATATTCATACTATGATGGATCCATAATTAAGTTCCCGGAAAACACTTGGGTTGGACTAGGTTGGGTTTGAAGAGATCAAACTTTATTAATACCATACTTTTAAAGGAAGATCCAAGAGTTCACCAAGGATGTCTAGGTTGAGTTTGTAGTGATCAAACTTTATTGGAAACATATTTATCTAAGAAGTTCCAAGAGTTCACCAAGGTGATCTCACTATTTAAACTAAAGTAACACATAAAAAATGTGTAACACTTAGTCATTTTCCTCAAGACATTTGAGTGATCTAAGTTAGTCTTTCCATTTGGGTTTAAGGTATGTCTAGGTTCAACTAACTTCATAACAATAGAGAAAATAAGATAAAGTCTTGGGATTTTCCTTTTGGGTCAATGGTTGGACAAAAACAACTTTCTAAATCTTCAACTTGTATGGACTGCTCCAAGTCTTCACATGCTTGTCTTCTTGAAGATCATCTTCATGTTTCTATTGTAGTCTTGTTCCTTGGATGGATTCTTCTCTTGGTCTTGATAAATTCTTCATGGCTTATCACTAGTTGGTCCAAGGTAGGATGGGCACAAAATACCACTAAGTCAATTTGGAAAGAAATAAGAAGAAAGATAGAAAGGGAGAGGGAGATGTTTTCTTCTAGATTTCTTCACACTTGTACTTCCTTGAGTTGCTTCTAGTTGTTGTGAAGTCCAATTCCCTTACTTCAAATTATTCAATGATCTTCTTTGTAGCTCTTCATGTTGCCACCAAGTTGAAGATGGAGTTCCTTCTTGTGGTTGAGTCTTGACTTCCATTTTGTAAACTTGATGGATTCTTGAAGCAAGAATAGGGGAATGGAGAAGTAGATAGAAAACTAAGGTTCACTACTTGGTACTATATGTGATTGACACATTCTAAGGACTTGGTCTTGGCTCCAAATAGCCATAACATCAAGGAATAAATGATGGAAACAAATTCTAAGACATGGTAAAATGGATGAATCACTATGTTGGGTTTTTGGTCAAACACACATGGTCATGGTCCAGGGGTTTCCAAAATGGTTAGGCAATGATGTCTCTGGTTCAAGGTTACCAAATGATCAAATTTGTGAATGGAACTATATTGAAATTATTTATAGAATTAAATCTATGTCAAAAATACTCAAATATAACACTTAATTCTTCCAATAGACGGATAATTTCCTTGCCAATAGTCTTCCGTCTTCTTCCGTCAAATTGACGGAGACCTTGTTTGACGGGTTTAGATCTTGGAATTACCTTGAGTTGATGCTTAGCAAGTTCTTTGGGTACACCTGGCATGTCCGCAGGACACCAGGCAAAAATATCCCAGTTCTCACGGAGGAACTTGATGAGCTCGCCTTCCTATTTGTCGGTCATCCCAGTTCCCACTACGACAAACTTTATCGGATCTTTGGGGTCTAAGATAACCTGTCTTGTATTCTCGGAAGATTTGAAACTATCTGCCGGCTTTCGGCTTTCTTAACCTGCCGGCATTTCTGTCGGTGATACTTCTTTTGCCAGCTCTTTCAATTCCTCCTTTGCTATCACTTTTTCTGCGCAAAGGGCGTTTCCTATTTCCAGCTCGTTTTCCAACTTGAAGTCTCCTGATATGGTGATTACTCCTCCTTTTGGTCCTGGCATCTTCAGCTTGTTATAGATATAACATGATCTTTCCATAAATTTGGTGAAAGCTGGACGTCCGAGTATTGCGTGATATACACTTTCGAACGACACGACCTCGAAAGAAATTTTTCCTGTCAGAAATGTTCTTTGTCTCCAAAGGTTACGTCTAGAGAAATTTCTCCTAGGGATCGTGCTTGTCTGCCAGGAACGATGTCGTGGAAACGTATGTTGCTATGATTGAGCTGGGTCTCGGAGATTCGCAGATGCTTCAGTGTATCTAGATACATTATATTAATGTTGGATCCTCCATCCATCAGCACTCTTTTTAGCCTAGTGTTTTGAACAATGGGACTTACAATTAGAGCTTGTGTGCCGGGTTCTGGGATATTCCCGGGATGATCAGACTGATCCCAGTTAACTGGTGTATTGGAGTATTTCAAGAACTTGGGGGTTGGTGGAACAACCGCATTTATTTCTCGAAGTGTCCTCTTTGCCACCTTTGCTGAGAGAGTTGCAAGAAAAGTTAAATTGTATTCTTCATCAACTTTCGGGAACCTTGGTTCGCCTTTCCGCTGCTGTTCCTGGATTTTTTCGTCAGTGTCTGATTCACTATCTTCTTTTCCAGCTTCTGGCTTTTGCTTGGAGAATTTCCTCTTGGAACTCTTCCCCTTGCTCCCGGATCCTACACTGCCTTTCATATGCTTATTAAGCCGGCATTGTGTGTTAGTATGGGTGGGTTTCCCAAATTGCGAATGGTGGACCCAGTTTTCCGACTTAATTCTTTCCTACTCTTCCTTTGTGTAGGAGATAGGTTCTGTGCTTCTTCCCTTCCATTTTTTCCCATTGTCCTGTCCAAAGTCTATGGTAACTTCTTTGGGCTTTTGTTGTGCCTCTGGAGTGGCTTTATTCTCAGAACGAGGCATCTTTTTGGCTTGAATTAAAGCGTCAATATTTCCACCTCTCGCTCTGATGTCATCTTCGGCCGCTGCGTGCTCATTTGAGGTTGTAAGCATAGATCCGAGATCTTTGTGCTTTTTTGAACCGATCATGAACGGTACGAGGCCGGGTTTTAAACCATTGACAAAAGCATGCATTGCTTGTACGTCAATTACTCCAGAGCAGTTGTTCTTCATTGCAGTCCACCTTGAGATAAAGTCAACGTATGGCTCATCTTCAAACTGGGTGCAGCGGTTTAGCTGGTTGATGCTATTGGGGCTTTTGTAAGTTTCCCAAAAATGCTGAGTAAAAACTCTAGCCATATCATCCCAGCTGTCTACGGTTCTTGAAGGAAGACCGTTAATCCAATCTCTGGCTCCATCCAGTAACATTAGGGGGAGGAATTTTACTGCCTCTAGGTCTGTCCCATTGTTGATCTGGACGGTTGTATAGTAGTCTGAGAGCTAGGTATCCGGGTTTGTACTGCCGGTATATTTTTGATTTGTTGGACCAACTTTGGCGAAGCCAGAATGTAGAGTTATTCTTCGGATCCTATTAGTGAAACACTTAGGTCTGAAGTATAGATCATCTCTTTCCGCTCTATCAGCGTGAACGGATTATCTACCGGCTGAATGAATAGAAGGGGATATGCTCCTTTCTTTTTCATTGTTGCATGAGCGCGCTTTTCTGGGGTTATTTCTATTTCCTCTGTTATCGTGTCCTTTGGAATAAGGTGGAGTTCTACTCCTGTGTCTTTCCTTATTCCTAGGAGGAGTACGGGATCTCTCACGCTTGTGAGGAATGTCATACCTTCCGGCTTTTTCAGTAGGGCGTCTTAGAGGCGGCATTACTTTTCCGTCTTTCCGGTTTTGTTCTTCACAATCTCGGGGATTGATTCCACCTTTCGGCGGATGGGATCCTGTCCTGGATGTTGCATCCTTATTATCGGGATTTTTCTTGTCCTTTCTCGGATCTCCTTTCTTCTCTTTTCAATTGCCTGAATCTCCATGTTCTTCAGGTCCAGGTGCTCCATCGGCGCATGTGTTTGTTTTGCATAGGGACGAGTCGTCATGAAACCTCCCTGATCTTACCTGCCCTCGCTGCTGCTGTTGCAATGCTTTTCCTAAGAAAGCATACACCCCTTGAAGTTTTTCGCCATTGGAGTACAGATCATTGTTGAGGATGGCGAATGCGGCTTCCACATTTTCTGCTGTGGTTTTGTATATGGGTTCGCCCTTGACATCAATGTTGTTTACTTGCTTTTTCCAGGCAGAATTTTGGAACCGTTCCTTTGGCGGCAATACTTCCGGTCTTACAATTCCGGGTAACCTTGTAGGTTTTATGCCAGATCTATTCCTTCTCTCGTACTCCTCAATTTCTTCCTGCTTCAACTTAATGTCAGCTTGGGTTTGTAGGAGATTTTCC
This sequence comes from Alopecurus myosuroides, assembly GCA_028641055.1. Taxonomy (NCBI): domain Eukaryota; kingdom Viridiplantae; phylum Streptophyta; class Magnoliopsida; order Poales; family Poaceae; genus Alopecurus; species Alopecurus myosuroides. The sequence goes on from CM054059.1 coordinate 136,446,170, forward strand.
CGAGTTCTAAATAGATGTTGTTGTTGCCTTTAGAGAGCTTGTCTCCTGGCTTCCAGCACTTCAGGGGGCTCGTGGGGTCCCACTGGTGTTTGAAGTAAATCCCGTTCATCCTGTTCTGACATTGGTGGAACAGAGATTTCCTTCGGTTTCTTCTCCGTAGGCTTGATTCCGCTTCCTCCTCCTGCTTCCAGGTTTTCGTTGGCTGGATCTACCAGTTTTTTCTTCCGGAGTTTGTACTGGAGTTTCTTGGAGGCCTTGTGTCTTTTCTTGGAAGAGGGAGGTTTTTTACCAGGTTCATCTTCTGTCAATTCCTTGACATCAGGATAAGTTGGAGTGGTTTCACCATCCTCTCTTTCCTCATATGGCGGAGGTGTTTGAGGGCTTTCCTGACTTTCGGCATCTGTGTTTTTAGCCGGCTTTGCCATAAGTACTTCATGGAATCCCTCTTTAATAGATTTGACCTTTCTTTCGAAAGCATCTTCATCTTCGTCTTCGGAATCGAGTTCATCCGATCCGGGTTCCGACTCCAATCTTGCCTCGATGGCGGCTAGTATGGAATCGGTTTCCGAGTTCGTCGTCACGTTGACGGATGTCGGATCTTCCACCTCTATTGTGGGATTGTTTTCTTCTGCCTCTTCCACGGGTTTTATTTCATCCATGTTTTCGGCGATCTCGGATTACACCATGCTGATAAAGTGCAATCTCATTGCAGGCATCTCCGAGGAGGCGGCAAATTCAGCAAGATATTGGCGATCTCAGCAAAATCTGGCATCGTAGTTTTCTTCTCTTGGAGGCCTTGTGTCTTTTCTTGGAAGAGGGAGGTTTTTTACCAGGTTCATCTTCTGTCAATTCCTTGACATCAGGATAAGTTGGAGTGGTTTCACCATCCTCTCTTTCCTCATCTGGCGGAGGTGTTTGAGGGATTTCCTGACTTTCGGCATCTGTGTTTTCAGCCGGCTTTGCCATAAGTACTTCATGGAATCCCTCTTGAATAGATTTGACCTTTCTTTCGAAAGCATCTTCATCTTCGTCTTCGGAATCGAGTTCATCCGATCCGGGTTCCGACTCCAATCTCGCCTCGATGGCGGCTAGTATGGAATCGGTTTCCGGGTTCGTCGTCACGTTGACAGATGTCGGATCTTCCACCTCTATTGTGGGATTGTTTTCTTCTGCCTCTTCCACGGGATTTATTTCATCCATGTTTTCGGCGATCTCGGATTACACCAGGCCGATAAAGTGCAATCTCATTGCAGGCATCTCCGAGGAGGCGGCAAATTCAGCAAGATATTGGCGATCTGAGCAAAATCTGGCATCGTAGTTTTCTTCAACTGGGTATAGGACGGGTGGTATAAATTTGCTTCCACCATAGAATCCCATTGCTTCTGCAGTTAATCCGATAAAGATATTTGCAGATCCAATCGGTAAAACGCAGGTACTTACCAGGTGATTCCATGCTCGCATGAACGATCTGTTGTCGAGGAAGCGCCCGACGTCGTTGTCGAATTCCAAGCTTCCGACAGTTATGGTACTGCCGATTCCGCCGAGTATCCCCGATTGAAACATAACACCTAACGTCGCTGGCCCCACGGTGGGTGCCAACTTTCGAGACATCGTAGTAGGGTTCATAGACAGGGTGCCATGAGGCCTACGGGTAAAGACGTGGGGGCAACGTGGTAGTATGACAACGAGGGACACCAAAGTTTACCCAGGTTCGGTACGTCACAACTAGGCGGCGTTCCTACTCCTGAGAACTCACTAAATCAGAGCTAAAGCCTGAAGTATACAAAGTACAATGTGAGTTTGGGTTGCTAACTCGACGAGGATCAACTTCTCGGCGAGTTGTCTTCTAGCAAATTGACCTTATGTTCTTCTCTCTCGTCTGACTTTAAATAATAGCCGGGTTAGGGCTTACAGAAAGGAAACCTAGAAGACTACGGAAAGCTGTAGCTTGGAAGGCAATAATCCTCCTTCTACTCCAAGCCATACGACGTGGACCGTGGTCCGGGTTCTTCTAGAATCTCGCTTCTGTGCGTCAGCTTACTGAGCCGCCTAATGGACTGTGATCCATTAACAATCAGGCCACCCTAGTAATCTGGCTCTTTAGGACAATGCCGGATATACCCCTAATCAGTATATATCCTACACCAATTCCCTTACTTCAAATTCTTCAATGATGTTCTTTGTAGCTCTTCATGTTGCCACCAAGTTGAAGATGGAGTTCCTTCTTGTGGTTGAGTCTTGACTTCCATTTTGTAAACTTGATGGATTCTTGAAGCAAGAAGAGGGGAATGGAGAAGTAGATAGAAAACTAAGGTTCACTACTTAGTACTATATGTGATTGACACATTCTAAGGACTTGGTCTTGGCTCCAAATAGCCATAACATCAAGGAATGAATGATGGAAACAAACTCTAAGACATGGTAAAATGGATGAATCACTGTGTTGGGTTTTTGGTCAAACACACATGGTCATGCTCTCGGGGTTTTCAAAATGGTTAGGCAATGATATCTCTGGTTCAAGGTTACCAAATGGAGCAAATTTGCAAAAGGAACTATATTGAAATTATTTATAGAATTAAATCTATGTCAAAAATACTCAAATATAACACTTAGTTCTAAATTCCAATTTAACGTGTTCAAAATTTGTTTTGGGTCAGAGGTTATGAAAATACATATCCTAAGGTTGCCAAATATATTTTATTTGCAATTTTTATATTTGTAGAATTTGAATTATGCCAAAATTCTACAAACAAACATATTTGAATTTGACCCAATTTAAGTTTTTCAGATTTGAATTTGAACAGTGCTAAAGGATTCTACAGATCCAGGGGATTTCAAAAATTCCAAGTTTGCTAAATTTGGGATTATGGATCAAAAGATATGATAGATCTAAGGTGTGGGAACTTTTCTGCAAAATAGGCATTCTATTTTTATTCGGAAATTAATCCTAGAGATAGTTGGGCTCAGATCAGCTATTTTCCGCGCGGTGCGATGGATAGGAAGTGGGCCTGGGCCAGTTAAGCGCTGCGTTGGGCAACGTATAGCTAAATGTGCGCTGCTAATTGGGCTCACACGTGGCGCATCCTAATTGGCAAGTACCCCTTCGCGAAAGTGATATAATAGGGGCGCTCCGATCTAGATCTAACGGTAGAGATTCAAAGGAACTCACTGGGCGGCGGGATCTCGCCGGAAAATGTCAAGACGGTGGCCGGAGTTGCGGTCGTCGATGGTGGCGGCGTTTCCGAGGTGCTCCGGGCTCGGGGAGGTTGCAAGGAGGGGCAGCGCGGCACGACGAACTCGATGGTGGCCTCAGGGATCCTCGGTGATACCCGTAGCGACGACGCGATGCAAATGGAGGTGGCGGGGACTCCGACGGCCACGGAAGTGCACGTCGGCGACAAACCTGCCGTGGAATGGATGAGGGAAGGGGTCAAGGGGGAGCGCACGACCATGGGGAAGCAAAATAGCCACAGAGGGGAGGCGAGGAATCACAGGGGTGGTCGGAGATGGAGAAATACGGCGGCGGCCCGTGCGTACTCCGGCGACAAAATTCTCTGGCGTGGGGGCATGAAACAGAGGGAGAGGAGATGGGAAATGAAAAGGGGGTCCAAGGCTATAAGGGGGCACGAAGGGGTGCATCAATTGGGAGTTTAATGGAGAGCAATCGGGGGAAAAAATTTCGGAAGGAAACAGTCTCCTGCCATTTTCTAGAGGTTGATGACGGGTGACGTCATCAATGACGTCAGCAAACCTTTTTCTTTTTCTTTTTATTTCTGTTAACTCAAATCTTTAATAACTTCTGTTTTATAAGTCCAAATGATCTCAAATAAATTTCGAAAATCTTTAAATTTCCATATCCTTCAAACCAAAACATTTTCATAAACCTTTCAACATATTTTTATTTTTGAATTTGGGAATTTGACTAATTCCCTAATAGTTGCTTAATGTGATTTTTAATTTAGAAAAATATAAAATATAGTTATTAGTCAAATAAAATTTCAGTGACATACTATAGTTTGAAAACTTAATTTTGAAATTTATTGCAACTTATTTTCCATATTATTACATTTTAAAAATAGGGGTAACCCTAATAGCAACTTTTTTTATTTCCTAATCAGAAAATAATTGTTATTTTGAATTGGGGTTTAATAAAAAAAATCAGAGATGGGTCTCAAAAGCCACTATTGTTTTCCAAGGTCTTTTAGTTGTTTTTATAACCAAAATAATTTATATAAACACTTTATGGTGTAATAATTGAAGAAAACAAATTAAATAATTTTTATTCATGTGAAACATTTTTGGAGGTGGAGAGGATCAATAAAGGTGATAATTCTCTAGTGTTTAAACATCATTAACTATTTTCAAGCAAATTATTGAAATGAAAACCTTATTATGAAGTATGATTTGTTAAAGAAAATAATATCGTTGATTAGCTGAAACTTGTTTAGGGTTTTAGAAAACAGAGGCAAATTGGGTTATAAAATTCCAGTAGCATTGGAAAAACAATTAATGTTTACTTTGGGTTTGAGTTTTATTTGGTTTTTGATAGCTTGCATTAGTAGAAAACAAAAAATTTGAAATTTTGTGATTTTTTACTTTCCAAAAATCAGGGATGTTACATCCACTTGAGATCGTAAAAGAGCAAATGTAAGAAAAATGTCAGAATCTGTCAAAACCAGAAGAGTGTGTAAAGACAAAAAATTTCGAGGCACTTACACTGCTCAAATCAAAAAACTTAAAGAACAAATTTTTTGCGTAATTAGCTGAGGAATAAGGACAAAAAATTTCAGGTCATTCTGATTTTTCTGAATATTTCACGATTTTTTACGATGGACAGCAGAACTATGTTTCCTGCGTAGAAATCCCAAAACCAACTCCAACTTTCGTCAAAAACTTTACTTGGCACTACTAAAACATGAAAAGAAAGATACAAAGGAGTTTCTACAGAAGTATACAACCCATTGACTCAAAGAAAACAGAGAAAAACAAAGCAAAAATAAAACCACGAGTTATCTCCCAAGAAGTGTTTTTCTTTAACGCCTTTTAGCTAGGCCTAGAAAAGTGGAATCAAGTATTTTCAAGTGAAGAAGCATACAAATCAATAATTTCTTCCAAAACCCCAATTGTAGAAATGGGTACCTTAGACACCCCTGAAGACGATTCAACATGCAAATCACTTTTAGTTTCACTAAAAGTTTTATTAATTTTAAGCACATTAGGGGATTTCGGATTTGGTGCCTTGGGGATATACCTAAATTTTTTCTCTTTTCACATAGAAGGTTTCTCTCTTTTAAACTTAAGAGCAGAAAAGGTCGATCTTAAAGTTTCCATAGCCTCCTCTAATTTACCAATCCTCATATTGTGACTATCATGGACATTGCTAGCTTCTAAAACAGTGATTTTTTTTGTTGATACTCACTATTAATTCATTAACTTTGCTAGCATTATCAAGGAACTTTGGGAAATTTTTCTCCATAGAGTTTAGATTTTCAATAACATCATCTAAAGTGATCTCAGTTTTAACAACCTTAGTAGGTGGTGTTCCAACTAAACTTTCAATCAAATTACAGGCTTCCAAAGCAGGTGTTCCCAGAAAATTACCGCATGTAAGAGTGTCTACAACATACTTATACCAGCTAGTAATACCAACGTAAAAATTCCTAAGAAGGATTAAGAACTAACTTTTTGTGTTTTTTATAAAGAGAAGCAAACAAGATAAAATAAAATAAACTAAGCAAAACTAAAACAAAGTGAATAGATTGGAAGTGGAGACTCCCCTTGCAGAAATTCTCTTCCTTCCCGGCAACGGCGCTAGAAAAGCTTGATGGAGTGTGGACGCACGCTCGTTGGGAGACCCCAAGCGCAAGGTGTGAAGAGTGCAGCAACAAGTTTTCCCTCAGAAAAGAAACCAAGGTTGAATCGAGCAGTAGGACGAAAAGCAATCTCTGAAGGTTGATGTAGCTGAGGTGGCAGGGCGCACTACCGGTGCAGCAACAACGTGGAACCTACACAAAACAATCAAATCACTTTGCCCCAACGAAGCAGTGAGGTTGTCAATCTCACCGGTTTTGCTGAACACAAAGAGGTTAAACGTATGGTGTGGAAACAGTAGGAACAGTATGAAAGCAGTAGGTGTTTTATCGATATGAGAAAAATGGACCGGGGTCCACAGTTCACTAGTGTTGTCTCTCCGTGAAAGATAAATAACATGTGTGGTGAACAAATTACAGCTGGGCAATTGACTGAAATGAAGGTTGCACCGTAGTGCATATGCAAGACATAAAGATTACTATGTGATTCATGCGGGCATTACAACAAAATACATAGACTGTCATCCAACTACATCTATGACTAATAATCCACCCTACGAATATCATCCGAACAAATGTTGGGTATTAAGTTGCAAGCAATAGATAACCGCAGTAATAAAAGTGTGTAATGTAAACAATAACATCATACTTAGATAAAGCATTGTTGTTTTCTCCCTAATGGCAACAACACATCCTCCATCCGTCACGTTTCTGTCACTCGAGCACAGATGCAAAGGAGGTATGAACCCACTATCGAGCATAAATACTCCCTCTTGGAGTTACTAGCATCTACTTGGCCAGAGCATCTACTAATAATGGAGAGCATGCAAGATCATAAATAACATATGCATGAAGATAACATGATAGATTCATAATTAGAAGACATAGAATTCAACATTCATCAGATCCCAGCAAACACAACATGTAGCATTACATAAAAATGATCTTGATCATGTTAGGCAGATCACAAGATCTAAACATGAGGTACAAAATTGAGAGAACAACCACCTAGCTACTGCTATGGACCCGTAGTCCAGGGATGAACTACTCACGCATCACTTCGGAGGAGGGCATGGCGGTGTAGACCCCTCCGGTGATGAATGCCCCTCCCGGCAGGGTGCCGGGGAGAGCTCTAGAACCCTCCCAATCTCGGGATGACGATGACGGCGGCCTCGGGTGTTTTTCGGGACGAAGTGGAATATATTTAGGGTTTACGTCTCGGGGGGATTAAATAGGCGAATGGTCATAGGCGGTGGAGGCCTGGGGGGGCCACACCACCCCTTGCCGCGGCCAGGAGGGCGCGCCACCCTATGGTGTGGGACCCCTAAGGCCCCCCTCCGGGTCTCTTCGGGACTCCGTGGAACCTTCGGGAATTCTAAGACTTCCGGGCTTCGAAATTTTCAATTCCGAGAATATTTCTAGAAGTACTTTTCTGAAACTAAAAACAGCAGAAAACAGGGAACTGGCTCTGTGGCATCTTGTCAATAGGTTAGTATGGAAAATGGATAAAAATGACATAAAGTGTATAGCAAACATGTGGGAAACAACATGAAAACAACACGGAACATCAAAAATTAGGGATACGTTTATGGCGTATTATCCACCGCCACCACAGTCGTCTTCGCCATTGTCCTCATTGTCTCCGGAGCCATCTCCGCTGCTGTTTGCTCCTAGAGCTAATTCGGAGGGGCAGCGTCTCCCAGCAGCATCTGGTACGTGCTCTTCCTCTCCTCTCTTTCATGCCCCATGAAACCTAGGAAATCTAGAATTGGTGCATTTAGGGATATTGATATTCTCTCCAAATCCTCGATGTAGGACTATACTTAACTCTCTAACCATGCGTTCGTACATTCCTTTTTTGATTCCTACAGAGGCTATGCATTTTCATGTGACAGTTTGGTTCATCTGCTCTTGCCCCGGTACTACTGCCCTATCCAACCCGGGACTACCGAGGGCTCAGTACTACCATCCCTAGGACTGGTACTACTGGCCCCTGGGAATTTTTTGAGAAAGCTGTGTACTGACTCATGCTTGGCGTTTCTTTTCCTCCAATTCGAACATGTGCACTTATCTTTTTCCTCCCTATATCTTGCTATGTTTTGATAGGTAGTAGTGCTCCCAAGAAGGTGTATGAGCGCAAGAGACCTCGCGTTGCCACCTATACCCAAGAACATGGGTCCATTAGTGAAGAAGACCGCAAAAAAGAAAATGAAGAGTGCGTGCCTCCAATGTTTACAGCTAGGCAGCAGACCCTTGACAAGTAAAAGCTCAAGCCCACCGAGCAGTCCAGTGTCAATAAAGTTACTCAGAAGCCCCCTCCTGAGTTTCCGTTTGACAAGTGGAAGTATGGAGCATATAAGGAGATTCGTGAAACTAATCCGTAAACTGATACTCGGGTCCCAACGCTTCAAACCCCCCACTTCTACACAAAAGATCAAGAGCTCATCTTCGAGCAAGTCTATCTCAAGAAGGGTGAGCTTAAGGTCTCAATCCAACACTCTATGAATGTGCCTCACATGCGTTTGGAGAAACATAATTGATATTTTGACGAGGCTCTAGCTATGTGTGAGGAGTTTGGGTTGTTCAAGATCATGGTATTCAATCACGGTTATGACCCTTATCTCATCAACCAATTTCATGTCACTATTTCTTTTCATGATGATGATGTTCGTCCCTTTTCCAGGTTTGCTCGTGACTTTGTGATGGTTGCTATGTGGAAGGACTTTGCCACGGTTCCTAGCTATGAGATTCTGAGTACCGTTGAAGATAAAGATATCAATGGTGGGAGATATCATGATTACGGGGTGTTCTTGTGGAAATAAGGGATCAAGGATGTGACCATTGCAGGTGGCACTTATGGACAGACAGAGGATCTCATCCGTACCTATGAGATTATGCACCACATTTATCGTGAGACTATTTCTCCTCGGGCTGAAAATTTGAACCAAGTGCATGGTTTTATTTGTGATCTTCTCAAGCTCACCAAGGACAAGCAAGGAAGTGGTCAAAAACTCGATGTAATGGATATCATCTACAATGAGATGTGACTAGGTGTGATTTATCAACGGACTCCGGCCTATAGGCCTACATTATGAAGCTCATCGCTGCTTGGTGGGCTTTCTGTCATGATGGTGATGATTCTGGTCGGCTCCAGTTGGTTAGGCATAAGGACAAGAGACTAAATATCAAAGTCCACAAGAAACCTGTGGTGGAGACGGATGCTCCAAGTGGTCCTGGTGGTACTAGTGGTCCGAGTGGTTCTCATGCTCCTAGCTCCTCTCGTGGGCCTCCCGTTGCTAGTTCCTCTAAGGTGGCTCCCAACTAATTCAGGTCTTTTTCTCAGAAGGTCAATAAGCCACTCTACTTTCGGAATGACCGCATGTATGATGCTCACATGGCGGCCAACAAGGCTACACGACTTCAGAAGGCTATGGACCTTGCTATATCTCCTGGATCCAAGGATGATATCATTCCAAGGAAACTTTGCTTGCAGACCACGACGTATGGAGCGATGAGTATGTCATCGTTGAGAACCCTTCGCGCACACCTCTTCCTTGGAGCTTTATTGGGGAGCGATCATTTTGGGACGTTCTTAGCATGGCTCATCTCGCTTTTTGGTGTCTTTGATGCCAAAGGGGGGAGAAGTGCTATATCAGACTACTATGGGATCTGCATGGGTGGGAAACCAAGCTTGTATCTTTAGGCTCATGTGTTGCTTGGTTTCTCTCTTCGTTGCTTTTAATGTTGTTCTTCTTGTGAAACTCTCGGTTGCGTGATGTAAGACATGCCTTTTCAACTTTATGTTTAGTGAAGACTAAGTTAACTTGTCTTATGTCTTATTCATTCATTGCAAGTTCTTACTTAAAAAATTCATATTCTACCCGTGCAAGGTTCACAAAATATAGGGGAACTTTTCTTGGGTGTATTGCCTTGGCATGCATCTAATGAAGTCTGTATTTATTTTTTAAACCATCCCTTCCTACTTTGTATTGTCATAAAAAACCATGCCTCTACTTTTTGAACCTGACTTGTTGGTTGGATTTCTTTTACTTGTTTTGAATTCGTCAATTTGTCGCTTGGTTGGCACGTGGGGTTGGAAGAGACCCCGGCAAAATTATTCATTCATGCAACACTATTGACATCCAAATGTGTCATATTTATGTCTTCCAATAGTAAATCGTGGTGATGGTGGATTTGACGAAACCAACCTAGATAGAGATGCACGACGTAAAGAAAAGGGAAATGCTTTGAAGCAGTTGGTTGATCCATCATCCGGCTCGATTGCTCCACGCGTGCATCTCCCTCCTTTCTCATCTTCCTTCTTTATTTATACTCCATGAATGCCTCATCTCACTACCTCTCCTGGCTCCCATCCTCCTTTCTCCTCCTTATCCCCTAGGCAGGTACATCTTCCTGCAATAGGTGGCTGCCATGAGGGTAGGTGAAGAACCTTGACTTTTTTTTGTCTACCAAGCTTCGGGGAGATGGTAGAATTTCCATAAATGGATTCGCGGTGACCCAATCGGGTGTCGGCAGGGCTCTAGTGATCCTAAATCGTCGCTAGAGAACTCACGGCGAGTGAGGTCGGTGCCTCCATTGCTTGACGGTGGAATTCAATTCTTTGCGGATTTTTCGATGTTGTAGAGGATGTTTCCGAATAATGTTAGTGTCAATCATTTTTGTTTGTAACCACGAGTAAACGTCGCAATTTATGGGATAATGCTACATAGAGATAATCCCAAAATAAAATTGAAAACATGAGGAGAGTTGCTATATGCATTTGCAATAGTGGGAGAATTTCATTTTCCAAATATTGCAAACATGTTTATGTAATACCGGATGCGTTGCGCATAGGCTGCAAATGGGGCACACTTTCTACATTTTGCTGAACCAAATTGGGAATCAATTGCATACATTGTTAATTTTTGCTACATTAGTTGCTCGAAATGTCGCATAATCTTTTAGGCGATGATACAGATTAACAAAAAAAAAATTGGTGAACGTGTTGCAATCCCAATCCTAAATATACCAGACGCGGATATTGCGTTGATCGGACGCCTGAGTTTCCTCGAAAAGATACGACAGCTGTGGACCTACCGGATAATCCCCTAATATATGCTGGCTTATTCCTAGCACTACCCCCAAAGATAATTGGCCGAGAGTGATGTTTTGGCTTTGAACTCATATGCTCCTGCCTAAAAAAATATTTTTTTTAAAAGTAAAATATTTAGAAAAAAATATAAAAAATTGGTGATAAACATATGCAAGCGTTCTAATTAGGTGTCAAGTTCCATCGTGAAATAGCATGTGTACTGCTATGTGAAACAAAAATCAGGGATTAAAAATTTAATTTTCAAATCCCACTTTGGTCACTGATTTGTCTTTTTGTACAGGAAAAAATGCCATTTCACTACAAAATTTGGTACGTATGTGAAACATATGTATATGTTTTTCACAAAAAAAAGCAAACTTTCTTAAAAGTTTTACTTTAAAAAAAATTGGGCAGAGCATATGAGCCCGGGAAGCATTGTGAATTTCGGTAATCGGCCTTTCTTTCTTGTTGAAAGTGGCCCAGCAGGACAGGTTAAGTTAACGTCGAATATGTGATGGCAACAGGATGTTCAGCCCAGGCCTACCCTGTGCGTGGACCAATCGACGTAGTGGATTCAACCCAGAGCCCGTAACCCGCGAGTCACTGAAACTCTCCTTCCGTAGCACTAGCACAGGCTAGGAAGAAAGATAATGTATGACTAATCGGCAGGAACACAGACGACCACCACGGGTCTGAAAATTAGCGCACGTAAATGCTAATGGCTGCTTTTCAAAGCTTTACTCGAAAGCCTGGATGGGCGCAACCGGGCAAGACGTCTCCGCGACGACATGGACTCCATCAAACGGGAGATTGGTCTTGATCCATTGCAGTGCAGCAAGTCTCCGCCACAAGCTCCTCGCTGGTGGTGGTGGTGGTCTCGGTGCGCTGTGCAGAACCAGCGACCTCGCACCGGGGGTAGGCGAGACGAGGCGTACGTGCGCCGCGCCAACTGCTCGCACGGCACTGGCCAGGCGTTTCCCTTTGTTGAAAAAGGCGTGGCTTTGCGCCGAGCTGTTGTGTGCGTGCACAACCCGGGTTCTCGCATCGCTTTCGTGCCAAGAAACAAACCTTGTACCACCTGCCATTGGTCGTTAAGAAAGAGATAAGCCGCCCGAGCCAGCATATCCAAGCATCCGACCTTCTTCTAGAGGGCAAAAAAAAAGGCTGGTACCCAACATAAACTGCAAAGTGTCTCCGTCTTGCGCCCAAAGACGGCAATTAAAGTGCCTGTGAATTATTGCCGGACTGGGGCTATGTTGAACGAGTGGAGCGTGAGATCACGCTATCCTATCCGCTCAGGATTCACCAAACGATGTTAAACTACGGAGAGCCATGGGGAGCTGGGAAGAAGGATACACTACTAGGAGGATGACACATGCATCCAGATCCAGTCAGAAGGCTTTACTTATATTCATCGTAATCTTGTGGGCTAGAGACGGCATTAGAGCAAGTACAATAAGGTGATGTAAGCGGGCTATAAGGATTAAAATAGTATTTTTGTGATGACATGAAGGAGAGAGAAGAGGAGAGAGAAGGTGGGTGGGCTCTCATGCAAGAGCCAGCTGCAGCACGTGCTCCTAGACACCTTGTGAGAGTGGAATGTGGACCATGTCTTAATAAAGCAACATACTTTTCAATCTAACTATTGTACATGTTGGCTCTAATGTTGGCTATAGATGACGTGACAAGTCCTTATAGCCAACAGTTGGCTATACTATTGAACTTGCTCTTAGAGCATCACCGCCGGCGCCATGCAAACGCCTCCCAAAGGGCTAATGGAGTTTCCGACAAAAAAACGCAGTAGCGGTACCTTATAAAGGTGTCCACCATAAAATTTATGTCCAACACTCCTCAGTCCACTGGCCAAACTTGGAGGCCTCCCTGGGACGTCGGACATCGTCTCACCCCACCCGACAGGCGGCACCCACCCGTCATAGAGACAAGCCCGTACCGGGCGTGAGGTAAGGCGCCGTGCAGGCGGCCGGTCTGCGTTAATGTCGCTCACTGGTTTTCAATGCGACGGGATGTCGGCCTGCAGCACGCCCAATAGTTACACCGGCGACGCGATGCTTTCGAAGTCGGCATTGCGCCTTTCCGACGCTAAGCATTTACGGTATAGCTGCCTTCGACAAGGATAAAAAGGCGAACCCTTTTGCCTCGCCGCGCACATCCTTCTCCCCCTCGTCTCCCCGTCCCAATCCTCTCATCGTCGCCTCGCCGTCGTCGTCATGGCCAACAACTGGGAGGATGGGTCGTCTTGCGGGCTCACGAGCGGGCGGACCATCAACACGAAGGTCACGCGAGAGCTGTACCGGTACGGGCTCCTCGCCCCTCCGGATTGCCGCATCCCGAAGGAGTGGCGCATCTCCGACGGCGGCATGATCGTGCCAACGATCCCCCAAACGGCAGAGTAAGTCCGCCGTATATTGCTCGTCGGCGCAGTTGGCTAATGCCCGCAGAGCGCCGACTCCCCGAGAACGATGACGGCCAGCACAACTGGGGATGCTAGCTCGATTGGTTCCAGCAGGAGCGGTAGGTCGTCATCGAGCTCGTCGACAGCCCGGACATGCTCCTCTCGGGGTCTCGCTAATGGGATCAGACTGGCCACGACGTGGTCAGCACGATCGAAGCCACGAGGCGGCACGCCACGACGGGGAACGCCCTCCCGCTCCGATTGTTGCCGTTGCCACACGCCATCCGCGACAAGCCACGCCGTCGTGGAGCCCCAGACATCGTTTTCCGCGACGAGCCATGCCGCCGGTCCCCTTCCCGCCGCGACAATTTAAATAGTTGCCGGTGGAGATGCTCTTATAACTGATTTTAATTGACGAGAGAGTTGTACCTAAGCAACAACAATCAGCTCTGCAACAAGAGGTAACAACTATACGGAGAAATTTGATCGACGATGTGAAGGAAATATCTTAGTTTTTGGCCCTGAATTTATCGGGGGGTTTCAAGTGTTTACTGGACTGCATGGGGACGTACAGTATACAATTTCCAGTCAGATCTACCCATGCCCTTCGCTTCGGCGAGACAAAGCAACGGCGACGCTGATGACGCCAACTGATAATACCTGGATATGCACCACATATTGGTTTTGTTTCGAGGGAAGGACATGCGCCACATGCCACCACCATCTGGGCGACACAGCAGCGGTAGCCACAAGCCCACGACGTGACGCAACTCTACACTCCGCTTGCACGAGAAACCCAAGCGACAGGTTTGGCGTCGTGCCTCTGGTCTTCTCAGTGGGGGAAGCAAAGCGAGCGCCCTGGCCGCGAAGCATGTGGCTGGGAAAAAATCTCTGGAGCAAACCCCGCGGGCGGTGCCAACCCGGACTCCGCCAACATGTGGAGGAGGATCGCCCAGTCCCAATCTGAGGAGGGAAAAGTGCAATAAACAGCGGGGTTCCACGTGGGATGGCCGCCTAGGCGCTCGGCCAGCTTTTGACGTGTCCAAAAAGCGAGAGGTGGGGCCCCTGGCGCGCCAGCCCTGCGCTTTTTCTATCCATCTATCTATCCGAGCAGTGAATCAGGGTCCCGTCCTGGCGCATTGGCGCTCTGATATTTAGGCGACGCCGAATATGTGTTGTGTTTTTCTGGAGGAAGAGAATTACAGTTTTGAAAGGAATCAATTCGAGAAGTAGACAGCACAGCATCGGTCATAGGCTCCTAGGTCCTCGAGCGATCTGAACACGAGATATTTCATCCCTGGTCGACCTCCGAGATATTTTTCTTCCCAGATCGAGCTCCACGATATTTCGGGAGGGGGTTCCTTGATATTTTTTGGTTGCGCTTTTGGTTTTTGCTCGTTCTGGTCCTGAAGCCGATATTTCCATCTCGCATGCACTTTATCTCCCAGCAAAAACAAGAGGCAACTATCCTACCTCAACACCGTTTATATGCATGGAACCAAACTTATGAGGCATCTGATTCTAAAAATAAAAGGTTTTTGTCTACTTGTAGCGCATATTGTACTACAATTTATGTGCAGTTTACTTTAGATTTACTTTACATAGGTATAGAACCGGGCACTGCCTCGGGTTGAACTAAGAAAACTTTAAAATCCAGTTATTATGTACCATTGTCATCATAAAATAAAGGTCTATTTGTTATAAAAATCATTACCTATAATTCGATAAGATATGAGTTTTCCGAAGGAAGAGAATTACGGTTTGAAAAAAAATCAAATCGGGAAGTAGACGGGGCCACACGTCCTTATGTGATATGAAGAAGAGATATTTCTTCACTAATCAACCTCTGAAATATTAATCGAGCTCTAGGATATTTCTGGAGGGGGGCTCAATGATACTCTTGGTTGCCCTTTTGGCTTTTGCTTGTTCTGGGTCTAAAGACGATATTTCTATCTCTCGCACTGTATCTCGTGGCAAAGCAAGAGCATATCTAAGCTTGCGCCGTATGCATGGAACCAAACATATCAAGTATCCGAATATAATAACTTTCTAACTAATGATTTATCGCGAGCGCATATTTTAGAAGTTATGTGCAAGTTGCTTTAGATTACAGATAAAAATACAATTGGGCAATGACTCGTGTTTCCTAAGAAAAATTTACGATCCAATTGTTGAATATATCTAGATCTAAATTTGTAAACCCCATTCTTTGAAGTGTAGAACTGATATATGTGAGAGTCGGTTGACAAGAAAATCGGAAATCTAGTTTAAAAGATGATAACTCGAAAAAACTATTATTGTCATAAAAAAGTAATGTTATAAAAACTCATTACTTAGAGTTCGATATAATATTGCTTTTTATGAAGGAAGAGAATTACGGTTCGGCAAGAATTAATTCGAGATGTGGACAAGGTCACATGTCCTCTTGCCTCTTGTGATCCGAAAAAGAGATATTTCTTTCCCGATCAACCTCCAGGATGTCAAGCTCAATGATAGTCTTGATTGCCCTTTTGGTTTTTGCTAGTTCTCGGTCTTAAGTCGATGTTTCGATCTCTCATACAGATCTCTCGCACTTTATCTTCTGATGACAAATTAAGAGGCAACTACCTAATCCCATTGTATGAATGGAATCAAACTTATATGATTCTTAAAATGATAAGTTTCTTTGTAAGCCAATGATTGTGGAAGTTATGTGCAACTTATTTTAGATTTACAGATAGAAATAGAACCGGGTTGGGAATTGTGTTGCTCTATAAAAACTTTACAATAAATTGTCGAATATTTCTAGACCTCAATTTGTAAATCCATTTTTGAAGTGCAGAACTATTACATGTGAGTCGGTCAACTAGAAAATTGGAAATACCATTTAAAAATGATAACTCAAACAAACAATTATTGGCATCACAAAATAAAGTTCTATCTGTTTAAAAAATCATTACTTAGAATTAGATAAGATATTATTTTTTCTGGAGGAAGAGAATTACGTGTTGGAGATAATCAATTCGAGAAGTAGACAGGACCACACATCCATGTGTGATCTAAAAAGAGATATTTATTCCCTGATCAAGCTCCGAATTATTTCTTCACAAATCAAGCTCCACGATATTTTTGGAGGGGAGCTTAATGATATTCTTGTTTGCCCTTTAGGATTTTCTTTGTTCTGGTCTAAAGTCGATGGTTTGATTTCTTGCACTTTATCTTATGATGACAGGTCAATAGGCATATATCTAAGCCCATCCTATGCATGGAACCAAACTTATTTGATTCTTACAATTTTAAGTTTTTTGTAAGCCAATGATTTATTATGTGTCTATATTGTGGAAGTTATGTGCAAAATATTTTAAATTTACAGGTAGAAATAGTACCTCACAGTGACATGGGTTCACTAAGAAAACATTACAATAGATTGTGAAATATTTCAAAACTTAATTTTGTAAATCCCATTTTTCAAGTGTGGAATTGATACATGTGAGTCGGCTGGCTAGAAATTGGAAATACTATTTCAAAAATGACAACTAAAAAAAAACAATTCTCGCCATCACATAATAAAGTTCTATTTGTTAGAAAAAATCATTACTTAGAATTTGATAAGATGTTGTTTTTTCTAGATGAAAAGAATTATGGTTTAGAAAGAATCAATTCGAGATGTAGACAGGGCCACACGTCCTCATGTGATTTGAAGAAAAGTTATTTCTTCTTGGTCGACCTTCAAAATATATCTTCACAAAGCAAACTCTAGGATATTTCTCGAGGGGGACCTTAATGATATTCTTGGCTACCCTTTTGGTTTTTGCTCCTTCTAGGTGTGAAGCGATGTTTTGATCTGTCGCACTTTATCTTATGATGACAAAGCAAGAGGCAAATATCTAAGCCCACCGTATGCATACATGGAATCGAACTTATCTGATTTTAAAAGCGATAAGTTTCTTGTAAGAAGGTGATTTATTGTGTGACTATATTGTAGAAATTATGTGGAAGTGACTCTTGTTGCTCTAAGAAAAATTTACCATCCAATCGTCGAATACCTCTAGACCAAAATTTGCAAACCTCATTAATCAAGTGTAGACTTGATATATGTGAATATTCAACTAGGAAATTGCAAATACTGTTTCAAAAATGAAAAGTCATTTTTTTTATTACTGCCATCACAAAAAAAAATCATATTTATTACAAAAAACCATTACTTAGAATTAGAATTCTACAATCTAGTTTAACATATCGCCAAGGCAGCCTCTAGTCTTTCGCAAAGTACGAGATCGCCTAGATTACCCATCAAACGTGTTAGTAAAAAGAGACGCACACGTCACTCGAAAAACGATATTTCTCGAGGGGACACCTTGATATTTTTGGTTGCGC
Organism: Alopecurus myosuroides; assembly: GCA_028641055.1. Taxonomy (NCBI): domain Eukaryota; kingdom Viridiplantae; phylum Streptophyta; class Magnoliopsida; order Poales; family Poaceae; genus Alopecurus; species Alopecurus myosuroides. Next base: position 136,463,841 of record CM054059.1, read on the forward strand.
TTTTGTTTCTTGCTTGTTATGTGTCTGCAGCCGATATTTCATCTCTCATGCACTTTAGCTCGTGGCAAAACAAGATGCAAATATCTAAGCTCAGCACTGTATGCATGGAACCAAACATATCAAGTATCCAAATCTAAAAATGATACTACCCTTTCCAAGCCAATGATTTTCTGCGAGTGCATATTGTTGAAATCATGTGCAACATATTCTAGATTTGCCGATAGAAATACTATTAGGTAGTGACTCATGCTGCTCTAAGAAAACATTACAATAGATTGTTGAATATTTCTAAACTTAAATTTGTAGATTCCATTTTTGAACTGTAGGACCGATACATGTGACTTGGTCGACTAGAAAATTTGAAATACCGTGTACAAAATGACAACTCATTTTGTTTATTTGCATCACATAATAAAGTTATATTTAATTACTTAGAATCGGACAAGATATTGGTTTTTCTGGAGAAAGAGAATTACGGTTTGGGAAGAATCAATTCGAGAAGTAGACAGGGGCACACGTCCTCGTGTGATTTGAAGAAAAGATATTTCTTCCCTCGTCGACATCTAAAAAATTTCTTCCCAAATCAAGCTCGAGTATATTTCTGGAGGGGACCTTAATGATATTCTTGGTTGCACTTTTGGTTTTTGCTCCTTCTAGGTGTGAAGCGATGTTTCGATGTGTCACACTTTATCTTATGATGACAAGTCGAGAGGCAAATATCTAAGCCCATCGTATGTATGCATGGAATCAACTTATATGATTTTAAAAGTAATAAGTTTCATGTAAGCAAGTGATCTATTGTGTGTCTATATTGTAAAAGTTATGTGCAAGTGACTCTTGTTGCTCTAAGAAAACTTTACCATCTAACTGTCTCGGATATTTGTAGACCTAAATATGCAAACCCCATTAATGAAGTGTAGACTAGTCGACTAGGAAATTGCAACTACTGTTCCAAAATGAGAAGTCGATTTGTTTCATTACTGCCGTCACAAAATAAAGTTCTACTCGCTCCGTATCAAAATGTAAGATATTTTAGCGTTTTCTAGACAAAACGTATCTAGACACATTTTCGTGTATGCATACATACGCATTTTACACTAAAAACATGTCTAGATACATGTTATCTAGAAAACGGAAAAACGTCTTACATTTTAATGCGGAGGGAGTATTTATTATAAAAAATCGTTACTTCAAATTAGAAACAATCTAGTTTGACACGTCGCAGCCTCTGATCTTTTGCAAAGTACGAGATCGCCTAGATTGTCCATCAAAGTGTAGGTAAAAAACAGGCGCACACGGCACTCGAAAAGCGAAAAGGAGCCGGATGGATGGATAGAGAGAGAACGGGCGAGGGACAGGAACGCCCATTCATTCTGGTGCAGCCCCACGAAAGCACATGGGTTTACTACGACCCACGTAGCGCCGATCCAGCTGTGAGCCGCTAGCGACCGCTCCGGTACCAAACAAGCAAACGGGCAGGTGAAGCGGGCAGAGCCACAAGAATCGAGCGGCTCGCAGAATTTTTGCCTAGGATATTTGCGCGAGTCAGAAAAGCGCACCGGCGAAAAGCGTAAAGCGAGGAAAAATCCTCGCCGACGTGGCGCCCCCGCCCTCGCCCTTTTTCTCCTCCCCTCTCGCCTTCTGTTTCAACGCACGCCTCATTTCTTGCGAGCTCCTCTCCTCTTCGCCCTCCCCTGCCTCAGCAAGCAGCTCCTGAAAGGAAAAAAATAAAGATCGGGAGCTTGTTTCTGTTCTTGCTCTTTGCGGTGAGATCTGGCTTCGCCGGTGCCTCGATTTAGAAGATATGGCTCGCTTTCAGGTAATTATTAATCGTTTTTTCTTCTTGTTCGTCTGTGTTCCTTCTGGGTCGTTTGGTGGATTTGTGCCTCGGAGTAAATAAAACTTGTTCATGGAAGCTTTGCTTCACCCCCAAACGGAAATTTGCATGTAGTAGATATTTGTGCAAAAATATCTTTATTTTGGAACAGTTTTTTGGCTGAACCTTTGAAATTGAGTCTAACAAAATCATCTCCTTCTCCTCCTAAAGGAAACCAACACGAGCGATGACCAAAACGCCATGGGAGATCTCAGGATCCCTCTGAATCCCAGCGACATGGACGCGCTAGCCGAGGCGCGAGTCCCCAAGGCGAGGAAGCCTTACATGATAACGAAGCAGCGGGAGAAGTGGACCGACGACGAGCACAAGCTCTTCCTGGAAGCCATGCAGCTCCATGGCCGCGCCTGGCGCCGCATACAAGGTTGGTTTCATCTCCAAAAAGCCTCCATGTGATACAGTAGTAGTATCTGAGTAAACTAGGCCGGCCTTATCTGACAAACGTTATTTTTCACAACCGCAGAGCACATAGGCACAAAGACAGCGGTGCAGATCAGGAGCCACGCGCAGAAATTCTTCACCAAGGTTATCAGGGAATCGTCCGGCGATAGCGGCAAGAGCTCCGCTTCCGGCGCTGGCGCCGAGGCGCCGATCCAGATCCCGCCGCCGCGGCCCAAGAGGAAGTCGGTGCACCCGTACCCGTGCAACCGCAGGAGCGCACCGGGAGGGAAGCTCGCGCTCCCGCGGCTCGAGAAGCCTGAGCTGCAGGTGCAGTCCATGTGCGAGCAGGGGAGCGGCTCGCCGACGTCTGTGGTGACCGCGTCACAGATAGGCTCTGAGTGCTCGGACAGCGACACGTCGACGATCGACATCGAAGAGAGATGCCCCACGCCAAGCATGGCCACCGCTGAGGCAGCTGTGCAAGTGCCACCAACCGATGCTCAGGTACTGATCTTAAGCGACGTGATACTCTCACCGAAAAGGATATTTTCTTTAGATCTTTCGAGGATAGGTACCCCAAATCAACACAATAATACTGAAAGTGAAACATCTACACTAGTATTGAAAGTTATTTTGTTGCTTGACGATATGATCTAGTAGTTGACGCAGCTGTTAACTTCTCAGTTCTGATGAATTTCTTGATTATGTATCTCAGGAGGCCAAGGGAAGTAGCACTTCAGAAGAAGTGGTGTGTGACCCATCTGAAGCTCCACGAATCAAGCTATTCGGGAAGACAGTTGCCATTAATAATTCACATCAGCAGCCAAGCCCCAGTACTGGTAACCTGCAAACTGTCACTGACATGGAATTGGATACTTCAGCTGAGACAGCACCCACTAGTGGAACTGGGAACATCTCTTCCCATGGTGCACCAGCAGCAAACGAGTGGAGCCCATGGATGGCAAACGCGCAGCAGTTCATGTATTATGTTCCTCAAGGGACAGTCTTCTTCAGCTGCAATGGGGGAAGTGTGCCCTACCCCATGTCGTCGAACCCCAAGGCGGAAGCTGAGGACAAGCTTGTGCAGAGGGAAGCATCACTGGCGGAATCGAACTCAGCCTCCACCAGTGTGCCTGAAGCAGCAACTCGTAAATCTGAAGAATCATCTACAGAAGCAAACGACGCTGACGAGAAAGTGGCACCTGCTGTGTGTTTCAGAAAATTTGTGATCCCAAGTTCCATCCACCAACGAGGTTTCATGCCATACAAGAGGTGCGCAGCTGAGAGCAAGGTGCTGCAGCCTCAGGCCCCCAGCGAGGAGGCAGATGGTGAGATGACGAGATTGTGCTTGTAAGAAGTTCTCACTATCACAGTGCTACAATAGATGATGATGATAGCACAAATGACTAGAACTGATGCACAGCACAAAGTACTCATGAGGCAGATGAAAACCACACTGGTCTTCCACCAATGGAAGAACACCTGCTGCTCATGTGTTTTCATCCACATTGGGTGTATGTAAATTTTGCCCCATCGGTCAATGGTGGCCTGTATTTTGGTATAGTTGTAGAAGCGAACAGATGTAAATTATAGAGCTCTTATCTGTAAAACAAATGACATGGCAGCAGAACCAGACTTCTTCGTTGCAGTGTATGTTTTTTGATGAAAGAATTGAGCACCGACTCCCTACTCGCAGGATGTTAAGCATGCAGAAATAACGGATATTTTTACTTGATGTGCTAAGACTGATGAACTTGGGATGGAATTAGAAGGCAGCTGGATGTTAAGCCTTTTGTTCGGTAAAACGATCACACGGATGGGCGTTTGGAACTTCAGACCTGATGTATCATCCTCTTATAAGTGTTTGAATCTGGCATAGACTTGAATAAGAAAGGATCAAAGACTAGCGGATGAAAAGGCAGAAAGTGCTAAACAGAAATGCTCGTTTTTTTCAAAATTCAAAATCGACATTTTTGTGTGTCATTCGAAACAGAAATCGGTGTGCAAAATTTCAATCCTCCCAGATCCACCCATTTGTCATTTTTGTCCAGCCTAAAATACAACCAATTTCGAGTTGAAAATTTGCAGACTTGTAGATCATATTACTATCTACGTCAGTGATTTTTCGCAGAATTTTATGAAACTTAAAAGTACAATGTTAGAAATTTTTTAAAAACGAGCTACGAACGACCGCTCTCATGAGAAGGTGCCTAGTTTCGTACCTCGATCCCGTGCATCCTTTGCCATCTTGATTGAGGGCCAGGTGCTTTAAGATTCGTGCTGAAGAAGTAGGTGTAGGGCGGGGTGGCCTAAACTTGATTGCGAAAATTCTCCGGTGGGCGGAAGCAGGCGGTGGCAAGACGTTGCGCGCTGCAGAGGAGGCGGGAGGTGACCGGACGATGGGGAATTGAGAGCACGAAGTCGAGGAGTAGAAGGAGCGGCGGCGTTTGGTAACTGTAGAGGCGAAGACGGCGCGGGCAGTGGCACTCGCCGTTGCCACGGCCTGTTGGGTGGGCAGGGACCGAGGGTTTGTTCTCGGAGGAAAGTTGTTTCAGGTACAGTTAAAAGAGAGGCTGTATGGTCATGTGAAGTGCAAAGTGTGGGCTATGATCGAATTCCCCCGTCAGAGCTTCGTCCATCGTGAAGGGATTCAGAACAGATCGGGTAGCATCGTCGCTTCCTTCATCAGGTTGATCATTGAGACATTGGCGTCACAGTTTAGGAAGACACCATTCAGTGATTCCATGATCTCATCAGCATCGAACATAGAGGGTTTAAAGCCTTAAAGGTGGATACCCCGCCAGGTTCCTCCTATTGGAACCATTTGTACAGTATGTTCAACTGCCCATAGTACAAAACAAAAGGTCGATTAGATCTCTAGGTAGCTTACAAAATCCCATCTGCCTTCATGCTACTAATCGCTGAAGACTGTCTGTTAACTTGTGCAGATTGCCCAGGTTGATATCGGTAGATCAGGTTAGCTCTGTACAATACGTTTGCTGGTCACCGCTAACTGTGGCTCAGAGGTGGTGATGCCACTTGCTCAATGCTGTACTTTGCATATACCCTGCTCCGATTCTCTTGCCACCAGCACTGAGCTTCCTTCTCGGCAAAATGCTTCCGACTGCACAACCAAGAACCGAGGTTATCCCGCAGGTAAAATGGCATACAATACATTTTAGAAAAAACGACAAATAATCAGCAACCAGTGAGGCTTTATAGGATTCACCTGAATCTCATTCGCCTTATTTCTTTCTTTCCACTGGGGGATATAACTAGTGTGACATATACTCCTCGTTCGATCTGCTCTACCACGCCGTCAATTGAACCAGTGGTGGAATCTGCTTCTGTGGTATAACCGTCACCGTCAAATGTTCTGGTGATATTCTGATGGCTGATTGATCCACTTGCTGGTATAGCGGCATATGGTGACGGTGCTTGTCCTGAGAGGCTATCACGGTGTGATCTTTGAGTTTTCAGATTGCTGGCCAACTGAAAGTTTCTCTGACAAGACTTTGCACTGCAGTTTATAACAGCCGAAAAGGTCATATATGAACAGGGGAGTATATTAGTTCGTTGCTACTGGGAAATATACTAACAATACAGTGTGACGAGACTACGTGGGGCTCATACCTGATTACTTAGAACCTTTATGATATCTTTGGCAGCTTGACACTTTGCAGCCTCATCCCTAACAATTAGCCATGTTTCATCTAGTTTTTGTTTGTACACTTGAGCTATAAGACTTTTCTGTTGGCATTGTTCTGCCAGGGCAGTCACCTGCTTGAACAGCAACAAGAACATCAGCTTTCTTCGCTTCCCGAAGAGGGAAAAGGTTTATTTGCTGACCGACAAATAAATGAATTACCTGTGAACGAAGCTGCTTTATTTCCTCTGTGAGTATTGTATTCATCATATTAAATTCCTCTCTCTGGCTATCAGTAGACCGTCGCAAGTAGTTACCAGCCTTCAGCCCTACAGAGTCGTGCATTCTTTGCGAAAAAGAGACACCACACATCTCATTATTGATATCCGCTGATGTTGGAAAATGTCTTCTGTAGATACGAATTGAGCAGGACACTCAACTTGCCCCCATCTTTGAGTTTCTACTTGAATTGGAACGGCAGAGGCCACATTTCTCTGATTGGGACCTTGTACAGAGGCCATCTTTTCTACAACGAGGTTTGCTTCCTTGAACAAACGTGACAGCTTTGGTGTATATGCCTTTATTTCTGCTTTAAACATTTCTCCTTTGCTGATCTTTGGTCGTGTTATAACATTTCTCTTCGCTGAGAGTTTAAGACTTTCTCTAGCTGACGGAAACACTCATCACATACACGATACCTTCTGTTCTTGTCTGGGGCAACTGCTGCGTTTGCAATCTTGTTACTACTGCAGGAATTGCAGAACATGGAACCACAGTTATAACAGTTGTGCTTCTTTCTAGTAAAACCAAAAGCCAACTTGCATCCGCTGCATATGGGTTGGTCCTTCATTGAGATACCCTTATGCAAACATATTGCAGCACTATAATTGGAGCCACAAGCTATACTCTGAACATGCCTACCTTCTAATGCCTCTACTAAGGTAGGAGAGCTTCTATTATCATAGTCACCCAAACCAAGTTGTCCGTCCGCGCCTTTACCCCATGTAAAAACCTTTCCATTCATAGTCAACACTGCTACGTGGCAAGAACCAGATGATATGTCTGTAACAAACTCATTCTTAAGTATTCCTTCAACAACACAAACAGATTCACCATCTATTTGTGGGTTCCCTAATTGTCCATGCTTGGAACTTCCTATAGTAAATACCACACCAGTAGAAGTAAGTCCAACAGTCAGAGCCATCCCGCAGGATACCTGAAGAAAATCATAACTGGTGAGTGACTCAACGCATGTTGGTACAAGTTTCATTTTTTTGTCAGCATGACCCAGCTTCCCTTTATCTGCGTCGCCCCATGTGAACAGATTGCCACTTACAGTGTTGCACTTGAAGCTGCTCGCTACTTCAACAATGGCAGCTGTATGCCATGGCCCGCATGCCACAGATTTCACTCGTAACCCTTTTAAGGACTCTACTTCTTTTGGTCTCGGAATTCCTTGTGTATCCCCGTGCCCAAGAACACCAAATGTCCCATCGCCATATGTGAAGAGCTGACCAGAAGATGTTATAACAGCTGTGTGCCACTCGCCGCAAGCAATTTTTGACACGGAAATGTTGTCCATAGGACCAAACAATTTATGGGGATACCATTGGTTCCTCCCGCATCCGTTATTCAACAAAGCCAAGCTATGAGCTCCTTCACCCCACTCAAAAAGTTCGCCAGAAACCGTGACTGCACAGGTGTGCTTTGATCCAAATGCAACATCCTTCACATGCACAGAAGCAAGAGACTCGACTATTCTAGGACACGAGACATTGCCACTTACTTTGTGTCCCAGTTTCCCACTACTCTCCTTGCCCCAGGAGAATACATCCCCTTGCTTAGTGATTATGGCCGCACGATTCTCCCCACAAGAAATGCTCTGTACATCAAGCATTTTGGTTGATCCCACTAACCTTGGAAGGGCCTTTTGAATATCTTCACTGCCAAACATACTGCCAAGAACATCGCCCCAGAGGAAAACATCCTTCAGAGAATCCAATCGGCATGCCGTCCGGGGCCCTTCAAATGTTTTCAGTTTAGGTGTGTGAGGCAACTATTTGTGTCTTATGTTTGTTATCAACCAAAATATCCTTCAGCCCATGTCTGACCGGATTTGCCACCTTGGGAGTAAGCCTCTCCAGATAGGAGTCTATGTCAGAAAAGGTTCGCTGTCTTTGGTAAAATATGGCTTCTGAACAATCAAGATAACCACCAAAGAAATCTTTCTGTGTCATTTAGGACTCCCAGTAGAGGGGTATACCTTCAAGAAGAAATTGTTGAAAGAAGGATCACTACCATGAAGACATTAGAGTTTTACTGAGAAGATATAGCATTTCATAACAAATCCATGGATCAGCAAAGCTTACACATGAACAACTTAAAGATGTCACTCCTTGTCAAAAGCAGAGTTTAGAGGTAAGCCACAATTATATGCGGATCTTATTTAATACCCAATGCCATTTGTCATGCTATCTAGGCAGAGAATGGTTTGTTGAAATTGATACGACTCTGTAGAACCAAAGAATATTCTGTTTGACGGTATGATATTAACCTACAGTTCAGATATGCCAGCCAAAATACAACCAGATATAGTTTGTCATGTGTAACTTTCTGAAACGAAAATAAGGCTCATTTAGACAGCATCGTGTAAGTTGTAGAACTAACCTGTCTATGCCTTGGCGTGTCGTACACAGCTGATAGCTTGCTCTTTCGCTGAATATAGCTGCGGGGAGTACTTGTGCAACTGGCCATCTGCCTACTGCTCTTTGACCCAACTGATGAAGCTGGACTATAAGGACATGATATTAAGGCTGTCAAGCCAAGATGCCAGCATTCCGCTTGATCTCTGTCTCTGCAGACCTGGGTTAACATGATTATCAGAAGACGTGAATACTAGTGAGGAACAATGGACACTGAAATCTGTTTTACAAATGAACTGGCATAATATCTAGCAAGAGATATACCAAGTCGAGTGAGCGCTCGCCGTTTTTGTATATTAGGGACAAGGATTGATGTTCCTTCTCAGGCCAACGCAGACGCTGAAAGTTTATCTGCATAAATCTGAAGTCACTAGAAGCAGTAGTTTTGCCTGATGAGTAATGAATATAATAGTTTGTTCAGGTGGATTGCGTACAGTCTTTTGTCCAAGAATTACAGATGTCACAGAATTCAAGCTCAGACGTTTTTCCCTGTCTTTCGAGTACCATACCAATGTATTCTCATCCTATAACAAGAAGAAGAAACGTGTTTTGTCATGACTGAAAGATGGAGCAGTATTCAGTAGGAGTAGCTATTAGGTTCAGACTAGTATTTCAACCATGAATGATTTGGCTGTGAAGCTCATGAAAAGCGCAATGACAATGAGAAATTCAGATGGTTATAGCTGAAAACTCCAGAGTCAAAATGAGCAGACTGGGGGTAAATAACTACAGTACTGATTACTAGTCTCCCATGGGCCTACAAATCCCTGCTCCCTAATTTAGAACCTCGAGTTTATACATGAAGAGATTGCAGAAGTACTCACAGAAGATAGTCTGAAGGGGCAGAACTTGGGCTTTCCTCTCTTGCCACATTTGAGGAGATTCGAGCCCTTCTTCAGAGCAACAATGGCCTGGATAACACAAAGAAGTAAACCGTCAGAATCAGATCGCGTTCTTGGCTCATCCTACTCTCGAATATGGAATTAGCGGCGACCAGGATTCCCATCACCCCACCCCTAGAAATAAAAAGGTAAAAGAGTGGTGAAAAGACCAGACGAAGAGGGGGGAAAGAGCATATCCGGATGAATCATTTCGGGCCTTGTAATCCCATATAAACGAAATTAACGAAGGAATCTAAGCAATGGGTAACGAATAAATTTCATGAAAATGAGAAGATAAAAGGATTCTTTTACAGACCTGCTCAACGCCTCTAGTTGGCATCCTCCCATCGAAGTTCCCAGCCATTGGCCGGCACAGATGAGAAGAAAAAGGCCAGGTCAAGCAAGCAGATGGCAAAAACTAGGATCTGGGTAGAACAAGTAGCAGTCGTCCGCGAGGCGAGACAATGGCAGAGATGGCAGTGAAGCGAATGGCGGAATACTACCAGAGAGGTGGAACCGTGGAAGGAAAGGAGGAAAAAATGTATGGGGCAAAGGTTAGAAAAGGAGAGAGATGTCTATTGCAGCGCAGGCAGGCGAGCTGCAGCAGTTCAGAGAAAGAGAGAGGGAGAGAGGGAGGCGTGCTGCGTTGGCAGTTGGGCTCTGTGCTTGTGCTTCTTGGCTGAGCGTGCTTGGGGCAGGGTAGCAGTAGCAGAAGGTGACAAAGGGGAGCAAAAATGTGTTGGTTGGTCTGGCGCGTACTGTAGCAGTAGCAGCAGCCTCCAGCAATAATGGAGTCATCCGTTGCAGGTTAGTAACAAAAACCGTGGTTTAGATCTCCAATGTGCTGGCTCACGGGGTAGGGAGGGATGCACACGTTGAACAATGCGTGGGTTTTGGCGATTAGCACGAGTGTGCAGTTAACAGATGGGATTAGTTTACGGTTAACAATGTGCTTGGGGGTTCCACATGTGCTGACCACTGATGCTGTGCGGCTGGGCGGCTAGTGGATGGTAAAATTGTGATGGACGATGGGTCTGTGATGGAAGACGGGACGACGGGGGTTGGGCGTTGTGGGCGAAGTTAAAAACAAAAGAAAAGCACTTGGGTTCAGCTGAAAAGGCCGGCAGCATGATGCCCAAGGCGGAAAAGGGCAGCGGGGGGGTTGAATAGCCTGGACTGTACGGTCACGCGCAGAAGGCGTGACCCCGTTGTCTCCTTTTCGTACGAACCAGGCCGTCGCTTTGCCACCATCGGCGGGAGGCGCACGTCGCTCCGACCAGTACGTAACTAGTGCGGCGGCGATGAGCCTTGCTTGGGCACGTTCTTTTTGTAAAGATGGGTCGCTGCGCGTATTCCTCGTGTCCCCGGACGCGTGAATGCGTGGAGTTATGGCCATTGACGAGTCACGCTCGAATTAGAAGATGGATGCAGGGTGCAAGTTGGGTACAGAACGGTGGTGGTAGGAGTAGGAGTACATGTGAAGCGCACCATGTGAGGCCCGGGGCTCCTTCGCTGTCCAGAGTGGGTGGAGAACGGATTCCCGACTGAACCGTTTTTGGAACGACACGGCTTGAACTAGCGGTGGTCTATTGAGATCGGTCGGTCGCGCAAAATTGACGCCACCAGCACCGATGCTTGTCGCTCGCACTGCCTATAGCCATGTGCCATGATTCCCGTCTGTACTACGACGTACTATACGCGCACGTACTCTACCTACCAAAGATCGTTGTTTGAGTGCGTCCTCATTGACTTCTCTCCCGATGTACCCACAGTGCATCTCACCCGCTTTTTGTTCTCTTGCAGTTAGCTTTAGCGTTTATTGCCGTTTTGTGCCCTGCACACCGTAATAATGGCACATGCGGCGTACTCTGCGCGCCACCGTACGTGTATCCATCTGCGGCAGTGGACTAACAAGGCGAACGTATTACGGTACCGGACGGTAGGTCGCCAATTGCTGATGCACCACTGCACGCAGACGTTTGGTCGCGACCGGCCGGCCCGACGAGCCAAGCGCGCGCCACTGCGGGCCGACGGGCGAGCGTCCTCCACGCCGGCCCAGCGGTCCACCGGGCAGGAGGCAAATCCCGAGTCCTCTGATTGGCGACGCCAGCCGCCAACACGCGCGCGGCGCGGGCACAGGCGGTACGCACTGACACGCCCGGCACGCTAGCTGACAGTGTGGACATACAGCCTAGGCCCCTCGGGGCATGGGCAACTGGATCAGGCTTGCGCTTCACCGGCTTCGGCTACCACGTCTTGTTCCAAGCTAGAACACGTTTGCACGTCTGCTGATGGCAAGCGCGGCGACTGCGGCCAGCCGGCCACGGAGCAGTCAGCCCGTACCTCTACGCTTGGCAAGCACATGGGGTGCGAGATTACCAAGTTTGGATCCATCCTTGTATCCTACACCTTCACTGAGATGCATGCACCGCACCGTCATGCGCATGCTCATCAACGGCCATCGCGCGCCTTGTCTTGCCCTGGCGAATCGAGACTTTGGAGTCCCAGCACTGTGGTAAGTTTTTTTTTCTCGACAAAAATACATAGGAAGAGAGGAAAACGGGTATATTTGGTACTCCCTCCGACCCCAAAAAGGACAGCGCTGGGCGTCCCTCCCTCGGGGAAACAAAATTTTCCATCCCCGGTCCCCAAGCTAACACGTGTCCTTTTTTCCACCTAAATCCCACGTTTGCTCTGTGTAGCAAAAAATGTCCCGTTTTTGCTCATATGTAGCAAAAAAAACGATTCGTGAAAAATTAAAAGAAAATATTAGACCTCGCCGAGGACTTCGTCTCGCCGGAGTTATTATAGCAAAAAAAATGTGCTACTGTAGCAAAAATCAACTTTGCCGGAGACATCGCCGGGGAGACTCTCACCGGACGATCTCATAGCAATAAACTTATACTATTATAGCAAAAAAATTATCGTATTGTAGCAAAACGATGATCTCACCGGAGATATGGCTAGAGTTCTAATAGCAAAAAAAATGTAAAAAAATAGCAAAAAAAATACATGATTGTAGCAAAATTCTAAAAATCATCCGAAACACAAAATCCCAATTGTCGGCCTTCCGGAGCACCAGTGTAGCACTCTCGTCAGCATCCCGATGGGCGAGCTGGCGCAAGCAGACCAACGCTTGAGACCTCAAAGCAGACCAGCACTTGAGACCTCAAACACAACCATATCGCACTTCACACTTGAAACCTCAACACAGATAAGACATGGCAAGGGCGTGAGTGCAACAATTTGTTCTTGGAGCATATCAGCAATGGAAGAGGACGCATAGGAGGAGGAGGAGCAGGGACTAACCGAGGAACTTGGAGGCGGCGTGGAAGCCCTCCATGGCAGCGACGGTGCCGGAGACGTTGCAGACGCCTGGTATGCGGGGATGGCTAGGACCGGCCCTCGACGAGCTTGCTGGCGTGGTCGAGCACGGACGCCCACGGCCGGTGCGTCGTCGTCGAGCAGGGAAGGCGGGATTGCAGCTCGCGAGGGTGGTCCTGGAAGAAGGGAGCGGCGGAGCTATGGATCCATGGGGCAATCGCCCCGGCGTGCAGGGACGGGTGGCAGCCTCGCCGGAAATCCATGGCGTGCGACGGGGCTGGCGACCTTGGAGGCGCCAGGGGAACGGACACGAACGGTGGAGATAATGATAAGTTTCTGTGTTAGGCCCACCACGTGTACCAGCGCAGGACCCGGACGATGGGATGCGTCGTTCCCCTGGAGGTTTGTTAGCGTTTTCCTCCCAAAAATCTGTCGCAGCTTATACTATGACTTGTAAGTAGGTAGCTCATTCTTTGCGACAGTTTTAACGGATCAGAGGGAGTACTTTTAATAATCCTCTAGTAGTTGTCTATTTGTGACACAACATACCTCCATTTAGGAATCTTTGTCATGTTTACTACAAAGCTATCACAAGACAACTATATTTACCCACACAACATCGTACGTTTCAGCCATGAGGTAGAGAAAACGCTAGGGTCGTGTTTGTTAGCGTGTAGAGATTTCATGACTCCGTGGAGTTTTCTCTGCAGTGCCTGGCTCGAGAGAGCCAACTCATAATTTCTGTTGTGGAGTTTTTTAGCCCGCATCTTATTGCTGGCACTCTTTTGTGTACTTTGTTCCGTAGGCTATAGACAGTGACGGACCCACCGTAGGGGCAAGCAAGGGCAGTCGCCCCGGATCTCTTGTGGCGTATCAAGGTAAGCTCTACCTTTATCACCGACGGCCGAGTAGAGTTACGCGCCATGGATCCATGGATAGAAGCTCTGTGTACATGGAAAGTAAGGAAGAAGAAGTAGTGTGAAATGGGCCAGGATTGGGTGTCCCTCCTTAAGTGAAAAATGGCCCATCAACCGGTATTCTCCCATGTGACTCTTGCTCGCCTTCGAAAAAAAAGTGGCATCTTATTGACTTGCTAAATCAATTCTGAGCACAGCTCGTACGGCACGCACTTGTCTGCTCGCGGAAGAAATCACCATTTCCTAAAAAAAAATCCATTGTTGTACTCCTGCGAGCTCGTTAATTGTTTCCAAGTTTTTCTCTTTTTGTTACCACGTTCGTGGTATATTTAATGGGTCTGAAAATCAATGTTTTACACTTATTTGGTTTAGTAGACTTGTAATTATACCTAAAAATTTTAGACTCCAAATTTTCGCCCCGGCAAAGCTAAATTCCTAGGTCCGCCACTGGCTATAGACATGCATAAATTGGTTCGGCTAAGAAATAATCGGTGGTTGGTGATGCATGTAAAATGCATACGTGAACTTTGCATTTATTACTTGTTTTTTCTACATATTAGCAACTTATATTCATGTTTTATAATGATTTGGGGGATTTTCTGAACAATCCCCTTTCTTTTGGTTCTAACCCTGTTTTTTCAGAAAACGTACTTTTTAGTGTTTCAGACTTTCCGGGAGTTTCGGGACTCCAAAAAGAGCAAGGCCAAACAGCACGGTTCAGAATTTTCGAGACGAAGACCATGGGCCAAAGTAGAGGGCCAAAAGGCCAACCAGGTGGAAAAGAGGACCCTCCACGCGGCCAGATTCCTTGGCCGTGTGTGGGGCCCCCTTTTTGCCCCCGTGGCTCCGATGCCGTCGATCTTTCTTCTTCCGAGTGTCTCGTGACCTAAAAACGACTATATAAAGGGTCCCCTGGCCTTTTCGAGAGGGAGGCGGCGCCAAGAGACGAAACCACGAAACAGAGAGACAGAAGGCTGCCGCCGGAGAAGATCGGAGGGGGGAAACGCCGCCGGGATCACCCCCGGAGGGCTCCACCCCCCTCCGGCGTGTTCATCATCAACATCTACAACAAGATCAGCTCCATCTCTCCACTGTAATCTCTTGGCAAACACGATGTATGATGCAATACTATATTCCCTTGATGTATTGTGTCTCCCCGTCTATGTTTGAGTAGTGAATTGTTCTTGGCAATGGTGAAATAATTCGTTGATTGGTTGCATACAAGTTTGTTATCTTCTATGATTGTCTTTATGTACAATATATGAGTGCACACATATGTTGGGGAATGCATGTAAGGTGATCACCGGTAGCATAATGGAGTGGTGGTGACTTGGGAGTGACAGTAACCTGAGACCGAGCCACAAAGTTAAGTTATTGGGGGATATATATAGGGGACCTTAGAACGTAACGCTATGGTGGGACTTTATGTCTTAATCAATCTTGTGCAGTCATTTACTTGGCCACATGATCCATCATAAGGGATTGTAGATCATTTACTTGACTATACCTATCCATGGCTCTTTCCTAGAAGAAACAACTAAAACTAAAACATGTGCTTCACTAATTGTGACAACCACACGAACGAAACACCTATTGCTAGAACACTTGCTCCCTTGAGATACTTGAGATATTTGTTGTTTTCTACTTTAGAAACTTGCTTTAGGATTACTTGCATTTTAAACTTGCTTCACTAGTTACTAGACAAACCACACTCCACGTCACTTGCTTTTAATTAGTTAGTTCCTTTTAGTCAAACTTATTGCTTTGCATAAACAGCCATATAAGAGGGTTATAGGGCTTTAGAGAATAGATAGCTTACCTTCAGCTCCTCGTGGGTTCGACACTCAAATACTTATCGAAAGGTACTACAATTGATCTCCTGCACTTGGGAGTCATCAGTTGGTTACATCTAGTTAGATCTCGTCTCTCAAATGGTCAGATTACCGCACTACAAACCATGAAAAGAAGAGCACAGGATAGAAATTCATGCATAACTACTACGGGTTAATTAAAATCCAGCCGACCTAACACTATTACGATATCCACAATCTCAGTTGGTTCTCGTGCATAGGCCTGAGCCGGTCCGCCCAGCCGTTTCGAAGCATAAACTGCTAATAATGAGATCTTATTGGAGCCGGGTTCCCGGGCCGGCTGGGAAGCGAAACACTCAAGACGGTTTCTAAAAATGGTCCGACTCTAATATGTTGGGCATCGGTAGCGTCCGAGCGTATTGGCCGACGCAACCGCATGAGGCAGCCTATTCTGGTGGCTGACTCTAGCAGATCCAGGATGTCTGCAATCTAGTAGGGGATCCGAATATTTATAAACGCGGGTTGGTTTAAAAAAAATTGTTGTAATCCTGAAAAGCGGCGCCTACGATTTACAGTCGGTTAGTGATTTATTGGAGACTCCGAATATGTGTGGACGGGGTACGTAATTTCGGAAATTCCGTACTATTACCGATGGGCTGAAATTTGCCAGATATTGGTGCAAATAAGTACATATATTGATAATTAAGCATTGCCATTGCGGTACATGATGACCAAATACAGAAGTACTACTTACTCCGTAGAATCATTTGATCTAAATCCTACAGGAGTTAGATCATATGTTTGAAGTACCCTGCTGTGCAGAATACTAGTTGTCACATTACTTGATGAAGACACATACGGATAGCTGAAAGGATACGGATGTCTTCTAGAGGGGGTTGAATAGGCGTTTAAAAATAATTACGGTTAAGTCTTGAATAAATGCGTAATAAAACTAACTTTTAATTTATCAAGTAAAAACCTAAACAAACTAGGTTCATCTATATGCAGCAACAAATTATGCTAAATAATTCAACCAACTATGTGATAGTAAGATATGTTACTTCAAGCTCGATGGCTATCACAAAGTAAATTGCATAAGTAAAGAGGTCGAGTATAGAAATAACCGAGAGACGTGGAGACGATGATTTATCCTGAAGTTCACTTCCCAATGGAAGTTAATCTCCGTTGGAGAGGTGTGGAGTCACAATGACTCCAAGCGCCCAATGGCTCACCTTATTCTCCTCGTGTCTCCACCAATGCAGAGTGTCACGATCCACTATGGTACCTTTGAGGGCGGTCACCGATCCCGTACAAGGTTGGGGCAATCTCCACAACTTAATTGGAGGCTCCAACAATATCCCGTGAGCCACCAAAACTCCGAGATAGCAACAAGGTCGGAGCCAGCAAAAATCTGACACAACAACAACCGTCTAGGGCACTCCAAGTACCCAAGAGGACAAACTCAAGGGCACTCCAAGAACCCAAGAGTAACAAACTTCTCAAACTTTCACTTGAACAAATCCTCGTAGAGAACTCAAACTGATGCAATCTATGCAATGGCAAGAACCCAAGAAGTGCTTAAATCCTTCAGTCTCAAATCCCACCAAAACAACAAATGCTATGGGAGGAGAAGAGAAGAAGAACAAGGAAGAACTCAACAAATGAATCCACAAGATCTAGATCCAAAGACTTCCCCTCACTGAGAGGGGAGATGGATTGGTGGAGTAATAGGTCTAGATCTCCTCTATCTTTTCCCACTAAAGTCAAAAATCAAGGAGGAAAAGAGAGAAAGCAAGCTCCAAGAGGTCAACAATGGTGGGGGGAAAACTTGCCTAAAAGGTGGGGAACCATTGGGGAAGAAGACCTATTATATAGGCCCCCAAAATCAGCCCATTGGGGGCATTCTGCGCTTCCCCGACCTCCCAGGCCGGCCACATAATAGAGTCGCCCGGCCTAGGCCGGCCTCTAGTTTTTCAGAAAATCTTCTACACTAAAATCGCGATATATTTTGCATACGGACTCCGTTTTCGATGATCTTGGGCTCGTTGGAATCGTGACAATGAGCACAACAAGATTATGCAATGAAACATCATAGTACATCATTGGAGGATAAAACAAAATGATGAAATGTTTGACCTCTCTAAAACCGGTAAAACCTCCAATATAAAAAACGCAATAAGTTTTTCATGCGAAACCCGTTTTTGATGAACTTGAGTTTGTATTGAAGCACATTAAAAGATATAAAACCACACATGGATAAAACTAAAATAATAAACAAGAAAGATGATGTCAAGTATGCAAAGATTTGTGTTCTCTCTGAATGATCTGATCAAGTTGCTAGTACGAGAGTCCCTCTTGATAGTACGGTTAGCTGTCCTATAACCCGGTATCCTAACTGATGCTGTGAGACCGATAAAATAGAAAAACATATCAAGATCATACCTTTGCCTTGAGAATTTCACTTGAGCTGGATGATGAAGATCTTGAGCTCCTCAAGATGGAACATCTTTCTTTACTTCGCTTTGCTCGGTGAAGACACATAGATTGCTCCTCCATACTGCCAGTATGAGAGAGGCTCTTTAAAGTACATGTTCACTTGACATTATCTCCAAAAGATTGCCAAGCTCTAAGCATGTGATCTCATCGATATGCTCCCCTTGGACTTGCACTTCTCAAACTTGATGACGAGCACAACTTGACGTCATCCACCATGGACTATATGAAATCTTACTTTTGATGCAATCCCATGGAAAGATACCTAACCCCACATAGATATACCACACATATATAATGGGTTAGAACACAAAGCTATATGAACAAATACTTACCATACCATGATCTCACATGGTACATCTTCTAGCTTTGTGAGTTGATCAATATTAACTATCGCTTAGCACTTTGCCTTGATCAACCTTGTATCTTTTATTCTCTCTTCATAATAATGATGTCTTGAAGGTAGAGATGAATGTTCACACAATATTATTCTTCAAGACATACTTGCAATATGCTCAACTTTCTCATGGCCAAACTTGGGATATTCAC
The DNA here is from genome assembly GCA_028641055.1 of Alopecurus myosuroides. Lineage (NCBI taxonomy): Eukaryota > Viridiplantae > Streptophyta > Magnoliopsida > Poales > Poaceae > Alopecurus > Alopecurus myosuroides. The sequence goes on from CM054059.1 coordinate 136,482,439, forward strand.
TTGAATAGCACCATGGTCATCTCTTGATCATCTTGAATTCAACACATGGACATCAAGCATTGCCTATGGACAAATTGTACAAGTATAGCACAATGCAACCATTATTCCATAGTTATTGTCATTAATTATGAAAACAAATGGGGGCACCATGCTCTTTCGATAGCACTGTTGATCCTTTCAGCGCAGAGTGCGATGATCGATCCGATTTTAATTCCAGCGTTGCTAGCAAATTCATTCCAACTTATCTTCTCCGGCGTAAATTCGCCTCTTTTATCTACAAACCACGGTACATTGGCTTTGTGGATTGATCGTTCCATCGACAAGGATAGTACATCTAACAAGTGGGTGCTGAATTGTTGATGAAATCCATTTCCTATCTTCTGCAAATTGGACTAGACATATCAATGATGTTGCACGTAGAATTCAAATATGTGAAAGGGCATTTGAGTTTGACTAATTAGGTTGTTACTTACTAGTGTAGCACCCCAAATGTTTCTGTCTATAACCTATGGACAATAAGAAAATCCATGTGTTGACAATGATTTCTAGCAAAATCAATAATTCTTTGTAGATGTTTAGAACGCAGTGGCGACAATGACTCATTGTATTTGAAACAATCAAGTACTTCTGCGTATTCTACAAAATAAGAAAGAAACCATAACATTTTAAATTAATAGCTATGTAGTACGAGGCTGTAATTCTAAAGAAACTAATAACAACAGACATGAATTACGCATCACCTATTGATTGTTAATTTTGTTACCTAGCATAGCTAACGGATACTGAAACACGTTGACTTGTTGATATCGTACACTACAATTAATGTTAGTAGAATATACATCTGCATACATGTCTATAGATCTATACTTGTCTTTGTAAATAAAGGACATTATATATATATATATATATATATATATATATATATATATATATATATATATATATATATATATATATAACCTGACTCAACGAGCATGTCCTTCTCTTCATTGGAGTGGTTAGGTATAGTAGCTTTGAAGAATTCATTGTGATCCAAACTCATCGCTATATTATCAAAATAGTATAATACGTAGTGCTTGACAAGGTCGTCCCAGTCTGCACCAGTTATCTCTATGGTGTCCTCTTCTTTCTCGAGAACACAATTTTCATTTGGTCCCCGGTTGTGTTATTTATCTCTTTCCTGACATGGCAAGGAACAAACTACAGCAAACAACAGTCAAATATCGTTTTTACAAAACAGAAATTACAAGACACATGATCCATGTGTGTTGAACTGCTATTCATATGGTAGTTAAGCAAGCAATTATATGCGAGCACCTAGTGAATCAATACGTGCCATGTAATTTTTGTCCTCGGGAATACGTATGACGAAGCTGGACCTTTTCCTTCGTTCTTCAAGCTGCACCGGCCTTCAGGGTTATGGCAGAATCGGCAGTGATCCTCCTCAAAAGTAGAGATATGAAATGAATCATAGATCAAATCAGATCCACCCTATCGTACTTCATATATCCGAATAAATTACATACCATTAACGGGAAGAGATGATGTTGGGTCCAATGAGACGGCGGATAGGAGGAGAGAGGGGTGTGCCCAGGGTGGGGTTAGCGACGACGCTGCTCCGTCGGAAGGGAAGGGGTGGCGTAATGAGTGGGGAAAGGTAGGCCTCCAGGACGGTGTAGAGGGAAGAGACACAAAATCGAAATGTGTCTGACTACATTCAACTCCCAAATTCGAGTTAGAGTGAGGGGGGACTGCCGGGACGAAAAAATCGGCGCCAAAACAAAATGTTTGTACAGTCCAGATATATATTTGTGATTTCCAGTTTTTTTGTTGTTGGTTGTGGCGGTTGCATTGACCAGGATATTATAAGTGTGCTGACTGAGGACCATTTGCAGACTCGAAAGCCTTTCTCTACACCGTGGGATTGTTCCCCTCCGCCGCGCAGTCTCGAACCCTGGCGCTGCAATGCCAAGAACTGCGGGGGCACGTTGGCCTCATTTATTATTGATAAATTGGGTGCAAATTGCAATAACGGATTATTTATTACATGAAACCAACATCGATCAGAATGTTGCTCCGCCCGCTCTTCCTCTAAAGATGTGTCACCCGTCGCGCGAGCGATGACTCGGATTGTCGGTGATGATCGACTCATCGTCGGCAATGTCGACTATATGGATGAAGACCGGGTGGTTGTACGAGCGCATTCTCTCTGGCAAGGATGGAGGTGACGCAGATATAGGGTCGCCGGTCATCGGCCACGGGATCTCTACGTGGTACACCTTTGGGACAGTGCACGGGTCCTTCATCCACGCCTTGACCTCCATGGATCACATGTCCGAGGCCGGCAGCATCTCCACAACCTCGCCGCCAAGGTTGTTGATGAGCAGGTTCACCGCCTCCGGTTCTCTGGTGTGGAAAGGGATGTCGTCGAAGCTTAGCGTGCATAGATAGCCAAGCTCCAGTGGTGTGCCGCCATAGTGAAAGCGCAAAATGTGCCTAAATCTTGTTTTGGGTGTTTGTTAACAACACACGTATACATTTAAGTGTGTTGATATTTTCAGGGTCCTTTGATAATATTACAAATGATGGTGTGATAAAAAAAGGATAAAGATATCTTCATGTTTAAAACTTGCTGGAATTTATTCCAGGCCGGAGTCTCCGGTCTACCAGACCGGAGTCTCCGATGTGAAATTTTCCTGCGAAGAACCCAGAGCTGCGCAAATGGTGTCACCCCCTGTACACACTCCGAAGACTGTCCGGAGACACACCGGAGTCTTCGGACTATCCTATGCCCAGGCGTGCTCGTTCAACCTCAAACACACTCTGCGTGAAGGAGACCAGAAAAAGGGCGGAATCTCCGCCAACTCTCCGGACTGCACCGGAGTCTCCGGACTTGAAGTTTCCCCAGCTCAAAGTGAAGATGGTGTCACCTCCTGGTGTCACTCCGGAGACTATCCGGAGTCTCCGGTCTCCCAAGTGCAGAGTCTCCGGTCTAAGGTTGTCCAAAATCTTTTCAGAATGGAGTCTTGGGTCTTTACACCAGAGACTTCGGTGTGAATTTCGCAGGAACACATCAAATGGCTAGAAATTGGAAAGGGGTAGAAATACCCCATCCCCTTCTTCTTCCTAGAGTTAGCTCGTCCAGAATAGATCTCACCATTATTAGAGCTCACCCACCTTGCTAGATCTCCCAATCCCTCCCACCAAAAGTGTTGATCTTCGGAGAATCGAAGGAGAAGACCTCGATCTACGTGTTCACCAACCGGTTTTCCATTCCCCCCTCATTTGCTTGAAGGGGACTATTCTAGGGTTTCCTTGTGTGGAGAACCTAGACATCTTGCTACTCTTGGTGATTCTTGTGATTGTTGGGAGCCCCCAATTTGGTTGTGGGTATGTGCCCCAAACTTGTTTGTAGAGGACTCGATTCCCACCTCAAAGGGATCAATAGTGGAAGGTGGACTAGGACTTTGTGGCGGGGTTCATCTAAGAATAGGGTGAGGCCTTTGTGGCGTTGAGTAGGCCTTCATGGCGGAACTCACATCCCTCCAACGAGACGTACTACCTTAACAAGGAGGAACTCGGGAATACATCGTGTCTCCGCGTGCTTCCGTTATCGGTTACCTCGTTCCCTCTCCTTTACCTTACTTGTATTGTATTTATTGGTGTTCTTATTATATAGGTAAATTCACCTTAGTTGCTATTATCTAGAGAATTTACCTTTGTGTCAAGCCTTAATTTGAAGAAAAACTAAAATTGGTCGTAGCACCTATCCCCCTCTAGGTTCTCATACTATCCGTTCAATTGTTACCAGAGCCTCAGCTCTTATTTTGGGATTAACCGCCTAAGCGTTTTAGTATAGTCGATGATATGGTAGTCACCGATCCCGCGGCACATGTCACTATGGTTGATCTCAAGGATTTGCAAAAGTCCTTGACCTCATCCATGGATGGAAAATCGACGAGTTGCGAACTCTCTTGTTGCTACTCATGAAAGCCAAGGAACCGGAGACTTCCACATAATCTCCTCCGGAAGAAATTCCGGGGGGGTGTTAAAGATGGGACTAATGGTGAAATACATAAAAATGCTTCCCCTAATAACTCCGCCGATAAGGGTACGGAAGGGAAAGGAGATTACCATTCCGTTGAAGGACACTACTCTCCCGATCTCCCCGTCCCACATCCTCATGTAATTCCTAGAGGAGAACCTCCTAAACTTGATGCACATTCTTTTGGTGATTGACAATATTATATGGAAACTCACTTAAACTCTTCTTGTATTGAAATTTGAAGGGTCACTCGTGATGGATACAAGCCTCATGACCTTAAGAACTTGACAGTAAGAGAAGTCGTAGATTGTCAACTCAACTACACCGCCTTGTCCATTATTCAACAAGTCGTGGGTCCAAACCACATGCATAATCTTCAACAATATTCCACCACGAAAGAAACATGGGATGCTCTTGTCGTCATGTTTGTGGGCAATGAAAGTATGAAGAGGAATAGGTATGATACTTTGAGCAATGAAGCCGAAGGATTCTATATGCATGATGGTGAGAACCATGAAGACATGTACCGGAGGCTCAGGACTCTTGCCACCTGCATTCAATAATGTTGGTGCTAAGTATATTGATGATGCTTGGATAAGGAGGAAGTACATAAGTGCTCTCATGCCCTTTGAGCCTGCGGACTTGAAGAGTCTTCAAGGAAGACATGACTTTGCATCTTTGAACTAAACCCAAGTGATGCAAGAAATTAGCTCCTTCCAAGTGCAAACAAAGAATGCTCTTGAAAATCGTGATAGAGCCATGGAAATGCATAAAGGAGCCTTCATTGCTTTGAAGTCCAAGGTGGTGTCGAGGGACGTTGAACATCAAGAAGCATGCATTGAGGACTTGGCCCCTTTGAAGGATCAAGAATATGACCCCGTGATCAAGGATGTCATTGCTCTTGACATGCAATTTTTTTGGAAGAATCCTGCCAAGGCCAAGGCATATGTTGATGAGAATACCAAGTCTAGATATGGCAATGAAGGGACTCAAAAAGTGAGGTCGTGCTTCAATTGTCAAGATAGGCACCATTTCATTGCAGAGTGCACATATGGGAATGGGGAACATCATGGTGGCAATCTTATTCGCAAGGACAAATCAAAGGTTGCTTACAAGAAACCTCATTTCAAGAAGAACCCTTTTAACAAGAAGCCTCCCACCAAGTTTGTTCTAGTGACTCAAGAAGACTATGATTCCGGAAGTGATGAAGAATAAGAATCCACAAGTGAAGTGGCCGCTCTTGCTATTGCATCAACTTCATATTCCTCGTCTCTCTTCGAATCCCGAATGAGAATCTTCCTCAACCCAATGCCAACTGCTTCATGGCTAAGGCCTTGGAGGTATCATCTTCTATCATCTCTAAGAATCCAAATGAAATGAATAACATTGCTAGTCCTAGTGTAGAAGATGAAATTGCCTCTTTGGAACATTTTATGTCTAACGTGCAAGGTGAGACCAAGAGGTACTTTGATCTCCTCATGAGCCAATTGGGAGAGACCCATGAAGATCTTGAGAAAGGTGATATTGAAAGGATAGAGGCATATGAAAAGGCATCTCTCTCTATGACTCTTGAGGAAGAGCATGAGGGTCGAGTTTCTCTTGAGGAGGAACTTGAAACTATTGAAGAGTCACATAATGAACTTGTTGCTAATATCATTAAACATCGTGACCTTGCAATTGCTAAATATAAGAAAGCTAAAAAGGATAAGGTTGAGTTTGGGGTTGGTCATGATAAACTAACCGTGGAGTTTGAGAAGCTCACCAAGGCTCACAAGGCCTTAGAGAGTGAACACTCTACTCTCAAAGAGTCACATGAAAAACTTCAAACTCAACTCAATCAATTCAATGTGCCTAGTACCTCTACTTCTTATCGTGATCATGCAAATATTATTGAGTAGAATGCTAGGTTGGAGGAATAACTAGCAAGAATCAAGGGCAAGGGCCCTAGTGTTGAGAAGGTTGTGGTTTCTAAGCCACAAGTTTCTCCCAAGCCACGAGTGGTTGCTCCTAAACCACAAGTGGGCAAGAAGGTCTTGGATATGTTGCCAAGAAAAATAATAAGAAGAACAACAACAAGAAGAAGAAGAAAGAACAAGAACAAGGCAAAGCCCGCACAAGCTAAGAAGAGTGTTGCTTCGAGTGGTATTGTCATTAGGGATGACACTACTCGTAGCAACCCCGTGGTAACTAACAATCCACACCATTTCTTATATGTTGATTATTATGGTGTTGTGCAAGCTAAATATGTTGGTACAATTGAGGGTTTTATTGACTATACTATTTGGGTTCCAAAGACCCTTGTCGCTAACATGAGGGGCCCCTCCTTGGGTCCTAACTCTAGCCAATGATTTCTTGCAGGACTATGCTTCCGGTGGGTCTAAATGGATAATTGATAGTGGATGCACTAGTCATATGACCGGAAGCAAAGAACTTGTGACGAAGTTGCACCCAAATACAAATGATGCAACCGTAACTTATGGAGATAAGTCCAAGTCTAAGGTAACGGGTTTTAGCAAGGTTTTGATTTCTCCGGATATCACTATCGTGGACGTCATGCTTGTCGAATCCCTTGGTTACAATTTACTTTCAGTTTGTTCTTTAGGGAAGATGGGTTTCTTCGTATTCTTTGATCCATATATTGTGGTCCTTTTGAAGAGCAAGACTCTTGACGTCGCATGCATGGGACATGCCGAAAATGAGTTGTTCGTGGTGGACTTTTCGAACTCCACCAACTCTCAAGCGATGTGTCTTTTTGGAAAGGCGGGTGTGGGATGGTTGTGGCATCGCCGCCTATACCATGTCAACATGAGAACTTTGCAAAGTATTCACAAAGGTGGCCTAATCCTCGGACTAAAAGAAAATGTTTCCTTTTCCAAAGATCGCGTTTGTAGGTCATGTGTTGAAGGAAAGATGCATGATGCCTCCCATAAAGCCAAGACCATTATCTCCTCAAAAGGGATCTTAGAGCTTCTCCATGTTGATCTCTTTGGTGTCATCCCCGAGGCAAGTCTTGGAGGCAAGAAGTATTGCTTGGTGATTGTATATGACTATTCAAGATGCAGTTGGGTTTATTTCTTCAAGTCAAAGAGTGAGACCCAACAAACCATCATCGACTTCTCCAATCAAGTGCAACGTCAACACAATGTTCCAATCATGGCTATTCATAGTTCCAATGGCACCAAGTTCAAGAACTGTACTTTGAATGAATTCCTTAGTGAAGAGGGTATTCTTCATCAATATTCCGCTGCATATACCCCTCAACAAAATGGTGTAGCCAAAAGGAAGAATCGAACTCTATTGGATATGGCAAGGACCATGTTGGCGGAGTATTCTTCTCCCCAATATTTATGGGCCAAAGCCATATCTACCGCATGCACTCCTGCAACCGCCTCTACATTCGCAAGGGATTAAATAAGACTCCATATGAAATCCTCACCGGCAACAAACCCAACATCTCCTACTTCTGTGTCTTCGGTTGTAAGTATTTCTATTTGATAAAGGGTGTTCGGTTGTCTAAATTCCAATCTAAAACCATTGAGGGTATATTTGTTGGTTACGGTGCCGAATCCCACACTTATAGAGTCTTTGACAAAACCTCACGGATAGTCATAGAATCTTGCAGTGTGGTTTTCAAAGAAAATTATGGCTCCCAAGTGGCGCAATTTCATGTTTCTAATGTAGATGTTGAAATTACTTAAGAATCCATCGGAAGGATGGGTATGGGATTTTTCTACCCCATTGAGGGACACCTCATGGCAACTCGAGAAGAACTATGCTCTACCCAAGTGGATCCCTCCTCTACAATAGAAGAACAATCCAAGAAGCCAAGTCATGCACCTAACAAAGAACAAGCTCAAGAATCTCCTCTTGTTACCAAGTTACAATGCAAGATTCAACCATTCCTATGATTCAAGCTAGTGAAGGTCAAGGACAAGATCAACCTTCTTTGTCCTCCTCTCCACAAGTTTAAGCAAGTGTTAATGATGATGATGATGATGATCAAGGCCAACAATCCGGTCAAGACGAGGACCCAAATGATCAAGATGATCAGGTGATTCCTCCTCGCAATAATGAGGAGATCGAAGCCCGTAGTGCTAGAAGGATTAGAAAGGCCTTGAAGGTTATTGATGCATCCGATGACAAGGTTTTGGAAGATGTTCAAGCTGGAAGATATACAAGAAGGCAATTGGCAAACTTTAGTGAGCATCAAGCTCACATATACATGGTGGAGCCAAAGAAAGTATTTGAAGCTCTTGAGGACTCTGATTGGTTGGAAGCTACGCATGATGAGCTCAATAAATTTGAGTGCAATAAAGTTTGGAAGCTAGTTGAGAAGCCAAAGGATTGCCACAATGTTATTGGCACTAACTGGATATTCAAGAACAAGCAAGATGAGCATGATATTGTCATAAGGAACAAAGTAAGATTGGTGGCTCAAGGCTACACTCAAGTGGAAGGCGTTGACTTCGATGAAACCTGTGCTCATGTGGCTCGCCTTGAGTCCATCTGTATCCTTCTTGCATATGCATCTTCGCATAATTTAAAATTGCAACAAATGGATGTCAAAAATTCTTTTCTAAATGGTACATTGAAATAGGAAGTATATATTAAGCAACCTCCAGGGTTTGAGAACCCCAACTTCCCTAACCATGTCTTCAAGCTCGATAAGGCGCTCTATGGACTTAAACAAACACCACGTGTGTGGTATGATCACCTTAGAGAGTTATTCGAAGACTGTGGGTTCGAAGTTGGGAAGATTGACCCTACCCTTTTCACAAAGAGGGTAAAGGGAGAGCTTTTCATATGCCAACTCTATGTGGATGATATTATCTTTGGCTCAACTAACGAAGCTTTTAATAATGAGTTCTCAAAGCTTATGGCTGACAGGGTTTGAGATGTCTATGATGGGAGAGCTTAAATTCTTCCATGGCTTTGAGATCAAGCAATTGGCTCGTGGGACTTTCATTTCTCAAGCCAAGTATACCCAAGACGTTCTCAAGAGGTTTAACTTCCAAGGTGCAAAGGAGAAGCCTTCTCCTATGCAAGTCAAATGCCACCTCAAGCGCAATCCTGACGGTAAAGATGTGGACCAAAAGTTGTATTGTTCTATGATTGGTTCTTTGATTTACCTTTGTGCATCTAGGCCCGATATTGTTTTGAGTGTAGGTGTGTGTTCAAGGTATCAAGCGGCTCCTAAGGAAAGCCACTTGGTGGCGGTCCATAGGATGTTTCAGTATTTGGTTCATACCTCAAGGTTTGGTTTGTGGTACCCAAAGGGGGCATAATTTTCTCTCAAGGGATACACATACTCGGATTGGGCCGGTGATCAAGACGATAGGAAGTCTACTTCCGAGGCTTGCCAATTTCTTGGTAGGTCTTTTGTGAGTTGGTCTTCTAAGAAGCAAAATTGTATATCTCTCTCTACCACCGAAGTCGAGTATGTGGCGGCTTCTAGTGCTTGCACCCAATTGCTATGGATGAGGCAAACCCTCCAAGAGTATGATGTTCACTTGGATAAGGTGCCTCTCATGACAATGAAAGTTCCATCAATATCGCCTACAACCCCGTGCAACACACAAGGACGAAGCATATTGAGATTCGTCATCATTTCATCCTGGACCATGTGACAAGAGGTGATATTGAGCTAGCATATGTCCCTACCAACGATAATCCCGCGGAGATCTTCACGGATCCACTTGATGATGCAAGATTCATGTTTTTTAGGAATGAGCTAAACATCATTGATTCTAGGAGTTTGACTTGAGGATCTTGCACACACACCCCTATATTTGATACGTGTTTGGGTGTAGGTGTAGGCATGAACATAGGGGGATTTTTATCCTAAAACATTCGGTTCTCCCTCCCCCCATTATGTCCAAAGCAAAAAATTCATTGTGATCTCTCTTTTTCTAATGTTGAATTGTGAGCTTGAATGTCGAGAAGTGGCAATGCACCCAATATATATCTTCGTGGTGTCATACCATGATCTCTTACATGGTGGCTTAGGCCACCAACCTCTTATTTTGAAGAGTTGGTTCTTATTAGATTTTATTTGACTTCTTTCTCTCTTTTTGAGTTTTGTTGGTTTTATGGAAAACACACCCAAATTTTGGTGTCTAGTTGTTTGGATTTGCATTATTTGAGTGTGAAGTACCATCCTTATTTGTTTTTTTTTGCACCAAGCCAAAATCTTCCTAAAAGCCAAGTTTTATAGCCACATGCATGTCCCCACATTTTCTGGGATTTTTCTGGAGTTTGGGTCCGGAAACTCCAGTCTAACCTAGAGTCTCTATCCTAAGAACGGAGATTCCATTACACCACAGACTCCGGTGTGCTTAGACAGGAGACTCCAGTTCGGCGGTTTTTGCAGAACAAAAAGGGGATCAGAGTGGAAGGGTTTCCCATTCTCTTCCAACCACCCCGACCCCATCTCTCCTCCTGCGCCGCTGCCGACTCCAGGACCCCATCCGGCTGTCTCCAACCGCTGGAAGCCACCCCTCCGGGTCCCCCCCCCCCCCCGCTCCTCCTCGAGTTTCCCCTTCAAGAGCGCCTCCATGGACGACCGGTATGGCAAGGGTATCTTCTCCCCCCTTTTTTCGTCTCTTGCGTCTAGGGTTTGTTCTAGATGTGTGTTTTTGGAGATGTTAGCCCTTGCCTCTTCTTGTATTCACTCTCTATGATTGCATTAATCTCTAGAAACCTTTACTAGATGGTTGGAGCACAAATCCTTGCATGTACATTGTCAGATCTGTCGGTAAGACCGGAGACTCCGGCCCCTCGCATCGGAGACTCCGGTATGTCCGGAGATTCCAGTCTCCAGACCGGAGATTCCGGTGTATAAGCAGAGACTTGTGCCCAATATCTTGTGCAGATTTCTTCATTTGCCTTGTGGACATGCATGCTTATCTACTACTATTTGGTGTTGCTTTTTGGTTGTTTCTTTCAGGGAAAAGTACTAAGGCATCCTCCTCCAATCCTCATGTCAAAACAAGGAAGTATCATGCTCACTCTCGCAATTACCTCATCACCGATCCAGTGACTGGGAAGGTTGCTCAGCGTAGGACTCTTGATGATGAGCGTCGCCAAGAAGTGGCTATCAAAGAGCACCAAAGGCGTGAATTGGCGAAGAAGGCCAGGTTTGATAGGATCACCACAGTGAAGAAGATGAGCAAGCAAGACTATAGGGAAATGAGAGCCCAGTCCTTCTTCACCATGACTCGCACTGCTGAGAGTCCTAACTATTGGAGGAGAGAGTCTGAAGTCATTCAGAGGGATATTTATAGTGGTCTCTAGCATCCAGTCTGTCCAGAGAAGGTTCTTGACTTAGAGGCGCTGGGCGCCAGGGAGTACTTTGAAGAAGTTGTCTGGATTACAAAGAAGCTTGGTATGGAGCATCTTGTGGGTATTCAGCAGAACTCCAACATCAAGTAAGTTCAGCAATTCTATGCCACAGTCACTCTTGGAGATGATGAGTACATTCCTTTGACTTGGATGACCGGTCCCCAGAAGTGTTAGTCATCTATTCTTAGGATCTCCGAGCTCCTTGGCTACCCTATGCATGGTGACAACATAGGCAAAAGGATGCATATTCATGGTGTTGCTTATGACAAGAAGAGGATGGCTCCTATGTATGAGAAGATCTTGAGTATAGGCACTGCCAAGGACTTGAAGCGAGTCTAAAACATTCTTCTCCGCCTCTTCCGTAACAACATTGCTCTCAATGCCATAAATGTTGATGCTATTCGTGGAGGGATAGTGAACTTGCTCTACCATGCCTTTAGGTGCCACCGTGCAGGTCCAGACTGTGAGGGCTTTGAGATTGACGTCATGCATTTCATTAAGGAAGAGATTTACTCCGCCATGATTGAGATCAAGAAGGTTCCTATGTACGATCCATATGTGATGATGCTCATTCTTGATTAGTGCCCAGGACTTGTGTGTGATATTGTGCATGATGTTGGAACTCTTCATGTGCTTTCTTCTCATGTGCCTTTTGATGAGGACACCCATATGGGTGATGCTGGGACTTAGGCCCCGAGGGCTAAGAGGAAGAATGTCGACCCTCCTTCTCGCCGTCAGGGAAAGGATGAGGTTTAGGATGAGATGAAGAAGCTCTCTTGGTTCCAATGCAACGTTCCTTGCATGACCATAGTTGTTCACAAGGAAAATCATGAGGCTTATAAGGAAAGGAGGGAGATGAAGAAGATGCTTACCCGTCTTCAGGATCATGCGGGTATAGTGGCTACCCCTCCACTTAACCCTCCTCCTGAGTCTGTCACCATGTCCTATGAAGATTGGAATGCTTCCTCGTTTCCGTGGGGTCACTTTGAGAAGTTCACTTCGACTCTTTATTCTTCCAACAACCGTGTAAAGGCTCCTATGACAGAGGAAGAGGAGCATATTGAAGAAGAAGAAGAGTATCAGGAAGATGATGAAGAGGGTGATGAGGATGATGAGGGTGAAGGCACTGACCAGGACGATGGAGAAGACGAGGACTATGAGGAGGATGATTGATCCTTGGGTTTCGTGTAGTTGCTCTTTGTCCCTTTTTGGTGTCTCGATGCCAAAGGGGGAGAAGTAGCTATAGACTTCTCGGGATTTGCAAGGGTTGCTTTGATTTGATTTGCCTCGAAACACAAGTCTTTGGACTTGATATGCTTTTATGGCTTGTGTTTCCTTATTTTAGTTGATTTCGAGTTTATTTCCGAGTGGACCTTAAATTTGTGTGTAGTGAGACTATGTTGGTGAAGCTATCTTAAGTTTGTGCTATTATTGTCGCTTTACTTACCTTACCTATGCATGCAAATATATTGTTCATTATTGTTGTTACTTGTGAGCTATGTTTTTAAAACATAGGGGGGCTCATGATCTTGTTGTTCGAGAGCTGATGACCCACAAGTATAGGGGGTCGCAACAGTCTAGGAAGACAGTTATACCCAAATTTATTGATTCGACACAAGGGGAGCGAAATAATATTTATAAGCCTTAGCAACTGAGTTGTCAATTCAGCTACACCTGAAAGTAGACTTGCTCACAACAATTTATCAGTGGTAACAGTTTTATAGCAGCAGTATTAGTAAAATAACATCAGGAATAAAATAGTAACAGCAGTAGCAATTGCGGAAAACAGCGGGATGGAAGTACCGTAGGCATAGAGGGAATGGATGAACGGGTGTTGCATGGATAACATAGGTCATGTAATAATCCACACATGGGCATTGCATACAATAATAATAAAGCATCCAAGTTCTAGGCAACCATAGGCATGTGTTCCAATATAGTCGTACGTGCTCGCAATGAGAAACTTGCACAACATCTTTTGCCCTACCAGCCCGTTGCAGCGGGGCCTCAAGGGAAACTACTGGTAATTAAGGTGCTCCTTTTAATAAAGCACCAGAGCAAAGAATTAACACTCCATGAACACACGTGATCCTCAGATCAAAACCATCCCCTCATGTTGTCCCAATTTCTATCACTTTGGGGCCTCGGGTTCCGGACAATGACATGTGTAAACAACTTGCAGATATGATCAAGAAACATAATTATACTAATGAAACAATAACATGTTCAGATCTGAGATCATGGCACTCGGGCCCTAGTGACAAGCATTAAGCATAAAAAGTTGCAGCAACGGTAGAAAACACTAACAGTGCAGATCTCCTCTGAATCCCCGTCCCGACAAGGCGTTAGAACAGGAACTTCTGATCCCCGAATTGAGTTTCGAGGTGGCAGCGGCGCTCTATTTTGTTTCTGTGGAATATGACGAACCCCCCTCGCATTTTAGGTTCACGGGGCATATGTAATCGAAAGGGGAGCCCAAGGGGGTGGAGGTGCCCCCCACACCACCTGGCGTCGCGGCCTAGGGGGGCGCCCAGGGTTGGTATTGGCCCCTCCTGGCCCCCCTCCAGATGTCCTTCTTGCTCCCGGGGTCCTCTGGTGATATAAGCTCAATGGGGTCTTTTCTGGGCAATTTCCCGAAAGTTAGTTTTTCTGCACAAAAACGATACACCAAGGTGATTCTGCTGAAAACAGTGTTAGTCTGTGTTAGTGGTATCCAAAACTCACAAGTTTAGAGGCAAACCATAAGAAAAGTGTTCGGCAAAGGAGATACGTTTTGGACGTATCGAGAGCCCGTCTATTTTTTACAAACCAAGCTTAGCTGTTATTCATTGCAAATATGTGTGTTGTCATCAAACACCAAAAAGGGGGAGATTGAAAGCGCAAATGTGCCTAAATCTTGTTTTGGGTGTTTTTTAACAACACACGTATACATTTAAGTGTGTTGATGTTTTCAGGGTCCTTTGATAATATTACAAATGGTGGTGTGAGAAACAAAACGGACAAAGAGATCTCCATGTTTAAAACTTGATGGAATTTATTCCAGGCCGGAGTCACCGGTGTAAAGTTTTCCTCATAAGAACCTAGAGTTGCGCAAATGGTGTCACCCCCTGGACACACTCCGGAGACTATCCGGAGACACACCGAATTCTACGGACTATCCTATGCCCAAGTGATACGTCGAAAACGTATCTCCTTTTCCGAACACTTTTCTTATTGTTTTCCTCTAAACTTGTGTGTTTTGAATACAACTAACACGGACTAACGCTGTTTTCAACAGAATTACTTTGGTGTCTTGTTTTTATGCAGAAAAATCAACTTACGGGAAATTTCCCAGAAAAGACCCCATTCATGTTTTCACCCCGGAAGACCCCGGAAGCCAGAAGGGGGCCAGGATAGGAGCCACAGGGTGGCCACACCCCCCCTTGCGCGGGCCCCCTGGTCGCACCAGCATAGTATGTGGCCCCCAGAGCCCCCCTCGGACTCCCCTTTCGACTACAAGTAGCCTCCAACCCTAATACCCGAGGGGGTTCATCATATTCCACAGAAACATAAAAGAGCGTCGCCGCCGTCCCGAACCTCGATTCGGGGATCAGAAGTTCCTGTTATGGCACCCTGCCGGGACGGGGAAGTGGAGGAGATCATCGCCATCGTCATCACCAACGCCTCTCCATCGACCATCCATGTTTCCCCCATCCATGTGTGAGTAATTCCCCGCTGTAGGCTGAAGGGGATGGTAGGGATTGGATGAGATCGTTCATGTAATAATGTCGTGATTGTTAGGGCATAGTGCCTAGTGTCCTCTATTAGTGCTATTGACATTGTTGCAACTTGTTATGCTTAATGCTTGCCACTTTGGGCCTGAGTGCCATGATCTCAGATCTGAACATGTTATTGAACCATGATGATAATTATTGTTTCTTGATCATACCTGCAAGTTGTTTACACATATCGTTGTCCGGAACCCGAGGCCCCGAAGTGACAGAAATTGGGACAACCGGAGGGGATGGCTGCGATGTGAGGATCACATGTGTTCATGGAGTGTTAATGCTTTGCTCCGGTGCTTTATTAAAAGGAGCACCTTAATTACCAGTAGTTCCCTTTAGGCCCCACTGAAAACGGGCTGGTAGGACAAAAGATGTTGTGCAAGTTCTCATTGCGAGCACGTACGACTATTTATGGAACACATGCCTATGGTTACTTAGTGCTTGGATGCTTTATCTTATTTATTTGCAATGCCCGTGACATGATCATTATTTGAACTTTCTCATTCATGCAACGCCCATTCATCCATCCCTATGCCTACAGTATTTAATCCCGTTGTTTACTTCAAACACTGCTGCTGCTGTTTTTGATGGAGGGATGATAACCCGGTAGGCCAACGCCAAGGAGTAACTCGGCCCAAAGGACGCTGCACGAGACCCGGCTTAAGATGAAGGAGTTTCTAGAAGGCCCAGGAACGTAGGCCTCGTAACCCAGATTGAGGGTTCCGATAAGGAAGTTTAGGGTTTGTAAGCAGTGTCCGGGTAGGATTCAGAGTGCGCCTTGGAGAGTAGGCCAGGGGGTCCGGAGATTATATAAGCCGGCCCCTAGGGTTAGACAAAGAGAGATCCAAGAGTAATCATATCGCCGAATATCGAGTATCTATTGTACACAAGAGATCGAGTTAATAAAGTAATATCGGAGATTCGGCGACTTCATCGCCGGCTACCAGATCGAATTCTATCATGTTTTCCTCTGAGCTAAACCCTCTCCCAAACGCCTGTGTCGACTTGCCCCAAGATCAGTTACCCCTGGTAACATCTGCCGTGATCATCCCACGACAGTTGGCGCCCACCGTGGGGCCTGCGTCCAAAGGTGTTTACATCACGGGAGAAGCTCGGAAGAGCATGGAGAACCTCGTCGTCGGTGAGATCTACGACGACCACGAAGGAGAGAAGATGGTGGACGATTCCGGCTGGGGGCCAGAATCGGATCACCTTGAATCCGGATCTGTCGTGACAATCGGCGAGGTCAACATCTTCATCGGTATGGTACGTACGTTTGACTTAAAAGGACAATATCATGTGCATGTTACAGGAACTTCTAGCAGTGATAAAGAAACACTAAAGCAAACGGTAAATTCGGCCGTTCCGAGATACCTGAGATGGGCGGAACAAGAGGTAACGTGGAGCAGAAGGGATCACCCGGAAGGAGTAGAACGCCCAGGAATCTTGGCGTTGGTGGTCGCACCGCAGGTCAATGGTTACGAGTTGAAAAAAGTCTTGATGGATGGCGGAAGCAGCATTAACATCTTGTATTGGGAAACTTTCTTGCGCATGAACCTCAAAGAATCCCAGCTGCAGAAAAGTTCAACAGTTTTTCACGGAATTGTGCCGGGTCACTCAGCGCGCCCTGAGGGAAAGATCACATTGGAGGTTGCTTTCGGAGAATCAGTGGATAATTATCGAGTTGAGTGGCTCACGTTTGAGGTGGTCAAGTTGCGTAGTCCTTATCATGCGTTGTTCGGAAGACCGGCTTACGCTAAGTTCATGGCTAGACCGTGTTATGTATATCTGCAGCTAAAAATTCCGGGTCCTAAGCAGACCATCACCATACATGGAAGTCGGGATATAGCGGCTGAGTGTGATGAAGGAGATTCAGTGATGGCTGATCAAGCTTGCAGAAAAGAAGAACTCAAATATTACCGGTCTCAGGTGGATCCGGATGATGGAACAGCGTTGAGAAGGCCGGATTCTGAGGATGAAAGAGTGAAATTCAAGGCAGCACAGGACACCAAGAAAATAGATTTTGTTGAAGGTGATCCCACCAAGCAGTTTACTATAGGGTCTAATTTGAAAAGCGAGCAGGAAAAGGCGCTGGTGGAGTTTATTCGTTCAAATGCGGACGTATTCGCTTGGACACCCAGCGACATGCCGGGTATCCCCACGGAGTTGGCAGAGCATAGTTTGCATGTGGGTCCCAAGGCCAGGCCCGTGAAGCAGGGCTTGAGAAAGATGAATGAGGAAAGAAGGAAAGCAATAGGCGAAGAAATTGCGCGGCTATTAACAGCCGGCTTCATCATGGAAGTATTCCACCCGGACTGGCTGGCAAATCCGGTTCTAGTGATGAAAAAGACCAACGAGTGGAGGATGTGCATTGATTTCACAAGTCTCAACAAGCATTGCCCAAAGGATCCGTTCGCACTACCAAGGATAGACCAAATAATAGACGCAGTAGCCGGGAGTGACCTGTTGTGTTTCCTGGATGCATATTCGGGATATCATCAGATTAAGCTCAAAAGGGAGGATTGGGAGAAAACGTCGTTCATAACCCCTTTTGGAGCCTCTGCTACAAAACAATGACATTTGGACTGAAGAACGCAGGCGCAACCTACCAACGGTGCATTCAGAAGTGCTTCGAAGACCAAATTGGACGCAATGTCCATGCTTATGTGGATGACGTGGTTGTCAAGACTAGGAAGGCAGAGACATTTATTGACGATCTAAAGGAGACGTTCAAAAATCTAAGGAGATATCAGATGAAGCTCAACCCGACAAAATGCGTATTTGGGGTTCCAGCTGGGAAGTTACTCGGCTTTATCGTTTCCGAGAGAGGAATTGAGGCAAACCCGGACAAAATCAAAGCTATCCAAAATCTGAGAAAGCCGGAAAATCTGAAGCAGGTCCAAAAGCTTACAGGCTGCGTAGCAGCCTTGAGCCGGTTTATATCCAGGTTGGGAGAAAAGGCAATACCCCTGTACCGGCTCTTGAGGAAATCAGACAAATTCGTATGGGATCAAGAAGCGGATGAGGCATTCGAGGCACTAAAAAAGCAGTTATCTGAAGCACCAGTATTAGCGGCCCCGGGCCCTAAAGAACCTATGTTGTTGTATGTTGCAGCTGGCCCCCGAGCCGTCAGTGCAGTAGTGGTCGTGGAACGCAAAGAGGACGGAAAGGGTTACCCGGTTCAGAGGCCGGTTTATTATGTCAGCGAGGTATTGTCTGAAGCAAAGCAGCGTTACCCGCATTGGCAGAAGCTGGTTTTCGGGGTCTTCATGGCCAGCCGGAAACTAAAGCCGTACTTCCAGGAGCACCCTATAACAGTAGTCAGCTCAATACCAATGTCGGATATCATCAGAAACTCGGATGCAACCGGAAGAATAGCCAAATGGGCGATAGAGATGGGGGATTATCACATCAACTACGAGCCTAGGTCGGCAATCAAATCACAGGCCTTGGTGGATTTTGTTAATGATTGGACACACACAGGCATGGCTACCATAGTTCCAAATTCCGAGTCGTGGATCATGCATTTCGATGGATCGAAACAGTACGAGGGTTCAGGAGCTGGAGTGGTGCTAACGTCACCTAAAGGAGACAAGTTGAGTTATGTATTACAGATTCACTTTGATTGTTCCAACAATGTAGCCGAGTATGAGGCCCTACTGCATGGCTTAAAGGTAGCTAAGGAGATGAACATTAGGAGGATACGATGCTTTGGAGATTCGGATCTTGTGGTACAACAAGTATCAGGAACTTGGGATAGAAAGGACGCAACTATGGCGGCATACCGCAGGGAGGTCGATAGGGTGGCTGGATGTTTTTCCGGGTATGAGGTGGAGCATATAGACAGGAGAAAGAACGAGGCAGCCGATGCCCTAGCCAGACTCGGCTCACGCAGAGAACCGGTTCCACCTAACGTATTTTTGGACGAATTATGGCGACCATCAGTTAAAACCGAGTCTGAGGAAGAGCTAGCAAATCAAGACCCGGGCGTGGAGCTCGTGGCCACTGTACGCGCTATTCCCGAGTGGACAGAACCTTTTTTGGCCTACCTATCACGAGGCGAGTTGCCGCAACAGGAGGTATTAGCAAGGCAAATTTTGCGACGAGCAAAGGGATATTCTATTATTAATGGGGAGTTATATAAGAGAAGCGCCACGGGGGTCTTCCTACGCTGTGTGACACCAGAGGAAGGCCGACAGATCCTCAAGGAAATTCATGAAGGTGATTGTGGGCATCACGCGTCTACAAGGTCACTTGTGGCCAAGGCTTACCGACACGGGTTTTTCTGGCTCACGGCTCTGGCAGATGCGGAACGATTGGTAGCAAGGTGTGACGGATGTCAAAGGTACGCCCGCCAAATCCATGTGCCGGCTATGGAATTACGGACCATCCCGTTAACTTGGCCGTTCGCCGTCTGGGGTATGGACATGGTCGGCCCCTTTCATATGTCACCTTGCAAAAAGACACATCTGTTGGTAGCCATCGATAAGTTTACCAAGTGGGTAGAAGTTATGCCAGTTACTAATTGTGAAGCAGCTACAGCAGTCAAGTTCCTGAAAAGAATTATCTATCGGTTCGGGTATCCTCACAGCATAATTACCGACAACGGAACCAACATGTCCCTTGGCGAGATGGAGAAGTTCTGTGGTAACAACGGAATCCGGCTTGACGTAGCATCAGTAGCTCATCCACAGGCCAATGGACAAGTAGAAAGAGCGAATCAAGAACTGCTTCGCGGACTAAAGCCACGCCTACGAGTCTCCTGTATCAGGGCTGCTGGTGCATGGGTCGAAGAACTTCCTGCTGTGGTTTGGGGTATCAATACAACACCTAACAGATCTACTCAGATGACGCCCTTCTTCATGGTATATGGCGCGGAGGCGGTGTTACCGAGTGACATCATTCATGATTCACCACGAGTGTCGGCTTACGTTGAAGTGGAGAACGAAAAGACCCGGCAGGACGCCGTGGATATGTTAGAGGAACAAAGGGAACAAGCCCTGGAAAGATCAGCGATATATCAGCAGGATCTACGGAGGTATCATAGCCGGCGTGTGAAAACCCGGGTCTTCCAGGAGGGAGACCTAGTTCTGCGCCTGGTTCAGTCAAACGAAGGAAAACACAAGTTATCACCACCATGGGAAGGACCATTTATCATAAGCAGGAATTTGCATAATGGGTCATATTACTTGATAGACGCAAGGGAATAATCGGCCACGGTTAATGACACCGCTCATACCACTTCATCTATGCAAGAAAGGGACAGACCATGGAACGTGGCTCAGCTACGCCCATATTATACTTAGCAAGGATTATGTTGGCTCGTGGAATGGAACGATGTAACAGGCAGCAGGTTTCAGACGCACTCTTTTCCCATCCAGGGCACCCTTGGGGACTGGACGGGTTTTTAATGAGGCGGCTTGCTGACCTAATTTTTCATATCAAATAAAGAGGTGATTATCGAGAATAGAGGTGATTATAAATTGAGTCTTATACTTTCAGCATGATGCGTATATTTAGGTCTTGAGGGCTGATTGCTTGGATAAGCGCAGTTGCAAACTCAAAGACCCGGCCTTGATGTCTATGAGTTATAAGGGCCGATTACTCGCAAACGAGTACGACTGCAATCTTATAACCGGACAAAGAAGTCCAAATTTCTTGGCTATTCTTACTTAAGCTCGATGTGACTCGCACTAAAGTGGCATGATTTGTTCGCTTACGATTACAGGCAGCCATGAAGCCCAATGGGACTTGCCTGACCCCGTTTTCGTATAGATGTAATAACATGGTATCCACGCGAAAGCCGGCTTACAGTACAAGATAGTCAAAAGGGTCATCTAAACCACAAGTTATGTAGAGTACAAGGCTAATAGCCGGAAACTCAGCGATTATTAAGCATAACTTCAAACCCAATGTGAAACGACTCTGGGATCTTTGCGAATTTAGCAGCAGGCAATTTGTTCTCCTCTAAAAATCACGTGTCCTAGACCCGGAAATCCGGGACAGGGGACTCGCGATCTTGGAAGAGAAAAATTGGTTAGTTGTTTGATTTCCAACAAACCCAAACATCCGGGTCTTGGGGACTTGGGGACTTAGAAGCAAGTCCGCTTGCCAAACACCCATGTAACCCGGACACCGAGTCTCACAAAGGGAAAAATAAAGAATGTCGGATATCAGGAACAAAGAAAGTTGCATATCAAAAATAAAAGAAAGTTGGACATCAAGAGTAAAGAAGGTTGGATATCAAGAGCAAACGAGTTCAAAAGTAGATAGATTTAAACCAGAAGAGGCACAAGGTGTATCAGGAACTTAGAGTGCATTACAAAGTTTCACCAAAGAGTATCAAAGGCGCACAAGCGCACCACTCAAATAATAATTGTTTCAACGGCACATCGGCTGACTAACGCGTACGAAGTGGCAGATATTACTCGGCACTCTAAGCCGCCGGATCCATCTTGGTTTTACCCTTGCCGTCACTTGGGGTAGCAGCCCTACTCGGGTCAGCAGCAACGCCGACTCGCGCAGGTGGAGGGACGATAGGTGTCGAGGTAGCTGGCGCAGAGTCGGCTTCAGCCTTCTTCTGTGCAGCTTCCTCTCGTATCTTGGCAGCGTCTTCCTTCCATCGGGCAAGCATATCGAATGGCTTGGGGCGATCAGCTTTAATGACTTTGTCGTTAGCATCATATGCAGGAAGAATAGTGTCAATGATCAGGCTATCGGCGATCACACTGGCCGGGTGACGAACTTCCTTTTGAATGGCTTTGAAATCCTTCGGCGAAAACTTGGACCCGTCCTGATTGAACTCCGGAAACCCGGCTATCATCTTGGCCGGCTCTAGCTTTGGGATATAAGCTTTAGCCAGGGCGAGTCCCCGGGTTACCCCAAAACGGCAGGATGAGCGCTTCCAATGCCAAATCCATTCAGGAATGGTGGAGCAGGCCTCCAGCAAATTTTTCATGCTACCCGGCGCAGCGCACGGCAGTCGTAGCTCATCAAGAATCCATCCAACGCCGGCACCAAGTTGCCGGATAGTATCTTTAATCAGTTGCAGTTTGGCGGTATCATCTTCTTCTTCAGGGGCAGCTTCACCCGGACCTGTTGAAAAGCAAGGAAAGTAACGAGTAAGAAATCCGGTTATCCAGTCAAATGAAATATGGGTCATAATCGCCAGAATCCAGAAATTGTACCAGTTGCGACGCGATAGATATCAGCAATCTGCACTGAAAGAGTCGTCAGCCTATCTTCAGCCATATGAGCCCTTTTTCTGTATTTCCTTGTGATTTTTCCGCTTCTACGCGCTTCAGTTTCCGCTGCTTCGCGCAGAGCTGTCTCCTTCTCGATGCGTTTGGCAGCTTTGGCAAGTTTCTTCTCAGATTGCGCAGCAAAGTCCTAGGTGGATAACACAAGGAAAAGGGTTAATTGGAGCCATTGCACAAAGTTCCAAGCAAATCAATCAGTAATTCACTCGGAACTTGGGGACTATATAAGGATGCAGATGATATTACTCGGACTTACCTTGTGCTTTGTTATCAAGGCGTCTAGAATATTTTCTTCGTCGGACCTCAAGGTGTAGAGGGCATCAAGCATTTGGGCAAATGTCATGTCTTCAGGACAAATTCGTGAAGGACCGGCAGATTGGTCTTCTGGTTGAAGGAGCTTTCCGACTTTTGGGGTCGAAACCCGGATCGTCTGGGTATCCGGGTTAGGAGAGCCCGACTTGGTCTCTAAGATAATGTCTTCATCTACCTCTTCAGAAGATTTGGGGGATGCGGTCTCCGGCTTAGCTGGGTCCTTGAAGGGGTCTTGTTCTTGCCCGTCCTCAGCCTCATCATCAGCTGCAGCATCCGTGTTAATGTGCGGCTCCTCCCCTCCTTGCCTTTCTGCTTCAGGAATTTCCGGGTCATCGGTGGTCACTTGGGCACTAAAAGGGGAAAAAGGAAAGAGTGGTTAGTAGTACATATTAAAAAGTTAATAAGTGTAAAAGGATATCAAGTAAAGAACGCTTACCCGGTGTTTATGGCATAATCCGGCGGGAGCTCGCTGCTGGAGGCGGACGAAGTTGTCAAAGGTATCGGCTGCGGTACCCGGAATTGCCCAGCGTGTGGGTGGTTAGGAGATGGATGGCGCTGAGGTGGAGGAATGTTGGCTCGGTGAGCAGGTGAAGTGGGGATACCCGGGTTAAGGGGATCGTCCCCCGGGGAACTCCGGGTTACCCTGCGCTTAGCCGAGAGGAGATCCTTCAAGAGTGGTGAGTGTGACAACCGTTCATTAAGGTTACGCATAGTTTCGAAGGAGTAAGGCTCGGAAGACATGAAGGAAAAAGGAACCTTTGCAATCACCCCTCTGGCCTTCCTCTTGGTTCCGACTGTGGCTTCCTGGTCGGATTCGGTGGCCTCCGGGTCATCCTCTTCTTTTTCTTCCTCGTCCGCCAACTCTGAAAGTCGAGTATGTATCAGACAAGAAGAAAGATGGGTGATAGGAAAGTAGTATAGGTAAAAGGCGAATGTAAGATTTGGGAAAGAACCTTCATCATCATCGGCCGGCTCGTCCTCCACTTTCGGGTCTTTGGACGGGGGGGGGGAGGTTTCGATCCTCCAGAATGGATCTTCAGCCTATGATCGAGGAAATGAAAGCAAGAATCAGAGGCAGTATCAAGTTAAAGTATTGAAATAAGTTATGGGAACCGGGTCTTACTGCTGGAGCCGGATTTTCTCGAGTGAATAGGGGTAACCCGGCGATAGTTCTTATCACCTCCAACTTCTCAGTCAGGAAGCCTTTGATGGTCCTGATGGTATCGCCGGCCGCGAAGTTCTTAGTGGAATATCGGAGCGCGTCTGTGGTGTGCCCTGAGTACTCGTGCATCAACTTGGAGCGGATGGAGTTGGGTTGGATCCGGAAATCCACCCAGGTCTTCACCAAGTTGAGCCCAAGAAGGCCTTGCGCCGAGAGAACGGCCAACTTAGCCAGCAAAGGCTGGATCGCCTCCCTGTCCGAGTCAGGGGCAAAGGCGTTGAAAGAATCGGAAGGCTCGAGGAGACTCTCCGAGTAACCCGGCAGCTTCCTCTCGCCGTCCGGGGAGGTATCATGGCAATAAAAGAAAGACAATTGCCAGTTTTTGACGTGGGAGTTTAAGTTGAGGGTTGGCATTGGTGAGTGCTTGCGGCGTTGGATGGATACCCCGCCACAAGTAAGAAGTGTTCCGTTACCGCTTTCGCAGCACGGCTTGCACTGGAATAGTTCAATAAAAAGGGTCAAACTTGGCGGAACGCACAAGTATGATTCCGATAGAACGATGAAGTGGGTAATATTTAGCATGGAATTGGGCCCTATGTCAAATACCCGGAGACCGTAGTGGTTTAAGACCTCCCGGAAGAAAGGGTGACCCGGAGGACGGAATCCCCGGGTCACGTGCTCAATGAAGCAAATTACCTCACTGTCGGCAGGTGTGGGACGGGTCTCGTCGCCTGGTGCCCTCCAGTGTACGTCCTTCTGAGAGGGGAGAATTCCTAATTCGGCCAGCTCGTCCAACTTGGCCTTTGTTACTGTAGATCGACCCCAATTGGCCGATATGGTTTGGGTAGTCTTTGCCGGAGCCGGCTGTTTCCCTTGCCTTTTTGGAGCCATGGGGTTAACCTGCAAAACGCGAGAAAAAGAGGTGCAGGAAATAAGACTCGGAAGTGTTGGATTACCCGAGTTTGAAATATTAGGAAAGTGTGAAGACTAAAAAATATCTGGGTAACGCATCACGGAGCAAAGATTGCGAGGTGTCCGGGTATTGAGTACGGCTGTGGAAATCATTGGTCACTTACGTGTTGAGGTGAGTTTGGGGTACACGGATGGTTGCCCATGTCTCTACTGCAAGCAAAATAACTGGAAAAGGAGGATTTTCCGGGTGTTAATGATATGCGCGGAAGTTTGGACAAAATGGATCTAGGTTAGGAGAACTCGCGAGTGATTTTACGAAGAAATTGGAGATTAATAGCGGTAGGGGGGTGGTGTGAGATCATCCAACAAGTTGTTGAAGGAGCTAGCAAGTATCTAAGCGGTTTAATTCAGCGCGGTAAGAACAATGGCTCGCGGATCGACCTAGATCCAATCTGGAGCGAATCTAGAAATTGCAAGGTCAAATTGCTGGATACGAGAAGCTTACCAGAGGAGAGCGGGGCAGCGCGTGGCGGCGGCGAATAATGCGATAGAAATGCTCCTTTGTGACTGCCGGCCAGACGCTCACAGATGCGGCGGTGAGGGTCGACGGCGGCGCGGGGCGAATTGCGGCGGAGCGCAGCCTGCAACGGGATGGATCCAAAGACGAACGCGGGGTTTCTGTGGTGGTGCTCCGTGAGTTTGAGCACGGAAGCGAAGAGAAGAAGAAGGAGAAATGAGCCGATGGGATTAGGTTAACCCTTGAGTACCTATTTATAGAGTGCGGCAGGATAAACCTAGGCCAATGGGCGAGAGCTGGGAATTACGGATAAAACGTATCTGCCCGGATTTTCTGAGATATACGTTAAATGTTAGACGAGATTTCCGGGATAAATGTGAGACAAATCTTTTCCGTGATTACCGGATCGGAAAAACGAGCAATGGGTTTGGAGAGAAGCCGGGTTGCTATATGGCCACCATGGAGTTAGGCCTAGCTGTTTATCAAAGCAATCTAACCCGGCCTCCGTGAAATGGTGAGTTTGATATTTTTGCAGGGAATAGCGTGCGCTTCAAAGAAAATCTCGAGAAGGCCAAGCTATTCTGGGGACTACTGATGGAGGGATGATAACCCGGTAGGCCAACGCCAAGGAGTAACTCGGCCCAAAGGACGCTGCACGAGACCCGGCTTAAGATGAAGGAGTTTCTAGAAGGCCCAGGAACGTAGGCCTCGTAACCCGGATTGAGGGTTCCGATAAGGAAGTTTAGGGTTTGTAAGCAGTGTCCGGGTAGGATTCAGAGTGCGCCTTGGAGAGTAGGCCAGGGGGTCCGGAGATTATATAAGCCGGCCCCTAGGGTTAGACAAAGAGAGATCCAAGAGTAATCATATCGCCGAATATCGAGTATCTATTGTACACAAGAGATCGAGTTAATAAAGTAATATCGGAGATTCGGCGACTTCATCGCCGGCTACCAGATCGAATTCTATCATGTTTTCCTCTGAGCTAAACCCTCTCCCAAACGCCTGTGTCGACTTGCCCCAAGATCAGTTACCCCTGATAACATCTGCCGTGATCATCCCACGACAGTTTTCATTCCACTACTGCTATTATTTCACTACTTCTGCTACTATAAAACTGTTACTACTGATAAACCACTGCGAACAAAAGTACTTTCAGGTGCAGGTGAATTGACAACTCACTTGTTAAGGCTCACAAATATTCTTTGGCTCCCCTTGTGTCGAATCAATAAATTTGGGTTTTACTTCCCTCGAAGACTGTTGCGATCCCCTATACTTGTGGGTCATCAAGACTATTTTCTGGCGCCATTGCCGGGGAGCATAGCTTTATTTACAAGCTCACCGGAGAGTATTATTATCTACTGCCATCATTCATCATGGGTAAGACTTGTGATGGAAAGTTTCCTATATTACCATCCACTACAAGAAGAGGTACAACTCTGAACACCTCTATTGCTCTTGATTCACCATCTGTTATGAGTAAGCTGCTTACACCACCACATGCCACACATGCTACTTCTGCTGAATCTGAAAAAACTTCTGATACTTTTGATGATGCTTCTACTGTGCTTGATGAGAGTGGTTCTCTCGGTCCTTTCTTAGATGCTACTATTTCTAAAGCTAAAAATATTGCAAACACCGAAACTCCTGATAAAAATCATGTTACTCCTGCTGTTTCACCTGAGCTTATAGAGAATCCTAGTGATGATTTAGATGATGCCTATGTTGATCTTAATGATGATCTTATTGATGAAATATATACTATCAATGATGAGGATGTTGTTATGAGACTTATTGAAAGTCGTGCTGTTAAATATAAATTATCTCCTAATGCTAAGTTTGCCACTTCTCCCATTAATATTAGGGACAAGGATTATGATTTCTCTCTTGATTTATCTTATATATCTATTGTTGAGAAAGAACCTTTTTGTGGTACTGAAAATGAAAGTGTTATGAAACATATGAATGAGCTCTCCTCTTCGAGTAGTTTGTTCTCTGATGATATTAAGAAACGTAGCTACTTTGTTACTAAAATATTCCCTTTCTCATTGAAAGATGAAGCTAAAACTTGGTTTAACAGTTTGTCTCCTAGATCTATTGATAGTCCTATTGGTTTATTTAATGTTTTCTTTCAGAAATATTTTCCTGCTAGTGCTCAACATGTTGCTTTACAAAATATATTTACTTTTAAGCAATTGGAAGAGGAGAAATTGCGTGTATCTTGGGCAAGGTTCTGTTCTTTAGTCAGAGCTACACCTGGGCATAAGCTAGAAGATAATAAACTTCTTGATATATTCTCTAATGGACTAAATGTTGAATCTAGGACATACCTGGATAGTTGTGCTGGTTGTGTTTTCAGGCAAAGAACTCCAGAAGAAGCTGAGGAATTACTGTCTAAAATAAGCCAAGATCATGATGATTAGACTATGGTTGAGCCTGAGCCGACTCCTACTCTAGTACCTACACCAACACCAACACCCAAGAAGAGGGGAATGATTGAATTAAATGATGAAGTGATGAGAGAAGCCAAGAAATCTCTTAAAGAGATGGGTATTAAATCTGAAGATGTGAAGAATCTTCCACCTATAGAAGAATTATGTAAGACAATCCCTCACTCACCCACTATTGAGGTTCACTCTCTCCAATATTTTGATAGTAAAGATATTCCCTATAAAAAAACCTCCTTATCAATGTTTAGATGAATTTGATAATTATGTTATCAAGCAAGATAATTTTAATAAGAGAGTGCAGAACCACCTTATGGAAAACTCTAGAGCTATAGATAATTTGCATGGTATTATAGAAAGAACGTCTATTGATGTTAAAATGCTTGTTAAACATTTTCAAATGGTTCAAACTCAAATAGATCAACTTGCTAAAGTACAAAAAGATTTGCTAGTTAATGCTTCTAAAGAAAAACATGCTTATGAAATAAGAACTAGAAGTGGTATTGCTACACAAGATCCTTTATATCCTGAGGGACATCCTAAAATATTTGAACAAGATTCTCAGAAAACTAATGATAATGTTATTCATACTAAGAAGAAAAAAAACATAAAACTGCTGTAGAATCCTCTAAACTTGCTAAAGATCCTAATAGTATATCTATCTCTGATGCTGAAACTGAAAGTGGTAATGAAAAGAATGATGCTTCTAATAAAGAAGAACATGTAGCTGAACCTGAAAAGCAAACTAAAACTGCAAAGTATACTAAGGAAGATTTCATTGCTAATAAACATGGTAATGAGAGAGAACCTTGAGTACAAAAACCAATTCCTTTCCCTGGTAAGAAACATAAATCTAAGGAAGAAGAACATTATAACAAGTTTTGTGAATGGATGAAACCTTTGTTCTTGCAAATTCCTTTAACTGGTGCTATTAAATTGCCTCCTTATGCAAAATATATGAAAGATATTGTCTCTAAAAAAGGAAGATTCCTAATGAGGAAATCTCCACTATGCTTGCTAATAACTCTTTTAATGGCAAGGTTCCCGAGAATCTTGGAGATCCTGGTATACCTACTATTCCATGTTCTATTAAAAATAATTATGTTAGAGCTGCTTTGTGTGATTTGGGAGCTGGAGTTAGTATCATGCCTATTAATCTCTATAAAAGACTCCTCCTAGAAAAATTGATACCAACTGATATATCTTTGCAAATGGCTGATAAGTCTACTGCTATTTTTGTGGGTATATGTGAGAATGTTCCTGTTCAAGTTGCTAATAATTGTCTGATATTAACTAACTTTGTTGTGCTGGAAATGCCTGAAGATGATAATATGTCTATTATTCTTGGAAGACCTTTTCTTAATAATGCAGGGGCTATTATTGATTGCAATCAAGGAAAAGTTACTTTTAATGTTAATAATAAAGAGCACACTGTTTATTTTCCCAAGAGGATTGATAGAAAATATGGTCTAACTTCCATTGAAAATATTGAGACCATCAAGATTGGAGAGTTTTATTGTCCTATTCCAAAGCCACCCAAAGAATATGAAATCATTATGATTGGGACTATGTCTATCAAGGTTTGAGGTAACATGAGTATTTAGTGAGAAACAAAGTTGTGTTTCATATAAAATTATTCTGGTAGCAAGACTTGATCACCCTTGTTAACAAAATGATTTTAAGTGAAATGGACAATGTTTTCACTATGTTTTCACCTTCCCAATTATTGTTTTCATCATGTTTAATTCTGTTATCACATTATTACTTCAGTGCAATCATGTTTTCCACCATCCTTATGCATGTTTTCCTGATGTTTTCACTATGATTACTGAAGTTATGCATGTTTTCACCACCCATACTTTTGTTTTGACCACTACCACCCTTGTTTTCTTTGGTTATTCTTTCATTAAAGTGTCATAGAACCTCTGTAGTTTTGGTTTTGGTTTTGTTTTCCATGTTTTCACTTTCGTTTTCCCGGTTTTTATTAATAATGAAAATTCTGGAAATACCTCAAAAATAAAGTTTCTCGAAAAATTCCAGAAAAATTATAATAAATTTTTACGTAAAAAATGAGGCAGAAAGCCACCTGGGAGACCCCGGGGGACCCACCAGGCAGGCACACCCCTGGGTGGCGCGGTCAGCCCCCTAGTGGCGCCAGCACATGGTGTGGGGCCCCCTGGCCCTCCACTTACTCTCTCCACTTCCCAAGTCTCTTCTCTCACCTACCAAACTGAAAACATTTCCTGGATCCCGTGTTCTTGGTGTTCTTCCTCTGGATTTTCGATCTCCTTCTTCAGCCCATCATTTGTGCTGATTTTTGGTGTGTTTGATCTCCGGTATGTGACTCCTCCGATGATCCAAGTAGAATTTTGTTTAGTGAAGTATTTCTTGAGTATTTTGCCACTGTAGGTGACAACTTATGTGAGTTTGCATGCTTGATTTGAGTAGAAATAATATAGTTTTGATGTATGTTTACCACTCATATAAGTCCCTATGGTAGTTTCCACCTTATAGTTGCTTGAAATTAATTTTTATGATGATTGTTGAAAAATTTCAGAGATGGATAGTTACAACTTTGGTGAGATATTTAGGAGTGATGCTCCTAGAAGGACAAGGCCATCACGCCCGTCTACTTCAGCGAGGCCATCATATAATGAAGACGTTATTGCGTCAACTATTGATGATGCGGAAGATGACGGTATCATTCACCCATCTTGATTTCCTTGTTGTACATTTTTAAGAAGTGCAAGTCTTTGAAATGATTTTCTTATGCTTATTGAGAGAGTTGGTCTCACCAACTTTATGGAGGATGAAAGCCCTCAGTATGCCACGCTCACAAAAGCTTTTGTTAAGAGCTTTAAATTTCAGAACACTCAATATGGTCCAACTGTTGCATTCAAGTTATATAGTAGTCCTATGTCTTTGTCCTTGGTGGAATTTTGTGCTATTATAGGTATCAACGCCACCGGGACGGCAAGCAGGATTCAAGATAGACCAGCAGACCTCCAAGGGATCTACCGAGAGATCACCAACGATGACGGTCGCTCATCCCAGCGTGGGAAGGTAAGGAACATTCAACTTCCTGCTCTTAGATACTTTACTTACTATATTGGTACTAGTATTCTTGGTAGGGAGAACACTAGCGATGTTTTTAGTTATCACCTTGCTTTCATTGATGATGCACTGAACCGTAGCACGAAGTATAACCTTGGTCCGCTTGTTGCACGCCGCCTTGCTGCTTCTGGGCCTATTTTTCATGGCGTTATTGCTGCATGTGTAGCAGCTGCTTTGCATGTTTCCATTGACCCTAATGATGAAATAATTGCTCTACATAGGCTTAACCTTGCTGCTATGAAATCCCATCAGTTTGTCACTTCTAACTCTACTAATGAACGTTTAATATATGGAGTTTTATATATGGATGGAGAAGAGCGGAAAGTTACTTTGCCACAGCCTGTTTTTTTAAGATTGACATGTCACCATGGTCGCTCTCCAAGGAGCAAGTAGACGAGCATCTGAGTACCATGGAGTTTTACCAACAGCAGGAGAGGCGAGACATGCCTCCCGAGGAGCACAACACGCAGTACACTAGCGCATCCTCAAGCACATATCAGGAGGAGGCTTCCTCCTCGGCGTATTAGGGGCGGCACCTCTTGGGCCCCTTGGTGATTTATCTCCACTTAGGCCAAAAGCCTAAGCTTGGGGGGGAGATATACCAACATAACACTCATTTATATATCATGTTCGGTCAGTTCTTTGTATATCCATGTTTTCTTTTCTTTCGTTTGTTTTAGTTTCTTTTTGTTTCTTTCATTTGTTTTCGCTTCTTTCTCTTACTCTTATTTTGTTTTTATTGGTTTTGTTTTCACTTTCCAAAACACAAAAAGACCAAAAAGATTTCTGTTGTTTCTCTCTATTTGTTTCTTTAGTTGGTATGCTTTATCTTTTAGTTGCAGTTTAATTTTCGAAAACCCAAAAAGATTTTGCTTTGTTTGCTAGTTCTCTTTTGTTCGTGCTTTAATTGAAAAACCCAAAAATATTTGTTGTTTTTCTTTGGTTTTGTAAAGTTTGTTGCAGAGTTCAACAGTCGTCCGTGATTCCATGGGAGCTTGGTTTTCATTATATATTATTCGAGCCTTAAGTGAAGGGCAATAATGACGATATACGACAATTCAAGTTGTGGTGAGAGGCTGGTATGAATTCTATTTGCTTTCATTTTTGTACATATATCCATCTATGTGAGCATGCTTAGTTTGTTCGTATAAGATATATGTGACTTAATGGTTGTTTAATGGTCCGTGCTCTCTCATGTTTTGTTCCAATTTATTGATAGTAAATGACTTTTCATATAATATTTGTCTGCATTGTTCTATTCATAGAAGGACATGACATTGTGGTAGCCTCCTCTGACTGTTTCATTTGAACCGACTTGGCACATGCTCACGCATGCTAAGACTGAAAACAAAAAGTCAATAAGCCTCGATGGTTTATTTTGCCTCAGAGTTCTAGTATCAATTGTATGCCTTAGTTAATTTTACTTTGTCTTAAACATGATTATGATAGTGGTTGCTCTCTTGATTGTCGCTTCCTGTCTACTTGCTAGCCTTCACATGTACTGAGTATGAGCTCTACTCGTGCATCCAACTCCCAAAATCCAAAGTTTGCCAAATGTGTCCACCATACCTACACATATGTGGTATTTAACCGCCACTCGAAGTAAATTACTCATGTGCTACCTTTAAAACCTGCTAAAAATTATTCTTGTTTTGTGCCCCTATTTTAGCTCATGAGGACGTAAATAGAGAATCTTTATCTCACTTGTTGATTGCAATTCACACCCTGGACTAGTGGCTTCATCCCCTTATCCAAATGATAGAAGAGCTGGCAGCGGGGTCCCCAGACCCAAATTAATACACACAAATTGTCGCACCCGGACTTCTAGAGGATACTCGTCGTTCCGTTGAACAGTAGTAGATTGGATTACGGGGCTTACCGGCACCCGCGTCCTCTTACGAGTAGGCCAACACACGTATGTGTGACAACCAACCCCTATCTGTTCAGCGTCGACGTAAACTATCCCGTAGAAATCCAGATACTTCCGTTGACGTACTTCAAAACACACACACATGGTACGTCAACGGCGTTTGAACAAGTGATATCACAACAGATCTCTACGACACAAAAGATTGAAATAAGTTGCAAATGGCTCTCATTAGAGCAGAGATAGCAAATACAATCATCCAGAGGACACATGTCCCAACAATTCATCATTACATCACAGCGGAAGCATTCAACATGTCTGAGTACAGACAAGATCCAAATAGGCCTAAGAGGCCGGAAACGAAAAGACGGAGCCCATCCACGAAGTCTCGGATCCTTCCCGGGTCCGCTATCTACTCGTCAGCAGTCTCGTCATACTCCACGTAGTAGCCACCATGAAGATCCTCGGAAACGTCGTCTGCGGAAACCACAGCCCCAAAGGGGTCAGTACATAAACGTACTGGCAAGCAAGACTCACAGTTCACCAAAGTATAGCCCGTCAACACAAGCACAGATGACTTGGGTTCAACGGAGGAAAAAGGGTATATGAAAGATGCTGCAACTGGCTGCACTAACCAACTACAGAGATTCTATCACTTCCAACTATCAGAAAGGGGATAAGATCGAGTGTTGTAACCAACTGAAAGATAACTTCAAACAAACCCATCCTGGATCTCGCCCCTTATCCAAAGAAGCAATCCGAGGATAACTCACACAGTTGGATTAAGATGAAACAAGTTATTGTGACAATAACCCTATTACTAGTCAAATTGATAATCATGGGGTGTGAGATTATGAATCATTAGGTTTAAGTTGTCCTGAGTACTTGTTAGCCAGTACTTTCACCAAGTTAACCATAACCGCGGAAAACACGGCTTCTCGAGAAGATTATCCCTGCAGGGTTGCACCAATTTGGCCGTACACGTATGAATAACCCGCCAGATGGGATGCCTCCCACCAAGCGGGGCACTCAACACAACTCAACTCTTCTTCGCATCAAGCCCAAAGAACCTTGGGCGCACGGCTAATCGAGCCCAGAAGAAAATGGACCCTCATAGCACTCTAAGAACGTGTCCCCCTATATGCCGACTACAAAAGTTCCACCCTGGCCTGGGCTCGCAAAAACATGCATGCGGCAAATGGAAAACACGAACTAAATGAGGCGATTTGGACGAGATGCGAATCGAATCAAATTGAGGGGGGCGCCCATACTCGCTTCCCACATGCGGTTAGTGCGCTCATCATGGATCAGTAGACAAGACCCTTTTCCTATTAGGGTCGACACTAGCAGGCCTCAAAACCACACAGGGCCTCCTGCCGGTGCCTTATCATCAAATTATTATTAACAACAACATTAGCATGATTGATTGATTGATTAAACATCGAGCCCCCAGAACATAATAGAAATAGTAACAGAAAGTAACGGATAACAGACTCGAGCAAAACAACCCTAAGCATGCTAGTAAGACACGGGCAACAAGCAATGGTTATAGGTATGGGGGTGAGGCAATATCAGGGTTAAGGGGTTCATGTGATAGGTTCGTAACAGAAACAACTACTACTAAGGCTAGCAGAAATAGACAACGGAAAGTATCGGTAACCAAGGTTGAAAGGAACACAGTGGTTCATGTGAGTGATAACTTGCCTGCAAAACCCAGTAGCCTGGTACTGAGCTAGATCCTTAAAAGGGGTGTCGTAAGTATCGTCGATCTCAACGTCGTCGTTTATCCGAGAAGAAGCAAACAAACAATGCAGAAAGATAAACAATCAATAACATGGCATAGTTCACAAACATGGGATGATGCATGACCATTTAATTGATGCATCAAAATAAACTAGTTGACATGGTAACAACAGGATTAAATGGACCCTCATGCAATTTGGATTGCATATAAAAGCCCATGAATTATGGTTGAATTAATTGTTTTACAACTAAGCAACATGTGACAGTGTATTAGCATGATGCATGGATGAGGAAAACAGAAAGATAACAACAATAGAATCAAATTGAAATAAGGTTTAACAAGTTTGGAAATTCATTCATTAAGTTAGGAAATTTTGGTTACTTAAAGGGATCACACAAGCATTTGTTGTTTTCATCATGTTAAATTGTTCAAAACAGATAACAAAGTTCATATTTGATAAGAACACACAATTTTAGGTGGAATACATGTTTCACTTGTTGAAAAAGGATTTCAAATAAATTATTTATGAATTAAACAAGTTTAAGCAAGAAGTAAATGAATTTAATTCAAACATGAACTTATTTGAGTTTTTTTTTGTGCAAAACATTGAGTGAAGTTCATATCTGAAAAGTTTATACTTTTATGGTTGGAAAACATATTTTATATGTCCCAAAAGAATTTTAGTTGATCAAGTTATGAATTTAACAATATTAAATGATTTAAACAAGGTTTAAATCATTTAACCAATTTTAATTATTCAAAACATGAAACAAATTTTATATTTGGAAAGGTGGTTTAATTTTGCATGGAAAACATATTTCATTTGTGGAAATTGGATTTAAAATGAGCAA
Source organism: Alopecurus myosuroides (assembly GCA_028641055.1). Taxonomy (NCBI): domain Eukaryota; kingdom Viridiplantae; phylum Streptophyta; class Magnoliopsida; order Poales; family Poaceae; genus Alopecurus; species Alopecurus myosuroides. The sequence continues at coordinate 136,517,771 of CM054059.1, forward strand.
GTTATTATTTTGGCAATTTTAAATGCAATAAACAAGAAATAGTTGTTTTCAGCAATTTAAATTATTCAAAACAGCAAACAAAATTTATATTTGGAAAGTACATGAAAAATTGATTGGAAAACATATTTAGTTTGTGGAATTTGGAATTTTTATGAACAAGTTATGAATTTTGCAAGTTTAAGTGAATTTGACAAGTTTTCAAATTTTGCACCAATTTAAAATATTCAAAACAGTAAACAAATTTTATATTTGGATAGAACATTTAATTTGGGACAGAAAACATATTTAAAAAGTCAAAATTGGAGTTACAATGATTTTCTTATGCAATTTACAAGATATAGTGCAAATCTGCCATTTTTTAGCTGCTAGGGACTTAGAAATAAATTTGCAGGGGTCTAGAATTAATTTGCAAGGGCCTATTGGTGATTACTGAGATGTTTCTGTACCAAAACCTTGCAAAATAAAAAAAAGGTGGTTTTATTGGTGGGAGGTGGGATTCGTTCCTGGGACTCCAGGGATGGAAGAGCAAGGCTGCTGCCACTAAGCTACTGAACAACTTGTGTCGTAACTGGGATCTGACTGAACATGAAGGGAAGTTCCCACGTTAACTGAATTTTTTTAGACAAAGCAAGATGCAGGCTTTCGGTTCCTGGGCATTGGACAGAAACAAAATAAAAAGCGTGGGGAGTTGGCATCACAGGGGAGTTGAACCAGGGATCTACTCGAAGGCAGATAGATGGAACAACCACTTGGCTAGCTACAACAGTATGATGTTTAACATATCTGTCTGTAGATGAGTCAAAAAAAACGTCGACGTGAACTCACGCGAGATTCAATCTTCAGGTTCTGCACCAACGCGTCGATCGACTACCATCTGCTGAGACGACGTTAGCTCCTTGCCAGCATCCGGAGCTCCTGGGTGCATGATAGAAGCCAGTGGCGTGGTATTTATGTGCGCAGGTGCATGTGTGGTGTGCAGCGTGTCAGTAGGGTGGAGCGAGCAGAGGAGAAAAAGCTCCAGTTCGGCTGCAGCCATGGTTGCCAAGGGTACAACACACAAGAACGGCATGGTGAGGGGTCAGAACTGCAGGTTTAGGCCAGGAATCGGACGAGGGCCTCACCTCGGTGTGGTTGGGGCGTCGTGCGGCTCGAGAAGGCTCGGAGAAGTCTGGCACCGTCGCTCATGGCCATGTCCATGAAGTGTTTGATGGTGGAAGAAAAGAAAAGATGGGAAGAGATCTGGTGGCGGCGGAAAGGGTAGGAGAAGAAGCTAGGGTTTCCGGTGGCTCTACTGATGCAGATAAGAAGGGAAAGGGGAGGTAGTGGGGATCGGTGTGGACAGCGACAGGAGGAGCTCTCCTCGTGTCGTTGATGTACGGAGGTGGAAGGAGGGGTACCGGGCCAGAGACAGAGAAAAGGTGGGCTGGGCCTCTCTCTCCCTTGTGGGCTGTTTTTGTTTTTTTTTTATTGTTTTTTTTTGCAGCAAAGAATTGGAGGGATTAGATGACTTTGGAGTTTGCAAAAAAAATCCAGAAAAATTTGGGTAGGCCACTTAGTGTGTTAGCAACCATTTGGCCATTTTAATTTTCAAGATTTCAAAATTTCAGTGCTGTTTGTAAATTGGTTTAGTTTTGGAAGTATTTGATAATTATTTGATTAATCTTGAAACCAATAATTTAATAGGGTGAACAAATAACTTCAATTGGAAGCAATTGAGTATATTTGTTTTGGTGATTTTTATCATTCCAAATGGGGTGATGTTTAGTGAATTGGTTTGAATTTGAAAGCAAATTTGGAATTATTAATTAATATTGAAAACAATGATTTTTAATAGGGTGAACCCTATGGTTTAATTTGATTAAATTAGGTGCTTTGATTTGGAGATTTTCATAAACTCAAAGTGGTTCTGTTTGATGAATTTGGTTTGAGTTTTAAATGTGATTTGGAAATTAATTGTTTGATTAAAACCAACAATTTAACAGGTGAGCATTATGGAATTATTTGGAAACAAATGAGGTTTTGATTTGCATTTCTTTATTTGAAAAAGATTGTAACATGACAAGTATGAAATAAACATTTGAAATAATGTTTGAATTTCAATTGTTTTGGTATTAGATGAATTCTTGTTAGAAACAAAACAACAGTTTGGAAACACAACTTTTATGGAAACAATTGATTGTTTTTATTTGAACTCTCACTTTGGAAATTGTAACATCACAAGGATGAAACAAAAGGTTTGAATTTTGGTTTGAAATTCAAATAGAAAACAAAGGAAAACAGTTGGAAAACAAAAGGAAAACAGAGGAAAACAAAAGGAAAACAAGCAAAACAATTGCAATCAACATGATGCCATGATGCAAAACATAAAATAACAGGGAGCAAACATTCTAATGGCTATTTTTCAGACTTGGGATGTTACAAAACGCCCCCCCTTGAAGGAATCGCGCCCCGAGATTCCTACTGAGAAAAGAAAAGGTCCGGATACTTCTTGGGAAGATCCTCTTGAGCTGTGATACGTGAAACACATCGTGCACCTTGGATAGACGTCGGGGAATTTGCAAACCACCGGAACATTTTCAAGTAAAGGGAGAGGTTTTGTATTGAGGGTGTATAGTTGAACAGAACTTGATTCATTTGGAGAATAGATTATCTGGAATGTGGTGCTTCAGGAATGCTTCCTCGAAACAACCCCAGGTGATAGGAATGCCAGCTCTCATAGCCTGGAATCAACAACAACAACAACAACAACAACAACCTTTCTGGCCAGATAGACTTGATATTTGGGAAGTTTTGATTAGACGCCGGTAGAAGAACTGAACTGGAAAACAACAACAAGATTTCAACGGACGAAAAGGATGTTGAGAAGAACAGGATATCAACATCGGGGAAAACGAGAACAAAACTCCTGAGGTACTACGGAAAACCCATCCGGGCTTCTAAAGGATCAATATCTACTGCTTAAGGAATAGAGGATCTGCTTCCGGGGCTTACACGCCTCCGTTCTCAATCGTGAGTAGGCAACATGATAAATCATGTCACAACCACCTCCATTCCTATGGTCTAGTAGATATAACCATCCTAGAGAAACCAGAATACGTGAAATCCTAACTTGAAAGTTTAGATGAGAAGGGAAAACAACGTTGCACTTCCTTACCAGAAAAGGGTGGGTGGGTGGGGAAAGAAGAAAAAGAACAGAATTCCTACTCTCACGTTTCATTTTTCCTATATAGCTACAAAATAGTTTCTAGACTCAACTGCGACCAGTAAAAAGGGATCCTACAGGAAGACAGGCTCTGATACCATTTGTCGCACCCGGACTTCTAGAGGATACTCGCCGTTCCTTTGAACAGTAGTAGATTGGATTACGGGGCTTACCGGCACCCGCGTCCTCTTACGAGTAGGCCAACACACGTATGTGTGACAACCAACCCCTATCTGTTCAGCGTCGACATAAACTATCCCGTAGAAATCCAGATACTTCCGTTGACGTACTTCAAAACACACACACATGGTACGTCAACGGCGTTTGAACAAGTGATATCACAACAGATCTCTACGACACAAAAGATTGAAATAAGTTGCAAATGGCTCTCATTAGAGCAGAGATAGCAAATACAATCATCCAGAGGACACATGTCCCAACAATTCATCATTACATCACAGCGGAAGCATTCAACATGTCTGAGTACAGACAAGATCCAAATAGGCCTAAGAGGCCGGAAACGAAAAGACGGAGCCCATCCACGAAGTCTCGGATCCTGCCCGGGTCCGCTATCTACTCGTCAGCAGTCTCGTCATACTCCACGTAGTAGCCACCATGAAGATCCTCGGAAACGTCGTCTGCTGAAACCACAGCCCCAAAGGGGTCAGTACATAAACGTACTGGCAAGCAAGACTCACAGTTCACCAAAGTATAGCCCGTCAACACAAGCACAGATGACTTGGGTTCAACGGAGGAAAAAGGGTATATGAAAGATGCTGCAACTGGCTGCACTAACCAACTACAGAGATTCTATCACTTCCAACTATCAGAAAGGGGATAAGATCGAGTGTTGTAACCAACTGAAAGATAACTTCAAACAAACCCATCCTGGATCTCGCCCCTTATCCAAAGAAGCAATCCGAGAATAACTCACACAGTTGGATTAAGATGAAACAAGTTATTGTGACAATAACCCTATTACTAGCCAAATTGATAATCATGGGGTGTGAGATTATGAATCATTAGGTTTAAGTTGTCCTGAGTACTTGTTAGCCAGTACTTTCACCAAGTTAACCATAACCGCGGAAAACACGGCTTCTCGAGAAGATTATCCCTGCAGGGTTGCACCAATTTGGCCGTACACGTATGAATAACCCGCCAGATGGGATGCCTCCCACCAAGCGGGGCACTCAACACAACTCAACTCTTCTTCGCATCAAGCCCAAAGAACCTTGGGCGCACGGCTAATCGAGCCCAGAAGAAAATGGACCCTCATAGCACTCTAAGAACGTGTCCCCCTATATGCCGACTACAAAAGTTCCACCCTGGCCTGGGCTCGCAAAAACATGCATGCGGCAAATGGAAAACACGAACTAAATGAGGCGATTTGGACGAGATGCGAATCGAATCAAATTGAGGGGGGCGCCCATACTCGCTTCCCACATGCGGTTAGTGCGCTCATCATGGATCAGTAGACAAGACCCTTTTCCTATTAGGGTCGACACTAGCAGGCCTCAAAACCACACAGGGCCTCCTGCCGGTGCCTTATCATCAAATTATTATTAACAACAACATTAGCATGATTGATTGATTGATTAAACATCGAGCCCCCAGAACATAATAGAAATAGTAACAGAAAGTAACGGATAACAGACTCGAGCAAAACAACCCTAAGCATGCTAGTAAGACACGGGCAACAAGCAATGGTTATAGGTATGGGGGTGAGGCAATATCAGGGTTAAGGGGTTCATGTGATAGGTTCGTAACAGAAACAACTACTACTAAGGCTAGCAGAAATAGACAACGGAAAGTATCGGTAACCAAGGTTGAAAGGAACACAGTGGTTCATGTGAGTGATAACTTGCCTGCAAAACCCAGTAGCCTGGTACTGAGCTAGATCCTTAGAAGGGGTGTCGTAAGTATCGTCGGTCTCAACGTCGTCGTTTATCCGAGAAGAAGCAAACAAACAATGCAGAAAGATAAACAATCAATAACATGGCATAGTGCACAAACATGGGATGATGCATGACCATTTAATTGATGCATCGAAATAAACTAGTTGACATGGTAACAACAGGATTAAATGGACCCTCATGCAATTTGGATTGCATATGAAAAGCCCATGAATTATGGTTGAATTAATTGTTTTACAACTAAGCAACATGTGAAAGTGGATTAGCATGATGCATGGATGAGGAAAACAGAAAGATAACAACAATAGAATCAAATTGAAATAAGGTTTAACAAGTTTGGAAATTCATTCATTAAGTTAGGAAATTTTGGTTACTTAAAGGGATCACACAAGCATTTGTTGTTTTCATCATATTGAATTGTTCAAAACAGATAACAAAGTTCATATTTGATAAGAACACACAATTTTAGGTGGAATACATGTTTCACTTGTTGAAAAAGGATTTCAAATAAATTATTTATGAATTAAACAAGTTTAAGCAAGAAGTAAATGAATTTAATTCAAACATGAACTTATTTGAGTTTTTATTTGTGCAAAACATTGAGTGAAGTTCATATCTGAAAAGTTTATACTTTTATGGTTGGAAAACATATTTTATATGTCCCAAAAGAATTTTAGTTGATCAAGTTATGAATTTAACAATATTAAATGATTTAAACAAGGTTTAAATCATTTAACCAATTTTAATTATTCAAAACACGAAACAAATTTTATATTTGGAAAGGTGGTTTAATTTTGCATGGAAAACATATTTCATTTGTGGAAATTGAATTTAAAATGAGCAAGTTATTATTTTGGCAATTTTTAAATGCAATAAACAAGAAACAGTTGTTTTCAGCAATTTAAATTATTCAAAACAGCAAAAAAAAATTATATTTGGAAAGTACATGAAAAATTGATTGGAAAACATATTTAGTTTGTGGAATTTGGAATTTTTATGAACAAGTTATGAATTTTGCAAGTTTAAGTGAATTTGAAAAGTTTTCAAATTTTGCACCAATTTAAAATATTCAAAACAGTAAACAAATTTTATATTTGGATAGAACATTTAATTTGGGTCAGAAAACATATTTAAAAAGTCAAAATTGGAGTTACAATGATTTTCTTATGCAATTTACAAGATATAGTGCAAATCTGCCATTTTTTAGCTGCTAGGGACTTAGAAATAAATTTGCAGGGGTCTAGAATTAATTTGCAAGGGCCTATTGGTGATTACTGAGATGTTTCTGTACCAAAACCTTGCAAAATAAAAAAAGGTGGTTTAATTGGTGGGAGGTGGGATTCGATCCTGGGACTCCAGGGATGGAAGAGCAAGGCTGCTGCCACTAAGCTACTGAACAACTTGTGTCGTAACTGGGATCTGACTGAACATGAAGGGAAGTTCCCACGTTAACTGAATTTTTTTAGACAAAGCAAGATGCAGGCTTTCGGTTCCTGGGCATTGGACAGAAACAAAATAAAAAGCGTGGGGAGTTGGCATCACAGGGGAGTTGAACCAGGGATCTACTCGAAGGCAGATAGATGGAACAACCACTTGGCTAGCTACAACAGTATGATGTTTAACATATCTGTCTGTAGATGAGTCAAAAAAAATGTCGACGTGAACTCACGCGAGATTCAATCTTCAGGTTCTGCAGCAACGCGTCGATCGACTACCATCTGCTGAGACGACGTTGGCTCCTTGCCAGCATCCGGAGCTCCTGGGTGCATGATAGAAGCCAGTGGCGTGGTATTTATGTGCGCAGGTGCATGTGTGGTGTGCAGCGTGTCAGTAGGGTGGAGCGAGCAGAGGAGAAAAAGCTCCAGTTCGGCTGCAGCCATGGTTGCCAAGGGTACAACACACAAGAACGGCATGGGGAGGGGTCAGAACTGCAGGTTTAGGCCAGGAATCGGACGAGGGCCTCACCTCGGTGTGGTTGGGGCGTCGTGCGGCTCGAGAAGGCTCGGAGAAGTCTGGCACCGTCGCTCATGGCCATGTCCATGAAGTGTTTGATGGTGGAAGAAAAGAAAAGATGGGAAGAGATCTGGTGGCGGCGAAAAGGATAGGAGAAGAAGCTAGGGTTTCCGGTGGCTCTACTGATGCAGATAAGAAGGGAAAGGGGAGGTAGTGGGGATCGGTGTGGACAGCGACAGGAGGAGCTCTCCTCGTGTCATTGATGTACGGAGGTGGAAGGAGGGGTACCGGGCCAGAGACAGAGAAAAGGTGGGCTGGGCCTCTCTCTCCCTTGTGGGCTGTTTTTTTTTTATTATTATTGTTTTTTTTTGCAGCAAAGAATTGGAGGGACTAGATGACTTTGGAGTTTGCAAAAAAAATCCAGAAAAATTTGGGTAGGCCACTTAGTGTGTTAGCAACCATTTGGCCATTTTAATTTTCAAGATTTCAAAATTTCAGTGCTGTTTGTAAATTGGTTTAGTTTTGGAAGTATTTGATAATTATTTGATTAATCTTGAAACCAATAATTTAATAGGGTGAACAAATAACTTCAATTGGAAGCAATTGAGTATATTTGTTTTGGTGATTTTTATCATTCCAAATGGGGTGATGTTTAGTGAATTGGTTTGAATTTGAAAGCAAATTTGGAATTATTAATTAATATTGAAAACAATGATTTTTAATAGGGTGAACCCTATGGTTTAATTTGATTAAATTAGGTGCTTTGATTTGGAGATTTTCATAAACTCAAAGTGGTTCTGTTTGATGAATTTGGTTTGAGTTTTAAATGTGATTTGGAAATTAATTGTTTGATTAAAACCAACAATTTAACAGGTGAGCATTATGGAATTATTTGGAAACAAATGAGGTTTTGATTTGCATTTCTTTATTTGAAAAAGATTGTAACATGACAAGTATGAAATAAACATTTGAAATAATGTTTGAATTTCAATTGTTTTGGTATTAGATGAATTCTTGTTAGAAACAAAACAACAGTTTGGAAACACAACTTTTATGGAAACAATTGATTGTTTTTATTTGAACTCTCACTTTGGAAATTGTAACATCACAAGGATGAAACAAAAGGGTTGAATTTTGGTTTGAAATTCAAATAGAAAACAAAGGAAAACAAAGGAAAACAGTTGGAAAACAAAAGGAAAACAGAGGAAAACAAAAGGAAAACAAGCAAAACAATTGCAATCAACATGATGCCATGATGCAAAACATAAAATAACAGGGAGCAAACATTCTCATGGCTATTTTTCAGACTTGGGATGTTACACAAATTCTCTTCACTCTTTTTTCCCCTGATTTATCAGTCAAAGCATAATTGTGTAAACAAAAGAGAAAGAGGGATTACCTTCTACCGAGATGCGTCCTTCACATGGGAGCCGTTCTTGTGAATCCAGTTGGCGTGTGACGTATTGTATTGTCTGTTTACCATTCGTTGACATAAGCATACACCTCTCAAAATGTTTTCAATACCTCTATTTAATAAAATAAAAAGCTCTAGCACATGAGCGATCCATGCTTCCCTCTGCGAAGGGCCTTTCTTTTACTTTTGTGTTGAGTCTCCGCCATTTTCTTTGAGCACTTTCTTGAGAGGACAATGGTCATTCTTAGTGTGGTGTGTTTGTCCCAAAGTACGGTTGATTGTGATATAACTTTGATACTTGTATCTTTGATATCTTTACTTCTAGTCTTCCCTTGAACTTCAGAGGTGCCCTGGCATTTATGTTTTGCCCCACATTCAAGGGCAAGCGAGATACCACTTTATTAGATCCTTTTTATGATTATTACAATCTTGCAAATAGTTATGCTTCATGTTTTTTATTATTAATATGTTGTTATCTTCTCATGGTTTGCATAGCTATTCAGTGACAGTATCTTGCATGTATCTTATCATGAGCATAATTAAGTATTTGATCACATAATGAATATATTTACATCATATGAAAGAAATGTGTTCATAAAAGTATTTTATCGCACTCAGTTGTCACTGAATTGCTTGAGGACAAGCAATAAGCTAAGCTTGGGGGAGTTGATACGTCGAAAACGTATATCCATTTCCGAACACTTTTTTTATTGTTTTCCTCTAAATTTGTGTGTTTTTAATACAACTAACACGGACTAACGTTGTTTTCAACAGAATTACTTTGGTGTCTTGTTTTTATGCAAAAAAATCAACTTTCAGGAAATTGCCCAGAAAAGACCCCATTGATGTTTTCACGCCGGAAGACCCCGGGAGCGAGAAGGGGGCCAGGAGAGGAGCCACAGGGTGGCCACACCCCCTGGTGCGGGTCCCCCTGGCCGCGCCAGCATAGGGTGTGGGCCCCCTAGAGCCCCCCTCAAACTCCCCTTTCGACTACAAGTAGCCTCCAACCCTAAAACCCAAGGGGGTTCGTCATATTCCACAAAAACACAACAGAGCGCCGCCGCCGCCCCGAACCTCAATTCGGGGATCAGAAGTTCCTGTTCTGGCACCCTGCCAGGACGGGGAAGTGGAGGAGATCCTCGCCATCGTCATCACCAACGCCTCTCCATCGACTATCCATGTTTCCCCCATCCATGTGTGATTAATTCCCCGCTGTAGGCTAAAGGGGATGGTAGGGATTGGATGAGATCGTTCATGTAATAATGCCGTGATTGTTAGGGCATAGTGCCTAGTGTCCTCTATTAGTGCTATTGACATTGTTGCAGCTTGTTATGCTTAATGCTTGCCACTTTGGTCCCGAGTGCCATGATCTCAGATATGAACATGTTATTGAATCACGATGATCATTATTGTTTCTTGATCATACCCGCAAGTTGTTTACACATATCTTTGTCCGGAACCCGAGGCCCCGAAGTGACAGAAATTGGGACAAACGGAGGGGATGGCTGCGATGTGAGGATCACATGTGTTCACAGAGTGTTAATGCTTTGCTCCGGTGCTTTATTAAAAGGAGCACCTTAATTACCAGTAGTTCCCTTGAGGCCCCGCTGAAAACGGACTGGTAGGACAAAAGATGTTGTGCAAGTTCTCATTGCGAGCATGTACGACTATTTATGGAACTCGTGCCTATGGTTACTTAGTGCTTTGATGCTTTATCTTATTTATCTGCAATGCGCGTGACATGATCATTATTTGAACTTTCTCATTCATGCAACGCCCATTCATCCATCCCTATGCCTACAGTATTTAATCCCATTGTTTACTTCAAACACTGCTGATGTTGTTTTCATTCCACTGCTGCTATTATATCACTACTTCTGCTACTATAAAACTATTACTACTGATAAACCACTGCGAACAAAAGTACTTTCAGGTGCAGGTGAATTGACAACTCACTTGTTAAGGCTCACAAATATTCTTTGGCTCCCCTTGTGTCGAATCAATAAATTTGGGTTTTACTTCCCTCGAAGACTGTTGCGATCCCCTATACTTGTGGGTCATCACCAAGTGTGCTCGTTCAACCTCAGACACACTCTGCGTGAAGGAGACCAGAAAAAGGGCGGAATCTCCGCCAACGCTCCGGACTACACCTGAGTCTCCGGTCTGGCAGACCGGAGTCTCCGGACTTGAAGTTTCCCCAGGGCGAAATGAAGATGGTGTCACCCCCTGGTGTCACTCCGGAGACGGTCCGAAGACTATCCGGAGTCTCCGGTCTCCCAAGTGCAGAGTCTCCGGTCTAAGGCTATCCGGAATCTTTTCAGACCGGAGTCTCCGGTCTTTACACCGGACTCTGCGGTGTGAATTTTGCAGGAACAACTCAAACGGCTAGAAATTGGGTGAGGGGTATAAATACCCCCTCCCCTTCTTCTTCCTAGAGTTAGCTCGTCCAGAATAGATCTCACCATTGATAGAGCTCACCCACCTTGCTAGATCTCCCAATCCCTTCCACCAAAAGTGTTGATCTTCGGAGGATTGAAGGAGAAGGCCCCAATCTACGTCTTCACTAACAGAGTTTCCATTCACCCCTCATTTTCTTGAGGGGAACTAGTCTAGGGTTTCCTTGTGTGGAGAACCTAGACATCTTGCTTCTCTTGGTGATTCTGTAATTGTTGGGATCCCCCAATTTGGTTGTGGGTGTGTGCCCCAAACTTTTTTGTAAACGACTCGATTCCCGCCTCAAAGAGGATCAATAGTGGAAGGTGGACTAGGCCTTTGTGGCAGGGTTCATCGGAGAATAGGGTGAGCCCTTCGTGGCATTGAGTAGGCCTTCGTGGCGAAAGTCACACCCCTCCAACGAGACGTACTCCCTTAACAAGGAGGAACTCGGGAATACATCGTGTCTCTGCGTGCTTCTGTTATCGGTTATCTCGTTCCCTCTCCTTTTACCTTACTTGTATTGTATTTATTGTTGTTCTTGTCATATAGGTAAATTCACCTTAGTTGCATTATCTAGAGAATTTACCTTTGTGTCAAGCCTTAATTCGAAGAAAAAAAATAAAATTGGTCGTGGCACCTATCCCCCCTGTAGGTGCCCATATTATCCGTTCACATAGGCCTCATGCCAATGAGAGAAAACAATGGTCGCGTTGCAGCACCTGAAAGTTTTCGAGGTGCGGAAGACGCGTTCGCAGTGGTTGGCTGGCCGGAACCGCACGAAGAAATCGTCGGGCGGCGCACACGCTGATGAGAACTTAGCTCTGCATAATGGAGCATTGTGTGCCAACCTCGGTCACGACATCGGCCAGCAAGACTGGAGGCCGTGACCCTCGCACTCGACCGACGAGAGCGTGCCCATGGAGTTGTTGCTCCATGAACGCCATGGCTTGGTTGGTAGACATGACGCACCACCCAAATGGCGGTCGCATAGCCGGGTCGCCTCCCGTCCGTGGCTCCTCTGGGAAGTGTTTGAATCCGGCCATGTCGGCGATGAGGATCAGATAGTCTCTGGTAAGGTGAAAATTCAAAATTTATGTCGAATAGGAACCACATGAATGGGGTGGGGAATAAATAGGCAAATGGTTGCGTGACGGCAAGTCCAACGGCTATTTCTGGCCATTACTCCGGATAATTTGAAGTTTTGTGTGGATTGTCCACCTTTCAAATGCTGCAGTCGAAAGGTTCATATGTAGAACGAACATAGAATGTTCGGAAACGACAGTGAACTAAATTTGCAGTGCACAAACTGAGACAGTTTTCCAGAGATTACACATAACAACATAAAATTTATAGTAAAAGCTAACCCTAAGAGGAACGGTTTTTCAGTACTAGTAGGAGGAGCTTACAGAAGACCCAAAAGACACGACCTGGTAGAAGAAAAACTTTCAGGTACACCCCAAACACACACACTAAACCTGGAATTTAAACTAAACCCACATAGACAGTTGGAAATGGTTCGCCAGCCCGTACGCCGGATCCACGCGCTTCCCGGTGCCTCCTCGCGCCTACGCCTGCCCTGCCGCCGATGTCGACGCCCCGTGCTGCGTCGGCGTCGGCCCGTGGTACAGGGTATGGATGAAGCGGCACCTCGGGAAGGAGTCGTTGTAGTTGGTGAAGATGTTGGCGCGAGTGAAGATGATCATCTCGCTGCCCTAGTGGAAGCCGCGGTTGTACAGAATGCAGGCATTGACCGGGATGGAGAACCGCACGACTATTTCTAAGCCTCTCGGGTACACCTCCAGCTCAAACTGAGGGGTGGTAGGGGTGTGGTGGTAGTTGAAGCCGGCGCGGAGGAACGAGTCGGCCACGTAGTATGGGGGCTGCAATAGGAGAAGTCCCAGACCCGGAGGCGGTCGTATTTGTCCACTCTGGGGGGTAGAGCAACTCCCAGACGGTGGGTGGGAGGAGGAACATGACCATTGCGATGGGAAGAACCGCTGCTGCTAGTGTGCTTTCGTGATTGGAGGAGGAGATGGTGGTGCTGCTTAGATGAGAAGACGATCGATTTGGGGGAGATAAATAGGGAAGGGGATGGATTTAGGAGATTTGGAGAATCAATTGTGATCTTTACTTTGACGAGACAGGGCACTGACACTCTGCGGCGAGGCATGATAATGGCAGAGCCCCAATTTCCATGATTCTATGGGAGTAGGCACCGCGAGGATTTCATGGTGTAGCCACAGTTTCCCAGACTGTTTCCACTTCCGTCGCGTGGGCCTCGTCAAGAGAAATCTAGAAGATTGCATGGAGAGAAGGTTTGTTTTACTCGGTAAGCAATAGTATGGCGCCAGAGCGGATTTGTGGATGTGACATCGACGCGAGTCGGCTGAGTCAGCTGGTTCGGCCTTTTTCGGTTTTGTGTACTTTAGAAGGTCCACTAAAACTTGGTATTTCAGGGTCAAAACCTTACGCTTTAGAGTACCGAAACCGAGATTCATTTCTTTTTATATATTTTTAGATCCTATCGTGCACATGCCTTTGCTTATCCTTAAGATTGACTAGTTTTAATTAAAACCAAGGTTCTCCCTTTTTTTAACTCCTACAAATTTCTATCGGTGATGAATACATAATTTTTTTTTAAAAATGTCCAACTTGTCAGAATTCAATTTTCTTTGGAATGGTGTCATAATATAAGTATACAAGTTGGAATTAAAATTTTAAAGTCAATAAGGTAATTTATATTGGTTGGTCATTCATGAAGTGGGGTATTTTGCAGTAAAGTCTCTGGACATAAGGTCATACGTACCATTATTCTTTAAAAAAGTAACACTTTTCAGAATTCAATTTCCTTTAGAATGGTGTCATAATATGAGTATATAATCTCAAATTAAATTGTACAACCCAATACAATATTTCAAAATGGCAGTCCTCACAAGATTTTTTTTCATAAAGTTCTTTTGGACGGTCCGGATTATTGGGAGGGATCCGGCCGAGACTGTCGAAGTTAAAAACTTGAATTTCCCTATGGCGTACGTACTGAAATTACATTTTCAGAGTTCAGTCGTGTAATTTAGTTCAACATAAAATTCAGAACAATCCCCATTATGCCTTCGTTTTCTTCTTTCCAGTCTTCTCCTTCGCAATGCATGTCTCAAACTCGTACTGCATAACATATATAAAAAATGTCAATTGGCGGAAAAGAAAGAGGTGAAATTGGCAGACATTTCTTTTTCTGCCTCCACTTCTTTGTATTCACTTTCTTCGACAAGGAGGGTTCAGGTGATGTCCGCAATTTTTGGAGTTCAGAAAATCCTTATTTTCCTGCACTACATAACCATGGGTTTGATCATCGTGGTACACAGGTTGCATTTCATGCAGCTGATGATCATGGACTTCGTCTTCGTGCATATGATGCATGTCCTGCACTTCATGTACAACACGTTTCTCGCATAACCTCTCGATATGTACAAATCCACCGCACCGTTTGCATTTGTTGTTCCGTACTCCCAACTTAAACCTTTATCATGGGAATGGGAGGCCGCAATATTAAGATTCCTAGGCCTTCCACGTGGCCTCCTGAAAATTAGTGGTTCAAGTTTGAACCCTGGACTGACTGTCTGCCAATCATTTGGATCTCTCATTACTGCTATATTTCTGCATATGTTGCAGAGAACTTGGCAACAGAAAAATAGTCGTCAACAAGCTCTTCAATATCCGCACCTTCACCCCTCAAAGCTAAGATAAAGAAAAGAGCATGGTGACAAGGCAGACCAGTAACCTGCCACTTTCTACATGCACAACTTTTGTTTGCAATGTCTACAGGATACCTCCTTTCAATTACATCCTTCTCAGTTTCATAAACCTCGGCCAAGGTATTAGAACTTATAAACATCCTCGTCTGTATATCTCTTATTGCCCAAGTCCTTTGATTCAGTAAGAAAACCACATTTGGCACTATTTTATGCCCTACAAACTTTCTTTTATAAATTCTATGCCTTAAATCAATTTTCACCATCATGGCATGTCTTATTGCATCTAACAAAAGAATCAGTGTTAGTGCTCCAAGGTCACTAATCTTTGAACTTCACCTATGTGGCAAATTGTTACAGACATAATCGTGCGGGCACTGATTTGAGGGCGAGGGAGGTAGTGAGGCGCGATGCCCGAGGGGCTTGACGAGCGAGCGCTGCGTGACGGAGTTTTGCACGGGCGACTCCCCGCGGTGTCGACCACAAGTGTGGCCTTGAAGGTGGCTCCAGCGAGCTTTACAGTAGCAGACGGGGTGTGGTAGGACCCATGCGTGACCCCCGTGATCTGGGCCAGCTTGGGGACGTGAGCCAACCATGCATTGTGGTCGATGTCGTCAGGCGGACAACGCGGCAGGTTCCTCGCTATTGTCAGCGCTTCCTGCGGGCTTGGCTGATTGTGTGCGGACACAGCCAGTGAGGGAAGGACGGGCGTTTCCTTTGTAGGAGCCTCCAGGTACCAGGACGGGTCGAGGAAGTAAACCTCGGCATCTGGTGCGTCGCGCCCCGGACATGGTGCACAGGGGTGAGGGCAACGATGCCTGCTACTGGTGAGGTTGGAGCGGGGGCCATCGACGGTCTCCCGCTCCCAGGCTTGGGCCTCGCGGACGATGTGCCCAGCGCGAGAAAAATCCATGGCGATGAGAAGGTGGAAGGGTGACTTATCCCCCTACCTGGCACGCCAAATGTCGGAGAGGGGAAGTCCTAAGACAACAGAGAGTTTACCCATGTTCGGGCCACCGTTTGGTGTCAAACCCTACTCCTGCTTGCCTGATGGATTGCACTGCGTTTGGTTACAATACAAGAGGCGGGCTTGTACTCGGATTCATACTAGTGCAACGAGGGAGCGAATGAGTTTTCGTCCCCTTCTACGGGGGCAAGGGAGCCCCTTATGTATCCACTTTGGTCCTCTTTTCCGCTCATTCTTGGCGGGAAAGGGTACCACTTAGCGACGATAAAACATGTGGTGCACGCTATGCGTCTTCCTGTCATCTTGGTCCATGGACGATAGTGCCACCATCCATGGCAGGACGGTGAGGGATCCTGGTAACATTTTCGCCGTATTGTAGCACCGGTCTTGGTCTCCTTGCATCAAAGGGGAAAGCTTTGGGCAACGCTTTGGAGTGGGCAGCTGCCTCCCACACTTTATACACGAGAACGGTGATTCCTGGCAGGGGTGCTAAGCAACACGGTTATGCCTTCGTCTGCGCGCACAGACTTGCGCACGTCATCGACACATGGTGTGTCTTCTCCATAGAGGAAAACCCTCTCAAGAGGAGACAAAGAACTCGAGGTAGGACTCCTCTGCGAGGAATAGATATGGAACGTCCCTTTGGAGAGACCAGCCTTCTGTTGGAGGTATCTCGAGAGGGTCGAATGTCTTTCCAAGGTAGAAATCCCTCTTGAAGCCTCCTCGTGGAGGATCCCACGTGCAAGTTTGACTGGGCCGCAGTGGACGGGCCGTGGTACTATGGTATCCACTAGGCCGACAGCCGTCGGGCCCTCCCTTTCAAGCTCTCATCCTTGCTGCCTATGGGATATCATTGTCGGGAAACGCCCACACGGTTGAGGGCGGTGACGGGACACTTTCTTGCTGCCAAGGGGTGCTGACGGCGCGGCGTCCGGTTGCCCTTCTGGCACGAGCAGCCATGGCGGCGACCCTCTCTCGGGCATCTCGTGCGGGTGACAGCGACGCGTCCTAGAGGGTGTCCCGATGTACCTCCCCTCCTCCATCCTTCTCCCCTCCCGACTCCCTTGTCCTCGATCGCGGAGGAAGCCGAAGCCATAGCTCTGACGCCACGACGGGGCCATGTTGCTCCCTGAGCGGCGATAGCCGGCTCCTCGCCTGCACTCGCGCTTGCGCTGCACCTCGGTGGTGGTGACGGTGAGGCCATAGCGGTGCTCACGCTGCACCCTTAGCGGCAGCAGCCAACCCCTCCTTGGACTTGCGTGTGTGTCGCGCCTCAGCTGCGACGGGGACGGCCAGAGGCCTCGACAGTGAGGGTGCTATGGGGCTCGTGCTGCACCTCGCAGGCGGCAGCTGGCCCCTTGCCGGAAGGTTGGCGCTTTGTCGCCTTGGCTGGAGCGGATGTGCGGGTGTTGCTGATACGTTACAAACGTATCTGTAATTTTTTATGCTCCATGCTTGTTTTCTATCCAATGCCTTTATGTTTTCCACATGTTTTCACATGTTTTCCTTCATTTTTCGGATGTTTTCATACACTAACCTATTAACAAGATTCCCTAGGCCAATTCTTGTTTTCTGCTGTTTTTGTATTTCAGAAAAGTTCTTAAAGAAATATTCTCGGAAAGGGCTGAAAATCCGCGGAGATCATTTTTTACCCGGAACAAAGACGGAGTCTAAAGAAGACCCAGAAGGGAGCCAGGTGGCCCCCAGGGGGGGTGCCCGGCGCGGCCTCACCCTAGGCCCCGCCTAGTGGCCCCTAGGCACCCTGGCCACCGCTTCTCGTCGCCTCTTTGCCTATAAATTTCCCTTAACCGTAAAAAGTGCGGGGACAGAGATATTTTCCATGAAACATACAGAGATGCGTTGTCACCTTGAAAGTCCAACCCGGGGCTTCTCCAGCCCTGTTCTGGCACCCTGTCGGAGGGGTGAATCACCACCGGACTCCTCTTCATCGCCATTATCGCCTCCACGATGATGCGTGAGTAGTTCATCTCGGGACTACAGGTCCATATCAGTAGCTAGTTTGTAGTTCTCTTTGTTATGCCTCCATGTTTAGAGTCTCGTGAGCTACCTCACATGCTCGAGACCACCGTTATGTAATTGTGCATGTTGTGTTTGCTGGGATTCGATAAACTATGATATTATGATTATTTTGTTCATGTCAACTTGAGATGCTTCACTTATATCTTTAGAGAGTTTTAATGTTGTCTTGCAATGCTCTCCGGTGTTTGTGATTACCTTGGCCACTCACCTCCATGAGAGGGTTTATATGCTAGATAGTGGGTTAATGCCTCCCTTACATCTGTGCTCGAGTGAAAAAAATGTGACGGGTGGGGGATGTGCTGTTGTCACTAGGGAGAAAACAACGGTTCTCTCGTCAACGGTAGAGAACTATTGCTTACATTACGTAATTTACTTAATGCAATTGTTTGTTGCACACAAAACAATCACTTCGTTGATGCAACTTAATACCAGATAGAATTGTTGGATAGCTTTCTTGACGTGGACTATTAGATATGGATGCATGTTGGATAGCGGTCCATATGCCTTGACGTAATGCCTATGATGTTAGAACATGTGAAGTATATCTCTTCATAATAGTATTGTTATACGTTATGATTTGTCAATTGCCCAACTGTAATTTGTTTGCCCAACATGTTTTCTTTGAAGAGACACCACTAGTGAAACTATGGCCCCCGGGTCATATTTTTCTCACTATTGCAATCTTCTTTCAAGCACTTTCATCATTGTTTCCTTGCTGCACCATTTTTACTTTTATTGCTTTTTATTACTCTATAAGTATAATTCTCAACTTTTCAGCAAGGCTAGAAGACTGACAAGCTTATCAGAAAGTTGGGGACAAGAGAGAGTTCGTGTGTTATGTGCAGGTTCCACGCTTGTTGACGCACCAGACAACAAGCAACCTTTTTCAAGTCTTCGAAGTCGTACTGGTCTTGTCGTACCCATGGATACCAGGGTATCCTGGGCTGTCTACTGCGGACCTGGGCCACTTCCACGTGGCAAAAATCTCCAACAATATCGCCGAGTACGAGGGCCTCCTCACCGCCATTAGGGCCTCCATAGCCCTGGGCGTCAATCGCGTCATCATCAAAGGAGACTCCCAGCTCCTGGTGAACTTCTCCAACAAGAATTATACGGCCAAAGAAAAGCACATGGCCTTGTATCTCGAGGAGGTTTGCTAATTTGAGAAGCGCTTCCTCGGCATGGAGCTACAACACGTCCCCCGAGCAGACAATAAAGAGGCGGACAACATCGCCCAACGAGCTTCAAGGAACTGGGCGCAGGCCTCTTGGCGTCTTTGAGGAGAGGCTCGAGAAGCCATCCATCGTCCCAACCGACGATGAAGTACAAGGCCACCAGCACCTCGAGGAAGATCTCCCGCCCAAGGCGCACCGGACTTCATAATTCCCTCGGGATACCGCCTGGTGTTGGCATTCACTCACGAGGAAGCATTCTAGAACAAGAGCCTCATCGACTATATCCTCAAAGGGGATCTTCCCGAAGACGAAGCAAAAGCAGAGCGCGACAATCGCCGAGCCAAGATGTACTGTGTCATCGACCACAGGCTCTACCGAAGGCGCCCCAACGACGTGGCACTGCTATGCGTCCCCCCGGACGACGACATGGATCTCCTCAAGGACATCCACCTAGGTGACTGCAACCACCACTCCTCGTCGCGCACGCTCGTTGGCAAGGCCTTCCTCTATGGCTTCTATTGGCCCACGACCCTCAAGGACGCCACCGACCTAGTCAAGACCTGCGAGGCATGCCAGTTCAACGCCAAGCAGACGCATCAGCCCGCGCAAGGATTACAGACCATCCCTCTCTCATGGCCTTTTGCGGTCTGGGGGCTAGATATCTTGGGACCATTCCCGTGAGCGCTCAGGGGCTACCGCTACCTCTATGTCACCATCGACAAATTCACCAAGTGGGCTGGCGGTGGGACCAGTCCGGGACATCCCAACAAGGACGGCGGTGAAGTTCATCAAAGGGTTGGTCTGCCGCTTCGGCGTACCCAACCGCATCATCATCGACAACGGCGTGGAGTTCATGAGCGACCTCTTCAAGTCTTCCTGCGCCAACCTGGGCATCAAGATCTGCTACGCCTCGTTGCCCACCCGCGTAGCAAAGGCCAGGCAGAGCGCGCCAATGCCGAGGTCCTCAAGAGGCTCAAGACGAGAAGCTTCAACAAGCTCAAGGCCCACGGGAAAAAGTGGATCGACGAGCTCCCGTCAGACCTGTGGTCCATCCGCACCACCGCAACCAAGCCCACGGGGGAAACGCCTTTCTCCCTAGTCTATGGGGCCAAGGTTGTTCTCTCTGCTGGCTCAAGCATGGTCGCCCCAGGCTCTTACTTTCGACGAGGATAAGCAGAGAGAACTCCACACCGAAGACTTACTGCTCCTTGAGGAGGCAATGAATCGCGCTGCCGTCCGCGCAGCGCGGTACCAGCAAGGACTCCATCGCTACCACAACAACAACATCAGGACACACATACTGGAGGTGGGACATCTGGTCCTAAGGAGGATTCTCCACAGGGAAGGCTTTCACAAGCTCTCTCCCATGTGGGAGGGACCGTACCGGGTGGCGCACATCGCGCGCCACGGAGAGGCACGCCTGGAGACTAAAGACAGCACACATGTGCCAAACCCATGGAACATCCAACACTTATGAAAGTTCTACCCATGACACATTCTCGCTCCACGTGCCACCACGAGGCCGTGGTGACGCACCTTCAAGGGGACCCAGTGACTCCACGGTAGACGCCAACACCTCTCTCCGTGAGGGTTTCAGGGAGCTCTCACCTGGCGAGCTGCCTGGTCGCGAGAGCTTCTACCCACACAAGTGGGATCCCCATTCGGCAGGGTAAACTTTTTTCCTTGAGGGCGCCACAAGGCCACTGCATCCTCGATCAATGCACCTGAACTCGCACGAGTATCAGCCCCATGACGATGGGAGTCCCGTGTCTGCATGGTGACATCAAGTGCCTCTTGGGGGACCACAAGGTCGCGACATCCCCAAGCATTGTAATGAGAAGTCTCACCCTAGCAGTAAAGACCCATTTTTGCTAACTGTCCTTGTCGCCTTGGCAAGCATCTTTTCTCCAGGAGCGCGCATCTGTTACTTCCTCTCGAGGACATCTCGCGAGGGGGTGCTGGGATCGGTACCCGTGCACGGGTGAGACCCAATCATATTAAATCCAAGTGGAATAGCTCTGTCGAAGCAGTTCACTACCGTGCACGACCACCTCAGCTAAGTCCTTGGTGCTGACTTCCTCTTGAGGTATCCACGAGAGGAGCAAATGACGCACACTCTTGCTCACTACAGAAGCAACCACTTGTCTCCCGAAGCAACCAGGAGGGATCGCCCACGAGGAAAACACGGAGCATCTTAGCAAGGGACTATAAAGAGGACATTCGCACACGCAACTCGCCATACGAGGAACATCGAGCAACTCTCACAGAGCTAAGTGTCAACCTCCCCTCACTTACTCAACAGAAAGTTCATCATTCTCACATAGCTAACTTGCAAAGTTAGTGAAAAAAAATGAAGCACACTTTTTTCATATTCCATTCATAAGATGCATCTCGGTACGTAAGCATGCTGCAGATCCACTACGAAGATAAAAATAGGCAAGAAAACCGGAGAGGGCTACACCCTCTCGTGGCTATAGAGGAGGAAAGCACGGCGGCCACCCTGGCTGAACCTATCTCGCCACAACTACAAGATATGGTCGACCGAGGAGGAGGAGCCGAGGAGAAGGAGGAAGAAGAGGAGGCCAGACAAAGGCCGCGGACCCAGAGAAAAAAGAAGGCTGACTGATCAGGATCATCAGGACTTCCCTTTGGGCGAAGGCACCCAAAGCCTTATCTCTGGACGAAGGCACTCAGGCCTCCGCCAAGTCCGACTCGTCGCCCTCCACCTTGAAGGCCGAGGAGTCTTCCTCGTCATGTTCATCGCCACCGACGTCGTCTTCATCATCGTTGTCGCCGTTGCTGCTTCCGCTCTCGACGCAACACTCTTCGCTTTCTCCATGATGACCGAAGACCTTCACGAAGAGCAAGTCTGTTCCATCGAAGCAGCAGTGGAGGACCCGACTCTCCTCCAGCCTCTAGGCGCGAGCAAAGGTCTTCCACCAGTGGGTCAGCGACACATGACCAAGGGAGAACTCCACAGACGCCCACCAGGGTCCATTGATGCAGCCCACCACTTGGAGCGAGAGCCCCTTGGAGGGTTGCGGTCAATCGGCTCCGCCAAGGCGTCTGGGAGCCTCTGACGGATGCAACGCCAAGAGTCACCAGGAACTCGTACGCCGACACATAAGTATCCCGGGCATAGCGTGGAAGGGAGTTCCCCATCACACCACGATCTCGGGGTGCCCGCCGCCTCGTCTTTGCCAATTGCGGGTGCTTGCTTCCGTCGGGGATCCGGACCCTTCCTACGCATCAGCAGCCACCAAAGCCCTTCGCACGCTAAGCCTCGGGCCACGTTGGGGGCCAGTGGCAAACCTCTACCTCGCCCACCGTGAGCCATGCGAAATCTTTCTCTCTCTCTCTCTCTCTTGTGCAGGAAAGGAACGGGGAAGAAGAAGGGAGCGGAGACGACACATGGAGGTGCGGAGCGCCCCCCCTATTTATGCCTAGGCTGGGAGGCTTCCCCCACCCGTTTCGCCTCCTCGTAGGCCCGGGCATCGAAGATGAAGGGGTGTGCCCTGAGGGGAGACGTGACCAGACGCCAAGACAATAATAGCTCTGCTGCGCCAGGGCGGTCATTGCGGAAAGACGTTTCCGCCGCGTATGGGAGATCGTGTGATCCTCCCCCGAACCGTCACGCCAGGCGTCATGGCGGGGCCCACAACATTTGGGCCCAAGCCGTTTCGCCTCCTCCATATGCGCGCACGTCGCGGGCCCGGGGACTACTGTCGGACCCATGGATACCATAGTAACTGAGCCGTCTACTGCGGACCCGGGCCACCTCCATGTGGCCAATAATCCGCCTTGGATCCCTTCCAAAGGCAGCCACCCAAGCGCCTCTCAACCAAGAAGGCCTCCCGACGAAGGAACCCCCTTGGGGAGACCATCGCCAAGCCCCTGGAGAGGAGCTCTACTTCATCCCCGCTCCCCTCCTGAGGAATCAACGTTCGCTGGGAGACGGCCCATGTGGAGCTGACATCCTCCTCTCCGCGCCATGCGAGGGTGTCGTAGGGAGACAGATGCGGTTTGGGCACAGTTGCCACTCTCATGTATAAAGCATGCACTGCAGCTGCGCGCGCCAAAGCCCGTCCCAAAGATTTCCTCTTCACTTCAAGAAGACCGGTCCGGCGCTACAAGATGGAGGGAACATCATCGGAGCCCCCACTGCTCTGTCATGAACGGTGGCGCTGTCCTCGACGACCACGACCAAGGGGACAACACGAAGCGCAACTGTCCTCTACTTTGGCACCTTGTGGTAACCCCTTCCCGCCAAGTATGAGCGGTAAGGAGGTCGAAAACACCGGTATAAGTATGACCTCTTGGCCTCCGTAGAAAAGATCGACCATAGCTAGTCTGGAGCACAGGCTCACACTTGTACTGTAACTCCCCGTAGTGCAATCCACAGACAAGCAAGAGTAGAGTTTTACACAGCAACGGTGGCCTGAACCTGGGCAAACTCACTGTGTTACCATTACTTGTTCATCGAGCTTCCCTCTCGAAGCCTCGTCAGGTGCTTGAGAACATGGTTAGCCCCTAGTGTTCGAACCTCTGGAGGTGACCCTGTCTTTGACAGAACTACCCCTCTGACATGGTCGATAACCCTGGTTCCACAATTGGGGGAATTTCCACTAGACTACATCATACCTTCCTCTTGGGGTAACCCAACGAGCGTGTGATCACGTCTGAGAGCATCGGTTGCCATGGCAGGAGGTGTCGAGACTCTCGGAGACCGGATGGGTTGGTGAGTTTGGATGGTCCTGGGAGTACGCTTGATGCATTATGGACGACTTGGCCGCTCGCGCGTAGGTTTACGGTGTCTGGAAGGAAGAGGATGGCAGTTGGTGGGGTTGGACCATTGGATTTGGTTACAATGGCGAGGGGTTGCGGTGGCGGCGGTGCGGAAAACAAGGACGCCTATTCCAATCCGTTGAGTAGGGTGGGAGGTGGATGACAATGCAATGCAGACGAAAGTCATGCCCATATTCGGTGGGTGCTGGCGGCGATGGCGTCCGTGTGCGTCGTTCCCCTCATTGGAGGCATCACCAAGTTTTGTGCTGACATTTCCCTCCTCTCTCGGTTTGGTGGATGTCTTCGGGTGCAAGCCTAGATTCAGCTGGGTCGACGTGATGGTGGCATCCTCGACGTCGTCCCTCCGTTGGGAGCATCGCGCTTGGAGACACGCCTGTAGCTCTTTCTTATTTCTTCCAGCGCTTGCCGTTGTACAAGGCTGATGTTTAGAGGCGCTATGGACGCTGTCGCCGGTGAGTCGAAGACGTCACCTTACTAGGGACCGACCAAATCCCGCCATCTACTTTCCACCCCCAGGCATCAAAGGTGGATGGTGCGTCGACAAGGGAAGTTTAGGTCAAGCTGTCGGCCTTCGTAGATGACCGGTGTCGGTTGAGACGCGGCGATGTTACTCGGCCTAGGACATGCTCTTCTGCTTCGTAGTTCTGATCCCGTTGGTGGCTGTCTTCGGATTAGCCGGATGTGAAGTGCGTTCTACGCTTGTGATTTGGCGAGTTATGAACGTTTTGTTCTGTTATTTCTTGAGCATGTAAAACTCTTCCTTTCTATCAATGCAACGAAATGCAAAGCTTTTGTGTTTTCGCCATAAAGCAGTCAATTGGCATTTTTGTGTTGACAAACAACAGAAGCTTTATTGAATGATGTCTAGGGGAATTATAAGATGATATGAAGAATCCATTAGCCAAACATGGGGCCTAGCTCTAAGGGCCTCTTTGGATTGCAGGATTGTGAAACACATGAATATGAAAAACATAGGAATTTCACATGTTTCTCTATGCAAAACGGAGGATTGTAAACACATCAAAATCAAAGGAATAATCATTTGGATGAAATGCAGGAAAAATCAAAGGAAAGGTGACTCGATCCTACGCGTTTGAGTCTAAAAAAGAGGTTGGAGTGGATGTTAAAATTGTATGGAATTGAGACATAGGAACCCGTTCCATAGGAATTTGATTGGCACAATTCGTTTGATCCAAAGGCAAACCATAGAAAAAAATTCTAAGGTTTGGAAACAAAATTCATATGAAATTGCTACAATCCAAAGATGCCCTAAATATGTAGCTGATATATGTGCACTCCGGTTCGCTTTTCGCCGCTCGTGACCATAACTGGTATCTTGAAACCTTGTTATGATCTGTGCAATATCTCGCAAGATCATACAATGATGCCCGTGGCTCACACATGTATTAAGCAGAATGAGAAAAACAGTCTAAAGCGATCTTCACCTTTTGTAACTGCAGATCATCCGCTAGCGCAAGGGCTTCTCTATCCCCAAACGCTTCCAGCAATGCAGGGCTCAAAAGAACACTGCTGAAGTTCGGCAGAACAACACCCACTGCACCTCGCGCCCTTGTTTTGGTACAGCACCACCATCATTCAGTTTCATAACTCTTTTATTAGCCACGTCACCGATCCGCCTTACCAGCTCCCACCGCATCCCAGCCTTCCATCTAGATCCAACGTCCCAACCTCATCATGCCACGGATCGACCCGGCACACACCTCCCGGCTCCCGCCCACAGCCCGCAAAATATTTCGCACTTCCCTCCCGAATCCTCCCATATAAGCCCACGCCGCCGAATCCCCAATCCACCACAAAGCTTCAACTACTCCTGCAGCACTTCCTCCTCTCCCAGACCCCACACTCGGAGCGCAGCGGCGATGTCGGGACGCGGCAAGGGCGGAAAGGGCCTGGGCAAGGGCGGCGCCAAGCGCCACCGGAAGGTTCTCCGCGACAACATCCAGGGCATCACCAAGCCGGCGATCCGGAGGCTGGCGAGGAGGGGCGGCGTGAAGCGCATCTCCGGGCTCATCTATGAGGAGACCCGCGGCGTCCTCAAGATCTTCCTCGAGAACGTCATCCGCGACGCCGTCACCTACACCGAGCACGCTCGCCGCAAGACCGTCACCGCCATGGACGTCGTCTACGCGCTCAAGCGCCAGGGCCGTACCCTCTACGGCTTCGGAGGCTAGATTACTGGGCGGTGGCTGCTGTTAGTGCTGCAAGCATCGTGTGCGGCTGTGTGATAATGTGCTCTGGTAGATGGGATTTGCTCCTTTGGCGTGCGCTGTTGTGTTTCGTCTGTGTGTTCAGTAGGCTGTAACCTTGCTGTGTTCAATGAAACGACTCGATCCTGAACCTTGACTCTAGTGCTGTGTTTAATATTTTTATGATAGTTATTTGGTCCTTTCAATCTTCTTACGGTTACTCTCTAGAGCTGTTGAGTGCTACTGAATTTTTTTTTAAATTGCGCTTTTGAAACTGCATCTAAGAAAGGACGCAACATAATTATGATAATGTGCTCGGTAGTCTGTAATACCGTGATTTGATCAATGAAATTGCTCGAATCCTGAATTGTGCGCTTAATTTTCTAAGTCCGGCTGGTTTCATCTGTTCCATTTCTCGTCTGACATGTACATGCGCCATACTGCTGTCTTTATGTTCGAGTCAGTATTTCCGCATTTGAATTGGTTTCTAAACTTGTTCAGGTATTTTACACTCAGTGCAGTCATTAGAAGGGATGTACACTAAGCTCTGTTTAGTACATCTGCTTTGGTTGGATTCGGTGAGCAATGAAACTTGTAAATTTTCTGCGGTTTGTGTAAGTATGTGGCCGTTCTTACACGCAGTTCTGCAGATGCAGAGTGGTATGAGTATCCATGCAGATTCCAAATTGAGTAATAAAGCCCTTTACCAAAAAAAAAAAAAAAATGCAGATTCCAAATCATGACCCCAAATACAGATAGTCTTCTATTCTTAAATGATTCATCAAACCTCTGGATCAACTATCAGACTGGAAATAGTACATCCGATAGTGTGTAAAATAAATATGTGAGGCTCTGCACTAAACATATATTTTTTTCTAATAATCAACTCATTCCTCACATAAATCTACAACAGTGAATATTTTCATTTCCTGACAATCCTGTTCCTCGGAGAGATACATAGTACAACCAACACATGGAATGAAATATTCTGCGAGAAAGTTGCTTGCCGGTGTAAGTTTTGCCAAATCCCCGGTCCTTGGGCACAACACTGATATTGGTCATGGTCGTGTTGTCACTTGAGACGAGTTCAGAAGAAATTGGCTGCCCTCTGAGATCAATATGTTGGTGTGCTATCTGTAGCCTCAGTTCTGACCCTTCTATCTTCACTGGGTTTTTTTATTGCGAAAAGGGCCCTGACATTAAAGGAAACACGGAAAGGTACAAAGCACCTAAAAAACGAAAATTACAACGAAATCCTTAAGATGCCGTGTCGACGACGCGCCGCCGCTGCCGCTCCTCCCTGAGCCGGCTTGACGTTGTTGGCTGCGGACAGGAAGTCGCCGAACGGGCCAAGAAGACCACATCCGCCCCGGAAATGAAGAAGGAAGAAACGTGGAAGAAGTCTTCAAGGACCACACCACTCTCACAAGCTTCTTGACGTTGCCGCCGAGTTGAGGCTGAAGCCAGGAATGTTTTATTGGACAAAGGCGTCGCCGCCACCACCTGAGCGCCGCCCCCATGAGAGCATCTCCAACCGGAGACCCCAAACCTCTCCCAAACGTCCGGACGGACAACAACACTTACCCAACCCCCTCCCCCTCTCCCCAAAGTCAGCCCAAACGTCTGAGTAGACTGACAATCCCCAAACCCGGCCCATATGTGGGGAGGGTTTGGGGTCGTTCGGATGCGCCCGGACAGCCCGCCACATCGGATTCGGCCTACCTTGACCCCACATATATCCCTTGTTCCACACTCCGGAGCAAACCCTATCTCCATTCTCCACGATCTTGTTTTATTCCGCTCTCTTTCTTTTCCTTTCTGCTCGACCATGGCCGGCTCCGGCAGCGGATCTGGGACTGAGATGTACTCGGATGCCTTTCTGGTGGAGGAGGAGGTTTCAAGCGGAGCTGGAGAGGAGAAGAAAGCCCCACCGTCGGCAGCTGCTTCGGCGAGCGAGGTTACGTGCTTCGCCTATGGACGGACTTCCGCGTCCGCTAGAGACGGATCACTGCTGTCTCCGCCGCCACATGTATCTTCACACACTCAATTGTAGAATGTAGGTGTGCACAATGTAGAAATTGTGTAGTACTACCATAGTTTAATTTAGCATGTTGGATCCGTAGAACGAAAGAGGCCCTCCGTACTCCGGTCATGAGGATGTTTTTTTGTGCAAAACTTGGTTGGCGTGGGTAGGAGAAATCGGTTCTAGTTTTCCTATTGTTTTGGGTGAGGATCTATGAAGTGTTGAATCAAAGTCCGGGAGTACTCCGCACCGAGCAATCTCTCCGACCATTGACAAGTTTGTCGGTTATTATGTCGAAGTGAGATGTGTAAGTTCCGAGACACGTTTGTCCACTACATGGCATTTTACTATTTGTTGAGTGGCTTTTCTATTTGATAGGAGGAGGATGCCATCCGAATGTTCGATCAGGATTCGAAGTGGGCACGCCAATGGCATCTCGGCCATTGTTGGGACATTTTAAAGGCTTCTTCGTTCGTGGACTACATACCAGATTCCGAAAAGAGGGAGAGGATGCGCCATGCAGAGACCTAGGGTCGGATGGCATGCCGCGCCGATAGAAGGAACGTGAAGCGGCCGACACCGAAGCCAAGGCTGATGTAGAGACCCGACACATGGTGACGTGGGGATGACTCTCGGGCCTATCGGATCAGCCTACCCGGTCTAAGGCCCAGCAGTAAAGCCCGATTACGAAGGGCTACCCCGTGGTTCTAGAAGGTCCAGCAACGGCCCACCCGCAAGACTTGCGGGTCAAGATGAAAGGTTTCCAACGACTAGAACTAGGGTTTGTGACCTCCCCGGGTACGAATTGAGACCCAACCCCCTATTTAAGGCCTGGGAGAGCCACCTGAGGGGGACATCCAATTTAGGTTTTTCATCATTGTAGCCGCAACTCGAGATCCAATCTCTCGACCTACGCACCCACCATTGTAAGCGATCACCATAATACAAACACATACAAGCAGTAGTAAGGGTATCACCTCTACGAGGGCCCCGAACCTGGGTAAATTCTGACCCTCTGTTAGTCGTCGTATCCGCCAGTGCCTATATCGTTGCTCTACTCGAAACCCTACCGGCTCACCCGAGGGATTTGTTGATATGAGTAATCGACAATTGGCGTCGTATGTGGGAACAACAGGCGCTGGATCCACGGCATCGCTGGTCTCATCTGCACCGGGCTTCAACTGGAGCCCGGAATCTTCGGCTCCTTCGGATCCAATCTGCTTCGGGTTGTTCGTCTACACGCCCCACTCGCCGGAATCTCGCTCGACGTTCAGCGGTCTCCAGGAGGGCGTCAACATGACGTTCGGAAACCTCCACTTCCGCGCTACCAAGGAGGGAATCCTACACTTCCCCGACCCACCCACACTCGATGGATCAGACACTGAGCCCGTCTCGAGCACAGCGACCCAGGAATCGCCGCTCAACGACGCCGATTGCGACTCGGAGTCTAGCGACGGCTCCGTTCGCCGTAACAGGCTTAACTTCCACGCCCTCGCGACTGAAGAGCCCGCCGAACTCGGCGAGAACCACTGGCCCACGCCAAAGACTCACGAGCCATACCTGGCTGACATCTATATGGCCAATCTAGTCAAGGAACCCGCCGAAATGGAGGCAAGCCTGACGGCAAGGCAGCGAATTCATGTCTCGTGTGACGCTTGGAACAAAGCGGAAACAACGGTGCAGAAGCATCAGCCACTGGCACCTGGAGCCACGCAGGAAGATCTAACAGCATATCACTACTTATCGATAAAAAGTCAAGAGATAGTGGATGCTCGCAAAGAGCTCGACGCGCGCCGAGTCGCGGATGATGCCTCGAGTGCGCGACGAGCGGCGCTCTCCAAAACTCGTGACTCGACGGGAGAATAACCCCAGAAGAAGGAAAAATATGCTTCCAGGACTGCTCGCATGAACCAATAGGCCCTCAGCGAGATTCCCATAACCATCGAGACCTCCCTCATGCACGTCGACGAGGAGGGCAATGTGCACCCGACAACCCCTGCCGTCGCGGTCCTGGCCGCCGCTACCTATTTACAGGCGAATCAGCAGCCAGAAAACGACCCCCGCGCAGAACATCATTGCCAAGTCCAGAGGGGGCTAGACATGGTCGCAACATTAATCGCCGCCCAAACTCGCAAGAATACAGCCACCCACGAAGCGGATATAACACCTCTACCAGACAAAACACCTCGCATACGCGAGAGTACATCACCTAGAAGAGGAGACAAGGAGTCGCCTCGCCGCCACAGGGGCAAGGAGGCAAGACGTCGTGGAGACAGCCCATGCAGTGACGATGACAGCCCGAGACGCCGTGACAACAGCCCCGACATCACGGAAGTTGCTCGCGACGTCGCAGCAGGAAACCACGGCGAGGAGACAATCGTGATCAAGCCCAATACGACGCGCGGGGTGACATCACCCAGAATAAGGTCGACATGGCCCGCGCACGCAGGAACCGCACCCTCTCACTATCTACCTCCTCCGACGAGGAAGCTTGCGGCACGATGTGCTTCAGCAACATCATCCGTGAGGCACCGATGCCTAAAAGATTCAAACTCACCTCGGATGTCCCGAAGTACGATGGTTCGCAGGAACCTAAGACCTGGCTCTCAGACTACCTGACCACGGTGAAGTGCCAGGGCGGAAACAAAGTGACGGCCATGCAATACTTAAAGATGCACCCCGTCAGGGATTCTCGAAGCTGGCTCGAAGGAAGGCCGCGCGCGTGTTACAGATCCTGGGACGATCTCACCCGCGACTTTGAGAAGAACTTTCATGCGACATACAAGAGACTCGCGTCTGTCGAGGAACTGCGAGCCTGCAGACAGAAGAGCGGTGAATCAACTCGCCAATACATCCAGAGACGTACTACGCTCAAAAACACGGCTGGAAATATGTCAGAGGAGATAGCAGTCAAACCTTTCACCAAGGGCGTGTGACGCGCAGTCTTCCGAGAAGAACTGGGACGATGCACGCCCAAAACCATTGGTGAATTGATGGCGATAGACGACAAATGGGAGAATGGCGAAGAATTCATGCGCAATGAGAAACCTTCCTCACCCGCGCAGGACGATGATCGCAACGGCGACCGCCGGAGGAGGAAGATACGACACTACGATCAGGACACGATCAGTCGGAGTTATTAGCGTCTTAATTCATGAGAAATCGCGACGGAGGTTCCCGTGGAAATCGCGAGTGGAGGACGAAACTAGATGACAAAACACTTGAGGAAGACCTTGACGAATACTGCTCCCTGCACTTGTTCACATATAAGCGCATGAGCAAACTCAAGGCCACTCGTCTCCTCAAAGACTGCCGAAGGTTTCAGGGCATCCACGAGACGTACACGAAGAAACACCGAATAGCCATCAATCAGGGATACCCTCAACTGCCGGGAGGAAGCGCCGCAAACCAACCACCACCCCTACCTTCACCCGTTGGACACCATAACATGGAACTAGCCGCACTCCCAGCACCAGCAGACCCAGCCGCGACAAACCAAGGAGTCAACAGATATCTAAACCCCAGGGGCTTATAGGCATGATACAGAAGGTCTACCCGTCCCGAAGAATCCAGAAGATCAACACTCGCCATGTCAACATGGTAGTGCAAGCTCCACCGTCCAAAACTGAGTACCTGAAGATGTCTGAGCACCCGATAACCTTCTCCAGAGAGGACCACCCTCCACGGGTGTATCGACCAGGGCACACAGCGCTCGTCATCCAGGCGCAAATAGGAAACTACGACCTAGCCAGAGTATTCATGGACGGCGGCAACGGCATAAACATCATATACGCGGACATACTCCGCAAGATGAACAAGAATCTAGAGGGACTCGCAGAATCAGAAACATCCTTCTATGGGATAGTACCAGGAAAAGCTGTCCGACCACTCGGAACAATCAACCTGGAGGTGATACACGGAGACCCAAGCAACTACACGCGAGAGTTCCTCGACTTCGAGGTAGTCGACTGGCCATCGCAGTACCACGCCATTCTCGACCGAACAACGTTCGCGAGATTCAGACAGTACCCCATTACGCCTACCTTAAGCTGAAACTGCCAGGAGAATATGGTACAATCACCGTAAATGGTGACTTCCAGAAATCTGACAAATGCGACAATGACTTCCATGAGATCGCGAAATCTTTCGGGATGCAAGAAGAGTTAGAAGAGCTGGCAAAAACCACGGACAACTCCGTGATGCTGCTATCCAAAAGAAATTCCCCAGATCTCGAGTTTATCCCGAGCAGTGACACTCGAAAGCATCAAGTCCACCCAACAGATTACGCGAAGACGGCGATGGTGTCGACCACCCTCTCCTCCGCATAGGAAACCACGCTCATCGGGCTCTTCCGTGAGTACTGGGAGATTTTTGCCTGGCAGCCATCTGATATGCCAGGAATCCCCAAGGAGTTCATCGAGCACTCATTAGAAGTATTCAAAGATGAAAACCGGTCAAGCAAACCACCCGACGTTTCTCCGAGCCAAAGTAGCAGGCACTCGGAGAAGAAGTAAACGGATTGCTAGCCGCCAAATTCATCAGGGAGATCAAGATTTCCACCTGGTTAGCAAACCCGGTGCTGGTTCCGAAGAAAAACACGCACATCCTTCGCGTGTGCATCGACTACACGTTGTTGAACAAACACTGCCCCAAGGATAACTTCCTACTCCCGTGAATTGACCAGATCGTTGACTCCACGACAGGATGCCAACGTCTCTCCTTCCTGGACGCCTACTCGGGCTATAACCAGATCAGGATGAAGCAGGAAGACGGAAAAAGACAGATTTCATCACACCACACGGTGTTTATTGCTACACGACCATGCCCTTCAGGCTCAAAAACGCATGTGCCACATATCAGCGCTGCATGCAAAAATGCCTCGCCAAGCTCATTGGTAAGAACATACAAGTGTACATTGATGACATCGTCATTAAGACTCGAGTGGAGGACACACTCCTCGAGGAAATAAGGTAAACTTTCGACCCTCTCAACGCGTACAGAATCAAGCTCAGCCCGACAAAGTGGGTATTTGGCATACCCGCAGGCCAGCTGCTAGGCTACTTGGTCTCGACCCGAGGAATAGAAACCAACCCAGAGAAGATTCATGCCATCCTGACGATGAAGGAGCCAACAAATCTCCACAACGTCCAACAGCTGGCAGGGCGACTGGCGCCCCTCAGCAGATTCATCGCGAGATTGGGCGAACAAGCCCTCCCCTTCTACAAGCTGCTGAAGAAAATAGATATATTCGAGTGGACCGCAGACGCAAAAAATGCGTTCGTTGATCTGAAAAGAGCACTACAAAGCAGCAAAGTACTCGCCACACCACGGGATGGAGAACCTTTGTATCTATACCTAGCCGGAACCAACCAGGTGGTCAGTACAATAATCGTGGTCGAGCGACCAGAGGACGGGAAGGCACACGGCCTGCAGAGGCCAATATACTACCTCGACGAGGTACTCTCACCGTGAAAGCAACGATACCCCCATTACTAGAAACTCGTGTATGGGGTGGTCTTCACAGCTCGAAATCTTAAGCACTACTTCCAGGAGCATATCGTCACGGTGCTAAATGACGCATCACTCGGTACAATCATGAATAACCCTATGGCATCCGGAAGAATAGCCAGGTGGAGCATCGAGCTAGGCGCCCGGGACATAGTATATACAGGGCGAAACGCCCTCAAATCACAAGTGCTCGCAGACTTCCTCTCGGAGTGGACAGAATTGGAAACTCCATGATCTCCATAATACTCGAGTTCCTGGATCATGTACTTCGACGGGTCGAAAAGAAACAAAGGAGTCGGAGCCGGCGTAATCCCCATATCACCTATGGGTGACAAGCTCCACTACGTCCCGCGACTCGATTTCCCCTTAGATGACCCATCATCCAACAACGACGCCGAGTAAGAGGCACTCCTACACGGCATGAAGATGGCGATCGCCTACGGCGCCACTCGATTGATGATCTACGGAGACTCCAATCTCATCGTGCATCAGACGATGAAAGAATACGACGCAGTCGCAGATAACATGATCGCCTATCGTGACATGTATAATATGCTTGAAGGAAGCTTTAAAGGGTGCAAACTGAAGCACATTGCACAATCGAGTAACGAAGAAGCTTAAAAACTGGCGAACATTGGGTCAACAAACGCCCCAGTCCCGCCAGGAATTTACTTGGAGCGAATCAGCAAAAGATCAATCAAGCTCAAGAAACACATAGAGGTACCAGAAGCAACACAAACGGAGGCTAGTCAACAAAGCGTCCTCATCGCCCTCATTCATCACATCTCGCGACAAGTCTTCCTAGTCGAGCCAGTCTCGACAAACAAGTATCTCGACTACTTACTCAGAAAGCAACTTCCAGGGGACATTTCTGAAGCAAGGAAGATAGTTCGACACAGTAAATCTTTTCGGGTGATAAAGGCGAGCTCTACAAGCAAAGCATATCGGGAGTCCTTCAGTGGTGCATCGCACCCGAAGACGGAAAAGAGCTACTCCGAGACATACACCAAGGCGACTGCGGACACCATGCAAGTTGGAGAGCCATCTTTGGAAAAGCTTTTCGAGCAGGATTCTACTAGCTCACAGCAGCCAGAGACGCCAAGGACCTGGTCGAAAGATGCGACGCTTGCCAGCGATTCGCACCCAAGCCGCATGCACCAGCCATAGAGCTCCACATGATCCCTCTATCTTGGCCCTTCACCCAATGGGGGCTGGACATGGTGGGACCACTACGGAAGGCGACACTCGGAGGATATACCCATATGTTGGTCGCGGTCGACAAGTTCACCAAATGGATAGAGCCCGTCCCAGTCATGTCGTAACACGCAAAGTGCGCCATCAAATTCCTCAATTCCATCGTCTGCTGATTTGGTGTCCCTCACAATATTATCACGCACAACAGAACCAACTTCACGGCCAAGGAGACTCAAGATTTCTGCAAGAAAAAAGGGATAACTCTCAGCTTTGTCTCGGTGGCACACCCCTAAACCAACGGCCAAGTCGAACAATCCAACAGACTAGTTTCGACTGGCCTGAAGAAGCGATTACTCGCCAGACTAGATGCAACAACAGTACATTGGGTTGAGGAACTACCATCTTTCTTGTGGAGCCTGAGAACAACTCCAAAAAGGTCAAAAAAAATATACGCCATTTTTCATGGTTTACGGCGCCGAGGCAGTCTTACCCGAGGATGTTAGATTCAAAGCTCCACGAGTCGTCGCCTGCAGCGAAGAAGCCTCCAAAAAAGCACTCGTGGAAGATATGGACGCACAGGAAGAATCTAGGTACGTCGCACTCGCAAGATCCGCTGTCTACCAGCAAACGCTACGCAATCACCACAATCACCGCATCCACAACCGATCCTTCGTGGTAGGCGACCTGGTACTACGGCTCAAGCAAGACAACGGACACAAGCTCGATCCACCATGGGAAGGACCCTTCATCATACACGAAGTTATCCCCGGAGGCGCCTATCGCTTGAAGAACCCAAAAACAGACGACGTCTACTCCAACCCATGGAACATAGTGCACCTGCGAAAATTCTACCCTTAGGAGAGTATTCTACTCGCAAATAAGGCTGCTTCAGCCACAATGTAACTCGCGCAAACACATGACTTCTCAGCCATCGCAATAAAGACTATTTAGTCGCATATCTTCATTCTTCAGCAAAACATGCTAATAAGGGAATACACGCAACACACGGGGGCTACACCAAACTAGTATACAAATTCTTTGAGTGCCTTCGCACAAAAAATTTACAAGCTTGCAAGGTACACACCTTAATACACCTTAAACACATCGTACAAATATAAAAGATCTATACACCTTAAAAGGCGAACAATCTAATTACTGTTGACCAGCACCCTCCTGGAGCAGTCGCTCCGTATCAGCAGCAGTTAACTGAATAATACGCTCAGCAGCAGGACGCACAACCTCATAATTAGGAATAAAATCCCCACGCACTCCTCGGGTAACGGGAAGCTGCGCCACAGAGTTAAAGTTAACATCAGGATGCCACGGCCGCACAAATGACAAGTCCACCTGAGCTCCGCAAATAAGTTGTTGGCGCACACACTCGCGAACATCCTCCACTCGACAGAAGAGCCTCACCAGACCGCTCAGTCGATCAGGTACAACATCAAACGGATACAATGTCCGATAAACCTTGGAAAGGGCTTCCCGACAGGACTCAACAAAAATTTGTACCTGACGTACTCGATGTTGCAAAGTAGCCAAGACAAAACCCCTGCTGTGGTCAGAACAGAAATTGCATGCATGAATATTGGAGCTGCTGGACTGACAAGCTACCCTATTGTTCACCCAATGACCTTCGGATGCCCCATCAGGATCGACAACTACATGGACAAGAAAAGTGTAAGTCCATAAGCAAAAAACACCGAATAGACTCAGGGGCTTGTAAGATTTACAGAGCAACCTTTTTGCGACACTGGCCAACTCCTCCATGACAAACTGCTCGCGCTCGGCGGCAAGCTTCTGCTTGGACCTGGCAACATCCGCCACACCTTGGAAAGCCTTCAGCTTACGCTCGCCATCCGCCACACGGCCGCGAAGCGAAGCAAACATGATTGTATCTGTCGGCAATGGCATAGTCCAAGGAGAAGGAGCAATCGATGGTCCCCCGCCAGAATCCACAGCCTGCAAAGAGTGCGGGACACATGACCGCTTCAGTCACAAGGTTGAATATCACTCGGCGTCGTACCACAAAAACATCTTCGAGTGCTAGGGGCTACTCCCATCGGGAGAACACAAAGTAAGGCAAAATAAGAAGTGCTGACAATCTAAACCCTTCACTCAGAAAGTAAAGCATAGAATATTTCCAAAAGCTTCATTACATAGCCATGCATACAAAAGAGGAAACATCATCTATCCTAAGGAGCAACGGACTTCCCATAAGTGGCCCCGCTCGCAGAAGGTTTCGCACCTCGGCCGCGAGAAACTAGCTCAGAAAGCATCTTTGCTAGCTTCTTAGAATGGTCGCCAAAAGGTCGGAGCGCTACCTTTTTTCCTAAGGCATCTCGAGGAAGACCCGAGTACACCTTCTCCATGTCACCCGAAACATTGTGCGGCAAGGAAAACTGGATGGTTGTCTTGGCTCCGCACTCGGTCTGGGCGAGAGTGTACTCCTGAAGAAGATCGCCTTCACCAAGGAAAACTTGCAGGAGGCCCTGAAGGGTCGATGGAACTGGCGCCCCCGCAAGAAATCGATGATGCAGCTGCGATAGCACTCGAGAAGCGTCACGAAGAGAGAAGCAAGCCTTCTTCCCGTGCTCCCGCGGCTGAGTGCGCACATCTGCTAAGGCATCGACCTAGATCTCTCCAGGGAGCGTCAGGGCGACGCCAAGAGCATCTACAGAAGAATGGAGCAAGTCACTAGAGGAAGGGGAAAGCAACAAGATAAAGCGTGAACAGACAAATAACATACACGCCCAAGCCTGAGCTATAGGGCGAACGGTGTAGGTCAGCTCGTTGTCGTGAGCCACACCCGCGTCCTCCAATTTCTTCAAGGACTCACGAGATTCAGCAAGACGATCAGCCGCGTCCTTGCTAGAGGACTCTAGCTCCCTTTGGGTAGACTCCAACTCCTTCTTGAGATCTTTGATCTGAGAGTGAGCCTCAGTCTTCTCGCTGTTCGCACGGGCTGCCTCGTCTGCAACACGATGTAAGCACATCAAACAATGATGCAACCAGAAGAAACAGAGCCAAAACACGAAGCATATGGTGACTCACCTCTCGAAGAACACTGATCGCGCTCTTGGCGAAGAGAAACACATTCCGCCTCAGGCACAACAAGACGACGCACGAAAGCGACTAAGGAATCAAGGATGGCCTGCAATTTTATTTTTGTGAGTCAGTAAAGTCTCGCTTGAGTATATACACGATTGCACGCAGTCGAGCATAGAACCGGGGGCTACTCCCATCGGGAGCACTATAGTGCACCCGATAAAATCAAGACGAAATAAAAGTGCAAGAGAAAAAACGCAACTTGGGTCTGTGACCGACTGCAAACTGTCGGCCAAAGACTCGGGGGCAACTCCAATCGGGAGCACTTCCGTGCACTGCTACACCAAATATTCTTGTTGCTATGGATGGTGTGTTGGAAATCCCAAGAGGAGTGTGTGATGAGTGCAGCGGTAAGAATTTTCCTCAGTTAAGAACCAAGGTTATCAATCCAGTAGGAGAAGGAGGATCTTCGGAAGGTTGATGCCACTTATGGTGGTGATGGCGCCTCACCTGTGTCAGCAACAACGCGGAACCTGCACACAACACAACCAAAATACTTTGTCCCAACAGTACAGTGAGGTTGTCAATCTCCGTTCTTGCTGAAAACAAAAATTATATGTATAGTATGGAAAATGATGTATGCTTGTAGTAAGTAAAGAAAGCAGGGGATTGTAGTGGTTTGTTTAACAGTGTAGGAAAATGGACCGGGGTTCATAGGTTCACTAGTGGTGTCTCTCCATAAAAGATAGCATGCTGGGTGAACAAATTACAGCTGGGCAATTGACAAATAGAGGTTGCACCGTAGTGCACATTCATGACATGTTGAATACTATGATATTTAGTGCGGGCATTACAACAATATACATAGACCGTAATCCAGTTGCATCTATGACTAATAATCCACCCTCGGGTTATCATCTAAACCCCCTTAGGTATTAAGTTGTAAGCAACAGATAATCGCATTAAGCAGTCTGTGTAATGTAAGCAATGATTGTGCACGCTGGCACTCACACCGTTGTTTTCTCCTTAGTGGCAACAACACATCCTCCCCCGCCACGTTTCTGTCACTCGAGCACAGGTGAAAAGGAGGCATGAACCCAACTATCGAGCATATATACTCCCTCTTGGAGTCACTAGCAACTACTTGGCCAGAGCAACCACTAGGAACGGGAAGCATGCAAGATCAGAAATAACATATGCAATAAAGACTATAATCAACTTGACATAATTTCAATATTCATCGGATCCCAGCAAACACGACACATAGAATTACATAAGAACAATCTCGATCATGTTAGGCAGCTCACGAGATCTAAACATTGAGGCATAGGAGGAGAAGACAACCATCTAGCTACTGCTATGGACCCGTAGTCCAAGGATGAACTACTCACGCATCACTCCGGAGGCAGGCATGGTGATGAAGAGGCCTACGGTGATGATCTCCTCTCCGGCAGGGTGCCGGGAGACAGCTTCTGAACCCCCTGATCTAGGGTTGACGATGACGGCGGCTGCGGAACTTTTCGGGGATTTTTGATCAGGTGCCTATGGGTTTTCCTTCGGAGGGGAATAAATAGGCGAAAGAGCGGCGGTGGGCCACCAGGGTGGCCTGACCACCCCCAGGCGTGGCCAAGGGGGGCCCGCGCCTGGCTATGGTGAGGGCCCCATGGTGCCCGTCTTCGACTCCTCTTCGGTCTTCTGGATGCTTCCGGGGAAAATAGGAACTTCGGGATTCGTGGGGTCCAATTTCGAGATTATTTCCAGAACAACTTTTCTGAAATAAAAAACAGCAGAAAACAGGGAACTGACACTTGACATCTTGTTAATAGGTTAGTCCCGGAAAACGTATAAAAATGCTATAAAGAATGGAGAATACATGTAGCAATTGGCATAATATCAACATGGAACATCAGAAATTATAGATACGTTGGAGACGTATCATGCACCCGATAAAAATAAGAACAGTTACTGGAAGAAAAGAAAGGCTTACCTTGCCATTCGGGGTTGACAAAGGGTCTGGCGAACCAGCCAAGGCCTCTTTGCTCGCCGACGCCCCGGTATCCCAACACTGCTCGACTGCCAAGCTAGGAATCGCATACTCAGAAGTACCGTCCACCTTCGCAGGGCTCAGAGGTCGTCGAGGAGGACTTGGAACTCGAGCAAGGCCCGTGGCAACTCCCTTCTGCTTCACGGACTGAGCAGAAGACGCGAACTGATCCCTACCAATAACCAAGAGACTAAGCAAGGGTTAAGAGCAGAGAATGAAGAAGCAATTTCATTTCATAAAAGTACGCAACTTACTCGTCCTCATCTTCCTCCTCGAGGTTAGCCAAGTCCTAGGCGATGGGAATCTTCGACTGCTGGAGCGAGGGAGGAAGCACATTCAGGGAAACCGCCCGAATAGGCTGAGCTTCAATCTCCTGGACAGTATCCTCACTCAAGGACTTGTCCTTAGAGGTCACCTAATCCTCCTCCACCCTGCGACGCTTGCGGTTCTCGAGTGATTCTTCCTCCTCTTCCAACTCCTCCTGCTCCTCGCTGGACTCCGCATCCGCGACACTGGTGTCGGGAGGGGCTTCAAAGTTGCTCGCGAGAAGGTTCGAGCCCCCGTCATCCGCGGAAAGTGGCGGATAGCACTTCACCACGTCCTGGTTCTACAAATAGAAGGAAGAGAGGAAGAAACGAACTGAATCGACTGAAATTCAAAAAGAGAGAAGTACGAGACAAGAAGAAGGGGAAAACTTACATCACTCGGAGGATGTTCAGCGTCGAAGGGTACGAAAGGACACGACGAGTAGTCCTCTCCCTTCTTCAGAATGGTGATGGCAGTAATCTTCTTCTCGAACTCAATGTTCGAGAGAATGTCGTCGCATGTCCGGCTCGGGTCGTTGACACCCGAGAACTCCCATAGGGTGGTAGGCATGTCCTGCAGCAGGAAAACGCTCGCCAAGTGCATCTAGTTCAGCAGGGGCCCCTGGTCCTTCCGTCGGAGTCACGCAACTTGTGCAAGCAGAGGAGACGTCGCCTTGGATTCTTCGGGTGTTAGCTTGTGCGCCAAGATTTTCTTCGCTTCAAGATCACGAATGGCTTGAATTCCGGAACGCCACTCGTGTCATTGTCCTGGACATAGAACCACTTCCAGCGCCATCCTTGCACTGACTCGACGAAGTTCATCTCCAGTGTAACACCCGGGGATTTTCCCCAATTAGTTTTGTTTGTTCTTTTCTTTTGTGCATCAGCATGACATCCTCATGCATCATCATGCATTTAAAACTTGTAAACTTTATTAAATTCATCAAATCCTACTTTCTAAATTTCTCTAAGATTTGTTTGATGCATAAATGTAATTTTATTTTAGCCCAAACAATTTGTGGATAAAAGAAGGAAAAAGAAAAAAAAGGTTTATTTGGGCTGCTAGGCCGAACCGGCCCAGCAGGAGCCACACCGAAACCCAAATTCCCAGCCCATGTCTCCTTCTCCTCCGTACGGACGATCACGAGGAGAGCCACCTGCGGTCGCTTTCCCCTCCCAACGAAACCACCACCACCTCCATGGTCCCCTCCTTCCCTCCTACTTTATCTACCTCAAGACGCCCCTCTCCTTCCCAGTAACCCTAGCCTCCTCCCTCTCTTCCCTCTCTGTCGTGGGATAATCACGGCAGACGTTACCGGGGGTAACTGATCTTGGGGCAAGACGACACAGGCGTTTGGGAGAGGGTTTAGCTCAGAGGAAAACATGATGGAACTCGATCTGGTAGCCGGCAATCAAGTCGCCGAGTCTCCGATCTCGATATATTGACTTAACTCTCGTGTTACACTGGATGCTCGATATCAAGCGATATTGCTAGGGCTCTTGGATCTCTTCTAACTAGACCTAGGCGCGGGTTTATAAAGCACCCGGACCCCTTGGCTTGCCCTCCAAGGCGCACCTTGAGTCCTACCCGGTCACTGCATATTAAACCCTAACTTTCCTTACCGTTACCCACAATCCGGGTTATGAAACCTACAATCTTGGGCCTTGTAGAAGTTCTTTTATCCTTAGCCGGATCTCGTGCAGCGTCCTTGGGGCCGAATTACACCTTGGAGTTAGCCTACCGGGTTATTATCCCTCCATCAGTAGTCCCCAGGAT
Organism: Alopecurus myosuroides; assembly: GCA_028641055.1. NCBI lineage: Eukaryota > Viridiplantae > Streptophyta > Magnoliopsida > Poales > Poaceae > Alopecurus > Alopecurus myosuroides. The sequence continues at coordinate 136,559,532 of CM054059.1, forward strand.
AGCTTGGGCTTCATAGGATCCTCTTTGAAGCGCACACTATTCCCTGCAAAATTATCAAACTTACGAGTTCAATGGAGGCCGGGTTAATTAGCTTTGATAAATGGCTAGGCCTAACTCCACGGCGGCCATATAGTAACCCGGCTTTCTCCAAGTCTTTACTTGTCTTCCCGGGTCAACACCCTGATAAGAATGTTAAAGATCCGGCTAACTTTACTCGATAATTGACCCTAATATTGCGGAGAAGATCTCATTCTTGTTTCCGTCCGGATATCTCGTTTAGCACTCAAAGCACACCCCACAGAATCCAGGCAAATAGCCGTTTAACCCGAAATTTCCGGCTGCCAACCGTTGAGCTAGGTTTAGCCGCCCACACCCTTATAAATAGGCACTTAGGAGCAAATCCAACCCCAACGGCTCATTCTCCCCCTTTCTTCTTCCTCCTCGCCTCCGCGCCCAAGCTCACAGAGCATCGCCACGGAGACCTCACGCGCATCACCAGAGCCAATCCGCCGCCGGTTGCGCTCCGCCACGGTTCGCCCCGTGCCGCCGCCAAGATCTGCCGCCGCACCCCCGACCTTTCCGCCGGGAATCGCAAAGGGACACCAAGCTTGTGCTATTTGCCTCCGTCGGGCTTCACTTCGATCTCCTCCAGTAAGTCTCTCATATCTATTAATTTGCCCTTGCAATTTCTCGATTTACTTCAGATTGGGTCTAAGTCAACCCGCCGGTCATTTTTCTGGTCACGCCGAATTAGGTTGCTCGAATTCATTCTAGCTCATCCAACGGACTGAATATAGACTTTACTTCACTCCCCTACTGCCCATAGTCACTAATTTCACCACAAATTTAGAAATGGAATCTCCAACCTAGGCCCGGTCCACCCAAATTTTCCGCTCCTGTCTCTGTTACCCGGAAAATTCTCTTTTTCCAGCTCTTTTGCTTACAGTATATACATGGGCAACCATCCAACTTCTTCAAACACTTTACAATACCTAAGCTCCCCATAATTTTCATAATGATGCTTGATACCCGGATAAGTTGTAATCTTGCTCCGCAAAACGATACCCGGATAATACTTAGCTTCCATGTTACCTTGATATCGCTCATCAACACTCAGACAACTCATGGTTTCCGAGTCTTATTCCTTGTAACCTTCTACCTTGTGCTTTGCAGGTCAATCCCATGGCTCCCAAGAAGCAGGGGAAAACGCCGGCCAAGGCCAAGACCACCAGCTCCATATCCGCCAATTGGGCGCGGTCCACGGTTACGAAGGCCAAGCTAGAAGAACTGGCCGAATTAGGAGTCCTCCCTTCTCAAAAGGATATCCATTGGAGGGTGCCGGGTGACGAGACCCGGCCCACGCCTGCCAATGATGAGGTAATATGCTTTGTAGAGCACGTGACCCGGGGGTTCCGTCCTCCGGGTCACCCTTTCTTTCGAGATGTTCTGAGCCACTATGGCCTCCGGATATTTGACATAGGGCCTAACTCTGTGTTAAATATTTCCCATTTCATCGTTCTTTCCGAGTCATACTTGTGCACACCGCCAAGTTTGGCTCTTTTTATCGAACTTTTTCAGTGCAAACCGTGCCGCGAAAGCAGTGACGGGGCACTTCTCGCTTGCGGCGGGGTCTCTATCCAGCGCCGCAAGAATTCTCTAATGCCACCTCTCACTCTCAACTCCCACGTCAAACACTGGCAACTCTCATATTTCTATTGCCGAGACACCTCCCCACCCGGCCAAAAGAAACTGCCGGGTTACTCGGAGGGCATCTCGATATCTCCGAGACCTTCAACGCCTTTGCCCCTGACTCGGACAGGGAGGCAATCCGGCCTTTATTGGCCAAAATCTCTATTCTTTCGGCCCAAGGTCTCATTGGGCTTAACCTGGTGAAAACTTGGGTCGATTTCCGGATCCAACCCAATTCCATCCGCACTAAGTTAATGTGCGAGTATTCGGGGCACACCACGGACTCGCTCCGATACTCCACCCATAGCTTTGCAGCCGGAGACACCAACAAGACAATCAAGAGCTTCTTGACCGAGAAGTTGGAGGTAATCCGGAATATAGCCGGGTTAGAACCCTTCACGCGTGAGAACCCGACCCCCAAGGTAAAGACTCGGCTTTCATATCTTTATCTTCACACTTTCCACTCGATATGGCCAATAACCCTTATTCTTATATCTTCATCTCAGGCCGATGATCCTTTTTGGAAGATTGAAACTCCTCCTAGCTCTGAAACTCCAGAGGAGAAAGAAGACGCCGTTAACTCGGATGAAGGTACATTCCGAGTTTCACTTAGCTTTTTTGAAATTGCTATTGCTCGTTCATCATTTTCCGATTGTAAATCCTGATAACTTTCAGAACAAGAAGAGAAGGACGACGAAGAAGAAACTGAAGGCAAGGTGGAATCAGCGAGTGACGAGGACGACGCTGAGCCAACAGTCAAAGTCGGAGCAAAGAGAAAACCCCAAGGGGTCGTCTTCAAGGTTCCACACCCTTTCCTTGCCTCTAAACCATATTTCTTTGATAACATGAACGAGCTAAACCAGAAATTATCCACTTGGTCGTATTTGAAGGAACCGCTCGTGACCAAGCGTCGGGTGACTCGGAACTTTCCGGGTGATGGCGCTCTTAATCCGGGCATTTCGTCGTCTCCGGCTCAACGCGCTGGTATTTGATTAATTCCTTCTTGGGTATCAACGCCTTTCTGAACCATCCCCTTACAGGATAATCCTATATCTTGCTTGATGTTTTTCAGCTTCATCCGGGTCCAGCAGTGAGCTCCCCTCGGACTTCGTGGTGAATCCCGGGTAAAGTTCCCTTCCTGATGCTTTATCACCTTTTCATCACTTTTTTCCAGTTATACGCTAACTGCCTGCTTACATTGTCCATAGAGCCGCGGTCACTGTTAGCGACCAAGAAGATATGGAGACCGATGACCCGGATACGAAGAACCTGAATGATGATATGGATGCCGCAGCTGGCGGAGAAGGACAACAAGTGCCGCCAATAAACCCAGCCGACCGAGAGGCCGAGTATCCCATAGCCTCGCACGTATTCGAGGAGGAAGAAGCTGCAGACTTGGGCGCGGGAGAAAGGGCACCAGACTTCGATACTCGGACGACCCGGACACCCTCTCGCACCAAGAGGAGAGTCCCTTCTCCAAGTCCCCAAGGTCCCGGGTCTTCCAATTTGGGCAACGAAACTTTTGACCAGATGATGAGCACTCTCCTTGCTATGAAGGCCTCGGCGAGAGATGTGCTAAAGCGCATGGCAGCGGAGCACCAGGTAATGTTACCTAATATCTCTTCTTATCCATCTAGTCCCCAAATGCCGAGTATAATTTGTTGAAATTGTGCTCGGTATTCTGCGCGATAATCGGCTTGCCATGATACCCGACTAATTCTCATACTTTTGTTTCTCACAGGCACAGGCCACCCGGTCTGATGAACTTTTGCTCAAGACCGAACAACTGCTGCTTGCCGAGGTAAAGCGGAGAGAGGCCCTTGAGGATGAGGTGGAAACTTTGAAGAAAAATGTTTCCAAATATAAGAAAAGGTGCACCACTGCTCGGACCGCCCTGAAAAAGTTGTCGGAGCAAATTACTGATACTTATCGTATCTTGCTTAGTAAGTTTCTTGCTGCTGAATACTTTCACGCCTCTTATCTTGTTACATGATACTCGGAATTACTGATATGGCCTTTCTTTGCTTCAACTGCAGGTGCTAACCTTGCAACCCCAGAAGATGATGCTGTTGCAAAGGCTAAAACTTTAAAGATTGTGCTCAGGACTTTCTTTGCCGGCACCAAGTATATATTAGATGCCGTGAAGTGGCCGACTGAGGTATATCCGGGTGAAGAAAATCTTATCCAAGCTTGCTCCACAGTGCCTGCATGGATCGAGATCTGGAAACGCTCGGCATGCCGGATTGGTATGACCCGGGCCTTTGCGCTGGCAAAGGCTTATTTTCCTAAGCTTGAGCCGGCAAAAGTGATATCCGGGTTTCCAGAATTCAAAGCAGACGGCTCCAAGTTTGGGCCCAAGGACTTCAAGGCCATACAATCCGCAGTGCGTCACTCGGCAACCGCTTTGGCCGATAGTATGGATCTGGGGACGCTTATGAGTTCGTACGATGCTGAAGGCAAAATCATGAAGGAGGAAGCACCCCCACCCTTCGACATTTTGGAAAAATGGGCTGCCGATTCGGCCAGGAAGAGGGAGGCCGAGTTAGGATCGGAGCCAACCACTTCTACACCGGCTGTCCTCCCGCCTGTCCGTCCTGATGCGAAGAACCCGGGTGATGATGCCGGGAGAGCTGCGGAGCAAGCCCAGGACCAAGACCCGGAGGGCAAGGGCAAGGGTGTGGACCCTACTCAAGGAGCCGAGTAAACAAATGCTATCACGATACCTTGGTCGTTTCGCTGCTCTTGTTCGAAACAAATATTCTTTTGTCGGTGCATCTATGCACCTTTGATACTAGTACCAAGATTTGTAACGTACTTTAATTTCTTGATATACCTCGTGCCTCTTCTGGCCTCTCGATGAACTTGATATTTATCTGGTTTGTGAGCTTATTCTCGATATCCGGCTTTCCTTATGGTTCCTTTTGTGAGACTCGGTTTCCGAGCATCGTGGGTTCTGACAGGCGGACTTTTCTCTAAGTCCCCAAGTCCCCAAGACTCGGATGTTAGGGTTTTTTGAGCTTAGTAACAACTTGTTTCTGTTTCAAAATCCCCAGTCCCCAAGGCCTGAAATCCGAGTCTGGTATGTGTGGTCTTTTCCAGAGAACAAATTATTTTTACTAAGCCCAAGCCCTAGAGCCGTTTCACGTGAGTATTGAAGTTATGCTTGATAAACGTTGAGTTTCCCGCTATTAGCCTTATGCTCTGCATAACTTGTGGTTTAGATGACCCTTTTGACAATCTTGTACTATAAGCCGGCTTTCGCGTGGATATCATGTTGTTACATCTATACGAAAACAGGGTCAGGCAAGTCCCATTGGGCTTCATGGCTGATTGTAATCGTAAGCGAGCAAATCATGCCACTTTAGTGCGAGTCACATCGAGCTTAAGTAAGAAAAGTCAAGAAAATTTGGCTCCTTTGTCCGGTTATAAGATTGCAGCCGTACTCGTTTGCGAGTAATCGGACCGTATAACTCATAGGCATCAAGGCCGGGTCTTTGAGTTTGTAACTGTGCTATTCAAGCAATCAGCCCTCAAGACCTATATATATGCAACATACTTGATGATACTGATGTACTGATAGCAATAAATAATGCTTACCTGTAACCGAAGTAAAGATCATAAAATAAGACTTGATAACCATCTCTTTATTGATACGAGAAAGTTTTGGGTCAGCAGGCCGCCTCATTAAAAACCTTCCAGTCCCCTTAGGTACCCTGGATAGGAAAAGAGTGCGTCTGGAACCTGCTGCCCGTTACATTGCTTAATTCTTCTTGGGATTCTGTCCGGAACTGACGTAATCGATGCATATTCTCCACTTGTTGATCTTTCTTACTATGAGTACCGGGTTTGCCAGCCAATCCGGATAAGGCGTTTCCATGACGCGGCTGGCTGTGAACGGCTGCGCAATTTCTTCTCTTGTGGTGGGTTGTTTGAGTGAATCACCCTTGATGAAAGCCACCATCTTGGTATCTCGTGCTGCCTTGAGTTTTGCCCTTTCGCCTTCAGTACTCGGCTTTTTCAAGGCTATTCTGTCATCCGAGTCTGCTTGAGCCCGGTAATATTTGAGTTCCTCTTTTCTACAAGCTTGTTCAGCCATTGCCGCATCTCCTTCCTCGCACTCAGCCGCTATGTCCCGGCTTCCATGTATAGTGATGGTCTGTTTAGGACCCGGGATTTTTAGCTGTAGGTACACGTAACACGGCCTAGCCATGAATTTAGCATAAGCCGGTCTTCCGAACAGCGCGTGATAAGGACTGCGCAACCTGACCACCTCGAAAGTGAGCCACTCAACTCGATAATTGTCCTTTGATTCCCCAAAAGCTACTTCCAATGCGATTTTTCCTTCGGGGCACGCTGAATGACCCGGTACTATCCCATGAAAAATTGTTGAACTTTTTTGTAGCTGAGACTCCTTGAGACCCATGCGTAGAAAGGTTTCCCAATATAGTATATTGATGCTACTTCCACCGTCCATCAGGACCTTTTCAACTCATAACCATTGACCTGTGGTGCAACTACCAATGCCAAGACTCCCGGGTGTTCTATTCTTTCCGGGTGATCCCTTCTGCTCCGTGTTACGTCCTGTTCTGACCACCTCAGGTATCTCGGAACAGCCGAAGACACCGAGTTTACCGCCTGTTTCAGTATCTTCTTGTCCTTGTTGGAACTTCCTGTAGTATGCACGTGATATTGACCCAACTGCTTGGGGTTGGCCTGGAAACCTCCAGCTCCCCCTTGGTTGTTACCTTGATTTCCGGCTGCCGGGTTACCGGCTGGGGGCGGGCCGTTGCCCGGGTTTCCACCTGGACCTGGTCCTCCTCCCCGACCTGCACCTCGCATGGCTCTGTTCACTTCTTCATTCTTCCACCTTTGTAAGTCGGCGCACTGCTCCAAGGAGTGGTTAGCTGGCCTACCGTTCCTGCTGTGCTTCGGGCATGCCATTCTGAAGATGTCCCGATTATTACTCGGCCTTGGTGGCCCTTGATAGTTTCCTCCATTGTGATTCCCAGTATTGAAATTTCCTTCTGCCCTGGGTCTTGAAGATCCGGCTTCAGTGTTGGCGACAAACTCGGAGCCTCCCTCAAACGGGCGCTTGTTCTGGCTGTTGTTACCCGGCGCTGATCCGTTGCCGGTTCTTCCATTGTTACTTGTGTTTGCTTTTGCTTTTTTATCATCAGTTTCCTCTTCCGTAGTGTCCGTTGCGGCATGTTTATTGCATGCATCCATCAGTTCTCCCATCGTAACCTCTGAAGCATTCCGACTAGATTTCATGCGAGTTAATTTCTGTACTAAAGGTGTGTACTTGCAGGTCTTTGCCATAGCTTGCAGCGCATCCTTAGGCTGAATATCTGTAGATGAATGAAGTATTTCCATAACCCGACGCACCCAGCTGCGCGCCGATTCTCCCTTCTTCTGAACGCATCGCTCTAGGTCATCAATAGTGAATAACTTTCTGCACGTCCCGTGAAAGTGCTTAATAAACGCAGTTTTCAATTCTCCCCATGATTTGATAGATCCTTCCGGTAGATTGGTGAACCATAACTTTGCTGCTCCCTCTGACATCATTAGATACATGAATTTGGCTTGAAGATTCTCGGACGCATTGCGAATCGACATGGCCATCTCATAACTGCTCAACCATGTTTCCGGATCCATAGTCGGCTCATAATTCACTACTTTACCCGGTTCTTTGAATTTTTCCGGGTAAGGTTCAACCCTGATGCTATCCGAAAGACACTTAGGTCCTGCAAGAATGGTCGAAGCTGGTCTTACTCGGAAAACGTGTGATCCTGCAGGGGGTACAGCTGGTCGCGGTACTGCTGGTATCCCATGTACCGCAGATCCAACCACGGCTCTCCTGGCTCTAGAACTGTCCACGATGGCCTGTGCTGCTGATGCTGCTGGTACTGCCTGAATGTGTGGAGGAGGCGGCATTTGCTGCTGCTCTTCCCTCCGCCGTGCCGAACTTGTCTGGATATTTCCCGCATTACCTTGCTGTTGGCTGACATATGGTGTCCCATGCATCCCGCTTCTGTGATCCGGGTAATTAACCTGTTGTGCCACCGCGGTGCGCGGCATATCTATCGCCCGCCGGGTCTCCTCTGCGTGGGGTGACTCTCTCACAGGAATTTGATTCAGTGCAAGCGTTGCCGCGTACACGTTGTCCATGGGATTGTTGTAATGACCCGCTGGTGTACGAAAATGTGATGGTGGTGGTGGTGGTGGTGGCGGTACAGTATTGCCGGTAGTAACTCCAGTCTGTGGTACAGGTAACCCGGCTTGCGTGTCTACCGGTTGTACTCCTCCGGTTGTTGGCTGAGGGGCAGTTCCTTGATTTGCCGCTGGGATCGGCTGATCCTGAGGCGTGATAAATAGCGCAGCCGGGTTTATGACTCCTCCCAATGCTGGCAATCTGGTTTGGTGCCTTTGATGTATTCTAGTCGTTTCCTCTCGGAGCCGGGTTTCCAGTGCATCCAGCTCGTGTTGTCGTGTGGCCATCTCTTGTCTTTCTGCTTCTACTTGCCTTCTCTGCTGCTCCAATGCACGACGGGCTACGTCCAAATCCCTAACACGTTCCGCCGCGTTCTCTGGAGTGATAACTGTGGCAAGAACTATCGGATCTAGGATCAGATTGTTGTCGAACAGGGCCGGATGTTGTGGATTGGAAGGACCCGCTCCTGGTGTCCGGTTTGCTAGGAATCCAAACGTGTTCGCGTGTAACTCGTTTTCTGGCGCTTGACTGGTAACTGATGCCGACTCTCCGTCAACCTGGGCCAAAACCGTGTTCCCGTTAGCCGGTCCTTGCCGCCGGGTCAATGCTTGTGCTGTCCCGGCTGCGGCCGCGGTTACGTTCTCTTGGTTGAGATTGGTCGCGGGAGCCGTGTAAACCGCAACCCGGCGCACAATGCTTGGCGTGAATCCATACGGTTCCTCTTCGCTGCTGTGTTCCTCGTACCGGTTCTCCAGTAGATGCAGGATAGATTCGGTATCATCTTCTTTCTCGACCCGGCCATGCGGGGTCCATGCCGGCTCCTCCGGCTGTTCCCACTTCGTGGTGGGCTCTTCTGTCGGGTTTGTTGTCCCAACTGATTCTTCTCCGTCTGATTGGATATAGCTGGTCTTCCCTGACACAGAATCAAACCCAAAGTCGTCAGGGATCGAACCGGAAGTACGTACCATACCGATGAAGACGCTGATCTGGCCGATTGTCATGACAGATCCGGATTCGAGGTGATCTGACTCTGGCCCCCAGCCGGAATCGTCCACCATCTTCTCTCCTTCGTGGTCGATGTAGATCTCGCCGATGACTAGATTCTCCATGCTCTTCCGAGCTTCTCCCGTGATGTAAACACCTTTGGACGCAGGCCCCACGGTGGGCGCCAACTGTCGTGGGATAATCACGGCAGACGTTACCGGGGGTAACTGATCTTGGGGCAAGACGACACAGGCGTTTGGGAGAGGGTTTAGCTCAGAGGAAAACATGATGGAACTCGATCTGGTAGCCGGCAATCAAGTCGCCGAGTCTCCGATCTCGATATATTGACTTAACTCTCATGTTACACTGGATGCTCGATATCAAGCGATATTGCTAGGGCTCTTGGATCTCTTCTAACTAGACCTAGGGGCGGGTTTATAAAGCACCCGGACCCCTTGGCTTGCCCTCCAAGGCGCACCTTGAGTCCTACCCGGTCACTGCATATTAAACCCTAACTTTCCTTACCGTAACCCACAATCCGGGTTACGAAACCTACAATCTTGGGCCTTCTAGAAGGTCTTTTATCCTTAGCCGGATCTCGTGCAGCGTCCTTGGGGCCGAATTACACCTTGGAGTTAGCCTACCGGGTTATTATCCCTCCATCACTCTCCACCGCCGCCACCCCTCTCTTCCTCTGTTTTCTTTTCCTTCTCAGAACTTTCTGAACCGAGGGAGAGCCTCCATGGCCAGAATTGGAGCTTCGTTGTGTGGATGATGTGGGTGCTGTGCAAGACCGGCGAGGGTGAGAATGGAACTGCCGCACCATCCTCTTCGCCATCGCAGAAGCACGGAGTCTGGAGGTGCCTGGATTGACGGTACCGTCGAGATCTTCTCGGCGACCACCACCGTTTCTCCATCCCCTGCATCCCGTCACCATGGGTGCCTCCCCGAGCACGCCCGCGATCTCGAGCCCCTAGGTGAGCCTATGTCCTCCGGGACACCCTCCTGCATCTCCCCATCTGCTCTGGGTGCGTGCCTTCGAGCAACACCGTTCTATCTGCGTTCAGGTCGCCGTCGATCGTTGTTCCATGTCAGGGTCCCGTGTAGTACCTTCAGTTTCGTCAGATAACACTGGGCGTTTACACTCCATCTTAGTTCGATCTGTTTCTATTCACAAGAACGCACACATCGCAGAGGTTCGAATCCCTGCGGACGCAATTGCCCCCCCCCTTTTTCCCAATTTACTGCGCACCGCTGAGCCCCACCCGTCATTGACCCCGGAGGACACCTCACCTGCCATCCGCGCATCATCAGCGCTCGCGTGGCACAGGGCCCGCATGTCATCCGCTCCGGCTACCTCCACGTCGGTGCGACCAGATCCAGATCTGGATCCAAAATTTTGCACCTGGGCCCCTGCTTTTCTATGTTTTGCACCGGGGCCCTTCCATACTCTGTTTCCATCACGAACAAGTACCAGTTTTTACAGAAAACACCCAAAACTTCAAATGCCTATATCTTTTGTTTTACTAATCCAAATCACACAAACTTTATGTCTATTTTTATCAGAAAAATGCAAGGAATATTAATATGCCATCCATGTTCATGTTTGCATCTTTCATCTTGAATTTTAGTAGTGTTATGCATGTGCACCTAAATAACAAACATGGAATGTGTTGGGGTGCTCAATTAAATTGGTCCCTATTCCATTTAATTTGGTCTAGCTCACATATTATTTGTTTTCCATGCTAATCAACATTTAATTTTATGGTTAGATAAAACAACTTAAATCTATAATTAATCGTTGGGATTCCGATTCCATTTAAATTGGTTTAGTTGCATCCTCACATGCCATGCATCTATATCTTGAGCATGCTGGATCTTTTGCCGTAGTAGTAATTGTTGCATACGGTGTTTCTTCTAGTGCTTTGCTTCTTCGCGGATATGACGTTGAGATGATGTGAGCAACGACAAGTTCTGCTACCTCTACAAGCTGGATTCCATGCAAGCTTTACTCACTTGCTACCTATGGCTACCGTTTCTCACTTGTTACCGATTCTTTCCGTTGTCTTTATTCTAGCCTTATAATTCGATGCTTGTGTCTCGATCCTATCATGTGGTTACCTTGCAGCCATGATATAGCCTTCCCTCCAGTACCTATTAACTGTTGCTTGTTTACCTTGTTGTCCCTCGTGTCGTAGTTGCATGCTTAGTGTTGTTTGCGCTCGAGTCTTGTTGTTCTTTGTCCCGTCACTTGTTTAGTATGATAGTTGGTTTTAAATTTTAATAAACATCATGTTAATGTTTGGGGTAATAATAATTTGATGATAAGGCACCGGCAGGAGGCCCGACGTGGTTTTGGAGCCTGCTAGTGTCGAACTTAGGAAAAGAGTCTTTTCCTCTGATCCATGATGAGCGCGCTAACCGCATGTGGGTGGTGAGTATAGGCACTCCCCTTGATCTATTACTTGAGCTGCTGTTCATCCAGGGACCACACTTAGTTCGGGCTTTCCATTTGACACGATGCCTTGCAGGTACGAGCCCATGGTGCTACGGTGACCTGATGTAGTCGTTGCGGTTAAGGGAGACACGTTCTTAGAGTGTTATGAAGGTCCTGTTTCGGGAACCGTGCGCTCAAATTTACCCGTGGTGCCTTGGATGTGCAGTGGTGATAGGAAAGGTCGAGTTGAGATATCCTGCCTTTGTGGTTGTGGATTGATCGAACATGTACGGGTACTGTAGCGCACCCTGCAGGGATAAATCTTGTCGAGAAGCCGTGTTGTCCGTGGTTGTGTGGCAACTTGGTGAAAGTGCTGGCTAACAAGTACTCAGACAACTTACACCTAATGATGATAAATTGAATAGTAATATAGACATACCTTCACCATATTATAAATGTCATCTTAATCAACTGTGTGAGTTTCCTTGAGTTGCCTTCTTCTAGGGGGTGAATCCTGGATGGGTTTGCTTTGGTGAGTAGTTGTAGTTGGTTTCGTCGCGCTTTCTCCTCCCTTTCTAATAGACGAGAGTTGTAGCGTGTCTCTGTAGATTGCTTAGTGCTGCCCGCTGCCGCTTCATTACAACAACTCCTTCCTTTGTACCCAAAGTATTTGTATCTTGTGATGACTGGTTGCACTTGTATCTTGTGAGTATTGCTTGCCATTGTCGGTACATTCAAAGTACTGACCCCATGACTCGGGGCTGTATTCATAATGCAGTCAGCAGGTTTGAAGTTGATGACGTTACCTTGGTAATCTCTCCGGCTTGGCCTGGGCAGGGATTGGACGCCATCGGTTATCTTCAGGACTCTTAGTCCAATTTGTATCTTGTCCGTAGTCGGATGCTATTTCGTATTCCGCTGTTATTTGGATCTTTGTATTGTATCAGTTGTATTCTTGACTCGTTTGAGTCGTCTTGTATATATCTCTTCTGTTGTTGTTGTGGATTATTCGTGAACTCTTGTAATGATTACCGAAAGTTGACAACCCGGGATCGGTATTATGCGGATTATGGCGGGAACGCTAAAATCCCCATAGTACCCGATCCAGGGGCGTCACATCCAGGTACGGGAACTCGTGGGTCTCCTGGATCCCAAAACGTCCAATCGCCAATGGCTCCCCAACTTTCTCACCCGCTGGAGCTTGCTCCCGGTGAATCTTCACCTGGAAGATAGCCTTCCACAACCCCCAATGTGGGTGAATGCCAAGAAAGTATTCACACAGAATGATGAAGCACGAAATATGCTGAACCGCGTTGGGAGGAAGATCAGGCAGCTGTATGCCATAGACATACAGTAGCCCGAGAAGGAACGGGTGGAGAGGAAACGACAAACCTCGGACGACGTGCTCTGAGAAGGCAACGTGCTCGTTGGTGCGTGGGCTGGGCACCTCCTCTCCCTTCGTCGGCACTCGCACGCGCCCGGAGTCTTCTGGAGGAAGTTGTCCCTCCCTCTGCATCGCGGAGATGCTCTTCTTCATTACGATTGACGGGCCCCATTCGCCGGACCGGCCACGGAAGCGCTGGCCACATCCTTGCCGGAAGTCGCGGTCGTGGATCGTTTGTTCTTCCCTGGCGCCATTGGAGCTCGTTCTCGCTTAGGAAGGTGGGAGCGCTAGAGGAAGAAGAAGATGAATAGAGCCGGAGAAAGTAAGTTTTCCCTAAGGCCCACTCTTTATACTGTCGTCGGGCCACCGTGAGTCGTTGATCTGCATGGAAGAGGCACACGTGGCGCGCATCCCGGTTGCCACGCGCCAGACTGAAACGAAGGGGCGGAGGGAGGTTACCCCGCACGATCTTTAACGCAAGATTGTGCGTAATTACTGCACGTCCAGCGGGAAAACCGGCGCACAACGGCACGTCTCCGGTCAAAAGCTGACAAAATGGGCCCTACGTGCCCTGCCCCACTGCGTCACGTCCCATCGGGAGCATGCGAGTGCGCGGTGACGTCATCGCACACCTCACGACACGAAATTTCTTTCGTAAGAACCTAGAAGAAAAGCTCACCTTGCTCGAGGATTGTAAAATAGAAACAACTCGCCATTATCAGAGACAAAAGGCAGCACTCGCCACACAGCTAGGAGAAAATCACGAGTACGCAGCTCCCGCAAATACCACAACTCCATATTATGATCTATGAACACATCACTCAAGAAAGCCCGGGTCGTTCGGCCGTCGAGGTAATCCGAATGATGTATTCTTTGAATACGAAGGTAAGACCCAAGGATCTATCCCATGGTCCTGGAATTGCACTCGAGCTGCGTCCTCCAGTAAACTCTGCGTGTCAACGACACGAAGAAAAAACCTAGCGTACGCTCCGGGTGCCCCTTTAAGGTTAAATTCGACTCAATAAGTCCTCCGCGGCCTAGTCACAATGATCACCTAGCCAGATTCGAGTCGGAGGTCTCGAGTCCGTGTAGGCCAGAACTGTTTTTGCCCGAGAGCAACTAATTGGCCCTGATCTCTCGGGAGAGCCAAGCGACTGAGCCACACCCTTCTGTGAAAAAGCTGACGCGAGGCGAATTTATCGCTCGATACTCAAGTATATTCTATACAGGGTACATGCCCTTTAAGCGAAAAGCTTGATTGACCAGAAGCAAGCCTTTGAGTGTTTACTCGACTATTCTAAGTCGAACAAACACTCGGGGGCTACTGACGTGGGGATGACTCCCGGGCCTATCGGATGAGCCTACCCGGTCTGAGGCCCAGCACTAAAGCACAGTACAAAGGGCTACCCCGTGGTTCTAGAAGGTCCAGTAGCGGCCCACCCACAAGACTTGCGGGTCAAGATGGAAGGTTTCCACCGACTAGGACTAGGATTTGTGACCTCCCCGGGTACGACTTGAGACCCAACCCCCTATTTAAGGGCTGGGAGAGCCACCTGAGGGGGGACATCTAATCTAGGTTTTCACCATTGAAGCCGCAACTCGAGATCCAATCTTTCGACCTGCACACCCACCATTGTAAGGGATCACCATAATACAAAGACAGACAAGCAGGAGTAAGGGTATCACCTCTACGAGGGCCCCGAACCTGGGTAAATTGTGCCCCTGTTAGTCGTCGTATCCGTCAGTGCCTATATTGTTCCTCTACTCGAAACCCTACCGGCTCACCCGAGAAATTTGTTGATATGAGTAATCGACACATCGCTCCCGAGACGGAGGCTCAAAAGGCACCGCGCGCCCGACAGAGGGAACATGATGCGGTAGAGACAACGACGCTCCTCAGTCCCATGTTTCGATTCTCTGGCATACCGCCATTCATCCTCTGATCAAGTTTCCGGATGAATTTGTATCCCCGACGATCAGGTTTGTCCGTTTGTGACGAACTATGCCCCCACTTTGATGAACTTGTAACCATCGAACTAAGTTTTATTATTATGTTGAACTATCTGAACGTGGATGATCTACATTGCATTGTTAATTATGGTTTGGGGGTGGAAATTTGGGGATTATGGTTGGAGGACACACCTTTTGGGGGTTGGGTGGCCACTGTCCGCGGACAGTTTGGGGGCCAAATTTGGGGTCTCCGGATGAAGATGCTCTGAAACCATAACCCTAAGATCAGGAACGGAGCCCTCCTACCAACTGGTCCGAGATCCTCCCGCCTCCATGGGCCGTAGGCCACAAAAGTGAGGCAAATTGGCAGCGGCACCGATAGGAGGTAGAAGAAACATAATCGATTGTGTGTATTCCTTTGGGGCAAAGGGGTAACTACCATGTACCTGTCATCAATATTTAGACACACCATCGCCCCCTACATCGTTGATTAGGACCGTAAAGAAGAATCTCGTCGAGGTAAGTTGATTGAATCAATGGAGCGGTGGCAGCGGAAGGCTTATCGTCGGGGAAAGTTGATGGAATCAATGGAGCCAGGGGTAGTAAGAAGAAACATCGAATCCCGAGTGGTTCAGAAGATTCGGCAACGACTGCTTAGCAGCCCTTCCCGACCCAATGAATGCAATGAGCTTCAACAACTGAGAGCTTAGGAACCCATCGACTGTTAGAGAACTTCACAAGATCGTGAAGCAAGAAGGTCCCTCCCTCTTGTTTGTCATGAAAAATAAAATCAGAGGGAAGCGAGTGGAGGCCTTGAGGACCTCACTGGGTTTTTCTTATTGTTTTGTTGTCGATAGAGACGTCTTAGTGGTGGAATTGGCTTGTTCTGGAATGAGATGTAACTATTGATAAAAAAAACTACAGCCAATGGCACATTGATGCAACTGTCAGGTGGAAAGATCATGATCTATTACCGTGGAGATTTATTGGCTTCTACGAGGAGCCGCAAGCGGAGAACCGTTTCTAGAATTGGATTTTTCTCCATACTCTGTACGCAGAGGAACACTTAAGTGTTTGAGAGAGACCAGCGTGGAAAATGCAAGCGTTCCGAGAAGTCGTTGGTTTTTTCTATTTTCAAGATTTGGGGTGGCGAGGTGTACCCTTCACATGGGATAATATGCAACAAGGGGAATAAAAACTTAAGGCGAGGTTGGGCCGGGCTTTGGCCAATCCCTCCTTCCTTAACTCATTTGCATACTCAAGTGTGAAGCATATCAGTTGATTGGTCTCAGATCATTGCTATGTTGTTGCGGAATTGAGAGTCGCACGGGAAAATTCTTGGCCTCGGGGTCCTCGCTCTTTATGTTACAAAATTGTTTCGCAGACTCATGAAGGGGTTCTGGCCAGGGAGGATTGACAGACGTAGTGCAAGCATTCACAACCGTGCAACATGCACTCAGCTCCTGGGTGAACGGGAGTTTGGAAATCTGAGTAAAAAGGTTCATAAATTACAGAAAAAACTGGAGTGCATACGGGGACGGTAATTAGGTCGTGGCCCCGTGGAGGAAGAGATTTCGGTGGCAGCACATCTACGTGGAACACTCAAACAAAAAGAAATTTGGATGCATCAATAGTTCTGAGTGTTGTGGCTACGTGAAGGCGAGCGAAAAACAAGCTATTTCCATGCGCAGGCTGCGCATCGAAAAGGGTTAATCGGATTACCTCCCTTGAATGAGCAGATGTGCAGTTATGTGACGACCTCGAGGAGGTGAAGTACAAAATATCAAGTTTCTACCAAAATTTGTACCAATCTCAAGGGTACGATAATATGTTTGAAATTCTAGAGGTGGTTACACCTCGTGTTACTGAATCTATGAATGCTACTCTTGAGAAAACATTTATAGTAGAGGAGGTCAACATCGCCCTTTTCCATATGGCTCCGTTGAAAACACCGGGTGTGGACGGTTTTATTGCTGGCTTCTAGAGTCACTGAGATCTTTGCAGCGAGGATTTCTCAAGGGCCCTTTTGGATTTTCTTCATGGTGTGGAGCTGCCTTCGGGGTTGAATGACACATCCATCACACTTATCCAGAAGGTGCGCAATCCACAAAGGATCACTCAATACCGACTGACAACTCTCTATCAGTTTTATACAAGATTGCAGCTAAGGTTTGCACTAATAGACCAAGAGGTGTAATGGATGACATCATCGGTCCATAGGAAAGTGCCTTCGTCCCTGGCCGACTAATTACCGATATTTGCCTATGAAAGCATTCATACGATGAGGAGAAGGGGAGGGGCGAGAATTCTTCTTGTGCAGTCAAACTGGACATGCTTAAAGCGTATAACAGGGTGGAATGGCACTATTTGGAAGCTATTTTAACCAAATTGGGTTTCTGTGACAGTTTTGTTCGACTAATAATGGAATGTGTTTCTTAGTTTGATTTGCAGTTAAAGTAAGGGAATCTATCATCTTGTTTAATACTGTAGAGGGGGTTACGACAGAGTGACCCCTTGTCACCGTTTCTTTTCCTCTATTGTGCTCAAGGTCTCACAACATTACTCAAAAACTATGGAGGAATAAATTTTGACCAGGGCATTCGGGTAAGCTATCACTCTCCTTGGGCAAGTCATGTATTATTTGCCGATGACAGTTTGATTTTCATGAAGTCCAACTTGCAAAACACGGATAGACTCAATGAAATTTTGAGGATTTATGCGGATTGTTCCGGCCAGGAAGTCAGTCATGATAAGAGTTTGATTTATTACTCACCAAATTCTTCTGATATAGTATGCACGGATATGAAATTGGCCTTGGGTGTCATAGTGGAAGCATTTTCAGAGAGGTATCTTGGTTTGACAACTACGGTTGGTAGCATAACGAGTGGCACGTTCGATCACATTGGCGAGCGGCGCAGGGGAAGATAGTGGGTTGCGTGTAGGAGAAAAAATTTCTCCATGCATGCCACGCAACCGCCAAGATCTAGCTATGTAGATACAAGTGAATACTAATTTCAAGACCTAGTTCTTGAAATCGTGTACCAATCATCATAGAAGTGGAAGATGTGTTGTGACGATGCCGATGAAGCCTGTAGAAGATCCTCACGCACAAGCCTGTGGGTGAGGATGTTGTCGACTCCCCGTATTCGGTACCTTGATCCTGTAGAGTGAGGGTCTCACGTGTTACCCCTCTCAGAGTATGCACATATACGTCAGGGCCAATTCTGCACTGTTTCGCCATCGAGTATTTGATGATGCAGGTGTATATAAAGATGGAGTTCTCAACACATGAGATAGAGAGAGTAATTAGAAGTTATATCTAATTGGAAGAGGACACCTCAAAAATCCAATTATAAGAAAATCTATTTCAATTATATGGGCTCTAATGAGAAGTTCTAATTAGACCCTCTAATTCTACTAGAGAAAGAGAGACTTGCTCACAAAATTATGATTTAGATCTAGCCTTGGGGGCCCTTCATAGTTCGAGGAGAGGGAGACATACCAAAAGGGGGGAGGAGTTCTTGTTGGTCTAGGAGGAGGGGCTAGTCTCACGAAGAGGTGGCCGCACCCACTCTCCTAGCACAACTCGGATTGGACACCATATGGAGTCCAACTCCAACTCCCTTTTTACTTTTTCTTTTCTCCTTTTTTTATCTCCAGTAAAATTCAGGAAAAATACTTGGATCTCAAGTACCAATGCGTGGTGCCCTGGGGCCCACTTGGAAGCCCCTAAAATAGGTGCAGCCATGAGGGGCATTCCTGCCCCCCCCTCCGGCACCCACTTCTTGGTTTTTGTACGAAACTCTTCCGGAACCATATGACCCCTTTAGACAAAATCATTGATATTATCTAACAATGTCGAAAATATATTTACAACACTCTGGGACATCTCATGCCCTCTTGCACTTGCTCTGTAAATCGTGTAGCCTCAATTTCTCTTTTAGAACAACTCCGGACTAAATTCCGGTAGCAATAGAAACCGTTTCTATTACTCAGGGACATCCAATGCCCTCGATAAAAATTCTCCCCGGTATATAAAATATATCTACACGCAGAAAACCCGTTCCGATGATACTCCTAGTTGATCCGTACCTATTAATATACATATAAGTCAGCCCTAACTTAAGTGTGTTTCCCCTACAGGTTCTATAGTGTGTGGACATGAAACTGGAAACTTTTTCCTTTTTTTCAATAATCAATAGCGGGGTCATGGACGCCCAAATTGACTACCACATACTATACGAATAACTGCTGAACTTGTTGGTCATTATACATTTTTTCCATTACCACGATACCAAACTTACCCGAGAATATGGATCCCGGTATTGTCGTGAAACAATCTCTGTTTCACTATAACTTTGTCTTGTATCGTTAACCAGTAATTGTTTCTTTTACTCATTACTGTATTATGATATCCCACATGATTTATCAACATCATGTATTGTCTGAAGAACTTACAAATATCAAGAATACCGAGTGGGCCTAGGAATGTATCTCTCTTTTTACGAAGGAGTAATTCCCATCTCACAACATCGAGGCAATATACTCCTTTAGAATTACCTAGTCGCTACCATTATGTTCACCCAGTTTATAGTGTGACTCTAGATAATACCAAAGTAAAACCTCCAGAATATATCACCCCCATAACCTCATGGTCAAATGACACATTGTAATATAACCGTGTTGTGATATGATACTAAGGACAAAGATGTCTTAATGGAATCTCTTAGCATATCAATCTACTTAGGGAATACCCAGCCATATTGTTCCTTTCTAAAAAATATGCTATTCATTGATACTGACATAAACAATGTATATGACCACGAAAACACAACCATCAAGCATCCAATGAATTAGTCGTAAAAGGCAACACTAGGGTTTGATATTATGTTCATGTTACTACACGTGAGCGTGAGTTTTCCTCTGAATCTCATATTCAGGAGCCACGTCACTTATAGCATAGTAATATGAACCATAATTATGAAACGGATGTAAAAGGCAACAGTCTCCCACTTGCACACGTGGCAATAATCTGTTTGTATAAGTCCATCAAATATCTAGAAGATGTAAGTGAACACCCATGCAAACATTGTGTTAGAGACATTTTTCATGAAACCCTTTTGAAGCTGTATATGTAAGGTCCGCACCAGAACCACTGTTCAAAGACACCTTCGATATGCATACATTCACGATCCCAGATCACACCAGTCATGAACAACATATCAAGTTGGCACACAGATACAATATCCATTACACGGTTGCAAAAACACTTACAAAGAGACATGGTCACATGACCAAGTCTAACACAACTGCCACGCAGGAAAAACACACAACACACACATCGGAAGACTAAACCCTCTAACGTAGTAGAGCCCAAGTCACGCCTTAACCTACATGCTGCTGACCGGGAGACGATCCTAGTTCGCAAAGCCATCAGCTCCGTACTCCTCCTCATAGATCTCCTTCTGAGACTCCTTCTCGATATCTGGCAAGTTGATACCAGGGACGAAACCAATATGAGTACATTTGAATGTACTCAGCAAGACATCCATCATGTAGCTTACCAAAATGCAAGTATGCTTATATGGTGTAATAGGTAGGCTATACATAGGGTTCACTATCAATGATATATGAAAGATATATCATAGTTGATTTTGAAAATATCTGTATCTTTGTTGAAGAAGATACTTCAAAATAAAATAGTATAGTTTTCTTTCTCTTGTAGATATCACATGTACAAGAGGTTTTATAAACTCATTTTGTAAAAGAAGGTTTTATCTTTTGCAAAACTTTTTGTAAAACAACTTCTGGCTTTTCATCATCAGTACCTCCACGATACAGGATTTCCTCCTTTCAGTACTTCATAAGTCACACACCTTTTTGAAAACTCCTTTTTGAAAACATTGACACAATGCTACCTACATGGCCATTCAACTGTCCATATCCGAGGACGCGGCTACTTCGAAATAGTTGTACTCTGCAGAGGTGTACACATCCACCAGATCCAGTACATCCGCCGTGAACAACCACGGACTGTAACAACAATATGTAAAGATCAGATAACTGATCCTAACCATCCACTATGTCCAAGATAGAATATGTCTATCTCTTCAGTTGGGCCTGGTTCCCCCGGCACCCTGTCCACCAGCGCCACGGCAAGGGACCCAACTGCTGCGACCGGAGGAGAAATTAATCCCACACTTTTTATGCCTATTTGAATTCATGACTGGCGGCATTTCGGTTCGAGGGACGTCACGCCCTTATAGCAACTTGAGATAGAACACACACTAACAAGAACAAACTTCAAGTTAAGCCCCGTGCCCATGTTGGGGTAAAGTGGCAGTACGGTAAAGGTTGTCCGGCGAAGACTAGGTTATGTGTCATTTTTGTAAAACACCATTTTCCCAAAAATGACCACTCCAACATTCCTCCGGTGAATAAGGCTCAGCCTTTTCTCCCGGTTTTCCATAAAGCCTTTGTTTTGTGAAAACATACTTTTAGAGTGTCCACTTAGGGACTAATACTTGTGATGGTAATAAATACCATATGGTGGCTATGGGCTTGGTAACACCAAGTATCAACTACTGGCGTAGTAATAGTATATATATAATAGTAGTAGTAGTATTCACTCAAAAATAGTTTTTGGAAATCAAGGTTTTGTAAAAAAAATCAGAAGTAAAACATGCATGATAGATAATGATAGTGTATTATAATAGCAAGCATCAGGATGGCTTGCCTTAAAACTCTTAGTGTCCCTGGTCTGGAAGTAGTTTGAACTTGACGCACAACTCCACAACTGCTTCTTCTTCTTCTTCGTTTTCTAGCGTCGTAAGCGAATAAAAGACACACACTCAGAACTAAAAGACAAACACTAAACTAAACAACACATACATCAAGCAAATGTATACTAGCGCAAACGCTCAAACGATATCGAGAAAACTACCTCACAAACTCTCAGGGTACAAAACTATCGTCAAACGCGCGTATGGTTGAGAAACCACATCCCACATCTTACATATACTATATGGAGTGGGTGTACCACTCTCATAATAAGACATTTAAGAATTAAAAATATAGCTTGTGGGTGCAAAATGTGAGGTTACTAAAATAATGCAATCAATCAAAGCAATACCCATGGAAGTGGGCATTAACAACACACAAGCAAACATCACCAAACAAGATCACTAATAAAATAATGCCTAGATAACAAGATACTATCTAAGCACAACAACCACACTTAGCACAACAATATCATAAGTACAATGCTCATGTTAAGGTAGTCACTCAGACAATTTCCAAATAGCAAACAACACACCACAAATCAATAAGCTAGTTATAGACTATGCTTATGTCTACTCATAGTTATGGAATCCATCAATCATGAAAATAAATAAACCAACCAGTATCTAAAATCAATGATAACAAGTCATAAAAATAATCTAAAACACAATCATCACTCAAGATAATGCTCCTATCAAATAATCATAAAAACATGACTCATTTAGCATACTAGTATGGAAAATTCTACACAAGCATGCTATAAGGAATACTTATATTCTACAACTATAGCACAAGCAAAACAAGATGTCATGGCATCATAACAGAAGTAATAACTTCCTAAACATGCTATAATAAAGCATACACTCATAAAATAAAAGATAACAATACTAGGGCAACTCATAATTTTCTAGTGGTGACACTAGTTCATCACTAGAGAAGCAACAATGCTACAAGGATTCTTAGCTCTAAACAAGCAATGCATGAATATAAAAATACCTACTAATAGCACACAAACCATACACATGCTAGTAAGCAATACCATAAAATAATCCTATGGGAACATCTACTAAGCAAGCATAAACAAATTCTAGTAACACATGCTTTTCTAAACAAGTAGCTAGCAAGCAAAACAAGTATAAACCACACAACCAGTAGCTATGAACTCAATGAAAGGTTAACTAAACCTTTTCAAAAATCCAAACACTCAATTGTAAATTATTCACAAACAATCTATTATACAAGGAATTATTCTATTAGCAAACAATTAAATCTAAGCAAACAATAGTGAAGCATTTCTTAACATGATACCCCTAAGGAATATTATGCTAACAAATAAATCACACCTAAACATACTAGTATTCACAAATAATAAATAAACTTTTCACTTGCATAAGTGAAACAAACAATCTATTTTCCATGGTGGAAAATAACAATCAATCATATAGTAAAACATGTTATTTTTACACACATGTATGGTTGGGGATTTTCATCCTCAACCAAGATGCAATGGGACCAGTGGGTTATGGGCCCACTAATACCAAGGAAAAATAGGTACAAAGCCTCTGGTCACACATGAAAAAATTAGTATGACAAAAATAAATAACACAAGGCTATCCATTCTAGTGAAAACAATACTAGTGCAAATAAACAACAAGACTTACACATGCTTTGCTATAAAATGACATGCAAGCTAACAGAGGCAATAACTTCAAAATAACAGTACCAAAATGGTACTGGATCCATTTCTATCATAGCCTAAACCTAGTCAATCAAGCACACAAAGATTTGGCTCACACAAATATTCCAAACAATAAAACTAGAAAATAACAATTGCTAGTTCTACTTCTATTTGACTTTCCAAACATGCACACACTTTCTAAGGTATATGTACTGCAAGATAACAACCTAATAACAAGTGGTAACAACTCTATACATGCTAGGAAACAAGATTTAAACAATCACACAATTCATTTTAAGCAAATACACACATACAAACAAAAACAGGAAAATGTTGTTTTCTAGATCTGCTCACCAAAATTATTCTAGAGCTCCAAAAATTAATCTGAGCTAGCATAAAAAATATCTAGTCAATATCAAACTCATCCAATTGGATTCACTTCAAAAATAATTTTTAAGCTCACTCTAAAAATCACAGAAGAGCCTACTCGACTTTTACCAAAATGGATGGTATTTCCATTTGGTAGCTCACCTTGATGTGAGGCCAAGTCCTATGGATAGATCTATTGAAGGGCTATCCAGAACATTTTAGTTTGACCAATTTGTTTACATATACAAAACGTTATGTTCAAAACACTCTCAAAGACACTCTGTGGAAAAACAGTCCTTGTGGCCAAAATATCAGTCCAATCTTAGATCTACAAATTTTATGTGGTTGAGAAAACATACTCTTAGGTTCATGATTTTTGGTAGATGTTATTTTGCAATTTTAGTATTTTTCACAGATCCAAAGTAAACATGAAGTTTCTGTCCAAAACTTAAAAAGAAAATCAAACAGATAGCGCGGGCTGGTTCTCTGCGGGCGCGGCCCAGCTAGGCTGCGGCGCGACCCAACTGCGCTCAGCGCGCGCGTGCGGGTGCGGGAACATGGCCGTTCAAGCGTGGCCGTAGATCTCGCGATCTACTGTCCCCGGCGTTCGTCTTCCTCTCACTCCTCTCCCTCTCTTCCTCGAGTACGGCCGGCGACAGGAGGGCTCGTGGTGGCTCACCGTGGGCTCGCGGAGGGGTGGCGCGGGCTTGGGGGAGATGGCTGGGGTCGAGGGCGTCGAGGGTAGCATTCGGTGGCGGCGGGCGCGGTCTCAGGCGGTGGCGCGGCACAGAGCGTCCACGGCGGCGAGGTCGACGGCGGCGGCGTTCCTGCGAGCAAGAGGCCATGGGGGCAAGTCAGGGAGGGTCGGGGGATTGTGGAGAAGCGATCCAGAGCAGAGAGGAGAGGTGGGAGGGGCTGGATCTTCCGTTACCACCTCGAGGCCGTGGTGGTCACCGGCGGCGAGCTCACGGCTCGTGCACGCTCCCAGGGGCTAGGCAGGGCTGGATCTCGAGCTGGGGAGTGTAGTGTGAGTGTGAGGAGTGGTGTGGGGGCAAGGGATAATCCAGAGGAGTCTTGTACTCGGGGGGCAAGGGTAGAATGGCCACGGGTGGGCTCGGGGTCATGTCAGTGAGCGGCATGAGGGCATCCAGGGGTGTTTTTGGTCACTTCCCTTCGTGCTCTGGATGTCCAAGGCTAAGACCACATGGGGGAAGGTCAATGCTGGCCCTTGGAGGAAATGGGAGGCAAGGGCCAGGTCAATTGGGTAAAAGTATGGGCTCCCATACCATTCCACATCACCCTCTTTCTCTCTCTAGGTTTCTTCATATCCAAGGCTTCTAGAAGCTAAGCAATGCATCCTGGCTCTAGTTAGTATTGTGGTAAACACATTTGACAAGGTTACTTTTCCAAATTTGCAAAGAAACACAAAGAAAACATCTGATCAAAAGTGTATCTCACACTGTTCAAAAATTCAGAAAATTCAGTCTAAGACTTAGAATTTTTTCTAAGTGTTGAAAACAGATTAAATGATCAAAAAGTTTGGTTTGTTTTCAAGGGTCAAATGTTTTCCAAAATTTGTTTTCAAAGTGGGAACTTGTTGACCATGTTATAAACTTTCAGAAACATCTTTTGAAAACAAATTTGAAATAGTTTAAGGCCATGAAAACAATGTGCAAAAAGGTGTACTTTCTGTTTTTCTCTGTTTTCCAAAAATGTATTTGTCTGCCTTAATTTTATACCACAAAGACAACAAGCAAAAGATAATTTTTATTAATCCAAAAATAAAACCAAGCTTATGTATTTGTAGTACATATATCAAGTAACAATTAAAAGTCAAGAAAACATAAAATAGCATTTTATAGCCTAGTGAAAACAAAGGTACAAAACAAGTACTTGGCTATATTTTCAGGAAATGTTTTTTTATAGAAAACTTAAAAGAAAACTTTCGTAAATCATTGTGAAACTTTGTTTTCTTAGATCCAATAAAGGTAAAAGTTTATTTTAAGATGCAAACCAGAATGATCCAAGTCTTGGAATAAAAATCCACTCAAGTAATAATAGGAAAACATCAGGAAAAATATAATAGAATTGTTTTCAGGAAAAACATTTGGTATTGGTTTTATCAAGCAACAAAACTTGTGTGGAAAATTTGATTAAGATCATAAACACATGTTAGTTTAAACAATCATGTTGTTAGAAAAAAAATTTGGCCCTAATTTTTCTCTTCTTGAGCACAGTACAAGAATCCAAAAAATGGGGTGTGACAGTATACACTATATGTATTATGCAGAAACTTTTTCTTTCATAATACCCCTTGATCATATGATCAACTACAGTCTAGGCTATTATAGGTGAAACCTTGGTGTTTCAACTAAGAATACAATTTCTCTGTTTATCATAGATCATCCTGCATGTTTTGTGAAATACCACACCTAGTCCATATGATAAAACCGATAGTCAAATACTATAAGTATTTAAATTCCTACACTTTACTGCTACTGTTGTATTGTTCGTAAACGTATCCTCAAAATTAATTAATCACTTCAGCCTTTGCTATATATAATCATAAGATTATATCTTAATCTTTGGTCAGTACTCATCACATAAGTACTACGTTATTTTATGTACTTATCTCATAAGTTATTTCTTATAATGTAACTCTTACATTACAAGTATATTCTCCACCTTTTTGAAGAAACATATTCAAAATAGTTTTATGGAGAATACTCACAATAATTTGGAGTTTAATTGAACTTTTGCCAAATTCAATTTTTCCGACAACTATTGTCTTTGCATTTGTTGACGGAATGCTAAAATTGAGGAATTTCTACTATGATCACAATGATAAATCATTTGATCATGCTCACCATTGTTTTACAACTTTGGATCTTGCATTTGAAATCTCATCTTCATTTAAGAACCCAGTTCTCCCAAGTTAGAAATTTTAATTTAAAACTCCGTGCATTTTCATTGATAGTATTTTATCAATTCACACCTAGGATTTAATCGTTTGTGAATTAATAACCTTACTATCACAAGTATCTTAGAAAATAATATTTTCAATGATGCATCATATCTATCAAACAAGTCCTTCAATGATTTCTAATTACTTAGACATCATCGAATAGCTCCCACTAACTTTAAAGAAAACAAGATTTATGTAATTTTCCGTGAAGTCAAAACAACTCTTGTTTACTTCGTAAACTACATTTCCACTCCAAAATTTTATACCAACCGGATTTTATTAGTATAAATGAATTAACCCTTGTATAATTATTACTGTATTTAACAAAACCCTCGACTTCTACTTAGTACACAAACTCGATAAATTCTCCTTCAAAGAAATTTGTTTTGTTAATTTCTCATACAGACTTATTATACAGATCGATAAAGGTTTGCTACACATCACAATATATTTAGTAGTCAACTCTTGATTTTGTCATAAAACTATTTAAGACAAAACAAGCTTTATGATCTCTTTATTCCAATAGGGATTCCTTCAAGTTTCTCAACTTGAGCTCGATGGTATTAAATACTTTTGACCCCAAGTCATTTGTATATTCTAGCCGTTTTTATTATCTTTACTTATTACATACACATCATTTATTCCAGTTGACTTGAGACCTTTAGGTGCACTCTTGGTTAAATGTTTTCTTGATAAGCAGCCATGCCTTAATCCGCAATGACTCTCGGTATTAGTCTAAAAGATTTGTCGATTGGAATTGTTTCCACTTGCACAACTCTGATAACTATTTCCGGATGTTCATTAATCCCTTCAAGAAGCACCATCCTCGCACTGAATACAACAAGGAAAAATTCCTTAAGAATCACATATCTCTAGCAACAAAACTTTGTTACTTATGTGGTGGTTTTACACAAGGATTTATAATATGAAATTGGAACAACAAACAAAGTATAACTTTGTTCTCCAAACTTAGGATCAAGTTTCAATATTTTAGAAACTTTTATATTCTAACACTAATGTGTCTCCTTATAGTTTATCTTTCAAAACTATGACATTTAGCAAATACAATAATTCTGCGCTAATATTATAACTTAAGTTACTATACTATTCTATGGGTAATACCAAATACTATTTGAAAAAGAAATCCTTCTTAGTGCTGACTTTGTCTCACTTAGTCAGATAATGTTTTGAAAACTTTCAAGACATCACTAAGACATCTTCTATATCTAAATAGGAGACCCCTACTATCTGATTTCTCTGGACATGCAAGTATGCCACGTCACTTCCGTCAGTTTCAATCCACCTCAGTTCGTTTCCGTTTTCCTGGCCGAACGGAACACACTTCTTCGTATATTTTATTTAGAGAACCATCGTATTGCTCTAGGCTCCAGCTCCATCCCACAAGCCCACGTACATCCCAAAGTACGTTCCTTGATTCTCACGTGGTGAATGTTTCTCTTCTCCAGCGAGACCTTCGGCCGAACAAATCTCCGTATTGACCTCTCTCAAGAAAAGAAAAAGGGAAACTCCATCAACTACAACCATCGAAGATTTGTGTTTCATCTTCCAAATCAACCGCATGACGACGCACTCACTTTCTCTCCCCATGATCTCCGCAAGAATCGGAAACTGATGAAGGTACCGGCGAGTTTACGCCCCCCCCCCCCCCCTTAAAATATGAGCTCCACCTTCACATCGGCTTTCCTCTCATCGCCATCCAGTGTAGGTGGGCTTCTTCCACACCGTGGATACCGTCACTGCCGCTGTTGAGCAACTCTCCCATGTTTTCTCCATGATCCATGTTTCGTCTTCACTGATTTGTACTTCCTCAGGTGCTCAACGACTCTAGCGCGGAAGCAGACACATCTTTGGACCACACCAAGGGCTTCTGTTCGGATCTGGGATTATAAGAAAAATAGTCCATGTTCTCAGGCTATTGATTGAAGTGGTACCATCTGCGGGATCCACGCATGCTTCACTGGAATAATATGGAGCCTTCTCTGTTGTCGTCTGTGGTTCGTTTCAGTCCTGATGCCATGTCAGTGTGCTCTTGCTCTAGGGTTTCCTTCACCGTTAGTCACAGATTGGAGCTGCCGCGAAGTTCCTGGCTACCTGAACAATGATTTCGTCCGAGCCTTCGAACATGTGGATTCAGCCGGCACTGGTGCCGCACTGAGTCATGTTCTTTTTCTTTTGCTGCAATTATTGATCCGCATGTCAGATTTGCATCGTCTCATTTCGTACGATATTCTTTTTTCTGTTCACAAAGGTTACAGTGAAGCATACCACATCGATGTGTTCATACTGAACATTTTTTCGTGTGTTTGCGTGGGGTATTTTCAGTTCCCACAGAAGATCGCGATAGGGATGTCATTCTCTGTTCGGAGTTCATGTCACATGTACTTTTCTGTCTACATACTTCGCTAAAGAAAATCTTGGTAAAAAAGTTATATCTTCTTTCACTCGGCCAGATGGACTATGTCTATGCATCATCACATGTATATTTTTTGTGTTCAACCTTATATTTATCTGGACTGAGAAATAGGATTCCAGTCATGTTTTACCATGACATACTTGAATTTTTTTTCTGATTTCTGGTCATCAATCTAATGATATTTATGCGTCATTTCTCCCTGGTTTCATGAAAAGCCTTGGTCTTTTGTTGGGCATACTAAAATTTGAGATCAAATTCATTTGCTTACAATGCTATTACAAATTTGTCGAGACTGGAGTAATAGAGGAGATACCCGCCAAAAAAAGTAATAGAGAAGGTACGGTATCGCAAGTACATTTTTGTATTCATATCGGTTGCTCAGTTCACATTTTTTTTTATTGTCTTCTAATGTTGTGGATACACTGTACTTACTCCAGAGATTGAAAAGATATTCCAGGTTGATGAAGATACACATTCGTGTTGATCTGCATCACTGAGCAGATTAAGGTACCGAAATTTATTTAGTATTTTGGGAGATTGTACAACTTACCATAACCTTCTATGTCAAACTAACTTCTGTTTTTCTGGCTTGGTACATACTACCATGTTTAGCCTCAACTTAATGTAATTTGTTCGGATTGCCAAAACACCTTCCAGTTGTATCGATGTGGTACTCATGTTTCTCCTCTAGAGGATGCACAATACACATCATCACTATAAATGCCCAGATTCCAAGTTAATAACATATGTTATCTTGACAATTAGCATATTATTTTTGAATTGTTTCTATTTATGAATTATTTTATACAATTGTTGTACTGTAACTTTGTAAATGACCATTCATTTCTTCAATACAAAATACTCTCTTGGAACCATTTACGATGTCTCTCTTGGTATGATTTACCTAATAGTTACTTATGTTTGATGGTTGCAAGACATGTATAACTTAGGTTGTTAGCATCTTAATGTACAACAATGCAATCATATATGTAAATATAGTTTGTTCTGGCCAAGTTTTATCGTACTAAACTTGATTGAAGGTCCTCGAATTTGCTACAAAAATAGTTTCAAATAATTCCCGCAACAACGCGTGGGGTATCTTCTAGTTACTTCTAAAATTTATTGTGAAGTGTTTGGCCATTTACGAGAGTATCATCAATAAATTTTTCTTGTTGACTTAACTATGTGCTTGAAAACTTCAACAACTTCACCCTTCAAAGTAGTGTGAAATTCATTTAAGTATTTCACTCGATATTTCAAACTTTCATCATGTATATGACGTGTTTGAAATCATAGTGCCACTTAAAGATGGTGTCAACCCAATCACAAAATATTTTAGAACGAATGTTTTTTCTCTAATTCAAAAGATTTGTAACTTGATCATCCATGAAGGGAGTGATCCATAATATTCTCATAAGATAACTAGGACTTCGTCCTATAAATCCACAAGAGTATTACGTCGCCAAACATCGACCTTATTACAATAACTTTAGCCGAAGCTCATAAATCTTTTGAACTTAAAAACCTAAAAGTGGAGATGTCTTCATCCTTGGATGATCCTTTATACGCCAAACTTGATGTTCATCAACATCTTTTATTCTTCAATCTCCTTACTTTCCGCAGTTCCTATATCGAATGCATAAAATTAATTTAGCAATCGATACACCAGAGTGTGAGATATATGCCAGAGAGACAATAATATTAAGTTATTATTCTATCTCCAAGTTCATAATTAAGTTTATGTCATCATGCTACAACACTTGAAAAATGAGTTTCCAAAGGAAAATATTTATGCGGGTGTGACGACATTAATAAACAAGAGTTCCTGGTCTTGTCTCTAAGATTACCTTATGGTTTGTGAGATGACCATACTTTCCTGGTCATGGACTTGATTAGAAAGTCTAGCAAAACATAAGAATTTATTGTTAGGATAACAATAGTACTGAACCGACCCAAGTATATGGTCTTGCTAAAAGATACTAAACAATTCTAATGTATTTAGCAAAGTAAATATGGAGTTGTCATTAACTATAATTCCTATACTGTGAGAATATCTAGTGATCGCTCGATTGAAAGTTATACTTTGGATGCCATCAACCTTCTTGCAGTAACTGGGGATCATGACGATGATGTTTGGGTATTATCTAGAAAGTGTAATGGAACAGAGACCGTTCAAGACTAGTACTTAACTCCTCTAGACGATAGAGAGATACACACTCTAGGCCCTCTCAGTCTCACCGATGTCAACCAATCATCTGTCTAGACACAATGTGATTTACCATAAGTACATTGGGGGTATGGATGAGAAAATAGGACAATCTCGGCAACGAGTTCTATATGTGTTATGATTAAAGAGTTCGATCAGACGAGATCACATAGTCTCAACTCGTGGTATTGTTAGTATCGTGAAGTTAAGGGAATAAGTGCAATGAGTAACTTATAAAGTTCCTCGTTCTTCATGAACACACAGGAGCCATCATGGGCGTCCATGGTTCCACGGTTGGTTATTGTTCAGTAAGTTCCCGAACATGTTTGTGCGTTATCGAGCGTTTATGGGTCACACTCTTAATACAAGTTAACCTTGAATTGAGAGAACTAAGATGTTTTTATTGGTTTTATGAATGTCCGATGTCGATACGATGTCACAGAAACAAGTCCGGTGACAATCTGAGAGGTTTTGGGGAAGTTACTATAAGGGAGTAATTATGTCGGTGTAAAGTATAATTTATATGAGAGATAACGGAGGACATGAGATGTCCTGGAATCTGATAAATATGTTTCTAACGTGAGTAGATAATATCGATGATTTTATCTATTGGGGTCATAGGGTTCCGCAAGAGTTTTGGGCAAAAAGGGGAAGGGGGTGCTATAGGGGGGAACTTTCACCCTTAGGCCACACCAATGGGTGGGGCTAACAGGTGGGCCCCAGGGCCTCCAATAATGGCACTAGGAACCTTTTGGTGTTGTTCTGTTTTTTTGAAGGGAAAAATAAAATAAAAGGGAAAAAGAAAAAAAGGAAAATGGGAAAGTCACCAGGATGCTAGTACGTGGAAGGTTCCTATGGTTTGGCGCGATTTTCGACCCGATGCCCATGCGATTTCAAACATACCTTTGAGATCAAGTGGAGGTGAGGATTTCACTGTTTGTGATTGTGATTTAGAGAAGAGTGGATTGTATTCTGTAAAATCAGCCTATCGCGTTCTGGTGAATCACAAAGAGCTTTTAGATAAGAGGAAGGGCAAGGAACATGTACTTCAGTAGCAGAAAGACAATTACGGTTTGCACTTCGGAAGCTTAAAGTGATCCCACGTGTTCGGGTTTTCTGGTGGCGGGTTCTACGGGGCATCCTCCCGGACAACGCCACCCTGAACTACCGCCATGTCAAAACTACTGCCAGGTGCGACCTTGCAAAGATTCGAGCGAGGATTTATTGCATGCTATTGTCAATTGCTTTCATGCCAAGGAATATTGGGTGGCTGCAAAATACTTGTTCGATCTCAAAATACCCAGGCCCCATCCAGCTACATGGTCTAGAGACATATCGTTGGACAACACCTTTTTCTGATCAAGACAAATGCAAAATCATTACTATCATGAATTATATCAAGAAACAGATAGACTCATGGACCGGAAGATTTTAGTCAAGTTCATGTTATACAAAAGGTAAAAGATGACCTTGCTCTGCTTGGCGATGGCTGGAACAAAATCAATACGGACGACACAACTGAATGTAAGTCTCGCAGTAGTAGAGGAGGAGGCGTGATCCGTTCTCACCTTGTTGTTTTGGTTGCGTGGAGGAAATCTTTTCACGGAGTTACTACCCCAAATCGGAGACATTTCGGTCCGCTTTTGATCCGTTTGATGTGGTCTGCGGATCAACTTTGGCCCGGACATTGATTTTGGATGGCCTCATCCAAAAGGAGCCCTTAAAAAATGAATTCAGATTTCAGATTTAACTAAATTTAACGCAAATTTACTTCATTTCCTAGGGCCGAAGGCCATCTCATACATAATTTAACAAAAAATATCTATATCTAGGGTTCGCCGCCTTGCCGCCAAGGCCGTCACCGTGGCCAGCCCGCCTATTCGTCCTCGCTGCCGTCGAGGATAACATACGGCGGGAGCTTGCAAAGGGGCGATGGTGGCTGCGTCGCGTGGCCGATGGCGTTCGTCTGTTGCCAAGAGTCGTAGAACGCTGACGCGAGCTAGGGCCACATCCCTAGCATGTGCCGCTTGGACACCTCTATGTCCTCCATCTCGGTCTGGGGCGGCGCAGTAAGGGGTGGCGCCGTGATTATATCAATGAAAATTCAAGTCTTTTGCTTGTTTCAGAAAAAAAGTATCATTGATAACCGAGGTCAACAAAGCTACAACCATCAACTGCATCATGGAAACCCTGAGTTTGTGATCTGGCCGCTCTACTGCTTGTTCTTCTACCCGTAAGAACTCAACAAAATCCCCTATTGCATAACCATGGAATAGAGCTATCAGGACAAATTTCTCTTACTGTGTCCTAATTTTGTACCTTTCCGCGGTTTGAGCTTAACTGCAAACACAAGTAAGCCTCTATAAAACATCATACCAATATTATAGTGGGAATAAGCAACGATATACACAATTTGGCCCGCGGATGCCCAGCCAAAATTGTTCAACGATTGGCACGGCCGAGACAAGTAGCACAAGCGAGCCAATGCTTACGGCCCTGTTCTAACGGGATCTGCAAGAACACTGCCACGTCACCGATCCGTGCCACCACCCTCCCAGCTTATCGAAGCCTTCCGATGTTAATCCAACGTCCCGGCGGACTATCCCACGGATCGACCCAGCACACGCACCTCGCGCGCGCCCAACCTCGAAAATTTTCGGCCTTCCCTCCCAAATCCTCCCGATAAATACC
This sequence comes from Alopecurus myosuroides, assembly GCA_028641055.1. Taxonomy (NCBI): domain Eukaryota; kingdom Viridiplantae; phylum Streptophyta; class Magnoliopsida; order Poales; family Poaceae; genus Alopecurus; species Alopecurus myosuroides. Next base: position 136,593,310 of record CM054059.1, read on the forward strand.
CTCACCACGAATCCCCCCAAACCACCAATTACCGGAGCATCACTTCCCCCAAAATCAAATCTCTCTCGGCGGAGCAGCGAAAGTCTCGGCGATGTCTGGACGCGGGAAGGGAGGCAAGGGCCTGGGCAAGGGCGGCGCCAAGCGCCACCGGAAGGTTCTCCGCGACAACATCCAGGGCATCACCAAGCCAGCCATCCGGCGCCTGGCGAGGAGGGGCGGCGTGAAGCGCATCTCTGGGCTCATCTATGAGGAGACCCGCGGTGTCCTCAAGATCTTCCTCGAGAACGTCATCCGCGACGCCGTCACCTACACCGAGCACGCTCGCCGGAAGACCGTCACCGCCATGGACGTTGTCTATGCGCTCAAGCGCCAGGGCCGTACCCTCTACGGCTTCGGAGGCTAGATCACTGGGCGGTGGCTCTGCTGCGTCGCGTGCGTTGTGTGATAATGTGCTCTGGTAGATTTCGATTTGCTCCATTGGCGTGAGCCGCTGTGTTTCGTCTGTGCGCCCAGTGGTCTGTAATCCCTTGCTGTGTTCAATGAATCAACTCCGTACCTGAAGCTTGACTGGCTGATTTGGTTCTTTCTATTTTCTCACCGTCACTCTTTCGATCTGTCTGATGCAATGTGAGGCTTAACCTTCCGCAGTTGAAACTGCATCTGTAGAGGACATACATCATAATTATTGCCTTCTGCTTTCAAGAACTGTCACCAATTGGTGTCAGGTTTCACATGGCAGTGAATAATACAGTACTGTAAATTGTTGTCCAACACGAGTATTGTCTTGTCTTTGAACTGCATATGTTGATGGAAAGCAAGTCAAATTATGCCATCATCTCAGCAAGGACAGTCGTCATAGATTATGTGTGTAGCTCTAGCTTCAGATGGGATGAAGCATGCAGTTATGTAAATTGCGGTTCATGTGACCCTTACATGGAGATCTAAAGGTGCAGTTTGGAGGGGAATTAACATATAGTTCCTGTAGATCTCCATGTAGTTCTGTGAATTTAGCTTCAGAATTCAGATGGGAATTAATCATGCAGTTCTGTATATTTGGCAAAACATACAGTTGTTTTGAGTTTCTACAAATACTCATACAAAATCAAGAACCAGAATATGGCATATGGTCAGATTTTCGTTGGTACATTAACCTCCGTGGAGTATAAAGCACCTGTGATATGTATCTAAGGCTCTGAACTAAACATTTTCTTTCCTAATCCTACTCTCGTACCTCAGAGGAATATACAGTAGAGATTATAACTCTTCTCCCTAATAATCTTGTTCCTCAGAGGAATATAAGTACGACGAACTCGTAGGATACAAAAAATAATAATTATAAGGCCCTATTGATAGTTCCCCCCTACAGCAGGAACTGTTTGCCGGTGTATGTTTTGCCAAATTCCCAATCCTTGGGCACAACGTTAAAGTTGGTCATCGTCGTGCCATCGCTTGATGTGAGCTCGACGAAGATCACAGATCTCTGCTCCCTTGATCTTCACTGATCAGACATCACCAGCGCCACCAACATTGCCGATTAGGACCGTGAAGAAGGTGGTCTTCCCAAAGACCACAAACCACACGCCGCCTTCATAAAGGCACTTGACTCTGTTCATAAGGGTATATGTCAATTTTAGCCAACAATTGGGAGCTGTTTAGATTTTTTTTGCAGGGTGTTTAGATTTCTTTCGACATGCTAGCATCCTTATAGCTTTATTAGATGACTATGTGCATTTTCGCTGTTCAATAAAACAGTGGTTCGTTCTCTACATTTATTATTTCTCTTGGAAATACTGCTAACTGCTGTAGTAAAGAAACAAAATATCGCTAACTGCTAAAAGTAAAAGAGGCAAGGAGCTATGTGAAACGTGATAAAGTTTAGTACTACGCTGGACGAGCGGACGCTAACGGGGCACTGTCACGTCAATTGGGCGAGGGTGTGCCGGCTAACGGGGCACTGTCACGTCAATTGGGGGGGGGGGTCTACGAATCCCTGACTTAGAGCGCACGTAGCCCGCTGGTTGTGGAGGATGCGCACTGATGTCCTGCGTCCCTGGAAAGGATTGGATATGCAGTTCACAAGGGAGGAGCATCAACATTTCGAAGCCTCCACGGTTATGATCTTGGGAAATGGATCCTCGGCTCTATTCTGGCTGGACAAATGGATGGAGGGTAAATCCATGAAGGAGGTAGCGCCTTGTCTCTTCGCGCTTATTTCCAAGAGGATCAGGAAGAGAAGGACGGTGAGAGAGGCGCTGACCGAGCGCCGTTGGATTGCGGACATATCTGCTGCAATACACCCAGGTTTGGAGCTACATACAGATGGTGCGGTTCTCGGGAGATCCAGACCAGCTGCGTTGGAGTTTGACAGCAGACGGCCAATACTCTTTCAAATCTTGTTATGAGGCGCTGTTCTACGGGGCGACCATTTCAGGTTCCTGGAGGATCAACTGGAAAACGTGGGCGCCTCCTAGGGTGAAGTTCTTTGTCTGGATGGCTTGCCTGGACCGATGTTGGACGGGTGAGAGACTTGCACGCCGGGGCCTTCCCCACCAGGCTCAATGCCCATTGTGCGACCAGGAGGCAGAATCGATGACTCACATTCTCACGGGGTGCTCGTTCTCGCGGACGATCTGGCTTGAGGTGTTATCCTGGATCTGGTCAACGACGACGCCACCAGTGGTGGAAGATGATTTCGTAGAGTAGTGGAAGCGGGCGCTACAATCCATGCCCCGTCTGCTGCGTAAGGGTACCTCCTCGTCCATTATGCTCACGGCGTGGTGGATTTACAAGAACCGGAACGCAATCGTCTTCGACAACGCCCATCCCTCGGTTGGCGCTTTGATGGAAACCATCAAGGCCGAGGCACGTTCTTGGGTGAGCGGGGGGGGGGGGGGGGGGGGGGGGGCTAGCGGCCTTGCATTATTACTCCCCTAGGGTAGGTCTCAGTTGAGTTGTATGTGTGGGGTGGCCAGTCTCAAGGCTTGTAAATAACTCTCTTATTCTATCAATGCATCGAAACGCAAAGGTTTTGCATTTTCGTGAAAAAAGAAGGGTTTAGTACCACAGCACAACAAGGTATATATTCCTGCCAATTGCCTCAGGTGAATTGTCCTATGAAACATGTAATCTCGAGAATAAAAAAAGCGCATTAAAACAACACATTTTATGGAACCATCTAGAAGATGCACTTGTTATTATGGATCGTACTTACTAATTGACCGAATTTCGGTGGATGTATTGCCAGATCCTAAACTGTCTGGATCTTGAATATTAATAATAAACAAAAGACGAATAAGTACATGCTAAGAAGATTAATGATCAGCTACCCAAGTCAGTATTCAAAGTCCCTTCTTAACACAGTAGTACAGATAACTAACTAGTTTCCCCTCAAGAAAAGAAATGAAGTTGCTTAAAGGATCTCAAGGAGCTACCAATCGGCATATATTTGTAACACAAATACATAATATCATGGACAACGTCAGTTAACGTGCCACTACATTTTATAAGGCCAGTTTGGTGATACCAGGTACTACTAAAGGACACATCATGTAACCCGAGAAGCAATTGACATGGTGATGGTAGATACCGTGCAGATCAAAAATTCTATAAGTTCCTGAAATATTTCTTGATACCTCACCATTAACATTGTCCAACCAATCCTCAAAGAAGCCAGCAAAAGAATAATTAAACAATCTATCTGTAACAAAATCAAAATTTTCCAAAGATCCCAGGCCTGAAGAAAACCCAGGATACTTGACCTGATACCAGGAGTTATCATGATGATGAGCTCTAGTTTAATGCCAACCTACCCCAGATTACCCCAAAGAACTAAGTAAATTGAAGCAGAAACAGAAGTCTAATGCTTACACGAGTGAACAGGGAGCAAAAACTGAACCCAAACACTCTTACAGTATAATATTACTCACGCAAATTGAGCATGTGATAGTCTAGATAGTCAATGCTGCATTCGAAGGGCTCCTAACCCACATACTAAACTACTAAATTACAGGGGGTCATGCTCGTATATATGGATAGAAAGCACATGGGAGACAACGATGTATACAGGTTCGGACCCCGGTGCACAGCACTCGGTAAAAACTCTACTCCTGTTTATGTGGCGACGTAAATTACTTGTTTTATGCTCGGCCATCTCGAGGTAAAAACTCGATCTCTCCTTTGGTGGGTGGATGAAGGTGGAAGATGATGTGTCATGGGCACTTGTGCGTGATTATGAACGTGACCCGTTCGGAGACCCCCAACCCCTTATATATGGTGGGAGTTAGGGTTACAGAAGACCGAACGGGACCTTCGATGTTTTTGCCTACGCTAAACCCTAACAAGATAAATTAGATCTGATTTAAGGATTTACAACAAGTATCTTGAAGAATCTGGCGTTTGACGATCTTGGCATAGCTTATGCTCCAAGATGGTGCGTCCGGGCCCCCGCCCGGGGTTCGAACCGTTGAGGTTGCCACCCCTAGTCTTCCTTCGTCCTGAGACTACCCGGGATCCATGATCTCGTCACTTTGTCAATGCTATTATATGGAGTTTTTTTTTGTAGCATTGTGCATTTTGCAGTATGCTTCCAATGGATGCGATGAGTTCACATTCAATTTAGGCATAAATCTCTCAATGCACCTCAATGTTTTGAGGGTCACAACGACACCAACGATGATGTCGACACTCCACCCTCTACATATGAGAAAGCTCCATGAACAAATGCAAGGAAAGGTAACTAAAATAACGATGATGATAAGATTTCGTGTTGGCATACGGGAGCGTCTCACTTGATGCGGTAGTCCGGAACGATCAAACCGATAACAAGTTCGGATTGCCGCTCATTACATCCGACAACCAGTGGGGGTAGCTAATACCATTACATTTGTTTGTTTGCAGTTATGCTTAGGTGGATCGTATACATCATAATGGAGCACAAGAAACCGATTATGTGAATTCTTAGTAGTGCTCATATTTCTTTGTTATTTGATTATTAAACAACTATGCTAATGCAAATATCACTCGGCTACGTGTAGAAAACAAAAAAAATTCCATCTTACGTAACTGCCAAGATCAACTATGAAGATACGAAGCACACCCATACCCTCTAATTCTAAGAGAGAGAGAGAGAGAGAGAGACCTTTTGGGCCCTTTATATAGTTGGAGGGAGGGGGGAGTGAATCCTAGTTGAGATAGGAGGGGGCTTGGCCCCTCAGATTGGACCAAGTGGAGTCCAATTCCATCCCCTCTTTCCTTTTCCCTTTTCTCCTTTATATTTTCTCCTTTTTATTTGCAATAAATTCAGGAAAAATATCGGGATGACAAGTACCAATGTGTTGTCCCACTGGGCTCACCTGGCAGCCCACTAAAATAGGGTACGACCATGAGGGGCATTTCTGCCCCCTCCGGCAGTACCCCTTTTAGGTTTACCGGAAACTCTTCCGGAACCCTATGAGCCCAATAGATAAAATCATCGATATTATCTACTGATGTTAGAAACATATATCTAACATCCCGGTACAACTCATTTCCGATATTGCCTCTCATATAAATTCTACCTAACACTGGCATGATTTCTCTCTTATGGCAACTTCCTCGAAACCACTCTTATTGACACCAGACTTGTTTTTGCGATATCGTATCAACATCGAACATTCATAAAACCAATAACAACATATTAATTCTCTTAATTATAATTTGGAATGGCTTGAGCATGTGACCCGTAAAGTCTAAAAAACACATACATGTTCGGGAACTTACCGAAAAATAACAAACAACTGGACCGTTGACATCCATCATGGTCTTGTGTGTTCAAGAAAAACGAGGGAACCTTATAAGTAACCCACTACACTTATTATTTTAACTTCACGATACCAATGATATCACGAGGTGAGAGTATGTGATATGATCTTATCAAACTCTTTGATCATTCATAACACATAAAACTCGTTACCCATATTGTCCTCTTTTCTCATCTATATCCCCGATGTCGTTGTGATAAATCACACTGTGTTTGGCCAGGCGATTGGTTAACATCGGTGATATTGGGAGGGACCATAGTATGTATTTCTCTTTCGTCTAGAGGAGTTAAGTACTAGTCTTGAACGATCTCAGTTCCATTACACTATCTAGATTATACCAATACATCACTGTTATGATCCACAGTTACGGAAAACGGCTGCTGACACCCAAAGTATAGCTTTTTGATCGTGTAGTCACTAGATATTATCATAGTATAGGAATTATAGTCAATGCCAACTTCATATGTACTTTGCTAAAAAAACATTTAAATTGTTTAGTCTCTTTTAGCAAGATGATATAGTTGGGTCGGTTTAGTACTATTGTTACCCTAACAATAAACTCTTATGTTTAGCTAGACTTTTAACCAAGTTCTTGATCAGGAAAATGTGATCATCTCACAAACCATAAGCTAATCTTAGAGACAATATTATGATCTCTTGTTTGTTCATGTCTTCACACCCGCACAAAGATTCTCCTTTGAAAATTCAGTTTTCAAGTGTTATAGCGGTTGTAGCATGATGACATAAACCTAATTCTAAACTTGGAGATAGAAAAATAACCGAATATTATTGTCTCTAGGGAATATCTCCAACAGCTCACGCTATCACTTACCACACAAAGACATTTTGACAATTTCATTATAACATTGTTTAAATTCTCGTCTTACAAATATTTCATTACTTTCGATAATTTTGAGTATCTGAAATTTTATCATGATAATTTTTCCCCAAGAAAACTTTCTTTGTCAACCATGTTATAACTTCTATCAAATCCTTTCCACTTCGATCAAATTTATTTGATCTTAGTTTTTTTATTCAAAAATACTACCACTAACTTTTATGAAACATTGGAACTTCAATTATTTCATCCATTCCACTTCATCAATATGATCAACTTATCACATTGAGTCTTTAATTTTATTAAGTCAATTGAGAAAACATCCATCCCTTATGTGAATTTTGTAATTCACAAGTTCCTATCACTTTATAGATTTTGACTTTAAATATCTTGGAGATAGTCTTTAAACCTTGATAATTCAATAAAAGACTTATTTCCAATTTATTTAACAAGCCATAAAACTATTACTCAAACTTAAGTAATAATTTGAAAAAAAATCAAGACTTAATAATAAAACAGTACGACATAATATAATTAAGAAGATCATAAACTTTGAATTCCTAGGCTTGGAATTCTCACACATATTTTATAATTCAAACTCAACAAGTTTCACGAACATAAAATATTCATTACAAAATGACCGAACTCAAAATAATATTTATTTCGAAGTCCTAGTGTTGATCCCCTTTATTTACTTGGACTCCGTAGATGATGCAGCTTGTATGGCGCCATTAAATGCGTCTTCCATGCTTTCCACCTATGTCCCCTCTATTCCTTCCCACTCCGCAATAAATTGCAAATTGAGAAATTTAGTATCCAATACCAAAATATCCTTGAGACAAGAAAATTTCAACTACTGGTACAACTCTTATACCTCATGTGGACTCGCCACTTGTCTTTATCAATTGGTGTAGTCACCACGACATGAAAAAAAAATACATATCAGCTGACATGGGCATCTAGAAGACTTCTTCAGTTGTCTTCTCCACTTCCATCAGATTGTAGAAAGCCACAAAATCAAAGTAATATGATGGAAGTGACATGAGGAGTGTGTAAACTGCTTCCTTCTCTGGAATTGGAAAAAAATGTCCTTAAGCTCTTGCAGTATCCCTGTGAACTTGTCTGTGTGCTCCCTCAATGGCCCAAGGTACACGAGTTTGCACCTCAATAGTTCAACATTGAGATTATGATGACCATTACAATCACCTAGCTCAGAACTCACCCTATCTAGCATGTTCACATTTACTTTATACTCCTCATCTCCCAATGGATAATATTTTCCATTAGGTGTCGGTACTTCAGTGTCCAGCACATGCTCTTCCTCAAGATCTCTGAGAACAACTCTCATATCGTGAACCCGTTCACAGAAGTTCATACTTTCGTAGTAAATTTCTTTATCCCCAACAACTCATTGAGACGTATGTTTTCAACAGGATCCATCTCTATAATAAAACAAGTTTATTTAGACTCTTATAGTTCAAAATTAATTTGCACTACTTAATTCAATAAAACAGAAATTAAGATATGCTCCCACTGAAACTGATATTCCTAAAGATAACCTTTCAGTGAAAAGATATCCCAGTAAATTATGACTAGAAGGACGTATCCATCTCAACCAATCATAACCTAGAGAGTCATCCACTATTCCAACCACTCCATGTGATTCTTGCTCATATTTCTATGTAGTGTTCCAAGCTCATGACTTTCATGCCTGAACGACAAGTCAACCAACTAACTCCGCCATATATAATGCACCTTGTATCCAAGTGAGAAAACTATAACCCGCCTCCCAACAAGAAGATGCATGTTGACCCTTGTAACCAAGTGATGAACGCATACACATGTCGGTTTGATGTTGCTGCAGTTGGGAGAACAGGAACAATCTTGATATTTTACGTGAGGAATCACCTTAATAAATGACTACTACACAATCAAGGAGCAAACAACAAAGGATAAACATCACATGAAATTTATAATTCGTGTGATTTGGTATAATCTTTGTTCTTCGGGGATTTCTTGACACATCTCCAACGAGGATCCTCCATCTTCGTTGTTATCATCATAACAAAAAAATCCAAAGAAATTCTGCTGCGGCGATTTTTTTTCAAGTTTTTCCATGATAGATAAACGACCACTTTCTCTTATCAACTTGCTCGGAGATCCGCGGTGAACGTCAGATTGTAGATATCGAACAATGACAATCCTTTGACATTGGACATCATGACAAAACACAGTAACAAGATAGCTATACCAAACCACACGCACACCCTGCAAAACCAAGTTAGACGCCTCTAACGCTTTGTTTGCAAGTTTTAGCGTGGTTGTAGATTCTATGATCAACTATCATCATCACCTACGCAATTTTATTTATGTTTAATCTCATTTCTAGATTAAGTTTGTTGGGTGATTGAAACACGGACATTACGAAGACGCCTTAAGTCTCAATCTAAATACCATGACCCTTGAGTGGATCCAATCCACATGCCCTTTTCACCATGCCGTTCTATGAGACCAACTATGGTGCGACCCAGAGCTACTAAAGCACTTCCTCGAATCAAGCGAGATATGTCAGGGGCAACTCGAGCATCCTAGGATTGCCAGAAGTTTGTAAAAATTCATACCATGTCATTGGAAACAAAACAAACATGACTTATTGGGAAGTAAGGAAAATAAACTGAATATTAGAGATCTTTCTAATACACTTGTACAAGCTTATGCAATACCCGCACAAAATTGTGCTCCAGATCCAATCGTATCTATGCATAGTACAATGTGATACCACTGCTGGTCTATGCTGCCGATTTCAACTTGTTTTCCTACGTAGTCCGCCAAGATCACTATGCACATGACAATTGTCGTGGGATAATCACGGCAGATGTTACCAGGGGTAACTGATCTTGGGGCAAGTCGACACAGGTGTTCGGGAGAGGGTTTAGCTCAAAGGAAGACATGATGCAACTTGATATGACAGCCGGCAATCGAAGTCGCCGGATCTCTATTCTCGATACAATAACTCGATTAGGGTTTACACTGGATATTCGATACCACTCGATATTGCTAAGGTTCTCAAATCTCTAGATCTCTGCCTCAATCTATACCCGAGGGTCGGTTTATATAGTACCCGTACCCCCCTAACTTACTTTACAAGGCACACCCGGGTCCTACCCAGACACGGCGTGCTAACCCTAACTTTCCTTTACAACACCCATAATCCGGGTCACTAGGCCCACGAGCTTGGGCCTCCACAAACATCTTTATCCCTAGCTGTATCCTGCTCACTGTCTCTGGGCCGGATTATTCCTCGGATCTCGGCATACCGGGTTAGCATCCCCCCATCAGTAGTCCCCAGAATAGCCTGGGCTTCACGGATCTCCTTGAAGCGCTTGCTATTCCTGAAAAGATATCAATCACACGGGCACATGGAAACCGGGTTAAGATGTTTCAACAGCCAGCTTGGCCTTGCTCCTTGGTGGCCATGCGATAATTCAGGTTTTTCCCTCCAAACACCTTGGTTTAAACTTCTGGATCCAAATCATAGTAGCAACGCCAAGATCCTATGCTTGACAGCCAATCCCATCATCGCGGGACGAATCCCCTTCTTTCTTTATCCGGATGCTTTACTCAATACTGGGCGCATATCTCGCAAGATCTTTAAATAAATAGCCGTTTTATTCCCACAATTCCCGGCCTCCACTCACCGAGCCGGGCTTATCCAGTCGCACTATAAAAAGGCTCCTTAGGAATGACTCGAACCCTAACGGCTCATTTCCCCCACTCCATTCCTTTCTCCTCTTGAGCTCTCTTTCTTCCTGAGCGCCACCACGGACCTTCCACGCACGTCGCCGGAACCCATTGCCCGAAGGCTACGCTCCGCCACCGGTCGCTCCGTGCCGCCGCCAAGATCCGCCGGCGGATTCTCATCCGGCCCACCAAGAACCGCGAAAGGACACCAGGCCTGCGCCATCTGCCTCCGCAAGGCCTCCCTCGGATCTCCTCCGGTAAGCCTTTTGCGTTCATCAACTTCCCCTCGCAACATTTGATTTCTCTTCTCAGATTAGATCTAGATCCGTCCGCCTCAGATTTCTTGGCTAGACCGGATTAGGCTACCCATAGTCTCTTTTAGTTCGCACAAAGGATAAAGCGCATACTCCAACCAACTCGCCTACTTCCCACAATCATTACCTTTACCACAAATTTGAAAATAGAACTTCCAATCTAGGTTCATACTGCCCGAGATTTCCGCCTCTGCACCATTCACCCGGCTGGACCGCTTCTTTTTAATTCCTTTTATTCTCGTTTGGCGCTTAAGCCACTGCCCATTGTATTCAAAAGGCTTTCTTACCATTTAGACCCCATAAATTTCTCCATAATACTTGATACCCGGAACTTTCGAACTTGGTTCTGCGGGCTAACACCCGGATTTCCTTCCATACCTTAATACCATCCGACTGATACTTGGCCGTTTCGTAACTTTCATGTCTTAATCTTCTTCTTATTTTGCGCTTTGCAGGTCAACAACATGGCTCCCAAGAAACAGGTGAAAACCCCATCCAAGGCCAAAGCCACCAACACCATTTCCGCCAACTGGGGGCGGTCGATGGTCACGAAGGCCAAGTTGGAGGAACTAGTGGAGCTGGGAGTTCTCCCTCCTCAGGAAGATATCCAATGGAGGGTGCCGGGTAAGGAGACCCGGCCCACCCCTACAAAAGACGAGGTAATCTGCTTTGTGGAACATGTGACCCGGGGTTTTCGCCCACCCGGTCATCCTTTTTTCCGTGACGTTCTTAGTCACTATGGCCTTCGCGTCTTCGACATCGGGCCCAATTCCGTGCTAAATATCACCCACTTTATTGTCCTTTCTGAATCCTATTTATGCACTCCACCAAACCTAGCTCTTTTTATCGAGCTTTATCAATGCAAACCATGCCGCGAAAGCGGTGATGGGGCGCTTCTCACTTGCGGCGGGGTTTCGATCCAGCGCCGCAAGAACTCTCCGATGCCATCCCTCACCCTTAATTCTCATGTCAAACACTGGCATCTCTCTTATTTCTACTGCCAGGACACTTCCCCATCCGGCCAAAAGAAACTGCCGGGTTATTCTGATGGTCTTCTTGATATCTCTGATAAATTTAGTGCCTTTGCCCCTGACTCAGATAGGGAGGCAATCCAACCTCTGCTATACAAACTCGCCACTCTTAGAGCCCAGGGCCTCATTGGGCTCAACCTAGTGAAGACCTGGGTCGACTTCAGAATTCAACCCAACTCCATCCGCACAAAGCTGATGTGCGAGTATTCTGGGGAGCCTTCTGATCCACTACGATACTCTGACAACATCTTCGCAGTGGGCGACACTCTCAAGACCATCAAGGGTTTTCTTACGGAGAAGCTCGAGGTAATCCGGAACATATCCGGGTTAGAGCCCTTCACACTTGAAAACCCGGCCCCCCAGGTAAAAAACCCGACTCGAACGCCTTTACTTTCGCTCTTTCCACTTGATGCAACTGATAACCCGTACTTTAACGCCTTTCAGGATGATGACGACTTTTGGAACACCAATACCCCCACTAGCTCCGAAGGTCAAGAGGAGCAAGAAGCTGTTCACTCAGACGAAGGTACTCTCTGAGTTTTACTTGACTCGTTTGAACTCACCGCAACCCCTTTATTTCCAACCGTAACCTTGATGACATTCAGAACAAGAAGATGACGAGGAAGAAGATTCGGACGGCAAGGTAGAATCTGCCAGTGATGAGGAAGAACCGGAGCCGGCAACCAAAGCCGGATCTAAGAGAAAAGCTCAAGGAGCCACCTCCAAGGTTTCATCCCCCTTCGCACATTCACTTTATATTACCGTAATGATATTCTTGAACCTTTCTTGACGTTAATCCACTGGTCAATCTTGAAGGGGTCGCCCACGCCTAAGCGCAGGTCGACTCGAAATCACCCGGGTAACGACGCCCTTAACCCGGGTTCTTCACCGTTCCCCACTCGGCAAGCTGGTACTTGCTCTATCTTTTCTTGGTTAGCACGGTTTCCTCGAAGCATTCTCGCATAATATTTACCTTGGCATTTTCCAGCCTCCCCCGGGTCTGACGATGGATTTCCTTGTGACTTTGCGGTGAATACCGGGTAAAAATCCCCTTCCAGATACTTTCCGGTACTTCGTCATCTTTTCCTGACTGCATACTTAGCTGCTTTGTGATAACATCTACAGGGCCACGGTCGCTGTCAGCGATCAAGAGGATTCAGAAGACAAGGGCCCGGGTAAGGGGAACCCAGCTGATAAAACCGCAACCGCGTCTGGCGATGAAGAACAGACATCGCCGACTAAACCAGATCAGCAGGAAGCCGAATATCCAATTGCTTCTCATGCCAGCAAGAGAAAGACCGCCGCCTTAGGTGCAGAAGGAGTGTCGGATTCCAACGTGCAAATGACCCGGGTTCCACCTCCTTCTAAGAAGAAAACCTCTTCTAGGAAATTCCAAGGGCCCGGGTCGTCTGACACGAATAAAGATACTTTCGAACAATTGATGGACAAGCTTCTCACCATGAAGGCTTCGGAGAGCGAGACTTTGGAGCGCATGGCTGCAGAGCACCAGGTAAGAGCGCTTGTTATCCTATATTCCCTACCTAGTCCCCAAGTTCCGAGTATAACTTGCAAAAGTTATGCTTGGTACTTCTCACCATACTTTTCTTGCCATAACACTCATCTGGTTCTTGCACCCTTTTACACTTATAGGCACATGTAACTCGGTCTGATGAAACCTTGTTGAAGACTGAACGGCTCCTTCTTGCCGAGATAAAACGCCGAGAAATCCTTGAGGATAATATGAAAACTTTGAAGAAGGATGTCTCCAAATACAAGGAGAAGTGCCTCGCCGCTCAGGTCGATTTGAAGAAGTTATCGGATCAAGTCTCCGATACTTATCAGATTTTACTTAGTAAGTGTTTGCCTGCCGGCTAAGTTTTTGCCTGCCGACTAATTTCATACCCGGCTGCTACTGATACGTTCTTGCTTCTGTTTCCACTATAGGCGCGAACCTTGCAGCTCCAGAGGAAGATGCTATTGTCAAGGTTAGGACCCTGAAGAGTGTGCTCCGGACTTTCTTTGCCGGCACCAAATTTATATTGAATGCCATTAATTGGCCCACGGAAGCCTATCCGGGTGAAGAGAACCTTGTCCAAGCCTGCTCCACTGTACCCGGATGGATTGAACTGTGGAAGCGTTCATCCTGCCGTACTGGTATAGTGCGGGCTTTGACCTTGGCCAAAGCTTACTTTCCGAAGCTTGACCCGGCGAAGATAATCTCCGGCTTTCCTGAGTTCAAGGCGGATGGCGCCAAATTTACACCTAAGGATTTCAAGGCCATTCAGTCGGCAGTGCGCCCTTCTGCCACCACTCTAGCCGACAGCTTGAACCTTAATACACTAATGGCTGCATATGACGCTGATGACAAGATTATCACAGAGGAAGCACCCCCGCCCCTTGACCTCTTGGAGAAATGGGCTGATTACTCAGCTAAGAAGAAGGAGGCAACCTCGAAGAGGGAGGCCGACTTAAAATCAGGGCCGTCCGCCTCTACACCGTCCGTCCTTCCTCCTATCCGCCCTGGCGCGGTGAGTCCGGGTGGCTCTGCCAAAAAAGCTAAGAAGCAGGTCCAGGAGCAAGACCCGGAAGATCGCGCTCAGGGGGCCGAGTAGAGTAAGGATGTCATAATATCTTAGTCACATGGAACCTTTTTGTTTGAGTTACTTTACTCTGTTAATGGTGCGCCTGTGCACTTCTGATACCGATGCAAAAGCTTGTAATATACTTTTATTTGGTGACATATTTTCGCGGCTTTCCCAGCCTTTTGATAATCGTACTTTTTGCTGTTCTTCTGGACTTGTTCTTGATACCCATCTCTTTTTTAGCTCCCTTCATAAGACTCGTTTTCTTTTCGAGACCAGGGGCTTTGATAAGTGAAATTCTCTTGAAGTTCCCAAGACTCGGATGATAGGGCCGTTTTGAGCCTTGGTATCAAAGTGGTTTGTTTCTGTTACGAAGTCCCCAGTCCCCATGACCCAAAGGACGAGTCATGAGGGTGTGGCCTTTCTGAGAGGACAAATCATTCCCTACCAAGGCAAAACCCTAAAACCATCTCATGTAAATACTGAAGTTATGCTTGATAATCACTGAGTTTCCGGCTTATCAGCCTTGTACTCTGCATAAACTTGTGGTTTAGATGACCCTTTTGACTATCTTATACTATAAGCCGGCTTTCGCGTGGATACCATGTTGTTACATCCATACGAGAACAGTGTCAGGCAAGTCCCATTGGGCTCCATGGCTGATTGTAATCGTAAGCGAACGAATCATGCCACTTTAGTGCGAGTCACATCAAGCTTAAGTAAGATAAGTCAAGAAAAATTGGCTTCTTTGCCCAGTCATAAGATTGCAGCCGTGCTCGTTTGCGAGGAATCGGCCCTTATAACTTATAGCTATCTATGCCGGGTCATTCGGGTTAGTGGTTGGTTACCTGAGCAACCAACCCCCAAGACCTACATGCAATCGATGCTTTTGATGATACTGAATTATCGATGTCGTATGGATACTACTTACTTGTGATAAAGGCGAAAAGACATAGGACTTGATAACCATCTCTTTATTGATACCAGAAATTTTGGGTCAGCAGGCCGCCTCATTAAAAACCTTCCAGTCCCCTTAGGTACCCTGGGTAGGAAAAGAGCGCGTCTGAAACCTGCCGCCCGTTACATTACTCAGTTCTTTGTAAGCACTGGTCCTGATCCGGCTTGACAAATGCACATCCTCCATAAGTTGGACTTTTTCCTGATGAGTACCGGGTTTGCCAGCCAACCCGGGTGGGGTGTCTCCATGACTTTGCTGGTTGTTGGCGGCCGTGTAACTTTTTCCTTTACAGCAGGCTGCTTGGGAGGGTCGACTTCGATTAAGGCCACCATTTTAGCATCTTGCGTGACCTTGGACTTTGCTTTTTCGCCTTCAGTACTTGGCTTCTTTGATGTAGTTCTGTCCTCCGGGTCTGCTTGAGACCGATAGTGCTTGAGTTCTTCCTTTCTGCAAGCTTGCTCGGCCATTGCTGCATCTCCTTCGTCGCATTCAGCGGCTATGTCTCGATTTCCGTGTATGGTTATAGTCTTCTTGGGACCCGGGATTTTTAGCTGTAGATATACATAACACGGCCTGGCCATGAATTTGGCATAAGCCGGCCTTCCAAACAGCGCGTGATAGGGGCTGCGTAATTTCACTACCTCAAAGGTGAGCCACTCAATTCGATAGTTATCCTTTGATTCTCCGAAAGCTACCTCCAGTGCGATTTTTCCCTCGGGGCATGCTGAATGACCCGGCACTATTCCATGAAAAACTGTTGAGCTTTTTTGCAGTTGAGATTCCTTAAGACCCATGCGTAGGAAGGTTTCCCAATACAATATATTGATGCTGCTTCCACCATCCATTAAAACCTTCTTTAGCTCGTACCCATTAACTTGCGGTGCGACTACTAGTGCCAAGACTCCTGGGTGTTCCACTCTTTCTGGGTGATCCCTTCTGCTCCATGTTACCTCCTGTTCTGACCATCTCAAGTATCTCGGGACGGCTGACGAAACTGAGTTGACTGCTTGCTTTAGTATCTTTTTGTCCTTGTTAGATCCTCCTGTGGTATGCACATGATATTGACCCAATTGTTTGGGGTTAGCCTGGAAGCCTCCAGCTCCCCCTTGGTTATTACCTTGATTTCCAGCCGCCGGGTTACCAACTGGGGGTGGGCCGTTGCCCGGGTTTGCCCCTGGACCCGGTCCTCCTCCCCGCCCTGTACCTCGCATAGCCCTGTTTACTTCTTCGTTTTTCCATCTTTGCAAGTCGGCGCACTGTTCCAAGGAGTGGTTAGCCGGCCTGCCGTTCCTGCTGTGTTTTGGGCACGCCATTCTGAAGATGTCCCAACTATTACTCGGCCGGGGCGGCCCTTGGTAGTTTCCTCCGTTGTGATTCCCGGTATTGAAATTTCCTTCTGCTCTGGGTCTTGAAGACCCGGCTTCTGTATTGGCGACAAACTCGGAGCCTCCTTCGAAGGGACGCTTGTTCTGACTACTTCCATTGTTTCCTGACGCTGTTCCGTTGCCGGTTCTTCCATTACCGCTTGTGTTTGCTTTTGCCTTCTTGTCATCAGCTTCTTCTTCTGTGGTATCTGTCGCAGCGTGTTTGTTGCACGCATCCATCAATTCTCCCATTGTGACTTCTGACGCATTTCGACTGGACTTCATGCGAGTTAACTTTTGCACTAAAGGTATATACTTGCATGTTTTTGCCATGGCTTGTAGCGCATCCTTGGGCTGGATGTCTGTAGATGAGTGAAGTATCTCCATAACCCGGCGCACCCAACTGCGCGCCGATTCTCCCTTCTTCTGGACGCATCGCTCTAGATCATCAATGGTGAATAATTTCCTGCAGGTTCCGTGAAAGTGCTTGATAAACGCGGTCTTCAATTCCTCCCAAGACTTGATCGATCCCTCTGGTAGATTGGTGAACCATAATTTTGCTGCTCCTTCAGACATCATCAGATACATGAATTTGGCTTGGAGGTTCTCGGACGCGTTGCGGATTGACATTGCCATCTCGTAACTGCTTAGCCACGTTTCGGGATCCATGGTTGGCTCATAATTCACTACTTTCCCTGGCTCTTTGAACTTTTCCGGGTAAGGTTCAGCTCTAATATTGTCCGAGAGACACTTGGGCCCTGCGAGAATGATTGAAGCCGGCCTTGCCCTGGAAACATGTGACGCCGCGGGGGGCGCGTCTGGGTGCTGTGCTGCGGGAAGTCCATGCGCCGCAGACCCGGCCGCGGCCCTCCGAGCCCTAGAACTGTCCACGACGGCCTGTGCTGCTGACACTGCCTGAGCGCGGGGAGGAGGCGGCATTTGCTGCTGCTCTTCCCTCCGCCGCGCCGAACTCGTTTGTAAATTCCCTTGCTGCTGGCTAACATATGGCGTCCCGTGCATTCCACTTCTGTGATCCGGGTAATTGGCTTGCTGCGCCACCGCTGTGTGCAACAGCTCGATGGCTTGCCGAGTCTTCTCTGCGTGGGGCGACTCTCCCACAGGTATTTGATTTAATGCGAGTGTCGCCGCATATACGTTGTCCATAGGATTGTTGTAGTGGCCGGCTGGCGTGCGGAATCGTGATGGTGGCGGCGGCAGTAGATCATTGCCGGTTGTGACTCTAGTTTGCGGTGAAGGTAACCCGGTCCGCTCATTCGCCGGATGTGCCGCTGCTGTTGCCTGTTGGGGTGCGGTTCCCTGGTTCACCACTGGTATTGGTTGGTCCTGAGGCGTGATGAACAAATTAGCCGGATTAATAACCCCGCCCGTTGCTGGCAACCTGGTGTGATGCCTTTGATGTATCCTGGACGTTTCCTCTCGAAGCCGGGTTTCCAACGCGTCTAGCTCGCGCCGCCGGGTGGCCATCCCCTGTCTATCTGCTTCCACTTGCCTTCTTTGCTGCTCCAATGCACGACGAGCCACGTCCAGATCTCTAACACGCTCTGCCGCGTTTTCTGGGGTGATAACAGTGGCGAGGACT
Organism: Alopecurus myosuroides; assembly: GCA_028641055.1. NCBI lineage: Eukaryota > Viridiplantae > Streptophyta > Magnoliopsida > Poales > Poaceae > Alopecurus > Alopecurus myosuroides. The sequence goes on from CM054059.1 coordinate 136,611,536, forward strand.
GTAGGATCCAAGATCAAATTATTATCGAACAGGGCCGGGTGACGCGGATTCGAGGGACCCGCCCCTGGTGTCCGATTGGCTTGAAACCCGAACATGTTGGCGTGTTGCTCCTCATCTGCCGCGCGACTGGTGACCGATGCTGACTCTCCATCGACCCGGGTCAAGACCGGGTCTCCGTTAACCGCGCCCTGTTGCTGGGCCACTGCCCCGACTGGTGCCGCGGCTGTGTTTCCTTGGTTAGCCGCGGGGGCTGCATAGACTGCGACTCGGCGCGCGACATCCGGCGCAAATTCAGGCTGTTCCTCTTCACCGTTCTCCTCATACCGGTTTTCCAGTAGATCCAGGATAGACCCGGTGTCATCTTCTCCTTGGACCCGGTCGCGTGGGGTCCATGCCGGCTCCTCCGGCTGTTCCCACTCCGCGATGGGTTCTTCTGCTGGATATGTCGTTCCCGTTGATTCTTCATCATCTGATCGGATAGACGTGGCTTTTCCTGGCATAGAATCAGATCCAACGTTGTCAGGGACCGAATTGGAAGCACATACCATACCGATGAAGACGTTGATCCGGCCGATTGTTATGACGGATCCGGTTTCGAGGTGATCCGACTCCGGCCCCCAGCCGGAATCGTCCACCACCTTTTCTCCTTCGTGGTCGATGTAGATCTCGCCGATGACAAGGTTCTCCATGCCCTTCCGAGCTTCTCCCGTGATGTAGACACCTTTGGACGCAGGCCCCACGGTGGGCGCCAACTGTCGTGGGATAATCACGGCAGATGTTACCAGGGGTAACTGATCTTGGGGCAAGTCGACACAGGTGTTCGGGAGAGGGTTTAGCTCAAAGGAAGACATGATGCAACTTGATATGACAGCCGGCAATCGAAGTCGCCGGATCTCTATTCTCGATACAATAACTCGATTAGGGTTTACACTGGATATTCGATACCACTCGATATTGCTAAGGTTCTCAAATCTCTAGATCTCTGCCTCAATCTATACCCGAGGGTCGGTTTATATAGTACCCGTACCCCCTAACTTACTTTACAAGGCACACCCGGGTCCTACCCAGACACGGCGTGCTAACCCTAACTTTCCTTTACAACACCCATAATCCGGGTCACTAGGCCCACGAGCTTGGGCCTCCACAAACATCTTTATCCCTAGCTGTATCCTGCTCACTGTCTCTGGGCCGGATTATTCCTCGGATCTCGGCATACCGGGTTAGCATCCCCCCATCAACAATGCATGCCCATACATGCAAAGGTATACATTATGACTCACCGGGCATCGTATTCAATGTAGTCCTAGAAAAGATTTGAACAATAGTAGTTCCTCACAATTAGGCCCAGTTGCAAGGATGTCGCTAAGATTCACTCGTCAAGGATCACACATGTAATACCTCTTATGGTGTGCACGAGTACGCTCGTGTCAACCGGCAGCACCCCACTGTCCAGGACTCGGCACCGACGAAGAGAGATAGCCTTCGGCGTTGCTAATTGGTGGCACTAATCGGGTGCGATTAGAGCTATATGATTATGAAAGTTTCTCAACACGTGAGAGAGAACTAGTAATTAGACCTAGATATAATCGGGAGAGGACACCTCAAAACCCAATTAGTAGAGGCTCTAATTCAATTGGAAGGGCTCTAATTAGAAGCTCTGGTTAGACCATGTAATTCTACTAGAGAAAGAGTGGGGCTTGAGAGCCAATTGTGTGTTTTCTTTGAGACTTGTGGTCCCTAATATATTTGGAGGTGATGGGGACTTACCAAAGGGAAGGGAGGATTCCTAGTTGAGGCAGGAGGGGCTAGTGGCACCAAAATAGGTGGCCTCGCCCCTTTTCCTAGCCCAACTCGGATTGGACTCCCCTTTAGGGAGTCCAACTCCACATCCTCTACTTTTACCATTTTTCCTTTTATTTTATTTTTACCTTCAAATAAATATAGGAAAAACATTGGAAGGTTCCTAGTGCTATGATTGGACGCCCTAGGGCCCACCTGCCAGCCCTCCGGCACTTCCCCCTTCTCGGTTTTGCCCGAAACTCTTCTGGAACCCTATGAACCCAATAGGTAAAATCATAGACCTTATCTACTAATATTAGAAACATATTTCTAACATCCCGGGACATCTCATGTTCGCCATTATCTCTCATATGAATTATTCCTAACACCAGCATCAGTTCTCCCTAATAGTAACTTCCTCGAAACCTCTCCGAGTGACGCCAGACTTCTTATTGTGACATCGTATCGACATCGAGCATTCATAAAACCAATAAAAATTATATTTTCTCTGGATTAAATTTTGGCACGGCTTAAGCGTGTGACCCGTTGAGGCTCGATAACACACTGACATGTTCGGGAACTTACCGAACAATAACCAATAGCAGGACCGTGGAAACTCATGCTGGAGAGAACCTTATAAGTTACTCATTGCACTTATTCACTTAACTTCATGATACCAACGATATCACGAGGTGATACTATGTGATCTGATCTGATCAAAATCTTTGATCATGACACACATAAAACTCGTTACCGATAGCGTCCTCTTTTATCATACATATCCCCGAGGTTCTTGTGATAAATCACACTGTGTTTGGTCGGACGATTGGTTGACATTGGTGATACTAAGAGGGCTTAGAGCATGTATCTCTCCCTCGTCTAGAGGAGTTAAGTACTAGTCTTGAATGATCCGAGTTACATTACGCTTTCTAAATTATACCGAGTCATCACCTTTATGATCCTCATTTACGGCAAGATGGTTGATGACATCCAAAGTATAACTTTGGATCGTGCGATTACTAGATATTCTCATAGTATAGGAATTATAGGTAATGAAAACTTCATATGTAGTTTGATAAATACAATACAATTGTTTAGTATCTTTTAGCAAGATCATATACTTGGGTCGGTTCAGTACTAATGCTACCGTAACAATAAACTCTTATGTTTTGATAGACTTTTAATCAAGTCCATGCTCAGGAAAATATGACCATCTCACAAACCATAAACTAATCTTAGAGACATGATTAGAAAATCTTGTTTTTTATGTCTTCGCACCCGCACAAAGTTTTTCCCTTGAAAACTCACTTTTCAAGTGCTATAGGTGTTGTAGCATGATGACATAAACTTAATTCTCAACTTGGAGATAGAATAATAACTGAATATTATTGTCTCTAGGGCATATCTCCAACAAGTTCGTACCAAAATATAACTATTATAATCTCCTGTTATGGTTGATGGTTGAAGATATGCAAAGTACAACTTAAAAGGAAAACGATGTCACCTAGAGGGGGTGGGGGGGTGGAGGTGTTTAATTTAACAAGCACACAACATAAATAAACTAGGATCAACTATGTGCAGCAAAAACTTATGCTAATAAAGACAAGTAACAAGGTGATATCAAGATATAACTTCAAGCATGAAGGCTATCACAATGTAAATTGCATAAGCTCGGGTATAGAAATAACCGAGGCACACAGAGACAACGATGTATTCCCGAGTTCCTCCTTTTGATGGGAGTACATCTTGTTGGAGGGGTGTGAGCTCACCACAAAAGCCTACTCAACATCACAAAAGGCCTCACCCTATTCTCCGATGAACCACTCCACAAAGGATTGGTTCACCTTCCACTATTGGTAACCTTCAATCTTGAGGCACGCATCGACAAGTTAATTGGAGGCTCCCGAGGTCACCACAAACTTGGGGCATGCCTTAATTGGAGGCTCCCAAGAACACCACAAAGTCGTGTAGGTTCAAATGAACCAATAGTAACAAGTTCACAAACTTTCACTTCCACGAATCCTCGTGGAGAGACCAAACTAACGCACAAACGCAATGGCATGAGCACAAGTGTTGAAATACTTCACTCTCAAACTCCAACAAAGCAACATATGCTTATTGGGGAATAAGAGAGGAAGAACAAAGGAGATAATCACAAAGAACTCCAAGATCTAGATCCACTAAGTTCCCCTCACAAAGAGGAGAGATGGATTGGTGGCAATGTAGATCTAGATCTCCTCTCACTTTTCCCTCAAAGATATGCAAGAATCATAGGAGGGATTGAGAGGAGGAAAACTTTTCAAGATCAAAAATGGTGGGAGAGAGAGTGAAAAAACAAGGTTGAGCTAGGTTGAACAAGGGGAGGTGTATTTATAACCCCTCCCACGAAAATAGCCATTGCAGCCAGTAGAACCGGAATATCGTCCCCCACCCCCCAATAATCCGGGGCAAATATACGCCCCTATACAGGCACGCCCACTTGTGTGCTCCAAAAAAACCTTAGAAAAACTTCGAGGGATGGATTATTCAAATAATCCGCCCCCCGGATTTCGAGACTGACAAAAATAGCAACACAAAAACTGCAATAATATTTTCATCTGGACTCTGTTTTCGATGATATTGGGCTCGCTGCAATCGCAACAAGGAGCTATACTAGATTATGCAGAGAAATATCATATTCCACAATGTGACAAGGAAGAAACAAGGAGAGAGTTTGACCTCTCTAGAAAAGACAAGCCGGTAAAACCTTCAACATAAAAAATGCCACAAGATGTTCATATGAAATCCGTTTTTGATGAAATAGAGCTTGGAATGGAGATGAACCAAGCTCTAAATCCTAACATGGATAAATGCCAAATAACTACCAAAAATAAGATATGCCATGTATGAAAAGGTTTGATCTCTCCACAAACATGTGATCAAGTTACTCACCCGAGAGCCCCTCTTGATAGTACAACTATCGATCCTCTAACCTGGTATCCCCGAAAGTATGAGACCGTAAAACAAAAAACCTATCAAGATCATACCTTTGCCTTGTGCATTCCACTTGAGCTAGATGATGACAATCTTGACTATCTCCAGTTGGATCTCCTTTCTTGACCGTGCTTGCTAGCACATGCTCCGCTTGATGAATACTTGCAAATTGCTCCCCATACACCACTGTGGGAGAGATACATTTCAGCAATCTTCATATGGACACTATCTCAAAATTGGTAGCAAGCATCAAGCATAGGATTTCTTCGAGATGCTTCTCTAGAGATTCCACTTCTCAAGATTGATGACAAAAACCACTTGACGTCATTGACCATGTGCTATATGAAATCTTCCTTTTGATGCATGCGCATGGAAAGATACCTAACCACATATAGAAATGTCAGGCACACATATCATGGGTTAGTTCATAAAGCTAGATGGACAATTTCTTACCATACCATGAGATACATAATCCCACTCAGTACATCTTGTAGCTTCTAGTGTCGATCACAAGCTTGATCAACCTTGTATTTTCTTCTATCTTGATTGGATGATGTCTCAAAGATAATCATGAAAGACCACCTACCTAATCCTTTTATTCAAGACATACTTGCAATATGCTCAACTCTACACATGACCATTCTTCATATCAATGGCCATCATGTAAGCTTCTAGAGTCCAACATATGAACTCCAATATATTCCCATAGAGAAGTGTTGGGAATATGCCCTAGAGGCAATCATGTATGATGTAATTCCCAATGTATTCATAAAGTTATTAAGTCGTCCTTGTTTTGAACATCTGATACATGTCATTGAATATGTGATTCGATTGTGGAACTATGTATTCATGTTGTTCATACTAGATTGTCCTTGGTCATTTAGGTTGTGCTGGACACACACCCTAGACTAATGTGAGTGTTGGCTGATGACACGGTTCCGCTTGTCATGGGCATGGTGATGCCATTCCAACGTTCACAGACTTGGCTAAAGAGTTTAGCAAGTCGGACTGACCCATATTGAGATGCAACGAGTAAGTCGTCATTTGCACGTCTCAATCAATGTAATCCTTAGACCTGAGGTTGTCGCACAATCCGAGTTGTGGATCACCGACTTAGGTTCTGTCAAACATTGTTCTGTGACAAGGCAGTTATAAAGGCAGAGTTCGGGTCGAATGAGGAGCAAGCTGCGTGATGTGGATAATCAAGATGGGATTTTTCCCCTCCGAATGGAGAGATATTCTCTGGGCCCTCTTGAGTGATATGATTCCAGAAGCATGGCCATGCGTAACTCGGTTAAGTGTTAACTGAGTCTGTTTACTAAGAGTTAGTCAGATGAATCATATATCACGGACAGAGAAGAGAGTTGATCTATTAAGGGATGACGATAAATCGCCTATAGTTCGACAAGGTATATCGTGAGGCAAAATGGACTAAGATGAAAGTCACATTGGAAGGTATGTCGTCATGACTCAATGGGACTTGAGAGTCGGAACGTTCTGCTAGGAGCCGCTACCGATTGATCGATGGGAGTCGGACTCCAATCGTGTCCAAGTCGCCATGAGCCTACAGGGTCACACACTTAAGAGCGGGAGCAAATGTATTGGTCGGGTTTGACCCGAACCGGAAATGGACTGAGTTTGTGAGTCGGACTCACAGAGGGAATGGGCCACAAGTGTTGTGGAGCCCACTACCATTCGCTATAAAAATAGGGGCGCGGGTTGCCCAGCATGCACGTGACACCACTCCCATGCGTTGGGAACCCTAGCCCCACTCAGTCCAGCCGTCGCACCGGACCTAGCAGTCCGTCGTCGGAGCTCCCCCTCGCACGTGTGGATACCAGCAGAGGTGTTGTACGTTCAACACTTCGACGTTCGTGGGATTGGATCGACTGGATCGGATCGTGGGACTTCACCGCATCGGCGTGCTTCATCGATAATGCGCAACCGCGCGTCTAGTGGTAATCCTTGTGGCCTTCTACCTCGGCTAGATCTTGGAAGTACCCGTAGGAAATTTTTTGTTTATCTCTACGTGTTCCAACAAAAAGATCTATAAGGATATCTCAATGCAAACATTAGTCCATAATGATTGTCATTAATTACCAAAACCACACATGGAGGCACCATGCACTTTCACAATTGTTGAATGTGTGGCCACTATATCTTCTCATAGTAAAGGGACCTTAGATTATGATAACTCCACACTCACTTTTCCAAATCATCAAAACATTAGTTTGTCTCTGATCAAGATCATATACTTGGGTCGGTTTGGTACTACTGTTTTCTCAACAATATACCCTCAAAGATGCTTGACTTATCACGAAAACATGATCATCTCACAACATACAAGCTAATCTTAGAGACAAGATTAGGTACACTTGTTTGTTCATATCTCTACACATTCTTGTAGGTTTTCCTTTGAATACTCACTATTCAAGTACCACCGCCATTATAGCACAAAGATATAAACTTAATAATGAACTCTAAAGATTAATCATAATTGAATATTATTGTCTCTAGGGCATATCTACAACAAATATTTCGTGTGACAAATTGCGTACCGTCATAATAGGTTTTCACAAATGCCAAAAGTCAAAGGGAATAATTCTAATTTATTTCATTGTGGATACTTTCTCAAAGTTCATCCCCAATGGTAGTCGAGTAATTACGAGTCTAAACCGAATAGGCCTAAGACAGACACTCCACCTTCTCAAGAACCAAAAGATGGTGATGCTACGAGAGAAGGGAGGATTTGATACAATAATTATGATAATGATGGGATAGAAAGGATCTATGAGCCCTACTCCAGGATAAAGTAGTGGTAGACCGACTGGAGGAAGTGGTGCAAAGGTAGGTTGAGATTTCCGACAAGAAGCAACAAGAGAAGGATGTGATGAGGATAAAAAGTAGTTTTCCCAGAAGGCTCTCCAAGATAGGTATTATCTTGTCGAGAAGAAGCAAAAAGAGAATGAGATAGAAGACTTGGAGTATTGGAGGCAATGAAGGTGAGGTTGAAGATGCACGACAAGTACAAGGCCCATACAAAGGCAACCGATGCTCACAATATTTTCTTAGTCTAGGTTTGAGCTCGATTAGATGAGGTTGAGGCAAGTGGTTGATAAGATAAAGGCAAAGGAGGTCAAACACATGAGACTCAAGGAAAACAAGTTCATGATGATGGATCCAAGGTGGGTGGATGAGAAGGAAAAATCCTTGGAAGACCAAAATTGAACGATCTCTAAAAGCTACCCGAAACCGATAAGAGGAGCATATAAACGATGTTAGATGCTTTCATCTTTTGCACGTAGAATACCATATGCTTAAAAGATCGTATGGGAACCTAGAGGGGGTGAATAGGCGATCCTTCCAAATTTCAATAATTTTTTCATTTAGGCTTGACACACAGGTAAATTATCTAGATATGCAACTAAGGTGAATTTACCTATATGACAAGGAACACTAAGCAATATGCAAACGCAAAGTAAAAGATAAAGGATAGAAGGAACCAAAGTGAAAGCACCGTGAATGGACAACGATGTCACCTAGAGTGGGGGTGAATAGGTGATTAAAACTTTTCAGGTTAAGGCTTGCTAAATGCGGAAATAAACTAGATGTTTAAATTAACAAGGACACAACCTAAATAAACTAGGATCACCTAAGTGCATGATGTCTACGCACGCTTCTATTCTTGTAGACAGTGTTGGGCCTCCAAGTGCAAAGATTTGTAGAACAGTAGCAAGTTTAACTTAAGTGGATTACCCAAGGTTTATCGAACTCAGGGAGGTAGAGGTCAAAGATATCCCTCTCAAGCAACCCTGCAATTAAGATACAAGAAGTCTCTTGTGTCCACAACACATCCAATATACTTGTCAGGTATATAGGTGCACTAGTTCGGCAAAGAGAGAGTAAAATGCAAGTAATATGGATGATAATAAGTTATAATAGCAATCTGAAATAAAAATGGCAGCAAGAAAACATGTAGCAGAACAGGCGGAAAACGGTGTTTCAATGCTTGGAAATAAGTCCTAGGGATCCTACTTTCACTAGTGGACACTCTCAATAATGATCACATAATTGAATGCATAAATATCTTCCCTTCACTATGCTACTCCGAACCACTCTCCGGTCGAATAACAAACACCAATTCATTGCATAGGGCTGTAGCAACACTCCCCAAGTTTGTATTCCCATGTCTAGTTAACCCCACGCTGTCACTATGAGCGCCCTAGAAGGTACTAAGCAAACTCCACAATTTCATAGGGTCATCCAACACAAGATATAAATATCATGCTAAACCACATGGTGCACACACTGTCACCTTCACACCGTGATCAAAGTGTTTACGGAGATCTCATGACAAAACCACTTGAGTAGCATAATACATGAGGAGAAACATCTACTAATTCAACTAGATTACAAAGCTCACGATCACATATAGATCACACCATGGGAGAGAGAGATGAACCACATACCTACCGGTAGATCCCTCAGCCTCTGGGGAGAACTACTCCCTCCTCATCATAGGAGACAACAACGACGATGGAGATGGCTTCCGGGGGCACTTCCCCGTCCCAGCAGGGTGCCAGAACAGAGATATGTCCCCTGAAACTTGTCGGCGGCGGCGGAGCTACGGATGTATTTTATAGAAAAGGTCGATTCTTTTAGGGTTTATGCATTGGGGAATATATATAGGCGAAAGGGTGATGTCGGGGTGGCCAGGGGGACCCGCGCCACCCCTTGGTGTGGCCCCCCTCTGGGGCTCTTCGGTACTTCTGGATGCTTCCGGGACTTCTAAGACTTCTGGCTTTTAAGTCGTCCAATTCCAAGAATATTTGCAGAATAACTTTTCTGAAACTAAAAACAGCAGAAAACAGGAACTGGCTCTATGGCATCTTGTCAATAGGTTAGTCCCGGGAAATCGATAAAAATGGCATAAAGTGTAAGGAAAACATGTGGGAAACAACATGAAAACAATCATGGAACATCAGAAATTAAGGATACATTTATGACGTATCAAGCATCCCCAAGCTTAGTTCCTACTCGTCTTCGAGTAGGTAAACAATAAAACAACATAATTTCTAAGGTGACATGCTACCAACATAAACTTGATCATAAAAATGTAAAAGCATATGTAAGCTAAAGATCATAGAACTTCAAACACAAACATGATAAATAGAACTTTAATAATAAAGCATAGCAATCACTTTTCATCATGAAGATTATCTCAAATAAAGGATTATGAATAATAATGCAAAGAAAGATAAACGTTTGTTTCAGGTATAGAGAAAGCATGGCAAAGTGTTATTTCGCTAGTCCTTAAGAGTGGGGAAAAACATAAATGCAAGGACACCTTCAAAGTTCATGAGGAAGACTAGAGCAAATAATTTAAGAACAAACAATATCACATCATGAATTAGTTATTGATGTGTATGGGACAAATGCACATAGAACTCAGAATGGCAAAAATGGTCTCTCAACTGTGCATAAAGTTAGAAGATGGAGACTCAACATAAAAGTAAAAGAAAGGCCCTTCGCGGAGGGAAGCAGGGATCACTCATGTGCTAGAGCTTTTTATTTTATTAAATAGAGGTATTAATAGTTTGACACTCCTCCCATCCATCTTTCACAAACGATGGCTAACCGAATCCTCGGGTGCCTGCCAACAATCACATACCGTTGAGAAGTGTCTATATTTTGGGAGATGTATGCTAATGTCAACGAATGGTAAACAGAAAACACAGTACGTCACAAGCCAACTGGATTCACAAGAGCGGCTCCCATGTGAAGGACGCATCTGGGTAGAAGGTCATCCCTCTTTCTCTTTTGTTTACCCAATTATGCTTTGACCAATAAATCAGGGGCAAAAATAGTGAAGACATTTTGTGTGTATTAATTTGGGGCTGGGCACCCCGCTGCCAGCTCTTCTATCATTTGGATAAGCGGATGAAGCCACTAGTCCAGGGTGTGAAATCCAATCAACAAGTGAGATAAATATTCTCTATTTACGTCCTCATGAGCAATAACAGGAACATAAAGCAGGAGTAATTTTGAAAGTTTTAAAGGTAACACATGAGCAATTTACTTTGGAGTGGCAGTTAAATACCACATGTAGGAAGGTATGGTGGACACAATGGGAAAAACTTTGTTTTAGGGAGTTGGATGCACGAGTAGAGCTCATACTCACTACAGGTGGAGGCTAGCAAAAGACTGGGAGCGACAAATCAAGAGAGCATAAGAGCCATAATCATGCACACCGACATAAACATCATTAATTAAAGCATAAGCGGTATCATAGTTTAAAAACTAAGTGGTCATGGAGTCTATTAGTGACTGATTCATAGTCATAAACATGGTGTGAGCATGCGCCAAGTCAACCAAATAAAACATTCGAAAGAGAATACCATAAATTTATGCTTCCTTATGACAAGAACAACTCATGAATCTTTCAATGACATATTAAACACTCTCATCTATTTGAGGATATTCATGCTACTCAACATCACATGGCTTTAGAACTAAAATAACATTTAGCATGGCATGAAAAGTTGTAGCAACAGTCTATACGAGCTTCTACTTGCACTGTTATAAATTCTACTTCAAGCAGCAGTTTCTATTCCCAACAAGATGTGTTTTAACAAAAATACTCTAAATGATACAGCAAGCAAACGTGAGAGTACTAACATAACACTACTAAAACTAACAGCTCTAATAAGATATGCATGCAAAACAGGAGCTAAATAAATGCAGCAACTAGATAGAGATTAAGAATACAAAGTATTCTCATGAAAAAGCGGAGCGTGTCACTCTCCAATAAAAGAATGCTGGGGTCCAACCAAGCTTATTGAAAAAGTAAAAACAAACTGAAAGTAAAAACAAAAAAAATTGTAAACAAAAATAAAAGACGCTCCAAGTAAAGCACATAAGATGCGACCGAATAAAAATATAGTTTCACTAGAAGTGACCTGATAATTTGTTGATGAAGAAGTGGATGGCTTGGGAATCCCCAAGCTTAGACGCTTGAGTCTTCTTGGAATTTGATGGGATGTACCACCGGGGCATCCCCAAGCTTAGGCTTTTCACTCTTCTTGATCACATCATATCAACCTCTTCTCTTGACCCTTGAAAACTTCCTTCACACCAAAGTTCTCACAATCTTCATTAGCAACGTTAGTGCAATTGAAATAATAAATTCACACGGTTCAGTTTAAACACAAGTATAACACTCAAAAACACATTATCTACTGTTACAACTTCTTTTAAAACTCTTTTTCTCAAAAGAACACCAAAAGAAAGAGATTAAGATGCAAATGCAATAAATGGCAGAAATCTGTCAAAACAGAACAACAGGTAAAGATCGATTTTTTCAAAAATCTTCTGTTGCTCAAATTAAATAGTGGTCAACTAAGAAAGTTGCGTATATAACTCAGGATTACGCGCAAAAAAATCAGGCCATTTTGATTTTTCTGTGATTTTTTACGGAATTAACACTGGACAGCAGAAATCTGTTTCCTGCGCAGAAATCCAAAATATAGCCTCAACATTCCACTAGAGGCTTTACTTGGATCAACAAAAACACAAAAGAAGAGATATAGCGGGGTTGATAAGGAAACAGAAAACACTCAGGTGCAAATCACACAAAAGAAAACAAAGGAAACTAGGTTGAAAACAGAGAAATAAAACGGGTTGTCTCCCGGTAGCGCTTTTCTTTAACGCATTTCAACTAGGCACAATGATTTTTAAAAGATGCTCACATAAGAATAAGAGTTGAAGCACAAAAAGAGAGCATCAATAAGCAAATATAAAACACATTTAAGTCTAACCCACTTCCTATGAAAAAGAATCTTGTAGAAAAACAAGTGAACGAAGCACAAAGTGACTAGCATAGGAAGACAAAATAAGTGCAACTTCAAAATTTTCAACATAAAGAGGGGAAACTTAATATTGTTGAGATGCATAAAACCATGTTTGCCTCTCTCATAATAACTTTCAGTAGCATCATGAATAAAATTAACAATATAGCTATCACATGAAACATTCTTATCATGAGCCACATGCATAAAAGAATTAATACTCTCCACATAAGCATAGTCATTCTTATTAATAGTAGTGGGAGAAAATTTGACAAAATAGCTATCATTATTATTCTCATCACTGTAAATATCAAATTTAGGAGAGATATTGTAATCATTATTAATTTTCTCCTCAATAGTAGGTGGACTGAAAATAGCATGTTCATCATTGTAAACATCATATATAGAAGGCATATCATGATCACAATAAAATTTATCATTCATAGTAGGTGGAACTAGAATAGCACAATCATTATAATCATCATATATTGAAGGCAAAGTATCATCAAAGAAAATTTCCTCCTCAAAACTTGGAGGACTAAAAATATCATATTCATAAAAATTAGCTTCCCCAAGCTTAGACTTTTCCATAGCATTAGCAATAATGGTGTTTAAAGAGTTCATACTAATAACATTGCCACTAGCATGCAAATAAAGTTCCATAGGTTTTTAAATTTTCTCTTCAAACAGTTCATGTCCTAACTCAAGATAAATATTATAAAGCTCTCTCATATTTTTATTGTTTTCCATTAAGCCTGAATAGTGAAAACAAAAAACAAAAGATTTAATTGCAGAATCTAAAGGAAATAACTTCGAGCACTCACACCCAAGGATGTGAGTACCTTTTACCTTACCTCCCTAGCAACGGCGCCAGAAAAGAGCTTGATGTCTACGCACGCTTCTATTCTTGTAGGCAGTGTTGGGCCTCCAAGTGCAGAGGTTTGTAGAACAGTAGCAAGTTTCCCTTAAGTGGATTACCCAAGGTTTATCGAACTCAGGGAGGTAGAGGTCAAAGATATCCCTCTCAAGCAACCCTGCAATTAAGATACAAGAAGTCTCTTGTGTCCCCAACACACCCAATATACTTGTCAGGTATATGGGTGCACTAGTTCGGCGAAGAGAGAGTAAAATGCAAGTAATATGGATGATAATAAGTGATAATAGCAATCTGAAATAAAAATGGCAGCAAGCAAACATGCAGCAGAACAGCCGGAAAACGATGTTTCAATGCTTGGAAATAAGGCACAGGGCTCCTACTTTCACTGGTGGACACTCTCAATAGTGATCACATAATTTAATGCATAAATATCTTCCCTTCACTATGCTACTCCGAACCACTCTTTGGTCGAATAACAAACACCAATTCATTGCGTAGGGATGTAACAGCACTACTCAAGTTTGTATTCCCATGTCTAATTAACCCCACGCTGTCACTATGAGCGCCCTAGAAGGTACTAAGCAAACTCCACAATTTCATAGGGTCATCCAACACAAGATATAAATATCATGCTAAACCACACGGTGCACACACTGTCACCTTTACACCGTGATCAAAGTGTTTACGGAGATCTCATAACAAAACCACTTGAGTAGCATAATACATGAGGAGAAACATCTACTAATTCAACTAGATTACAAAGCTCACGATCACATATAGATCACACCATGGGAGAGAGAGATGAACCACATAGCTACCGGTAGAGCCCTCAGCCTCGGGGGAGAACTACTCCCTCCTCATCATAGGAGACAACAACAACGATGGAGATGGTGGTGGAGTCGATGGAGATGGCTTCCGGGGGCACTTCCCCGTCCCGGCAGGGTGCCAGAACAGAGATCTGTCCCCCGAAACTTGTCGTCGGCGGAGCTACGTGTGTATTTTGTGGAAAAGGTCGATTCTTTTAGGGTTTATGCATCGGGGAGTATAGATAGGCGAAAGGGCGATGTCGGGGGGTGGCCAGGGGGCCCACACCCCTAGGTGGCGCGGCCAGGGGGGACCTGCACCACCCCATGGTGTGGCCACCCTGTGGCCCCCCTCCGGGGCTCTTCGGGACTTCTGGATGCTTCCGGGACTTCTAAGACTTATGGATTTCGAATCGTCCAATTCCGAGAATATTTGCAGAACAACTTTTCTGAAACTAAAAACAGCAGAAAACAGGAACTTGCTCTGTGGCATATTTTCAATAGGTTAGTCCCGAGAAATCGATAAAAATGACATAAAGTGTAAGGAAAACATGTGGGAAACAACATGAAAATAATCATGGAACATCATAAATTAAGGATACGTTTATGACGTATCAGTGCACCAACAACTTATGCTACGCAAGACAAGTAAAAAGGTGATAGCAAGATATATAACTTCAAGCACAAAGGCTATCACAACGTAAATTGCATAAGTAAAAAAGCTCGGGTATAGAAATAACCGAGGCACACAGAGACAATTATGTATTCCCTAGTTCCTCCTTTTGAGGGGAGTACGTATCGTTGGAGGGGTGTGAACTTGCCACAACATGTCAATGCCACAAAGGCCTCGCCCTATTCTCCAATGAACCTCTCTACAAAGTCCTAGTTCACCTTCCACTATTTGCAACCTTCAATCGAGGCACGCATCCACAACTTAATTCGAGGCTCTTGATGTCACCACAATCTTGGGGCACGCATACATGACTCAATTGGAGGATCCCAAGAACACCACAGTCGTCTAGGGTCCAAGATCCAAGAGTAACAAGTCCACAAACTTTCACTTACACGAATCGTCATGGAGAGAGCAAGCGGATGCAACTGGTGCAAACGGCAAGATCACAAGTGCTCAAATACTTCACTCTAAAATTTCAACAAAGAAAAAAAAATGCTTATGGGGGAATAAGAGAGAAATAACAAAGGAGGAGAAACACCAAGAACTCCAAGATCAAGATAGACTAGGTTCCCTTCATTTAGAGGAGGGGTGGACTGATGGAAATGTAGATCTAGATCTGCTCTCTCTCTTTTCCCTCAAAGATATGCAAGAATCATGGGAAGAATCGAGTGATGGGAAAGCTTTCCAAGGTCAACAATGGTGGATAGAGAGGGGGAAAATCATGCTTGTCAAAGCTTATTTCTTTTGGGGAACAAGGGGGCCTTTTATAGGTCCCCAAGAAAAAGAGTCGTCGCAGAAAAGTCACAGTGGAGACTCCCGCCTGAAGACCGGAGACTCCGACCACTTTCCGGTTTAATATAGTGGATGACACCACTTGTTAAATCCCTCGAGAAATCCTGAGGCCGGAGACTCTGGGGGTCGGAGATTCCTGCCCTAAGGCCGGAGATTCCGGCCTACCAGAAAACTTCAGAGATACCAACACGAAAACGCCATAACTTTTGCATACGAAGTGCGTTTTTGATGTTCTTGGGATCGTTGAACTTGCAACAAGGATCACTAAAAGATCATGAAAATAAACATCATTGTACAACAATGGAACTTAAAACCAAACGGGGAAAGGTTTAACCTCTCAACAAAGAACAACCTGTAAAACCTTCAACACCCAAAACGCAACAAGTTTTCCTTATGAAATCCGTTTTCGGTAAACCTTGGCTTGTCATTTAGATCAAGACAAGCAATAAAACCCCACAAAAAGAAAACCCAAATAAGAACCAAGAAATATTATATGCTAAGTATGCAAATTTTTGAGCTCTCCACACGGATGCGATCAAGTTACTCACTTGAGAGCCCCTCTTGATAGTACGGCTATCTATCGTATAACTCGGTCTCCCCAAAAGCATGAGATCGGTAAAATAGAAAATATATCAAGATAATACCTTTGCCTTGAGCATTCCACCTTAGCTAGATGATGACGGTCTTGACTATCTCAAGTTGGATTTCCTCTTTTTATCGTGCTTGCTAGCACAAGCTCCGCTTGATGAAGACTTGCAAATTTCTCCCATATACACCACTATGGGAGAGTTCCTTTTTGGAAACTCTTCGTATGGATATAATCTCCAAATGGGAAGCAAGCATCAATCATAGTATTTCTTCGATATGCTTCTCTTTATCTTTGACAACACGCTCGATGATGAACACTTCATCAAGCCATTATCTCCAAATGGGTGGCAAGCATCAAGCATAGGATTTCTTCGAGACGCTTTTCTTATTCTTCCACAACATGTTTTATGACGAACACCACTTGACGTCATCTGCCATGGGCTATAATAAATCTTCCTTTTGATGCAAACTCATGGAAAGATACCTAACGACTCATAGAAATGACACACACACATATCATGGGTTAGTTCACAAAGCTATATGGACAATTGCTTACCATACCACGAGACACATGATCCCACTTGGTACATGTTGTAGCTTTGTGTGTTGATCACAAATTGATCAACCTTGTATCTTTTATTCTTTCTTCATTGGATGATGTATTGAAGATAATCATGAAAGACCACCTACCTAATCCTTTTCTTCAAGACATACTTGCAATATGCTCAACTCTACACCTGACCATTCTTCATATAAATCCTTGCATATATCAATGGTCGTCATGTAAGATTCTAGATTCCAACATATGAACTCCAGTATATTCCCATAAAAATATCTATAAGGATATCTCAATGCAAAAATTAATCCATAAGGATTGTCATTAATTACCAAAACAACACACAAGGGCACCATGCACTTTCAACGCAGAGACAAGGATGTATTTCCTTCTTCCACCTTTTTAGGGGAGTACGTCTCGTTGGAGGGGTGTGAGTTTCGCCACAAAGGCCTCACCCTATTCTTTGATGAACTTCGCCACAAAGGCCTAGTTCATTTTCCACTATTGGAATCCTTCAAGGCGGAATCCAGGGCGTTTACAATAAGCTTGGGGCAAACACCCACGACTGAATTGGGGGCTCCCAAAATCACCATGAATATGTTAGTAGAAACACAAGTAAGCAACAAGAGGCCTAGTTTTTATACAAGGAAATCGTAGGCACAAATCCCTCAACTAAACGGGGGGGGGGGGGAATGTAAATAGCTTTGGTAGACTTGTAGATCTGGACCTTCTCCTTTGAACCTTAATTGAGTGGGTGGAAAGGGAGATCGAAGGGCTTGAAGCTTTAGAAAATGGTGGTGAGAGAGAGAGAGAGAGCAATAAGTGTTACCCTTCTCAAGCTAGGAGAGAGGTATAAATACCCCTCCACCAAATCTACCGGTTGGGCCATTTATTGCGTTGTACGGTAGTACCGGACGCCATCTGGTAGTACCGTCTTCTCCTTCTATGATCCAAGTCAACGCAAGAAAAAAAGCCACACTCGGTAGTACCGCATGGGAGCGGTATTACCAAGTCGTGGTCCAATAAATATCGCCGCATCCAATACCTATTAAAACACGGCAGTACCGCGCTAGCACCAGGCGGGACTACCGGCCCCGGCCGGTACTACCGCATTTCTCCCACCTCAGAAGCTCTGAGTCTAGTACATGTTATGGAATTTGTTGTAGTACCGTCAGAGCCTGGTACTTCAGGGTGGTACTACCGAATGGCACCCGATAGTACCGGCTTTGACAGAGAGCCCATATACTGATTGATTCTTTGAGGAAGATCTTATGGGATTTTCTTTGGGACCAATACGCATAACAATTATAAACAAAATGTAAATCCCTGCACCAGTCTAGCACACATTAGAATGCTCATTGTGTTGTCAACAAGCATCAAAACAAATTAGCGATGTAAATTATCTTTCAGTCTCCCACTTTTTGGTGTTTGATGACAACACTATTATTGAGCGTAGGATTTGTATAATAAGGTGCAAGCACATTCTAGCAA
The DNA here is from genome assembly GCA_028641055.1 of Alopecurus myosuroides. Lineage (NCBI taxonomy): Eukaryota > Viridiplantae > Streptophyta > Magnoliopsida > Poales > Poaceae > Alopecurus > Alopecurus myosuroides. Next base: position 136,629,915 of record CM054059.1, read on the forward strand.
GTATATGATGAGCAATAGGTCATAATTGCTATAATAAAAGACTTGCAAGATAGACATATAAAACTTAAGCATAGGGGTACTTGCATGTCTTACACCACGCTTACGGAACGTTTTAAAATGAAATATCCAACACAAACAAACATAACAGATTCATAAGTGAGAAGAATAACCAAGAAAGTCAAGTTTGTGAATCCTCCCATGAAAATCCCAACGGCTCAACCTAATGGAACTTGTTGTTCCCCTTTGTCACAAATGCTAAAAAAGGGAGAAGAGCGATGCTAAGTGTCCCATGGAGAATCACTCTCTGCCATCACCATGGTGAGTGGAAGAGGAAGGATCACCATCATCACTCTAGTAGCCATGCTTGTACTTCCATTCCTCGGGAGGGGTGACCTGTCCTTCGGATCCAGGAGACACCTGCATGCCCATCCTTGCCATCAAAGCCTTCCGACGAGCAACAACCTTCTTGTCATGGGATAATCACGGCAAACGTTACCTGGGGTAACTTACTTTGGGGCAAATCGACTCTGGTGTTTGGGAGAGGGTTTAGCTCAGGGAAAATCATGTTATCAGATGATCTGGTAGCTCGGGCCGCAATGTCGCCGAGTCTCCGATCTAGGGTTACAACTATTAGCTCTCGTACCACAAGAATACTCGAATATTGGGTAAAACTCTTCTCTAGTCTCTCTGCCCTCGGAGCCGGTTTATATATTACCCGACTCTCTGGCTTCCTATACAAGGCACACCCGGAATCCTACCTGGAAACCGCACACAACCCTAAGTTTCCTAATCGCGATCCTCAAGGTACGGGTTACAAGACCTACGCTCCCCCCTTGGGCCTTCTAGAAACTCCTCCACCTTGGGTCGGGTCTTGTGCGATTCCCTTCGAGCTGGGTTTCACCTGGGCATGAGCCTACCGGGTTACTATCCCTCCATCAGTAGTCCCCAGAATAGCTTGGGCTTCTCGGGATCAACCATGAAACGCATGCCATTCCCTGCAAAACAATAAACATTCAAATACAGAATATACCGGGTTAGAGTGCTTTGATCATAGCTAGGCCTCCTCTTTGGGCGGTCCATATAATAACCCGGTTTTTCCTGAATCAGGGTATCATTTCCCGGGTCAACACTCCGAAGAAACGTGACAAGACCCGACATTCGTATCGCTATCAGCCAATCCGAATAATACACTCTAAATCTATCTCAATCTTTACCCGGATATCTCGCAACGGTTACATCAATGCCTATCCTCAAATATCCGGGCCGGATCATTTTCCTCCGAAAATTTCTCACTTTACCGCCCAAACCCTAGATCCTTTTCCCCGCACCTATAAATAGGCCCCCGGGGTCAACCCAAAATCCCACCGGCCATTTCTTCCTCTTCACTCCACCTCCGCGCCCACGAGCTCTAAACCGAGCCCGCGCCCGCCGGAGCTGCGCCATCGCCCACAAGGTCGCCGCCGGTCGCCGCCATCGACACCCGCAAGGTCGCCGCCGTCAACGCTTGCAAGCACGCCTCCGTCCGCGCCACCGGATCTTGTGGAACGGGCCGCCACTATCGGCGAATCGCCGCCGCCGCGCTCGCCACCGCCCCGGATCTCCGCCGTCGCGCATCTCCACCAAGGATCCATCCGGTAAGTTTCTCTATCCACTAGATCTAAATCTCTTCTCGTCTTAATCTCGCGCTAGTATTTTGGGTTGAATCTCATTCCGTAGTCTTCCATTATTTCTCCACTAGCTAGGCACACTCTTGCAATTTCCAATATCGCATTTTCCACCATGTGTTATTAGCTAGATCCACTTTCCAGTTCTCGCAAGTACTTAGGTGTTTTACTTTTCCCTCTTCGTGCTATATCGGATAGCTGCGTTCTTCAAGTTTCTCGATATTTACTCATTCGCATTTTACCTCCTTTTAGATCTACATTCCATGACTCCTAAGGCTAGTGCCAAGTTGAAGGGCAAAAACCCGGTTGGGAAGCAAAAGTCGGGTTAGTCGATTTCCACCAATTGGGCGAAATCAACTGTCACCAAGGCCAAGCTTGACGAGTTGGCCGAGTCGGGTGTCCTGCCCGCTGAGCCGGACATCCAGTGGAGGACGTCGGGTGAGGAGACCCGGCTTACACCAGGCCTGGGTGAGGTAGTCGTCTTCCTCGAACACGTGATCCGGGGTTTCCGCCCCCCGGGTCACCCTTTCTTCCGAGATCTGCTAGACCACTACAAACTCCGGGTATTTGATATCGGCCCAAAATCCATGCTAAATATCTGCCACTTCATAGTCCTATGTGAGGCTTATTTATGCATTCCCCCAAACTTAGCTTTATTCCTAGAATTATTCCAATGCAAACCCTGCCGGGAGAGCACGGACGGGCCCCTCTTAGTTTGTGGGGGGGGGGTCTCGATTCATAGACGTAAAAACTCTCTGATGCCGACTCTCAGTCTTCACTCTCATGTGAAGCACTGTCAGAAGACATTTTTCTACTGGCGAGACACATCTTTACCCGGCGAAAAGCCTTTGCCGGGTTTATCTGATAATACACTTTCTCTCTCTGATAACCTGAACTCTTTCGCATCCGAGGCCGATAGACAGTCTATCAAGCCTCTTCTCCACAAACTCGCTGTGCTTTCAGCCCAAGGGCTTATTGGGCTTAACCTGATAAAAACCTTGGTCAGCTGCCGGATCCAACCAAACGGCGTCCGGCCCAAGCTTATGTGCGATTACTCCGGGCACGTCACCGACTCTCTCCGATACTCGGAGAAAACTTACCCGGCCGCAGATGTAAATAAGATCATGAAGACTTTCTTGGCTGAGAGAGTCGACGTTATCAAGAGCATAGCCGGGCTTGCCCCTTTTACACGCGCTAAGCCGGCTCCTCCAGTAAGAACCGGCTATCACTCTTTATTCCGACTGACATTTCTTATGCATAGACACTAACTCTTATCTCTGTGTTTTTTACTCAGGAAACTGACGCATTCTGGAAGATTGTCAACACTAACTCTTATCTCTGTGTTTTTTACTCAGGAAACTGACGCATTCTGGAAAATTGTCACCCCTCCCCCCTCTGAAAACTCAGAGGAGGAAGAGGAGGAGGAGGAGCCGACTGATGGCGATGAGGGTAATTCCGGGTCTCTTCTTAATAATTACTTCGTTAGCTTATTAAACCAAACTTCTCCTCCTTCTGACAATGTTCCTCATTCACCAGCGCTAGAGGACAAGGACGACACTCAGTCGGAAGAAAGCGAAGCTGAGCCGGAGGTTGAGGTTGGGGCCAAGAGGAGGACCAGGAGGGTTGTTTTCAAGGTGCCTTATTCCTCTATGACCTCCAAGCCATACTCCTACGCCAATATGTGCGAACTTAACAAGCATCTAACCAGTTCATCATCTATGAAGGAATCAACTCCGGCCAAACGATGGACAACCCGGACATCTCCGGGTGACGATCCCCTTCACCCGGGTATCCCTATGTCACCCGCTCGCCGAGCCGGTACTCCCCCAACTTATAAATCCCATATACCTCGAAAATTTCCATCTCCAAATCATCCCTTAGCCGGACAACTCCGGGTCTCACTTTCCGATTCTTTATCAGCATCTTCCGGGTCCAGCAACGATCTCCCAACCGACTTTTTCGTGAACACCGGGTAACTCGCTACCCTTATTAACCAATATACCTTTATTTTCCTTGTCTTCCGTCTATTACTCACTAACTTTTTCCTTTTGTTTCTCAGGGCCAAGGTCACACTTAGTGACCCGAAGGATATGCACATCGATAACCCGGCTATGGAAAACCCGGAGAACGTTGTGGAGAACGCAGCTGGCGGTGAAGAAGAAGAAAAGCTGGAAGACCCTCTTGACCAAGAAGCCGAGTTTCCCCTACCAACGCATCAGTCGGCTGACACTGATGTCGAGTTTCTGGGAACACAGAGGGGTGCCCCTGCTCTCAACACCCAGGCAACCAGAGTCGACTCACTGAAGCAGGAAAGGACCCCGCCACCGGGTAACCAGAACCCTAGCTCCTCCAGGACAAATCTGAGTAGCCTTGACTTTGAAGGGATGCTAGATGAGCTTTTTTATCTAAATACCAATGAAAGAGATATCATCGAATCCCTAGCAGCTGAGCATCAGGTAACTCTACCAATATTATTTACGTACTCACCTAGTCCCCAAGTTCTGGGTGAACTATACATAGTTTACTTGGTACTTCCATAGTTGTATAACCTTCCATACTCGGTTTTTATGCTGCAACCGACTAATATCTCTTGTCTATTTTTCAGGCTTATGTGACCCGGTCGGAGGAGATGTTGGCGAAAGCCAACGAACTCCTCCGAGTTGAGACCAAACTTCGAGAGGAGCTGGAGGTCGAGGTGAAGGACCTTTCCAAGGACTGCAAGAAATACAAGAAAAGTCTCCACCATGCTGAGAACTTGCTGAAGAAATTATCGACCTCTGTTGCCGATACATAGAGCTCCATACTTGGTAAAGGAACTTAACTTTCTGACTAAGACTCGGGTTTCTCACTTGATATGATCTATTACCCAGACCTTACCACTTTACTTTTCCTTTTATTCTGCAGGTCCGGGTGACAAAGCTGATGATGAAGACGATATAGAGAAATTGAAGACCTTGAAGGCGGTTATCCGGCAATTTTCTGCTGGAACCAAGTGGACCCTTGAAGCCATAAGGTGGCCTGGTGGTTACGGGGGTGTATCCCAGATGATCGACGCGTGCTCAACGGTCCCTGCTTGGATCGATCACTGGAAGCGCTCGGCGTGCCGGGTTGGGGTGACCCGTGTCCTTGCGTTGGCCAAAGCCTACTTTCCCAAGCTTGAGCCGGCAACGCTGGTGAACGGGTTCCCCGAGTTCAACACAGACGGCTCTCGTTTCTCGGCAAAGGACTACAAGGGTATCCATACTCAGATATGTCACTCGGCAAACTTGATAGCCGGTAACTGGACTTGAGCAAGCTTACCCCTCCATACAACGCTGAAGATAAGCCGGTACCTTCTGATTTTCCGGTTCCCTTTGATATGCTAGCCAGGTGGAAGGAGGAAGTTGCCAAGAAGAAGGCCGAGGCCGGCTCTGTGCCAGCGTCATCCACTCCAGTCATCCCTCCTCCAGCTCGCGCTGATACAGTGGTTGATCCGGATACGGAGGCAGGGAAGGCTACAGAAGAAAAAACTGAAGACCCGGCTACCAAGACTGCTGCTGAAGACTCGGCTATGGATGTCGAGTGAATTTTTATGATTTTTCGCTCACAAACACTTATTCGGCCAATAGGCATGTTTGTAATATGCCTGATACAATTATTTGTTTAATAGTGCGCCTGTGCACTTTTGATACTATTTCCTCGGTTTGTAACACGCTTAAACTTTAATGGCTTTGATGGTCCTTTTGGCCATCCACCTTGATATGTTTTCTCCAGTCTTAAGCTTTTTGCCGCTTTTCTGATCTTTCCTCTTTTTCCACATCTATGAGACTCGGTTTCCGGGTCTCAGGATTTTTGACTGAGTGAACTTTTGCTTCTTAAGTCCCCAAGTCCCCAAGACTCGGATTTTTGGGTTTTAAGCTCGATAGCTAAACAGTTTGTTGATTTTCTCAAATCCCAAGTCCCCAAGACCCAAATTTCCGAGTCTAGGTACTTGTAGTTTTTAAGAACAAACTGCCTGTTTTTGCCAGGGCCCAGTATATATAGCTACCCATATAAATTTTGAAGCTATGCTTAATACATTGTGAGTTTCCGGCTGTAGCCTTTTACTCCGCATAACTTGTGGTTTGGATGACCCTTTTGATCCTCTTTGTTGTAAGCCGGCTTTTGCGTGGATATTCAGTGCTGCTATAACTGTACAAAAACATGGTCAGGCAAGTCACAGTGGGCATCATGACTGATTGTGATTGTACGTTAGCGAGACACGCCACATTATTGCGAGTCACATCAGGCTTAAACAAGAGAAATCAAGAAAGTTTGGCTCTATTGTCCAGTTATAAGATTGTAACCGTACTTATTGCAAGTAATCGGTCCTTATAACTTAATGGCATCGTGGCCGAGTCTTGAGATTATAGCTGTGCTATTCAAGCAATCAGCCCCCAAGACCTATATATGCAATCTAAGAAATTTTAAACCTAGTGCGTTATAACCAAACAATAAATACTTACCTGATATGGAATAAAGTAAAACAGAGAAATTAAGAACAAACTAATAGAAAGAAATAAAAAGGGAACAATATCATAGTTTAACCATCTCTTTATTGATATGAGAAAAGTTAGGTCAGCAAGCTGCCTCATTAAAAACCCTCCAGTCCCCTTAGGTACCCTGGATAGGAAAATAGTGCGTCTGAAACCTGCTGCCTGTTACATCGTGCAATTCAACTTGTAAACCTAGCCTACGCTAAGTGTAGTAGGGACGTAGATGAGCCATGTTCCATCCTCCTTGCGCTCAACCACAACCACTGCGCTAACCGCCCGAGGCCCGGACGCGATGTATAATAACGTGGGCTCTTTGGGACCCGGCGCTGCCAGAATCGGTGCCTCAGATAATGTCTTTTTCAGATCTTCAAATGCCTCGTCCGCCTCTTGGTCCCATACGGATTTGTCGGTTTTCCGCAAGAGTCGGTATAGAGGTATTGCTTTTTCTCCGAGCCTAGATATGAACCGGCTTAATGCTGCCACACATCCCGTGAGCTTCTGAACGTGCTTCAGGCCTTCCGGATTTTTCAGGCTCTGGATGGCCTTGATTTTTTCCGGGTTTGCCTCAATTCCTCTCTCAGAAACAATAAAGCCGAGTAACTTTCCTGCAGGCACTCCGAACACGCACTTAGTCGGGTTAAGCTTCATCTGGTATCTCCTCAGGTTCTTGAAGGTTTCCTTTAGGTCATCTATGAAAGTTTCAGCTTTCCTTGTTTTAATCACCACATCATCCACATAGACATGAACGTTGCGTCCAATTTGATCCTCAAAACACTTCTGGATGCACCGCTGATACGTTGCACCGGCGTTTTTCAGCCCAAAGGTCATGGTCTTATAACAAAAAGCACCGAAGGGGGTTATGAACGAAGTTTTCTCCCAATCCTCTTTTTTGAGCTTTATTTGGTGATACCCGGAATAAGCATCCAGGAAACATAATAAGTCACAACCTGCCACTGCATCAATGATCTGGTTTATTCTCGGAAGGGCAAATGGATCCTTTGGGCAATGCTTGTTGAGACTTGTATAGTCGATGCACATCCTCCACTCATTGTTCTTTTTCAGCACTAGAACCGGATTTGCCAACCATTCCGGGTGAAAAACCTCCATAATAAAGCCGGCTGCGAGGAGCCGAGCTATCTCCGCTCCTATAGCCTTTCTCCTTTCCTCATTCATTTTTCTGAGACCCTGCTTCACAGGCCGGGACCTGGGATCAATATGCAAACTGTGCTCTGCTAACTCGGTCGGGATACCCGGCATGTCGCTGGGTGTCCAAGCGAAAACGTCCTGATTCTCACGAATAAACTCGATAAGTGCTTCTTCCTGCTTGTTGTCTAAGTTGGAACCTATGGCAAATTGTTTGGAGGGATCACCCTCGACAAAAGCCACCATCTTGGTGTCCTGGGCCGCTTTAAACTTTGGTCTCTCGTCCTCCGTATTCGGTCTCTTCAAAGCAGTTCTATCTTCCGGGTCTACTTGAGACCGGTAATACATGAGCTCTTCCTTCCTGCAAGCCTGTTCTGCCATTGCCGCATCTCCTTCGTCACATTCTGCTGCCACAGCCCGGTTCCCATGTATAGTGATAGTCTGCTTAGGACCCGGGATCTTTAGGTGTAAGTATACGTAACATGGCCTGGCCATGAACTTGGCGTAAGCCGGCCTTCCGAACAGCGCGTGATAAGGACTGCGCAATTTTACCACCTCAAACGTGAGCCATTCCACTCGGAAATTATCCTTGGATTCTCCAAAAGCGACTTCTAGTGTTATATTTCCTTCAGGGCACGCCGAGTGACCCGGCACAATTCCATGGAAACCTGTGGAACTTTTCTGCAGCTGAGACTCCTTGAGCCCCATGCGTAGAAAGGTTTCCCAATATAAAATATTGATGCTACTTCCACCATCCATCAAAACCTTTTTCAGCTTGTAACCATTGACCTGTGGTGCAACCACCAAAGCTAACACACCCGGATGTTCTATTGTTTCCGGGTGATCCCTTCTGCTCCATGTTACCTCTTGGTCTGACCATCTCAAATATCTCGGAACACCTGAAGAAACCGAATTTATGGCCCTTTTAAGTATATTTCTATCTTTGTTGTAAGTCCCGGTAGTGTGAACGTGGTACTGTCCTAACTGTTTTGGATTGGCTTGGAAGCCCCCAGCACCTCCTTGATTATTACCCAGATTGCCACCTCCTGCGTTGCCAGCGGGGGGTGGCCCGTTGCCCGGGTTTCCACCCGGACCTGGTCCTCCTCCCCGTCCTGCACCTCGTAGGGCCTTATGTATTTCCTCGTTCTTCCATCTCTGTAAATCCACACACTGCTCCAATGAATGATTAGCCGGCCTGCCATTCCTGCTATGACGCGGACATGGCATCCTGAAGGCCTCTATATGGTTAGCCGGCCTCGGTGGTCCTTGGTAGTTTCCTCCATTGAAGGTTCCTCCGTTGAAATTTCTCTCTGCCCTAGGTCTCGCAAACCCGGCTTCTGTATTAGCAACAAACTTGGAATTTCCTTCGTATGGGCGCTTGTGCTGGTTATTTCCATTACTTCCTCCGTTATTACTCGGTACAGCTCCATTGCCGGGTCTTCCGTTGTTGTTTGCGTTGGCTTTCGCTTTTTTGTCATCAACATCCTCCTCTGTTGTGTCTGTGGCAGCGTGTTTATTGCAAGCGTCCATCAATTATCCCATTGTAACCTCCGAAGCGTGCCGACTAGATTTCATGCGTGTCATCTTTTGCACCAAGGGTAAGTATTTGCACGTTTTCTCCATAGCTTGCAATGCATCTTTTGGTTGGATATCAGTGGAAGAGTGGATAATTTCCATAACCCGGCGCACCCAGCTGCGCGCCGATTCTCCCTTCTTATGGACGCATTGCTCTAAATCGTCAATCGTGAATAACTTTCGGCACGTCCCATGAAAGTGTTTGATGAAGGCAGTTTTCAGTTTACTCCATGAATTGATGGATCTTTCAGGCAGGTTATTGAACCACAACTTTGCTGCTCCTTCGGACATCATAAGGTACATAAACTTGGCTTGGAGATTCTCGGATGCGTTGCGAATCGACATAGCCATCTCGTAACTGCTCAACCAGGTCTCTAGGTCCATGGTCGGCTCATAATTAATCACTTTACCCGGTTCCTTAAATTTATCCGGGTAAGGCTCAGCCCTGATGGCATCCGATAAACACTTAGGCCCGGCGAGGTTTGCCGGTACTGGCCTCACTCGGGAAACGTGCGATCCTTCAGCGGGCGCGGCAGGGGGTGCAACCGCTACCGGCCCTCTTACCGCAGACCCGGCTGCTGCACGCGTGGCTCGAGAACTGTCGACAATGGCTTGCGCCGCTGATGCTGCAGGCGTTGCCGGTCTATGGGGAGGAGGCGGCATTTGCTGCTGCTCTGCCCTCCGCCGTGTCGAGTTTGACTGAATATAACCGGTATTCCCATTCTGCCGACTAACATATGGTGTTCCATGCATGCCACTCCTATTATCCGGGTAATTGGCCTGTTGAGCTACTGCGGTGCGTAACAGGTCTATCGCCCGCCGGGTCTCTACTGCATGGGGTGACTCTCCTACGGGGATGCGATCAAGTGCCAATGTTGCTGCATATACGTTATCTATAGGGTTATTGAAGTGACCCGGTGGAGTATGAAATCGCGGTGGCGGTGGTGCGGTATTGCCAACAGCAATCCAGTTTGCAGTGTGGGTAACCCGGTTTGCACGTTTGCCGGTTGTCCTCCCAGGGTTGCAGCTTGATATCCAGTTTCTTGATTCACAACCGGGATTGGTTGATCCTGAGGGGTAACGAACAATGTAGCTGGCTGTAAATTCCCACCGGTTGCCGGTAACCTTATCTGGTGCCTCTGATTGTAAATCCTGGTCGACTGAGTTTGAAGACGATTCTCCAGTTCTTCCAACTCGCGCTGGCGCGCGGCCATCCCTTGTTTCTCGGCTTCGATATCTCTCCTCTGTTGATCCAATGCACGGCGAGCCACGTCCAAATATCGGGCACGTGCCGTCGCGTTTTCTGGGGTTATCACTGTCGCTAACATTGTGGGATCTAAGATTAAGTTATTGTTGAACAGAGCCGGATTTCGCGGAACCGAGGCTCCCGCACCCGGTGTTCTATTTGCTGTGAATCCGAACATATTCCTTTGCCGTTCGCTTTCTCCGGTATGACTGGTAATAGAGGCCGACTCTCCATCGACCCGGGCTATAACCGGGTTTCCGTCAATCGGTGCCTGCTGTTGGGCCAGCGCTCGCGCCGCTCCGACCGCGGCCGTCGACACATCCCCTTGATTAAGATTGATTGCAGGGGCTGTGTAGACCGCGACCCGGCGCGTGATGTCTGGTGAAGATTCGTATTCCTCTTCGTCACAGCTATCTTCCTCGTACCGGTCTTCAAGCAGGTGCAGGATAGACTCGGTATCATCTTCTCTTGTAACCCGGCCACGCGGGGTCCATACCGGCTCCTCCGACTGTTCCCTCTTTGTGGTGGGCTCTTCTTCCGGATCGGCTGTCCCAACCGATTCTTCTCCATCCGACTGAACGCAGGTCGCTTCTCCTGACACAGAATCATATTCAATATCATCAAGAACAGAACCATATGCACGTACCATACCGACGAAGACGTTGACCCGGCCGATCGTGACGATAGATCCGGTTTCCAGCAGATCCGACTCTGGTCCCCAACCAAAGTCGTCCACCATGTTCTCTCCTTCAGGGTTGGTGATGATCTCGCCGATGACGAGGTTCTTCATGCTATCCCGAGCTTCTCCCGTGATGTAAACACCCTTGGACGTAGGCCCCACGGTGGGTGCCAACTGTCGTGGGATAATCACGGCAGACGTTACCTGGGGTAACTTACTTTGGGGCAAATCGACTCTGGTGTTTGGGAGAGGGTTTAGCTCAGGGAAAATCATGTTATCAGATGATCTGGTAGCTCGGGCCGCAATGTCGCCGAGTCTCCGATCTAGGGTTACAACTATTAGCTCTCGTACCACAAGAATACTCGAATATTAGGTAAAACTCTTCTCTGGTCTCTCTGCCCTCGGAGCCGGTTTATATATTACCCGGCTCTCTGGATTCCTATACAAGGCACTCCCGGAATCCTACCTGGAAACCGCACACAACCTTAAGTTTCCTAATCGCGATCCTCAAGGTACGGGTTACAAGACCTACGCTCCCCCCTTGGGCCTTCTAGAAACTCCTCCACCTTGGGCCGGGTCTTGTGCGATTCCCTTCGGGCCGGGTTTCACCTGGGCATGAGCCTACCGGGTTACCATCCCTCCATCACTTCTTGTGATACACATGAGCCTGGTACACACGCTCCTTGAGTCCAGATTGAAGCAAAATGCCCTCTTGTCCTTGATCTGAAACTTCTTGAACCAAGATAGTTCAGCCACTAGAGAATCGTCAGCCCTTGCACTAGCCCTTGCACTAGCCCTTACACCCACACGAGATGCGACTGCTTTCTGAGATGCTTCAGCTTGTTGTAAGCGATGCAAGTGCTTCTTTACCCTCAAGTCCTTGGATGCATGCTTGACAAATGGACTGGACTACTTCACGATCTCTTCCTTTGTGGATTCCCACCATTTTTTACGAATGAGCTTAATAAGTAAGGGTCCATAGACGGGGGCCCTTTTCTCAATCGCAATCAACCCAAGATCCTCATGGATCCAATCCATGACATCCAACTTCTCAATTGCTTGATGTCAAATCCAAGGAAGAACTTTAATTCTGCCATCTTGGTCTCAAACCTGTCATAAACTTTGAAAATTCATCATTAAAGCTTTGTTAGATGAGCCAAACATATTATCATTAACATATAGTTAGCATATGAAAATATCCCCTTTAACCCTGTTTTTGAAAAGGGTGGGATCGATTTTCCCCACTTCAAAGCTACGGTCTTTCAACAAATCTCTAAGGTGCTCATACCATGCACGTGGGGCATGTTTTAGGCCATAGAGCACCTTATCGAGCTTGTAGACAGGGTTAGGGAAGTTAGGTCCTCAAACCCTGATGGTTCCTTAATATACACCAATTCCTTAAAAGGACCATTATGAAATGCACTTTTCACATAAATTTGTTGCAATTTAAAGTTATGATGAGAAGCATAAGAAATAAGGATACAAATGGACTCAAAGTGCGCCACATGAGCATAGGTTTCATCAAAATCAATGCCTTCAACTTGAGAGTAACCTTGAGCTGCCAATTTTGCTCTGTTTCTTATGACAATGCCATTATCATCTTGCTTATTATTGAAAATCCACTTAGTTCCTATAACATTGCATAACTCTTTGGGCTTCTCAACTAGCTTTCATACTTTATTGCGCTTGAACCTCAAGAGCTTCAAACACTTTCTTTGATTCCACCATGGAGATGTGAGATTGATGTTCACCAAAGCTTCCCAATTGACCTCTTGTGGTCATCTTCCTTCTTGGATCACCAAAACTTTCTCATGGGATAAATCTATACATCTCAAGGCTCCGGCAACTCTAGCTTCACGACGGGCTTCAATCTCCTCATTGTTGAGAGAAGGGATCACTTGATCATCTTGATCATTTGATCCCCCGTCTTGACCAAAATGTTAACCTTGATCATCATTAGGATTAGCTTCATCATGAGAATAAGAAGATTGATCTTGGTCTTGATATTGTGTAGCATGAATAATAGGAGAACTTGGTTCTTGCATAACAACTTGATCAATAGTAGGAGGGTCTTGAACTTGTTCCTGGGTTGGTGCATAACTTGATCCATTGGCTTGGTTTTCTTGTGTAGATGAGGGCTCCACTTGAGTAGAGCATAGTTCTCCTCGATCCGCCAAAAGGTGTCCCTCGAAGGGGCGGAAAAATCACACGCCCATTCTTCTTATGGCATCTTGAGGTATTTCAACATCAAATAGAAACACTTACAACCAAATACCCAGAAGTAGGAGATATTTGGTTTGTTGCCGGTGAGGATTTCATATGGAGTCTTGTTTAAGCCTTTGTGGAGGTAGAGCCGGTTTCATGAATGACATGTCGTAGACATAGCTTCAGCCCCATAGATATGGAGGAGAATAAACTCTGCCAACATGGACTTTGCCATATCCGTAAGAGTTTGGTTCTTCCTCTCAGCTACACCATTTTGTTGAGGGGTATAAGCAACATAATATTGATAATGAATTCCCTCTTCACTAAGAAACTCATTAGAGTGTAGTTCTTGAACTTAGAGCAATTGTCACTTCTAATGGCCAATATGGGAACATTGTGTTGACGTTGAACTTCATTGGCGAAGTCGATGATGACTTGTTGGGTCTCACTCTTCAACTTGAAGATATAAACCCAAGTGGATCTTGAATAGTCATCAACAATCACCACAATATTTCTTCCCAACAAGACTAGCTTTGGGAATGACACCAAAGAGATCCACATGGAGAAGCTCCAATATCCTTTTTGATGAAATAATAGTCTTGCTTTGGTGAAGAGAATCATGCATTTTTCCTTCAACACAGGCACTACAAACACGATCTTTGGCAAAGGAAACACTTTATTTTAGTCCGAGGATATGGCCACCCTTGTGAAGGCTTTTCAAAGCTCTCATGTTCACATGAGATAAGCGGAGATGCCACAACCACCCTACATCGGCCTTTTTGAATAGACACGTCGCCTCAATGTTGGTTGATCCCAAAAATTCTATCACATGCAACCCATTTTCGTCAGGCCCAACGAAAGCGACCTCTAGAGTCTTGCTCCACAAGAGTACCACAAGATCAAGTTCAAATAAGACGGGAAACCCATCTTCCCTAAAGAAAAAACTGAAAGTAAATTAAAACAAAGGGACTCGACAAGCATGTCATTTACAACAGTGATATTTGGAGCAACTAACACCTTGCCCAGACCCGTTACCTTAGATTATGATTTATCTCCATAACCGACGGTTGCTTGATTTATATTTGGTCTCAAATCCGTCATTAGCTCCTTTCTTGCAACCATGTGACTTGTGCATCCACTATGAAGCGCCCATTTTGACCCACCGGAAGCATAATATTACAAGAGATCATTGTTGAGATTCAGGTCCCCGTCTTTCAATGGGTCCTCTTACGTTAGCAACAAGGGTCTTAGGAACCCAAATAGAACGAGCAATTGTCCCTCCACGAGGACCAACATATTTAGCATGAACACCACCGTAATAATCAACACATAAAATGTGGCGAGGGTTAGTGATTCCCACAAACACTACCAAATTCCGCGCGGTCTGTGACGTTTCAATACCGCTGCGGATGGGCTCCAAACCGTCGCTAAGAGCAATCCGCGACGGTTTACGCGACGGAGTGAGAACGTTCCCGATCGACCGTCACGGATGATTCTGCGACGATTAAATGAACACTAATCCGTCGCGAGCTACTGGCCGGCCCAGCACAAGGCTCAACAAGGAGCAACGTTCTTTTTCGTCGCAATGTGTGTACACGTGGCATCGTTTTCCCGTTACCCGTTACTGACGTCACTTCCACCGTTCCTAACGTCATCATCGTCTTGACATTTTAAAAACGTCGCGATTGGAACTACCGTTACCGCCGTTAATGACGTCATAATATGTGCGACGTTTATTTTCTCGTCGCGGGTACAAGCAGTATAAGGTGCCACGTGTCGCTCTCATAATGTTCCACATATACGCTTATTCCCGACGACTTTATAACGTTGACCGACGCTGCGACTTTTTAGTTCGTCGTAAGACATCGCGAATCATGAGCCAACAAGTGTACCAACACAGCATGTCCACGTCGAAACGTTTCCGTGACGTTTTTATTTCGTCGCGATTTCCATCCAATAAGGTGCCGCCTCATGGACCTACCATATAGTACCACGTGTCCTCGTATTCATAAGCTTGGAAAATACTATACTAGTTTTCACAGCAAAGCAAACACAACAAATACATAAAGTCCGAATAAGGTCACAACATAGCTCGCCAGCAAAGCCAGTCTAATACAGTTCAACAGACAACAATAGGTTTCACAAAGGGCTACTCAGTTCCATATCTCGGATGAACTTGAGCCAACATGCCACCAATAAGGGTTTTGTACATTTCTTGACTCTTCCGCATACCTTTGTGTTCCTCCGTCATACGCAGCAATTCTTGTCGATGCTTCATCCTATCTGCATCAGCTTGTTCCTTGGCCTGCTTCAACTCATCAACTACAGACTGCAGGTCCTGCCTCTGTTTTCTATCAGAATCAAGTTGAAGGTGAAACTGAGACTTTGTTGCTCTTGCACTGGTTGTGACCCCACCTATGGTATTCAGGAACGAAGACTTTAGACGGTTCTTGGTCAGCACGGCAGCGACAGCTTCGGTGGCAGAAAGAGGTTCCTTGACAGCGCCATCTACTGAAGTACGTTCTAGCATATGATATTGCATTTATTCCTATAAAGCATGTAAAAGGTTTATATTAAATAAAGCTGAACTAGCTTGTAAGGAACATTGATATCATGACAAGCTTGTACATAACAAAGATGCAAATAGCAGATGACAAGCAATTAAGCACGCATGACAAGCTTGTAAGGAACATAAATGGAAAACATCACATGACAGGCATGTAAGTAAACATGGCTGAAAATAGAAGACGACAAGCATGTACAGAACATAGATGAAAATAGCATCTCACAAGGATAGATGAACTAGCAGATGAAAAGCAAGCAGCATGCATGTGCATGAACTATGAGATGACAAGCATAGGTGAAATAGCAGGAGTTTGCATCAGAATTCACAAAGGGAAGCATTAGTACGTATCTAGAAGAATCTATTGAGGTAATTGTTGATCCCAGAGATAAACAGTATTCTGAGGGACTTACAATTGCTCTTTTCACGGGCGAAGAGAATCCACGTGTCTTGTTGTTGTGCGTAGCTTTGAACAATTCAAAGGCATCTTCCCCCATGTCGCAGCAAACCTCGTAGCTATGAGAACCTGTGGCGCTATGGAACTGGACGGCCTGTCTGCTTTGCCTGGCTTTCATACAAGCCATCTACATAAACGAAGTATGAACTGATTAGACACATTCCATGTTATGGAATAGAAACAGTGGCAAGGTAGAGTGAACAAAGACAGTACATGTTTCCTGACTGAGTACCAGTTATTGACTAGCCTGCACCATTCTGCTTCGCTTATGCGCCCAACTACATCAGGAGGCGTTTGTACAACTATACTCTTATATCTAACGCTGTCAAAAAATTCTTGCTTCAGAATATGGCGTCTTTGTCTTGTACAGTTCTTGAGATGCATAAGAAGAGATTGACGAATAACATGGTCTCTGGGGTTCAGATGAAACTTTGACTGAAACAAAAGAAAGAGCACTTTTCAGTTATATGAACATCAATGGAATGAACTGGAAGGTTGGGTTACAAAACTTACAGACACATGGCCGTGGTAGGAGGAAAATATATCTTCCCTTCCCTTGTACTCTTTCCAATGGGGGAAGATAGGGACAGTGTGCTTCACAGCTAATGAACACGCAGTAGCATACATGGCAGCAACCTTTGGGTCCACTGGCCTTGTCTTTCCCAGGGGAATAACAATTCTGATCCTGTTTCCTTTGGACATGTTTCTTCTCCTCCCAGTCGCACCACTCGAAACAATGTATTCACATGGGTAATCTACAGAAATTGTGGCATTGCTAGAGTTAATATTCTGCATTTTGGATTTCCCTCCACACATGCCCCCTTGTAGAGCATGCAATCTCTGTGATATGTCATCTTGCTCTTCATTGCAGGCACCTTGCTCCTCGACTTGGGAACCTTGCCGATCGCCTAGGAATGATGGTAGCTCGCCTTGCACACCTGGCAGCTCACTGTAGGGAGGTACCTGCTCGCATTGGGCGGCTACCTTGTCAGCCTCCTCCTTCTGTTGGGAAGCTTCCAGCTGGCCATGGGCAAGTGCCTGCTCGCCTTGGGCATCTTCCTGCTGGCCTTGGGGAGCTGCCTCCTCGTCTGGGACCACTGGTCGCTTGAGTTCGTCATCTGCATACGGATGTACATGGGCAATTGCATGCTCGCGATGGGCCTTGACGCGCTTGCATTTACAACCATGTCCACCAGGAGGCATCTTTGTCCTACCAGATGTACTCTTGACTTTAATGTTCCTAAGCTACATGGTTCATATGTACCAAATCAACTAGGATAGTAGCACAAAATACACAGCAGAACAGTAATTAAGCCAGCAGTTCCACACAACATAAGTACCTTTATTGTTGAGCTATCATGCAAGGCATGCCTTATCTAGATGGTGGACATGGTATAAATGGAAATAAATAGCTTACAATATAAGTCTAGAATTGAGATAAATGAAAATAAATAGCGCATACATGTTCTTTACAAATAGCCTTATCTTTCATTGGGATGTGACAACATAGAGTTAGAAAATCTTAGTGATACAATTCGTTGTTTGACCATATCATATCAGTAATCTAATTTGTGGAGCTAAGTATGATAGGATCGCAGGAGAAGTGATCTTAAGCTTTATACAAGCTCGAAATTAAGCAAACTCTGACCAAAGGAACTTGACGGCTACCAGGCAGGCGAGGTGGCAAATCTTGTGGACGACCTAGTCGGCGAGGTGGCAGATCTTGACGGTGACCTCGATGGCGAGGTATCAAATCTGGACGGTGAGGTGGCAGATCTGGATGGCGTCCTGGACGGCGAGGTGGAAGCCCGGGAAGGCGAGCTGAGCGGCGGGGTGGACGACCGGGGACAGCAAGGTGGAAACCCAGGAAGGCAAGCTGCACAGCGAGGTGGAAGACCGGGGACAGCCAGGTGGAAGCCCGGGAAGGCGAGCTACAGGGCGAGGTGGAAGTCCGGGGTGGAGTAGATGGGGTTTAGGAGGAAAGGGGGATTTCAGACAAGAAGAGGAGGGGAAATTTTGGTGAGGGGGCAGATAAGAGGGAGAGGTTCGAAATTTAGGGCGACATAGGCGGCAAAGTTTTTGGTCGATAATTTGGGTGGGCGGCGCGAAATTTTCTGCGCCCGCCAGATTTTGGTACATTGGCTGGAGAACATTGCTGTCCGTTGGATACATGATGGATGGCCTAAAAAGATAACCATTATTGAAATATGTTATTTAAGGATAATGGCAAGACATCTATAAATTACTGACATAAACTATTACTAATAATAAATAAATTACCCTACCATTGTATTGGGTGTTCCTTGAGCCTAACCTAACACAACCAAACAATTGGCTCTGCTTTGCTACACCTTTTCCGGCTCACGTAGAGGGGCCAAAACGCCGGTTCCATCTTTTTTCCCAATGGGGCTATGGTTTCTCCGGAGAGGGGGCTCTGGAACGTATGAATGCCACCACAACACATGGTATGCCATAACATGTGTGTTAGAGTGTGGCATGGGTCTTGGATGCCAAAGATTCCCTCGCTCTTTGTGCTAGGGTTTCACCGGCGTCTAATTCTCTCTCGCGGGTTCCAGGACTGCTTAATTAGAGCCCGAAACTCCCGGATCTAACGGAACTGGGAAAATCTTGACAAGAGGTGGGCCCTACCATTTGTCTTGGGTATTCCTTGATCCTAACCTAACACGACCAAGCAATTGGTTACACTTTGGTACCCCCTTTCGTCTCACGTAGAGGGGCCAGAACGACAGTTCCGTCTTTTTCCCCAGCGGGGCTATGGTTTCTCCGGAGTAGGGGGGCTCCGGATCGTCTGAATGCCACCAAATCCCATGGTATGCCATACCATATGTGTTAGATTGGAATATAATGGGTATTGGATGCCCAAGATTCCCTCGCTCTCTATGTTAGGGCTTCACAGTTGTCGGATTCTCTCTAGTGGGTTACAAGACTACTTAGAGCCCGAAACTCCTGGATTTGACGGAAGTAGGGGAATCTTGCCAAGAGGTGTGGACCCTAACATTTTATTTGGTGTTCCTTGGGCCTAACCTAACACAACCAAACAATTGGTTCCACTTTTCTACCCCCTTCGGCTCACGTAGAGGGGCCATAATGGTTGTTCCGCTTTTTTCCCCATCGGGGCTATGGTTTCTCCGGAGGGGGGCTCCGGATCGTACGAATGCCACCAAATCCCATCGTATGACATACCATGTGTGTTAGATTGTGTCATGGTCTTGGATAACCAAGATTACCTCGCTCTCTTTGTTAGGGCTTCACAGGGGTCGGATTCTCTCTATCGTGTTCCATGACTACTTAGAGCCCAAAACTCCCGGATCTGACGGAACAGGGGGAATCTTGCCAAGAGGTGGGCCCTGAAATTTTCTTGGGTGTTCCTTGGGCCTAACCTAACACAACAAAGCAGTTAGTTCAATTTTTCTACCCCCTTCCGACTCATGTAGATGGGGTAGAACGACAGTTCTGTCGTGGGATAATCACGGCAGACGTTACCGGGGGTAACTTATCTTGGGGCAATTCGACTCTGGTGTTTGGGAGAGGGTTTTGCTCAGGGGAAATCATGGTGATAAACAATCTGGTAGCCGGCAATCAAGTTGCCGAGTCTCCGATCTGGGTTTTACTATATCAACTCTGGTCGTACAAGGGATACTCGAATAGCTAGTGAATCTCGATCGTGTCTAATCTAACCCTAGGAGCCGACTTTTATAATATCCAGGCTCCCTGGCTTCCTGTCCAATGCAGACTCGGAGTCCTACCCGGGTACCGCTTACAAACCCTAAGCTTCCTTATCGAAACCCACAATCCGGGTTGCGAGGCCTACACTCTTGGGCCTTCTAGAAACTCCTTTTCCTTAAGCCGGGTCTTGCGCAGCTCCCTTTGGGCCGAGTTACACCTTGACGTTAGCCTACCGGGTTATCATCCCTCCATCAGTAGTCCCCAGAATAGCTTGGGCTTCACGGGATCCTCCTTGAAGCGCATGCTATTCCCTGCAAAAATATCAAACATACAAGTTCATAAAGGCCGGGTTAGGTTGCTTTGATAAACAGCTAGGCCTAACTCCACTGGTGGTCCATATAACAACCCAGCTTTCTCCGAATCCATCTTCATTTTCCCGGGTCAACACTCCGAGGAAAACACAGAAGACCCAGCTCACTTTGTCCACTAATTGGTCCGGATATCACGGAAACGATTCACTCTAAACTTTTCCGGATATCACGCCCACGCATTTAACCACTTATCCCAAAAAATCCGGACGGGTATCCCTCCCCGAAATTTTGGGCTCCCGCTCTCTAACCTAAGTTTCCCCACCCGCACCTATAAATAGGTGCCCTAGGGGGTAACCTAGATCCACATTCCATTTCATCATCATCTCCTTCCTCTCTCCTTCATCTTCAACCTCCAACGGCGCTCCCGTGCTCGAGCTTCATACCGCGCCGCCACGGAGCCCACGGGGGAGCAGCCGGAAGCGAGCCGCCGCCGCCTGCGCTCCGCTTCCGCCCGCGCCGCACCGCCGTCAACCACCGCTACCGCGCCGTCGAGCTGCGCACTGGAGAACCCAGAAAGTCATCGCAACTGTGCCATCTGTCGCCGCCGCGCTCTCCTCCAAGCTCCGCCGGTAAGTTCCCTCCCGCCATGGATTTCACCTTCAATCTCGCTGGAATTAGTTTAGACCTAGATCCGCTTCATAGATGGGTTTCTTGTTCCGCGACGATTGGATAGCCCATGTTTAGTTCCTTCTCAAGCAATGCGTAAACTAGGCCAATAACATATCTCCTTCACTTGCGGTTACCAACCTTTCCGTAAATTTCTAAGCTTAGATCCAATCTGCCAAGATTCTCTGGAATTGCTCTTTTATACCCGGATAATCCACAATTTCCGCGTCTTCTAGTTACTCTTTGGTTAACCGTATAATCAGCCATTTCCGGGTCTTAATCACTTACACTCTGCACCCTTTTCTTTGTGTTTTGTAGACTGCACAAATGGCACCCAAGAATAAGGGAAAACAGCCGGCGAAAGCAAGGCCGACTCAGTCCATATCTGCCAACTGGGCAAGGTCCACCGTGACCCGGGCTAAGTTAGATGAGCTCGCTGAGTCGGGTGTCCTCCCTTCCCAGGAGGAGATCCACTGGCGAGTCCCGGGTGATGAGACTCGGCCCACCCCCGGTCCTAACGAGGTAATCTGTTTCGTTGAGCACGTGATCCGGGGATTCCGTCCCCCGGGTCACTCCTTTTTCCGTGAACTTCATAGCCACTATGGCCTCCGAGTCTTTGACATAGGACCCAATTCTATGTTAAACATTACTCACTTTATCGTTCTCTGCGATTCATATCTTTGCGTCCCCCCAAACCTTGCTTTGTTCCTCGAATTGTTCCAATGCAAACCGTGTCGCGAAAGCGGTGATGGGGCCCTCCTGGCTTGCGGCGGAGTGTCGATCCAGAGGCGAATAAATTCTCCGATGCCGACTCTGAGCCTCAACTCCCATGTTAAACACTGGCAGAAATCCTTCTTCTATTGCCGGGACACCTCCCCACCCGGCGAAAAGAGATTGTCGGGTTTCTCTGAGGGCCTCCTTGATCTCTCCGATACTTTCAACGCCTTTGCTTCTGAATCGGATAGGGAGTCCATCCAGCCCCTCTTAGCCAAACTCGCTGTCCTCTCAGCCCAGGGTCTCCTTGGGCTTAACCTGGTTAAAACTTGGGTGAACTTCCGGATCCAGCCTAATGCCATCCGGCCCAAGCTGATGTGCGAATACTCGGGGCATGTCACGGACTCGCTCCGCTACTCTTTGAGGAACTATCCGGCTGCTGATACAAATAAGATTATCAAAAGTTTCTTGACTGAGAAAGCGGAAGTGATCCGGAACATAGCCGGTTTGGAGCCATACACCCGAGACCACCCGGCTCCTGCGGTAAGATCCGGCCTTTACTCTTCTGTTCTCGTGCTTTTACTTGATGCAATCACTAACCTCTTCTACCACACCTTTATTTCAGGCAGGTAGCGCCTTCTGGAACATCGAGACTCCCCCTACATCCGAAAACCCGAAAGAGGAAGAAGAACCGGCTTAGTCGGAAGAAGGTACCATCCGGGTTTCACCCATTTTACTGTCTGTTAACTTGTTTTCCCACACTGTTTTCTTTTTCCGACTGTGTACTACGCTTCTCAGGAATGGAGGATAGGGAGGACAAGGAAGACAAGGAAGACCCGGAGGAGACCGAGAGTGAGGAAAGCGAGGCAGACCCGGAACCTGTGGTTGGAGCCAAGAGGAAACCCCGCGGGGTCGTGTTCAAGGTTCCATACTCCTCCATGTCCTCCAAACCATATTCATTTGCCAACATGCGCGAGCTTAATCAACAATTGTCCAACTCACCATTGAAGGAGCCCCCTACGGTCAAGCGCAGGGTAACCCGGAACTCCCCGGGTGAGGATCCCCTCAACCCGGGTATCCCTACGTCCCCAGTTCGCCGCACCGGTACTTCCCAATCTCATCCTTCCAATTCACCTCGAAGGCATCCTTCTCCCAATCACCCCCTAGCTGGACAACTCTGAGTCTCAATTTCTCAATCTTTATCAGCCTCATCCGGATCTTCCAACGAGCTTCCAGCGGACTTCGTGGTGAATACCGGGTAAGTTGTATTTCTTGCTATCCAATATACTAGCACTTTCGATAACCTTCACTTATTACTACTGACCATTTCTTTTACTTTCCTTAGTGTCCAGGTTACAGTCAGTGACCCGGACAACATGGATATGGATAACCGGGAAACTGAGGATCCGGTTGACAACGTGAACGCCGCGACTGGCAACGCTGAAGAAGAAGAAGAAGACCAAGGAAGAGACCCACTGACAGACCCGGCCAGGCAGGATGCCGAGTCTCCCATTCCATCAGATGGACCCGGGGATGACGACGTCGAGGTTGTGGGCGCGAGGATGGGTGATCCCAATCCTGACACCCAGGCAACCCGGGTATCGCCCCCGAGGCAGGAAAAGACTCCACCTCCCAGTAACCCGGCCGCCGGCTCTTCCGGTAGAAAGCCTGATGATATGAGCTTCGCCGAGATGCTTGACGCTCTGCATACCCTGAGAGCTGACGAAGAAGGCATTCTAGAAGCCTTGATCGCCAAGCACGAGGTAAAGTCAACTAGTACTGCCCATATATTTGTCTAGTCCCCAAGTTCCGAGTGAACTTATGCATAATTTACTTGGAACTTTCATAGCATATCCGACTGATATTCCTTTTTTGTCCGACTAACACTTCCTTATGTTTCCACGCAGGCATACGTAACTCGCTCTGAGGAAGTGTTGGCGAAAACCAACAAACTCCTCGAGGTGGAGACGAAGCTGCGTGAAACGGTTGAAGCTGATGCCAAGAAACTGGGGAAGCTGGCGAGAAAGTATAGAAAGAGAGCTCATGCTGCCGAGGACGAACTGACCAAGCTATCTGCTCAGATTGCCGATACTCACCGTGCTTTGATTGGTAATGATTCCCAACTCACTAATCGTAACCCGGATTTTTCATTCTTATAAACACTCGGGA
Source organism: Alopecurus myosuroides (assembly GCA_028641055.1). Lineage (NCBI taxonomy): Eukaryota > Viridiplantae > Streptophyta > Magnoliopsida > Poales > Poaceae > Alopecurus > Alopecurus myosuroides. Next base: position 136,653,508 of record CM054059.1, read on the forward strand.
TTCCTTACTCGGATCTTTCTCTTTTTCTGCAGGGCCGGATGATGAGATTCCGGATGAGGATGACATAGCGAAGCTGAAGACCATAAAAAGCACCATCCGGCAACTCTGTGCCGGCACCAAATGGGTTCTTCAAGCTTTGAAGTGGCCGGGTATTGGGCGTGTTGGTCTGAGCACACTGCTTGATGCGTGCTCCACCATCCCCGAGTGGATCGAGCACTGGAAACGCTCGTCATGCCGGGTTGGAATGACCCGGGGGCTTGCGCTGGCTAAAGCGTACTTTCCCAAGCTTGAGCCGGCAAAGCTCGTTGGCGGGTTTCCAGAGTTCAACACTGATGGCTCCAAGTTTTCAGCCAAGAACTACAAAGCCATCCAAAAAGAGGTTCGTCACTCGGCTAGTCTTATTGCCGACAGTCTGGATGTCAGTCTGATTGTTCCATCATACGACGCTGAGGATAAGCCAGTTCAGTCGGATCTTCCAAAGCCTTATGACATGCTAGCCCGGTGGAAGGCGGAAGCTGTTCAACTGAGGGAAGAGGCCGCGAAGAAGAAAGCTGAGGCCGACACTGCGCCTACAACCTCTACGCCGGTTGTTCCTCCTCCCGCGCGTGCCGGTACTACTGCTGACCCGGATGCTGCTGCCAAAAAGACCGTTGAAGAGCAAGTCAAGGACCAAGACCCGGCTGCCAAGGATAAGGTTGACGACTCGACCCAGGAGGCCGAGTAAACTTTTATCTGCTACCGTTTCAAACACTTCATTCGGCCAATGGGCCTTTAAAACAATTATTCTTTTGATAGTGCGCCTGTGCACTTTTTGATACTATTATCCTGGTTTGTAATATATTTAAAACCTTAATATCTTTCATGGCCCTTCTGGCCTTTGCGTGAATTTGATATTTCTTAACTTTGAGCTTTTTCATTCCTGGTTTTCCGACTTTCGCTATGGTTCCTTTTGCGAGACTCGGTTTCCGGGTCTCATGGGTTTTGACAAGTGGACTTTTTCTAAGTCCCCAAGTCCCCAAGGCTCGGATTTTTGGGTTTTTGAGCCGAATAGCTAGATAATTTGTTTCTTTTTTCAAATTCCCAAGCCCCCAAGGCCCGAATTTCCGAGTCTAGGGCGTTGGATTTTTTCAAAAGAACAAATTGTTTCTGCTAAGGCCCAATACCTAGAGCCATTCACATAGGTTTGAAGCTATGCTTAATATACTTTGAGTTTCCGGCTGTTAACCTTGTGCACTGCATAACTTGTGGTTTAGATGACCCTTTTGACCTTCTTCTACTATAAGTCGGCTTTCGCGTGGATAATCAATGTTGCTATAGCTGTACAAAGACAGGGCCAGGCAAGTCCCATTGGGCATCATGACTGACTGTAATCATACGCTAGCAAAGCATGCCACTGTAGTGCGAGTCGCATCAAGCTTAAGCAAGAAAAGTCAAGAAAAGTTTGGCTCTATTGTCCGGTTATAAGCTTGCAGCCGTACTTATTACAAGCAATCGGCCCTTATAACCCAATGGCATCATGGTCGGGTCTTTGAGTTTGCAACTGTGCTATTCAAGCAATCAGCCCCCAAGACCTAGATGTATGCAATTTACTAGAAAAACTAACATATTAAGAACAGTAAATAATACTTACCTGAAAAAGAAATAGAAAATAACAGAAATAAAAACTTGACAAAAAACACATAGAAAGGAATATTTTGTTCAACCATCTCTCTATTGATATGAGAAAAGTTAGGTCAGCAAGCCGCCTCATTAAAAACCTTCCAGTCCCCTTAGGTACCCTGGATAGGAAAATAGTGCGTCGGAAACCTGCTGCCTGTTACATCGTGTAATTCCACTTGTGAATCTAGTCTATTCTAGGTGTAGTAGGGACGCAGCTGAGCCACGTTCCATGGTCTTTCTCTTTCTTGCATAGATGAAGTTGTATGAGCGGTGTCATTGACAGTAGCCGACTCTTCCCTTGCATCTACCAAGTAATACGATCCATTGTGCAGATTCCGGCTTATGATGAACGGTCCTTCCCATGGTGGGGATAGCTTGTGTTTTCCTTCGTTTGACTGTACCAGGCGCAGAACCAGGTCCCCTTCCTGGAAGACTCGGGTTTTGACCCGCCGGCTATGATATCTCCTCAGGTCCTGCTGGTATATGGCTGATCTTTCCAAAGCTTGTTCCCTGTGTTCTTCTAACATATCCACGGCGTCCTGTCGGGTCTTCTCGTTCTCCACCTCGACGTAAGCCGACAGTCGAGGCGAATCATGAATGATATCACTCGGCAATACTGCCTCTGCACCATAAACCATAAAAAACGGTGTCATATGAGTAGATCTATTAGGTGTGGTGTTGATACCCCAAACCACTGATGGTAACTCCTCAACCCATGCGCCAGCAGCTCTGATGCATGGGACTCGCAGCCGTGGTTTTAACCCACGAAGTAACTCCTGATTTGCCCTTTCCACTTGTCCATTAGCTTGTGGATGGGCTACTGAAGCTATGTCAATCCGGATTCCATTGTTCCCACAGAATTTTTCCATCTCGCCTAAGGACATGTTGGTTCCATTGTCCTTAATTATGTTGTGAGGATACCCAAACCGATAGATAATCCTTTTCAAGAACTTGACTGCCGTAACCGCTTCACAATTGGTAACTGGCATAACTTCAACCCACTTGGTAAATTTATCAATAGCCACCAAGAGATGTGTCTTTTTGCAGGGTGACATGTGAAAGGGCCAACCATGTCCATACCCCAAACGGCGAACGGCCAGGTTAAAGGAATTGTTTGCAACTCCATAGCCGACACATGGATTTGGCGAGCGTACCTTTGACATCCATCGCACCTTGCCACCAAGCGTTCCGCGTCTGCTAAGGCTGTGAGCCAGAAGAAACCGTGCCTATATGCTTTGGCCACAAGGGATCTTGTGGATGCGTGATGCCCACAGTCGCCTTCGTGGATCTCTTTCAGGATCTGCCGGCCTTCTTCTGGTGCTACACAGCGCAAGAATACTCCTGCAGCACTCCTCTTATATAGCTCCCCATTGATGATGGAATAGCCCTTTGCTCGTCTCAGAATTTGCCTCGCTAATACTTCCTGCTGTGGTAACTCGCCCCGTGATAGGTAAGCCAGAAACGGCTCTGTCCACTCGGGAACAGCTCGTACCGTGGCCACGAGCTCCAAATCCGGGTCTTGGTTAGCCACGTCTTCCTCAGACTCGGTTTTAACTGATGGCCGCCATAGCTCGTCCAGGAAAACATTGGGTGGAACCGGCTCTCTACGCGAGCCGAGTCTTGCGAGTGCGTCTGCTGCCTCGTTCTTTCTTCGGTCAATATGCTCCACCTCATACCCGGAAAAACACCCGGCAACCCTGTCCACCTCTCTGCGATATGCTGCCATAGTTGCATCCTTCCTATCCCAGGTTCCTGAAACCTGCTGTACCACAAGATCCGAATCTCCATAGCATCGTATCCGCCTGATGTTCATCTCCTTGGCTATTCTCAATCCATGTAATAATTCTTCATATTCGGCCACGTTGTTGGAACAATCAAAGTGGATTTGCAACACGTAGCTCAGCTTATCTCCTTTAGGTGATGTAAGTACTACTCCAGCTCCTGATCCCTCGTATTGCTTGGAACCATCAAAGTGCATTACCCAAGACTCGGAACTTGGCGTCATTGTGGGCATGCTAGTGTGAGTCCAATCATTAATGAAATCAACTAAAGCTTGAGACTTGATTGCTGACCTGGGCTCGTAGTTGATGTGATAATCTCCCATCTCGATGGACCACTTGGCTATTCTACCTGTTGCGTCCGAGTTTCTGATGATATCCGACATTGGTATAGAGCTAACCACTGTTATGGGGTGTTCCTGAAAATAGGGCTTCAATTTCCGGCTGGCCATGAAGACTCTGAAAACCAACTTCTGCCAATGTGGGTAGCGCTGCTTTGCTTCTGATAACACCTCGCTGACGTAATAAACCGGCCTCTAGACCAGGTGATCTTTTCCATCCTCTTTGTGCTCGACAACAACCACTGCGCTAACCGCCCGGGGCCCAACCGCAATGTACAGTAGCATGGGCTCTTTGGGACCCGGGGCTGCCAAAACTGGTGCCTCAGATAACTGCTTCTTTAGTGCCTCGAACGCCTCATCCGTCTCTTGGTCCCAAACAAACTTATCAGATTTCCGCAAGAGCCGGTATAATGGAATTGCCTTCTCCCCGAGTCTTGATATAAACCGGCTCAGCGCTGCTACGCACCCTGTAAGCTTCTGAACATGGTTTAGGTTTTCCGGCTTTTTCAGACTCTGGATAGCTTTGATTTTGTCCGGGTTTGCCTCGATTCCTCTCTCGGAAACAATGAATCCGAGTAACTTTCCTGCTGGAACTCCAAACACGCACTTTGTAGGGTTAAGTTTCATCTGATACCTTCTCAAGTTCTTGAATGTTTCCTTTAGATCATCAATGAACGTTTCTGTTTTCCTGGTCTTGATCACCACATCATCCACATAGGCGTGAACATTGCACCCAATCTGGTCCTCAAAGCACTTCTGTATGCATCTCTGATAAGTTGCGCCAGCATTCTTTAACCCAAAAGTCATGGTTTTGTAACAGAAGGCCCCAAAGGGGGATGTTTTCTCCCAATCTTCCTTCTTGAGCTTGATCTGATGATACCCGGAATATGCATCCAGGAAACATAATAAGTCACTTCCAACCACTGCATCTATGATCTGATCAATCCTTGGAAGGGCAAACGGATCCTTTGGGCAATGCTTGTTGAGACTCGTATAATCTATGCACATCCTCCACTCGTTGCTCTTTTTCATCACTAGAACCGGATTTGCCAACCAACCCGGGTGAAATACCTCCATGATAAAGCCGGTTGTCGATAGCCGAGCAATTTCTTCCCCTATAGCCCTTCTTCTTTCCTCATTCATTTTTCTCAGGCCCTGCTTCACGGGCCTAGACTTGGAATCAACGTGCAAGCTATGTTCCGCTAACTCTGTAGGGATACCCGGCATATCGCTGGGCGTCCAAGCAAAAACATCTTGATTTGAACGAATAAATTCCACGAGTGCTTTTTCCTGCTCATTGTCCAGGTTAGATCCTATAGCAAATTGCTTGGAGGGATCACCTTCGACAAAAGCCACCATCTTGGTATCCTGTGTTGCCTTGAATTTTGCTCTCTCATCCTCCGTATTTGGCCTTTTTAACGCTGTCCTGTCATCCGGGTCTACTTGAGACCGATAGTATTTGAGCTCCTCCTTTCTACAAGCTTGTTCCGCCATTGGCGCGTCTCCTTCGTCACACTCAGCCGCTATATCCCGGCTCCCATGTATGGTGATGGTCTGCTTGGGACCTGGGATTTTTAGCTATAGGTATACGTAACATGGTCTGGCCATGAACTTGGCGTAAGCCGGCCTTCCAAATAGCGCATGATAAGGGTTGCGCAACTTTACCACCTCAAACGTGAGCCACTCCACCCGGAAATTATCCTTTGATTCTCCAAAACCGACCTCCAAGGTAATCTTTCCCTCAGGGCACGCCGAGTGACCCGGCACAATCCCATGAAAAACTGTTGAACTTTTCTGTAGCTGAGACTCCTTGAGACCCATGCGTAAGAAAGTTTCCCAATATAAGATGTTGATGCTGCTTCCACCGTCCATTAAGACCTTTTTCAGCTCATAACCATTAACATGTGGCGCAACCACCAATGCCAAGGCTCCCGGATGTTCTATTCTTTTCGGGTGATCCCTTCTGCTCCATGTTACATCTTGATCCGACCACCTCAGGTACCTCGGGACAGCCGACGAAACCGAGTTTACTGCCTTTTTCAGTATCTTTCTATCCTTGTTGGAAGTTCCCGTGGTGTGAACATGGTACTGGCCCAATTGCTTGGGGTTGGCTTGGAAACCTCCAGCTCCTCCCTGATTGTTTCCCGGATTACCGCCTCCTGGGTTGCCTGCTGGGGGCGGGCCGTTGCCCGGGTTACCACCCGGACCCGGTCCTGCTCCCCGGCCTGCGCCTCGCATTGCTTTCTGTATTTCCTCGTTCTTCCATCTTTGTAAATCTACGCATTGTTCCAGTGAATGATTTGTCGGCCTGCCGTTCCTGCTGTGACGCGGACAGGGCATCCTGAAGCCCTCTATATGGTTAGCCGGCCTTGGCAGTCCTTGGTAATTTCCACCATTAAAGTTTCCTCCGTTGAAATTTCCTTCTGCCCTGGGTCTTGCAAACCCGGCTTCTGTGTTGCCGACAAACTCGGAATTTCCCTTGTATGGGCGCTTATTCTGGTTGTTTCCATTATTTCCTCCATTATTACCCGGCGCAGACCCATTGCCGGTTCTTCCATTATTTCTCGTGTTTGCTTTTGTTTTCTTGTCATCAACGTCCTCTTCGGTTGTATCCGTAGCAGCGTGCTTGTTGCATGCATCCATCAACTCTCCCATAGTAACCTCTGAAGCATTCCGGCTAGATTTCATGCGCGTTAGCTTTTGCACTAGGGGTATGTACTTGCACGTTTTAGCCATGGCCTGTAGCGCATCCTTTGGCTGAATATCTGTAGATGAGTGAAGTATTTCCATAACCCGGCGCACCCAGCTGCGCGTCGACTCTCCCTTCTTCTGGACACATCGTTCTAGATCATCAATTGTGAATAATTTCCTGCACGTCCCATGGAAGTGCTTGATAAATGCAACCTTCAGCTCACTCCATGACTTGATAGATCCTTCGGGTAAATTGTTGAACCACAGTTTCGCCGCTCCCTCTGACATCATTAAGTACATGAACTTGGCTTGAAGATTTTCAGATGCGTTGCGAATCGACATAGCCATCTCGTAGCTGCTCAACCAGGTTTCTGGATCCATAGTCGGCTCGTAATTCACCACTTTACCCGGTTCCTTGAACTTATCCGGGTATGGCTCGGCTCTGATGGCGTCCGATAGACACTTGGGCCCGGCTAAAATTGCCGGTGCTGGCCTCACCCGGGAAACGTGCGACCCGGCGACGGGTGCGGCAGGGGGTGCAACTGCTACCGACCCTCGTACCGCAGACCCGGCTGCTGCACGCCTGGCTCGAGAACTGTCCACGATAGCTTGCGCGGCTGATACTGCAGGTGTTCTTGGTCTACGGGGAGGAGGCGGCATTTGCTGCTGCTCTGCCCTCCGCCGTGCTGAGCTTGTCTGAATATTACCGGTGTTTCCGTTATGCCGGCTTATATACGGCGTTCCGTGCATTCTGCTCCTATTATCCGGGTAATTGACTTGCTGAGCCACTGCTGTGCGCAATAAATCTATCGCCCGCCGGGTCTCCTCCGCATGGGGTGACTCTCTTACGGGGATTCGATCCAATGCTAACGCCGCTGCGTATACATTATCCATGGGGTTGTTGAAGTGACCTGGTGGCGTACGAAATCGTGATGGTGGTGGTGGTGGCGCTGTATTGCCAGCTGCAACCCCTGTCTGCAACGTGGGTAACCCGGCTTGTACATTTGTCGGTTGTCCCCCACCAGTCACGGGCTGATGTACAGTCTCCTGATTCACAGCTGGAATTGGCTGGTCCTGGGGTGTGACGAATAGCGTGGCCGGGTTTAGAACTCCACCCGTTGCCAGTAATCTAGTTTGGTATCTCTGATGCATCCTAGTCGTCTCTACCCGGAGCCGGTTCTCCAATGCTTCCAGCTCACGTTGGCGCGTGGCTACTCCTTGCTTCTCTGCTTCCACATCTCTCCTTTGCTGCTCCAATGCACGGCGTGCTACATCCAGATCCCTGGCGCGTGCTGCGGCGTTTTCCGGGGTTATCACGGTAGCTAGCACCGTGGGATCCAAGATTAGATTGTTACTGAACAGGGCCGGGTGTTGTGGGTTTGAAGGACCCGCCCCTGGCATCCTGTTCGCCATGAACCCAAACATATTCGCCTGCAACTCACTATCCGCCGCTCGGCTAGTGACCGAAGCCGATTCTCCGTCGACCCGGGAGAGAACCGGGTTTCCGTCAACCGGATTTTGCTGCTAAGCCAGCGCTCGCTCCGCTCCAGCCGCGGCTGTAGTCACGTCTCCCTGATTGAGATTGGTGGCAGGGGCCGTGTAGACCGCGACCTGGCGCGCGATGCCTGGTGAAGACTCGTATTCCTCCTCATCACAGCTATCCTCCTCGTACCGGTCCTCCAGCAAGTGCAGGATAGACTCGGTATCATATTCTCTCATGACCCGGCCTCGCGGGGTCCATGCCGGCTCCTCCGGTTGTTCCCTCTTCGTGGTGGGCTCTTCTATCGGATCCACCGTTCCGACCGATTCTTCTCCATCCGATTGTATGCAGGTTGCTTCTCCCGACACAGAATCATAATCGAAACCATCAGGGATTGAACCGGACGTACGTACCATGCCTATGAAGACGTTGACCCGGCCGATCGTGACGACAGATGCGGATTCGAGCAGATCCGACTCTGGCCCCCAGCCAAAATCGTCCACCATCTTCTCTCCTTTGGGGTTGGTGTAGATCTCGTCGACGACGAGGTTCCTCATGTTCTCCCGAGCTTCTCCCGTGATGTAAACACCTTTGGACGTAGGCCCCACGGTGGGCGCCAACTGTCGTAGGATAATCACGGCAGACGTTACCAGGGGTAACTTATCTTGGGGCAATTCGACTCTGGTGTTTGGGAGAGGGTTTTTCTCAGGGGAAATCATGGTGATAAACGATCTGGTAGTCGGCAATCAAGTCGCCGAGTCTCCGATCTAGGTTTTACTATATCAACTCTGGTCGTACAAGGGATACTCGAATAGCTAGAGAATCTCGTGCGTGTCTAATCTAACCCTAGGAGCCGGCTTATATAATATCCGGGCTCCCTGGCTTCCTTTCCAATGCAGACTCGGAGTCCTACCCGGGTAACGCTTACAAACCCTAAGCTTCCTTATCGAAACCCACAATCCGGGTTGCGAGGCCTACACTCTTGGGCCTTCTAGAAACTCCTTTTCCTTAAACCGGGTCTTGCGCAGCTCCCTTTGGGCCGAGTTACACCTTGACGTTAGCCTACCGGGTTATCATCCCTCCATCAAGTTCCGTCTTTTCCCCCAGCGGGGCTATGGTTTATCCGGAGAGGGGGCTCCCGATCCTCTGAATGCCACCAAATCCCATGTCACGCCATACCATGTGTGCTAGAGTGTGGCATGGGTATTGCATGCCCAGGATTCCCTCGCTCTCTGTGTTAGGGTTTCACCGGTGTCGGATTCTCTCTCGCGGGTTCCAGGACTAATTAATGAGAGCCCGAAACTCCCGGGTGTGACAGAATAAGGGGAATCTTGCCAAGAGGTGGGCCCTACCATTCTCTTGGGTGTTCCTTGGGCCTAAACTAACACAACCAAGTAGTTAGTTCCACTTTTATACCCCCTTTCGGCTCATGTAGATGGGGAAGAACGACAATTTCGTCTTTTTCCCAGCGAGGCTATGGTTTATCCGGAGAGGGGACTCCGGATCGTCTGAATGCCACCAAATCCCATTACATGCCACACCACGTGTGATAGAGTGTTTCATGGTCTTGGATACCTAAGATTACCTTGCTCTCTGTGTTAGGGTTTCACCGGTGTCGGATTCTCTCTCGCGGGTTCCATGACTAATTAATGAGAGCCCGAAACTCCTGGGTGTGACGAAACTAGGGGAATCGTGCCAAGAGGTGTGCCCTACCATTCTCTTGGGTGTTCCTTGGGACTAACTAATACAACCAAACAGTTATTTCCATTTTTCTACCCCCTTCCAGCTCACGTAGATGGGGCAGAACGACAGTTCCGTCTTTTTACCCGGCGGGGCTATGGTTTCTCCGGAGAGGTGGCTCCAGATCGTTTGAATGCGACCAAATCCCATTTGCACGCCATACCATGTGTGCTAGAGTGTCGCATGGGTCTTGGATGGCCAAGATTCCCTCGCTCTCTATGTTAGGGTTTCACCGGCGTCACATTCTCTCTAGCGGGTTCCAGGACTACTTAGAGCCCGAAACTCCCGGATTTGACAGAACTAGGGGAATCTTGCCAAGAGGTGGACCCTGACATTTTCTTTGGTGTTCCTTGTGCCTAAGCTAACACAACCAAACAGTTGGTTCCACTTTGCTACCCCCTTCCGGCTTACGTAGAGGGGCCAGAACGGCAGTTCCGCCTTTTTTCCCAACGGGGCTATGGTTTCTCCGGAGGGGGCCTCCGGATCGTATGAATGCCACTAAATCCCATGGTACGTATTACATACCATGTGAGTTAGAGTGTGTCATGGTCTTTTATACCCGATATTACCTCTCTCTGTGTGTGTTAGGGCTTCACCGACGTCGGATTCTCTCTTGCGTGTTCTAGGACTACTTAGAGCCCGAAACTCCCGGATCTGACGGAGCTGGGGGAATCTTTCCAAGAGGTGGGCCCTACCATTGTATTGAGTGTTCCTTCGGCCTAAACTAACACAACCAAGAAATTGGTTCCACTTTTCTACCCCCTTCCGGCTCATGTAGATGGGGCAGAACGACAATTCCGTCTTTTTCCCAACGGGGCTATGGTTTATCCGGAGAGGGGGCTCCGGATCGTCTGAATGCCACCAAATCCCATTAAACGACACACCACGTGTGATAGAGTGTGGCATGGGTGGATGCCCAAGATTCACTCGCTCTCTGTGTTAGGGTTTCACCGGTGTCGGATTCTGTCTGGCGTGTTCCAAGACTACTTAGAGCCCGAAACTACCGGATCTGACGGAGCTGGGGGAATCTTTCCAAGATGTGGGCCCTACCATTGTATTGGGTGTTCCTTCGGTCTAACCTAACATAGCCAAAAAATTGGTTCCACTCTGCAACCCCCTTCCGGCTCATGTAGATGGGGCAGAACGACAGTTCCGTCATTTTCCTAGCGGGGCTATGGTTTATCCGGAGAGGGTGCTCCGGATCGTCTGAATGGCACCAAATCCCATTACACGCCACACCACGTGTGATAGAGTGTGCAATGGTCTTGGATACCCGAGATTAACTCGCTCTCTGTGTTAGGGTTTCACCGGTGTCAGATTCTCTCTCGCGGGTTCCAGGACTAATTAATGAGAGCCCGAAATTCCCGGTGTGACGGAACTGGGGGAATATTGCCAAGAGGTGTGCCCTACCATTGTCTTGGGTGTTCCTTGGGCATAACCTAACACAACCAAACCGTTATTTCCACTTTGCTATCCCCTTCCAGCTCACGTAGATGGGGCAGAACGACAGTTCCGTCTTTTTCCCCAGCGGGGCTATGGTTTCTCCGGAGAGGTTGCTCCAGATCGTCTGAATGCGACCAAATCCCATGGTATACCATAACATGTGTGTTAGAGTGTGTCATGGGTCTTGGATGCCCAAGAGTCCCTCGATCTCTGTGTAAGGGCTTCACCGGCGTCGGATTCTCTCTAGCGGGTTCCAGGACTACTTAGAGCCCAAAACTCCCGGATTGGACGGAACTAGGGGAATCTTGCCAAGAGGTGGACCCTAAAATTTTATTTGGTGTTCTTGTTCCTAACCTAACACGGCTAAACAATTGGTTCCACTTTGCTATCCCCTTCCGGCTCACGTAGAGGGGCCAGAACGGAGTTCCGCCTTTTTCCCCAGCGGGGGGCTATGGTTTCTCCGGAGGGTGGCTCTGGATCGTATGAATGCCACCAAATCCCATGGTATGACATACCATGTGTGTTAGAATGTCATGGTATTGGATACCCGAGATTACCTCACTCTCTGTATTAGGGTTTCACTGGTGTCAGATTCTCTCTCGCGGGTTCGATGACTAATCAATGAGAGCCCGAAACTCCCGGGTGTGACGGAACTAGGGGAATCTTGCCAAGAGGTGGGCCCTACAGTTCTCTTGGGTTTTCCTTGGGCCTAACCTAACACAACCAAGCAGTTAGTTCCACTTTGCTACCCCCTTCCGACTCTCGTAGATGGGGCAGAACGGCAGTTCCGTCTTTTTCCCCAGCGGGGCTATGGTTTCTCCGGAGGGGGCTCCGGATCGTCTGAATGCCACCAAATCCCATGGTACGTATACCATACTATGTGTGTTAGAGTGTTTCATGGGTCTGGGAGTCCCAAGAGTCCCTCGCTCTCTGTGTTAGGGCTTCACCGGCGTCAGATTCTCTCTAGCGGGTTCCCAGACTACTTATAGCCCGAAACTCCCGGATTTGACGGAACTAGGGGAATATTGCCAAGAGGTGGACAGTAACATTTTGTTTGGTGTTCCTTGTGCCTAACCTAACACAACCAAACAGTTGGATCCACATTGCTACACCCTTTCGACTCATGTAGAGGGCCAGAACGGCAGTTCCCCTTTTTTCCCCAGCGGGGCTATGGTTTCTCCGGAGGGGGGCTCTGGATCGTATGAATGCCACTAAATCCCATGGTATGACATACCATGTGTGCTATAGTGTGGCATGGTCTTGTATACCTGAGATTACTTCTGTCTCTGCGTTAGGGCTTCACCGGCATCGGATTCTCTCTCGCGTGTTCCAGGACTACTTAGAGCCCGAAACTACCGGATCTGACGGAACTGGGGGAATATTTCCAAGATGTGGGCCCTACCATTGTACTGGGGGTTCCTTTGGCCTAACTTAACATAACCAAGAAATTGGTTCCACTTTGCTACCCCTTTCGGCTCATGTAGATGGGGCAGAACGACAATTCCGTCTTTTTCCCAGCGGGGCTATGGTTTATCCGGAGAGGGGGCTCCGGATCGTCTGAATCCCACCAAATCCCATTACACGCCACACCACGTGTGATAGAGTGTGGCATGGGTCTTGGATGCCCAAGATTCTGTAACATCCCAAGTCTGAAAAATAGCCTTTAGAATGTTTGCTCTCTGTTATTTTATGTTTTGCATCATGGCATCATGTTCATTGCATTTGTTTTGCTTGTTTTCCTTTGTTTCCTTTGTTTTCTATTTGAATTTCAAACCAAAATTCAAACCTTTTGTTTCATCCTTGTGATGTTACAATTTCCAAAATGATATTTCAAATCAAAACAATCATTTGTTTCCATTAAAGTTGTGATTCCAAAACTATTGTTTTGTTTCTATCAAAAATTCATTTAATACCAAACCATTTTCAAATTCAATTATATTTCCAAAACATCAACCTTTTGAACTTTATGAAAATAACAAAACACTCCAATCAATTTTTTCAAATAAACTTGAGGGTCCAAAACTAATTAGATGTTTTCTTTAATAAATCACTTAATCAAAAATTCATTCAAATTGCAACCAAATTACAAACAACAAAATATTTTGAACTTTTTGAAAAAACCAAAGTTGCACTAGGTTGCTGTTACAATAAATAAGCAATACAAATTTTTTCCTATTTTTTCTACTCCTAAAAAACCCATCTATTCTTCTCTTATTCTGTTCTACAAAAATAAAAATAAAAAATCAATCTCTATGGTTAATATAAACCTCTCCCATCTCTTCTTATTTCCAAAGTATAAATTTTGTGTTAAACTCACAAAGGTGTTTTAATAGGGGTTGATCCAACAAAAGCTATTTGGAAAATAATCTATTAAAAAAAAGAGAAACACAACTAGCTAGGCCTTTTAGCAGCCCAAAACAACAAGCCTAGGAGAACCAACCCATCTCACATCTTCTTCAACGTACGGACACACACCAGGAGCGTGACTCCTTCCGTCCGTGGAGGAGCAGCCTCCACGTCGCCTCCTTCTCCCCTCCTCCCTCCTCCATATAATCAGCCCAGGATGCGGCACGAACCCTAGCTTCCACGCCATCCTTTCCCTCTTCCTCCGCCGCCGCCATCGCTTCTTCTCCAAGCTGCGCCGTCGACATGGCCACCGTGGGCACAAGCTCGGTGCCCCGGTGATACGCCGCATCTCCACATCCTCCTTCGCGCCAGAAGGCGTGCGCCGCCTAGCTCTGCCGATTTATGCAAGGAGCAGGACCCGGGAAGTACCAGGAGCGCCGCGCCGTCCTCCACAAGCTCGCCGTCCGTCCGTGAGGAGCACCGCCGGGGCAGCGTCTTCATCCTCTTCGTCCGGTCGTCGTCGTCCTCCTCCTCTCGAACAACTCCGGTTTCCACACCTGGGTGAGCAGCCCAACCTCCCAGACATGCTCTCCTTCTCGCTATCTTCCTGTACGCTTGGATCCGAGCTCCGACAGCCGCTGTCCGTCATGGACGTCGACAGGGCAATCCCGTACTCGAGCTAGCTGATGTTGTGTTTGTCCGTGTCCACACATGGAACTTGCAGCCCTTGCACCACACACACGCACTGCACGCTCGTAGCCCACCCCTGCACTCACGCGCACGGCCGTAACTTCGCCGATTCTGGTTGGCCGGCGCTATCTCTGTCTGTTGTTGCACCTGCTCGTCAGTTACGCATGCTCCTAGCTCATGTGCCTATCACCCATCGTGTAGCACTCATTTCCTCCACACCCTTGCACCCAGCTTCCCTTACAGCCTCGAGTTGCACACACAACAGCGTTCGCTGCCGTCCGTGGTCATCACACTTCCAACATCCAGAAGTCTGAATCTTCACTGCTGAAATTCAGTTACACACCGTCGATATCCCTCTTGTTATATCAGCTGTATATGTTTCACAGTCACAGGAATAGCCCAGTGGCTAGCACCCGTTCGCACGCCCAGTAGCTCCCGGGATCGATTCCTAGCCCCACCCCTTTTTTACTGCTTATTATTCCGAATTGTTCAGTAGTCATTCCCTGAACCATAACCCCCACAGATCCCCTTCCCTCTCACAAGCCGCAGCTCACCCCACTGGTTCTATCCCAGCGCTCACAGCAGGAGATGGGGGGTTCGAATCCCCCATCCCTCAATAAAAACCAACATTTTATTTTCAATTGTTTTGGTACTGTACTTCCTAGAAATCACAACCAAGCCCCTGTATCTTTAATTCTAGCCCCTGTAACAATTATTTCTAAGTCCCTAATGGATCAAAAAAATGGCAGAATTGCACCCAATTTTGTTAATTGCATAAGAAATTCATCCCAACTCCAATTTTAACTTTTTAAATATGTTTTCTGTCCCAAGTTAAATGTTCTATCCAAATATAAAATTTGTTTACTGTTTTGAATATTTTAAATTGGTGCAATATTTGAATTCTTGTCTAATTCATTTAATTTTGCAAAAATCATAACTTGGGCATAAAAATTCCAAATTCAACAAACTAAATATGTTTTCCAATCAACTTTTCATGTACTTTCCAAATATAAATTTTGTTTGCTGTTTTGAATAATTTAAATTGCTGAAAACAACTGTTTCTTAATTATTGCATTTAAAATTGCCAAAATAATAACTTGCTCATTTTTAATCCAATTTCAACAAATTAAATATGTCTTCCATGCAAAATTAAACCACCTTTCCAAATATAAAATTTGTTTCATGTTTGAATAATTAAAATTGGTTAAATAATTTAAACCTTGTTTAATTCATTTAAAATTGTTAATTTCATAACTTGATCAAAACAAATTCTTTTGGGACATATAAAATATGTTTTCCAACCACAAAAGTATAAACTTTGCAAATATGAATCTCACTTAATGTTTTGAACAAATAAAAATTCAAATAAGTTCATGTTTGAATTAAATTCATTTAATTCTTGCTTAAACTTGTTTAATTCCTAAATAATTTATTTGAAATCCTTTTTCAACAAGTGAAACATGTAATCCAACTAAAATTTGGTATTCTTTTCAAATATGAATTTTGTTATTTGTTTTGAACACTTTAAATTGGTGAAAACAACAAATTCTTGAGCAACACCTTTAAGTAACCAAAATTCCAAAACTTAATAGATGAATTTCTAAACTTGGTAAACCTTATTTCTATTTGCTCTATTGTTGTTATTTTGTTGTTTTCCTCATCCATGCATCATGCTAATTCACTTACACAATTTGATTAGTTGTAAAACAATCAATTCAACCATAATTCATGGGCTTTTCAGGTGCAACTCAAATTGCATGTGGGTCCATTTAATCCTGTTTCTATCTTGTCAACTAGTTTATTTCTATGCATCAATTAAATGGTCATGCATCATCCCATGTTTGTGCACTATGCCATGTTATTGATTGTTTATCTCTCTGCATTGTTTGTTTGCTTCTTCTCGGATACACGACGACGTTGAGACCGACGATACTTACGACACCCCTTCTAAGGACTTAGCTCAGTACCAGGCTACTGGGTTTGCAGGCAAGTTATCACTCACACGAACCATCGTGTTCCTTTCAACATTGGATACCGATACTTTTCCGTTGTCTATTCTGCTAGCCCTATGAGTAGTTGTTTCTGTTACGAACCCATCACATGAATCCCTTAACCCTGATATTGCCTCACCTCCACTCCTATCACCCCTTTGTTTGAGCCCGTGTCTTACTAGCATGCTTAGGTTGTTTTGCTCGAGTCTGTTACCCGTTACTTTCTGTTACTATTTCTATTACGTTCTGGGGGCTCGATGTTTAATCAATCAATCATGCTAATGTTATTGTTAAATAACAAATTTGATGATAAGGCACCGGCAGGAGGCCCAGGGTGGTTTTGAGGCCTGCTAGTGTCGACCCTAATAGGAAAAGGGTCTTGTCTACTGATCCATGATGAGCGCACTAACCGCATGTGGGAAGCGAGTATGGGCGCCCCCCTCAATTTGATTCGATTCGCATCTCGTCCAAATCGCCACACGTAGTTCGGGCTTTCCATTTGCTGCATGCATGATCTTGCGAGCCCTTGGATCCCGGGTGGAACTTTTGTAGTCGTCATTTAGGGCGGCGTGGTCTTCCAGTGCTATGAGGGTCCCCTTTTCTTCGTGGGGCTCGATTAGCCGCGCACGCACAGCACGTGGTGCTTTGGGCTTGATGCGAAGAAGAGTTGAGTTGTGTTGAGTGCCCCGCTTGGTGGGAGGCATCCCATCTGGCGGGTTATTCATACGTGTACGGCCAAATTGGTGCAACCCTGCAGGGATAATCTTCTCGAGAAGCCGTGTTTTCCGCGGTTATGGATTACTTGGTGAAAGTACTGGCTAACAAGTACTCAGGACAACTTTAACCTAATGATTAAAAACCTTACACCCAATGATTAACAATTTGACTAGTAATAAGCTTATTGACACAATAATCTGAACCATCATTAATCCAACTGTGTGAGTTATCCTCGGATTGCTTCTTTGGATAAGGGGCGAGATCCAGGATGGGTTTGTTTGGAGTTAGTTGATAGGTTGGTTACGATACACGATCTTCTCTCCTTTCTGATAGCCGGAAGTGGTAGTAACTCTGTAGTTGTTTAGAGCAGCCAGTTGCAGCATCTTTATATCCCCTTTCTTCCGTTGAACCCAAGGCATCTGTGCTTGGTGTTGACGGGTTACATTTTGGTGAACTGTGAGTCTTGCTTGCCAGTACGTTTATGTACTGACCCCTTTGGGGCTGTGGTTTACGCAGACGACGTTTCCAAGGATCTACATGGTGGCTACTACGTGGAGTATGACGAGACTGCTGACGAGTAGATAGCGGACCCGGGCAGGATCCGAGACTTCGTGGATGGGCTCCGTCATTTCGTTTCCGGCCTCTTAGGCCTATTTGGTTCTTGTCTGTACTCACACATGTTGAATGCTTCCGCTGTGATGTAATGATGTTATGTTGGGGCAGGTGCCCTCTGAATGATTGTATTGGCTATCTCTGCTCTAATGAGAGCTATTTGCAACTTATTTCAATCTTTTGTGTCGTAGAGATCTGTTGTGATATCACTTGTTCCAATGCCGTTGACGTACCATGTGTGGATGTTTGAAGTACGTCAATGGAAGTGTCCTGATTTCTATGGGATAGTTTACGTCGACGCTGAACAGATAGGGGTTGGTTGTCACACATACGTGTGTTGGCCTACTCGTAAGAGGACGCGGGTGCCGGTAAGCCCCGTAATCCAATCTACTACTGTTCAACGGAACGGCGAGTATCCTTTAGAAGTCCGGGTGCGACAAATGGTATCAGAGCCTGTCTGCCTGTAGGATCCCTTTTACTGGTCGCAGTTTGAGTCTAGAAACTATTTTGTAGCTATATAGGAAAAATGAAACGTGAGAGTAGGAATTCTGTTCTTTTTCTTCTTTTCCCCACCCACCCTCCCTTTTTCTGGTAAGGAAGTGCAACGTTGATTTTCCCTTCTCATCTAAACTTTCAAGTTAGGATTTCACGTATCCTGGTTTCTCTAGGATGATTATATCTACTAGACCATAGGAATGGAGGTGGTTGTGACATGATTTATCATGTTGCCTACTCATGATTGAGAACGGAGGCATGTAAGCCCCGAAAGCAGATCCTCTATTCCTTAAGCAGTAGATATTGATCCTTTAGAAGCCCGGATGGGTTTTTCCGTAGTACCTCAGGAGTGCTTTGTTCTCGTTTTCCCGGTGTTGCTTCAATATCCTGTTCTTTTAAAGAACCCTTCGTCCGTTCAAATCTTGTTGTTGTTTTCCACTTAAATTCTTCTACCGGCGTCTAATCAAAACTTCCCAAATATCAAGTCTATCTGGCCAGAAAGGTTGTTGTTGTTGTTGTTGTTGTTGTTGATTCCAGGCTATGGGAGCTGGCACTTCTATCACCTGGGGTTGTTTCGAGGAAGCATTCCTGAATCACCACATTCCAGATAATCTATTCTCCAAATGAATCAAGTTCCATCCAGCTATACACCCTCGATACAAAACCTCTACCTCTACAAAAAATGTTCCGGTGGTTTCCAAATTCCCTGATATCTTTCCAGAAGAGTTGCCAGGAATGCCTATCGTTGTGAACTTCCAGAAAAAAAAACTATCCAAGGTGCACGATGTGTTTCACGTGACACAACTCAGGAGGATCTTCCCAAGAAGTATCCGGACCTTTTCTTTTCTCAGTAGGAATATCGGGGCGCGATTCCTTCAAGGGGGGGCGTTTTGTAACATCCCAAGTCTGAAAATAGCCTTTAGAATGTTTGCTCTCTGTTATTTTATGTTTTGCATCATGGCATCATGTTCATTGCATTTGTTTTGCTTGTTTTCCTTTGTTTCCTTTGTTTTCTATTTGAATTTCAAACCAAAATTCAAACCTTTTGTTTCATCCTTGTGATGTTACAATTTCCAAAATGATATTTCAAATCAAAACAATCATTTGTTTCCATTAAAGTTGTGATTCCAAAACTATTGTTTTGTTTCTATCAAAAATTCATTTAATACCAAACCATTTTCAAATTCAATTATATTTCCAAAACATCAACCTTTTGAACTTTATGAAAATAACAAAACACTCCAATCAATTTTTTCAAATAAACTTGAGGGTCCAAAACTAATTAGATGTTTTCTTTAATAATTCACTTAATCAAAAATTCATTCAAATTGCAACCAAATTACAAACAACAAAATATTTTGAACTTTTTGAAAAAACCAAAGTTGCACTAGGTTGTTGTTACAATAAATAAGCAATACAAATTTTTTCCTAATTTTTCTACTCCTAAAAAACCCATCTATTCTTATCTTATTCTGTTCTACAAAAATAAAATAAAATAAAATCAATCTCTATGGTTAATATAAACCTCTCCCATCTCTTCTTGTTTCCAAAGTATAAATTTTGTGTTAAACTCACAAAGGTGTTTTAATAGGGGTTGATCCAACAAAAGCTATTTGGAAAATAATCTATAAAAAAAAAGAGAAACACAACTAGCTAGGCCTTTTAGCAGCCCAAAACAACAAGCCTAGGAGAACCAACCCATCTCACATCTTCTTCAACGTACGGACACACACCAGGAGCGTGACTCCTTCCGTCCGTGGAGGAGCAGCCTCCACGTCGCCTCCTTCTCCCCTCCTCCCTCCTCCATATAATCAGCCCAGGATGCGGCACGAACCCTAGCTTCCACGCCATCCTTTCCCTCTTCCTCCGCCGCCGCCATCGCTTCTTCTCCAAGCTGCGCCGTCGACATGGCCACCGTGGGCACAAGCTCGGTGCCCCGGTGATACGCCGCATCTCCACCTCCTCCTTCGCGCCAGAAGGCGTGCGCCGCCTAGCTCTGCGATTTCTGCAAGGAGCAGGACCCGGGAAGTACCAGGAGCGCCGTGTCGTCCTCCACAAGCTCGCCGTCCGTCCGTGAGGAGCACCGTCGGGGCAACGTCTTCATCCTCTTCGTCCGGTCGTCGTCGTCCTCCTCCTCTCGAACAACTCCGGTTTCCACACCTGGGTGAGCAGCCCAACCTCCCAGACATGCTCTCCTTCTCGCTATCTTCCTGTACGCTTGGATCCGAGCTCCGACAGCCGCTGTCCGTCATGGACGTCGACAGGGCAATCCCGTACTCGAGCTAGCTGATGTTGTGTTTGTCCGTGTCCACACATGGAACTTGCAGCCCTTGCACCACACACACGCACTGCACGCTCGTAGCCCACCCCTGCACTCACGCGCACGGCCGTAACTTCGCCGATTCTGGTTGGCCGGCGCTATCTCTGTCTGTTGTTGCACCTGCTCGTCAGTTACGCATGCTCCTAGCTCATGTGCCTATCACCCATCGTGTAGCACTCATTTCCTCCACACCCTT
The DNA here is from genome assembly GCA_028641055.1 of Alopecurus myosuroides. Lineage (NCBI taxonomy): Eukaryota > Viridiplantae > Streptophyta > Magnoliopsida > Poales > Poaceae > Alopecurus > Alopecurus myosuroides. Next base: position 136,674,007 of record CM054059.1, read on the forward strand.
GCACCCAGCTTCCCTTACAGCCTCGAGTTGCACACACAGCAGCGTTCGCTGCCGTCCGTGGTCGTCACACTTCCAACATCCGGAAGTCTGAATCTTCACTGCTGAAATTCAGTTACACACCGTCGATATCCCTCTTGTTATATCAGTTGTATATGTTTCACAGTCACAGGAATAGCCCAGTGGCTAGCACCCGTTCGCACGCCCAGTAGCTCCCGGGATCGATTCCCAGCCCCACCCCTTTTTTACTGCTTATTATTCCGAATTGTTCAGTAGTCATTCCCTGAACCATAACCCCCACAGATCCCCTTCCCTGTCACAAGCCGCAGCTCACCCCACTGGTTCTGTCCCAGCGCTCACAGCAGGAGATGGGGGGTTCGAATCCCCCATCCCTCAATAAAAACCAACATTTTATTTTCAATTGTTTTGGTACTGTACTTCCTAGAAATCACAACCAAGCCCCTGTATCTTTAATTCTAGCCCCTGTAACAATTATTTCTAAGTCCCTAATGGATCAAAAAAATGGCAGAATTGCACCCAATTTTGTAAATTGCATAAGAAATTCATCCCAACTCCAATTTTAACTTTTTAAATATGTTTTCTGTCCCAAGTTAAATGTTCTATCCAAATATAAAATTTGTTTACTGTTTTGAATATTTTAAATTGGTGCAATATTTGAATTCTTGTCTAATTCATTTAATTTTGCAAAAATCATAACTTGGGCATAAAAATTCCAAATTCAACAAACTAAATATGTTTTCCAATCAACTTTTCATGTACTTTCCAAATATAAATTTTGTTTGCTGTTTTGAATAATTTAAATTGCTGAAAACAACTGTTTCTTAATTATTGCATTTAAAATTACCAAAATAATAACTTGCTCATTTTTTATCCAATTTCAAAAAATTAAATATGTCTTCCATGCAAAATTAAACCACCTTTCCAAATATAAAATTTGTTTCATGTTTGAATAATTAAAATTGGTTAAATAATTTAAACCTTGTTTAATTCATTTAAAATTGTTAATTTCATAACTTGATCAAAACAAATTCTTTTGGGACATATAAAATATGTTTTCCAACCACAAAAGTATAAACTTTGCAAATATGAATCTCACTTAATGTTTTGAACAAATAAAAATTCAAATAAGTTCATGTTTGAATTAAATTCATTTAATTCTTGCTTAAACTTGTTTAATTCCTAAATAATTTATTTGAAATCCTTTTTCAACAAGTGAAACATGTAATCCAACTAAAATTTGGTATTATTTTCAAATATGAATTTTGTTATTTGTTTTGAACACTTTAAATTGGTGAAAACAACAAATTCTTGAGCAACACCTTTAAGTAACCAAAAATTCCTAACTTAATAACTGAAATTCCAAACTTGTTAAACCTTATTTCAAATTGTTTCTATTGTTGTTATTTTGTTGTTTTCCTCATCCATGCATCATGCTAATTCACTTACACAATTTGATTAGTTGTAAAACAATTAATTCAACCATAATCCATGGGCTTTCCATATGCAATCCAATTGCATATGGGTCCATTTAATCATGTTGTTATCTTGTCAACTAGTTTTATTTTGATGCATCAATTAAACTATCATGCATCATCCCATGTTTGTGCACCTATGCCATGTTATTGATTGGTTATATTTCTGCCTTGTTTGTTTGCTTCTTCTCGGATAAACGACGACGTTGAGACCGACGATACTTACGACACCCCTTCTAAGGAGTTAGCTCAGTACCAGGCTACTGGGTTTGCAGGCAAGTTATCACTCACATGAACCACTGTGTTCCTTTCAACATTGGTTACCGATACTTTCCGTTGTTCTTTTATGCTAGCCTTAGTAGTAGTTGTTTCTGTTACGAACCCATCACATGAATCCCTTAACCCTGATATTGCCTCACCTCCACTCCTATCACCCCTTTGTTTGAGCCCGTGTCTTACTAGCATGCTTAGGTTGTTTTGCTCGAGTCTGTTACCCGTTACTTTCTGTTACTATTTCTATTACGTTCTGGGGGCTCGATGTTTAATCAATCAATCATGCTAATGTTATTGTTAAATAATAATTTGATGATAAGGCACCGGCAGGAGGCCCAGGGTGGTTTTGAGGCCTGCTAGTGTCGACCCTAATAGGAAAAGGGTCTTGTCTACTGATCCATGATGAGCGCACTAACCGCATGTGGGAAGCGAGTATGGGCGCCCCCCTCAATTTGATTCGATTCGCATCTCGTCCAAATCGCCACACGTAGTTCGGGCTTTCCATTTGCTGCATGCATGATCTTGCGAGCCCTTGGATCCCGGGTGGAACTTTTGTAGTCGGCATTTAGGGCGGCGTGGTCTTCCAGTGCTATGAGGGTCCCCTTTTCTTCGTGGGGCTCGATTAGCCGCGCACGCACAGCACGTGGTGCTTTGGGCTTGATGCGAAGAAGAGTTGAGTTGTGTTGAGTGCTCCGCTTGGTGGGAGGCATCCCATCTGGCGGGTTATTCATACGTGTACGGCCAAATTGGTGCAACCCTGCAGGGATAATCTTCTCGAGAAGCCATGTTTTCCGCGGTTATGGATTACTTGGTGAAAGTACTGGCTAACAAGTACTCAGGACAACTTTAACCTAATGATTAACAACCTTACACCCAATGATTAACAATTTGACTAGTAATAAGCTTATTGACACAATAATCTGAACCATCATTAATCCAACTGTGTGAGTTATCCTCGGATTGCTTCTTTGGATAAGGGGCGAGATCCAGGATGGGTTTGTTTGGAGTTAGTTGATAGGTTGGTTACGATACACGATCTTCTCTCCTTTCTGATAGCCGGAAGTGGTAGTAACTCTGTAGTTGTTTAGAGCAGCCAGTTGCAGCATCTTTATATCCCCTTTCTTCCGTTGAACCCAAGGCATCTGTGCTTGGTGTTGACGGGTTACATTTTGGTGAACTGTGAGTCTTGCTTGCCAGTACGTTTATGTACTGACCCCTTTGGGGCTGTGGTTTACGCAGACGACGTTTCCAAGGATCTACATGGTGGCTACTACGTGGAGTATGACGAGACTGCTGACGAGTAGATAGCGGACCCGGGCAGGATCCAAGACTTCGTGGATGGGCTCCGTCATTTCGTTTCCGGCCTCTTAGGCCTATTTGGTTCTTGTCTGTACTCAGACATGTTGAATGCTTCCGCTGTGATGTAATGATGTTATGTTGGGGCAGGTGCCCTCTGAATGATTGTATTGGCTATCTCTGCTCTAATGAGAGCTATTTGCAACTTATTTCAATCTTTTGTGTCGTAGAGATCTGTTGTGATATCACTTGTTCCAATGCCGTTGATGTACCATGTGTGGATGTTTGAAGTACGTCAATGGAAGTGTCCTGATTTCTATGGGATAGTTTACGTCGACGCTGAACAGATAGGGGTTGGTTGTCACACATACGTGTGTTGGCCTACTCGTAAGAGGATGCGGGTGCCGGTAAGCCCCGTAATCCAATCTACTACTGTTCAACGGAACGGCGAGTATCCTTTAGAAGTCCGGGTGCGACAGATTCACTCGCTCTCTGTGTTAGGGTTTCACCCATGTCGGATTCTCTCTAGCGTGTTCGAGGACTACCTAGAGCCCGAAACTCCCGGATCTAACGGAGCTGGGGGAATCTTTCCAAGAGGTGGGCCCTACCATTGTATTGGGTGTTCCTTCGGCCTAACATAACACAACCAATAAATTGGTTCCACGTTGCTACCCCCTTCTGGCTCATGTAGATGGGGCAGAACGACAATTCCGTCTTTTTCCCAGCGGGGCTATGGTTTATACGGAGAGGTGGCTCCGGATCGTCTGAATGCCACAAAATCCCGTCACATGCCACACCGCGTGTGATAGAGTGTTTCATGGTCTTGGATACCCGAGATTACCTCGCTCTCTGTGTTAGGGTTTCACCGGTGTCGTATTCTCTCTCGCGGGTTCCAGGACTAATTAATCAGAGCCCGAAACTCCCGGGTGTGACGGAACTAGGGGAATATTGCCAAGAGGTGTGCCCTACCATTCTCTTGGGTGTTCCTTGGGCCTAACCTAACACAACCAAACAATTATTTCCACTTTGCTACCCCCTTCCGGCTCACGTAGATGGGCCAGAACGGCAGTTCCGCCTTTTCCCTAGAAGGGGGCTATGGTTTCTCCGGAGGGGGCTCCGGATCGTATGAATGCCACCAAATCCCATGGTATGACATACCATGTGTGTTAGAGTGTCATGGTCTTGGATACCCGAGATTACCTCGCTCTCTGTGTTAGGGTTTCACCGGTGTCGGATTCTCTCTCGCGAGTTCCAGGACTAATTAACGAGAGCCCGAAACTCCCGGGTGTGACTGATCTGGGGGAATCTTGCCAAGATGTGGTCCCTACAGTTCTCTTTGGTGTTCCTTCGGCCTAACCTATCACAACCAAGCAGTTAGTTCCACTTTGCTACCCCCTTCCGACTCTCGTAGATGGGGCATAACGACAGTTCCATCTTTTTCCCCAACGGGGCTATGGTTTCTCCGGAGGGGGCTCCGGATCGTCTGAATGCCACAAAATCCCATGGTACGTATACCATACCATGTGTTAGAGTGTGTCATGGGTCTGGGATGCCCAAGAGTCCCTCGCTCTCTGTGTTAGGGCTTCACCGGCGTCCAATTCTCTCTAGCGGGTTCTAGGACTACTTAGAGCCTGAAACTCCCGAATTTGACAAACTAGGGGAATCTTTCCAAGAGGTGGGCCCTAACATTTTCTTTGGTGTTACTTGTGCCTAACCTAACACAACCAAACAGTTGGTCCCACTTTGCTACCCCCTTCCGGCTCACGTAGAGGGGCCAGAACGGCAGTTCCGCCTTTTTCCCCAGCGCGTGGCTATGGTTTCTCCGGAGGGGGGCTCCGGATCGTATGAATGCCACTAAATCCCATGGTATGACATACCATGTGTTTTAGAGTGTGTCATGGTCTTGTATACCCTAGATTACCTCTCTCTGTGTGTTAGGGCTTCACCGACGTCGGATTCTCTCTAGCGTGTTCCAGGACTATCTAGAACCCGAAACTCCTGGATCTGACGGAACAAGGGGAATCTTTCCAAGAGGTGGGACCTACAATTGTATTGGGTGTTCCTTTGGACTAACCTAACACAACAAAGAAATTGGTTCCACTTTGCTACCCCCTTCCGGCTCATGTAGATGGGGCAGAACGACAATTCCGTCTTTTTCCCAGCGGGGTTATGGTTTATCCAGAGAGGCGGCTACGGATCGTCTGAATGCCACCAAATCCCATTACATGCCACACCACGTGTGATAGAGTGTGGAATGGGTCTTGGATTCCCAAGATTCACTCGCTCTCTGTGTTAGGGTTTCACCAATGTCGGATTCTCTCTGGCGTGTTCCAGGACTACCTAGAGCCCGAAACTCCCGGATCTGACGGAGCTGGGGAATCTTTCGAAGAGGTGGGCCCTACCATTGTATTGGGTGTTCCTTAGGCCTAACCTAACACAACCAAGAAATTGGTTCCACTTTGCTAACCCCTTCCGGCTCATGTAGATGGCGCAGAACGACAATTCCGTCTTTTTCCCAGCGGGGCTATGGTTTATCCGGAGAAGGGGCTTCGGATCGTCTGAATGCCACCAAATCCCATTACACGCCACACCACGTGTGATAGAGTGTGGCATGGGTGGATGCCCAAGATTCAATCGCTCTCTGTGTTAGGGTTTCGCCGGTGTCGGATTCTCTCTGGCGTGTTCCAGGACTACTTAGAGCCCGAAACTCCCGGATCTGGGGGAATATTTCCAAGAGGTGGGCCCTACCATTGTATTGGGTGTTCCTTCGTCCTAACCTAACACAGCCAAAAAAATGGTTCCACTTTGCTACCCCCTTCCGGCTCATATAGATGGGGCAGAACGACAATTCCATCTTTTTCCCAACGGGGCTATGGTTTATCCGGAGAGGGTGATCCGGATCGCCTGAATGCCACCAAATACCATTACACGCCACACCACGTGTGATAGAGTGTGTAATGGTCTTGGATACCCGATATTACCTCGCTCTCTGTGTTAGGTTTTCACCGGTGTCAGATTCTCTCTTGCGGGTTGCAGGACTATTTAATGAGAGCCCGAAACTCCCCGGTGTGACGGAACTGGCGGAATATTGCCAAGAGGTGTGCCATACAATTCTCTTGGGTGTTCCTTGGGCCTAACCTAACACAACCAAACAGTTATTTCCACTTTGCTACCCCCTTCCGGCTCACGTAGATGGGGCAGAACGACAGTTCCGTCTTTTTCCCCACCGGGGCTATGGTTTCTCCGGAAAGGTGGCTCTAGATCGTCTGAAAGCCACCAAATCCCATGGTACACCATACCAAGTGTGTTAGAGTGTTTCATGGGTCTTGGATGCCCAAGAGTCCCTCTCTCTCTGTGTAAGGGCTTCACCGGCGTCGGATTCTCTCTAGCGGGTTCCAGGACTACTTAGAGCCCGAAACTCCTGGATTGGATGGAACTAGGGGAATCTTGCCAATAGGTGTACCCTAACATTTTATTTGGTGTTACTTGTGACTAACCTAACACATCCAAATAGTTGGTTCCACTTTGCTACCCTCTTCCGGCTCACGTAGAGGGGCTAGAATGGCAGTTCCGCCTTTTTCCCCAGCGGGGGGCTATGGTTTCTCCGGAGGGGAGCTCCGGATCGTATGAATGCCACCAAATCCCATGGTATGACATACCATGTGTGTTAGAGTGTCATGGTATTGGATACCCGAGATTACCTCACTCTCCGTGTTAGGGTTTCACCGGTGTCGGATTCTCTCTCGCGGGTTCCAGGACTAGTTAATGAGAGCCAGAAACTCCCGAGTGTGACGGAACTGGGGGAATCTTGACAAGAGGTGGGCCCTACAGTTATCTTGGGTGTTCCTTGGGCCTAACCTAACACAACCAAGCAGTTAGTTCCACTTTGCTACCCCCTTCGACTCTCGTAGATGGGGCAGAACGACAGTTCCGTCTTTTTCCCCAGCGGGGCTATGGTTTCTCCGGACGGGCCCCCTCTGGATCGTCTGAATGCCACCAAATCCCATGGTACATATACCATACCATGTGTGTTAGAGTGTGTCATGGGTCTGGGATTCCGAAGAGTCCCTCGCTCTCTGTGTTAGGGCTTCACCGGTGTCAGATTCTCTCTAGCAGGTTCGAGGACTACTTAGAGCCCGAAACTCCCGGATTTGACGGAACTAGGGAAATATTGCCAAGAGGTGGACCCTAACATTTTCTTCGGTGTTCCTTGTGCCTAACCTAACACAAACAAATAGTTGGTTCCACTTTTCTATCCCCTTCCGACTCACGTAGAGGGGCCAGAATGGCAGTTCCGCCTTTTCCCCAGCGGGGCTATGGTTTCTCCGGAGGGGGGCTCCGGCTCGTATGAATGCCACTAAATCCCAAGGTATTACATACCATGTGTGTTAGAGTGTTGCATGGTCTTGTATACCCGAGATTACCTCTCTCTCTTTGTGTTAGGGCTTCACCGGCGTCGGATTCTCTCTGGCGTGTTCCAGGACTCCTTAGAGCCCGAAACTCCCGGATCTGACGGAACTTTGGGAATATTTCCAAGATGTGGTACCTACCATTGTATTGGTTGTTTCTTCGGCCTAACTTAACACAACCAAGAAATTGGTTCCACTTTGCTACCCCCTTTCGGCTCATGTAGATGGGACAGAACGACAATTCCGTCTTTTTCCCAGCGGGGCTATGGTTTATCCGGAGAGGGGGCTCCGGATCGTATGAATGCCACCAAATCCCATTACACGCGACACCACGTGTGATAGAGTGTGGAATGGGTCTTGGAAGCCCAAGATTCACTCGCTCTCTGTGTTAGGGTTTCACCGATGTCGGATTCTCTCTGGCGTGTTCCAGGACTACCTAGAGCCCTAAACTCACGGATCTGACGGAGCTGGGGGAATCTTTCCAAGAGGTGGGCCCTACCATTGTATTGGGTGTTCTTTCGACCTAACCTAACACAACCAAACAGTTAGTTCCACTTTGCTACCCCCTTCCGGCTCACGTAGATGGGGCAGAATGTCAGTTCCGTCTTTTTCCCCAGCGAGGCTATGGTTTCTCCGGAGAGGTGGCTCCAGATCGTTTGAATGCCACGAAATCCCATTGCACGCCATACCATGTGTGCTAGAGTATGGCATGGTGTGGGATGTTAAGATTCCCTCGCTCTCTAAGGGCTTCACCGGCGGCGGATTCTCTCTAGCGGGTTCCAGGACTACTTAGAGCCCGAAACTCCCGGATTTGACGGAACTAGGGGAATCTTGCCAAGAGGTGGACCCTAACATTCTCTTGGGTGTTACTTGGGCCTAACCTAATGCAACCAAACAATTGGTTCCACTTTTCTACCCCGTTTCGGCTCACGTAGAGGGCCAGAACGGCAGTTCCGCCTTTTTCCCCAGCGGGGCTAGCTATTGAATCTGCATTTTGTCTTTCAAAAAAATCGGGGAAATTGTTTTTATTCTGTCAGATCAAACGGATGGAGTATTTTGTGTTTAAGTTATTATTATTTTGTATTAATTGTTTTTATTTCCATTTCAAATTATTTTTCTTCTCTTTTGTGAAATGTTTTGGGCAACTGGCGCCAGGCCGGCCCTTTATTGCGCGGGAGACGCAGCGCCAAACCCTTCGGGAAGGCGCGCCCTTTATTTGCGCTCACCTACCCCTCTGTCTTCTATTCATATCACTCGCTCTATATCTCTCACCGCCTTCCTGAGCTTCCCCTCTCTCTGTCGGCGGGTTTTCTTCCGCCGGGACATCGACAGCACCGCGACGACCATCCTCGGCGGGAAACGAAGGCCAGGCCTCCTCTTCCTCCCTTGGTAGACATGATCGTCATCATCTTTTTTTCAGATCACCGCGTGCGTTGTCTCGTCCTCTTCGAGGGCTTTGGCAATGGAGGTAAGATGATATCTAACCCTCTTATCCCTTGTATGTATCGTAGATTTGTAGACTGAGCTCGATTTGTCTGCGTAGCACGACATGCACGGTAGATCTACATGATTTTACCGTTCATTCTGCGTCCCTGCTTCGTATTTTCTCCCGTAGACGTGGTTTTGTTCTATGGCTTAAGTTTGGGATATCCGGCACGCTTAGTTCATCTATTTCCACCATGATTTCAATAGGTTATGGTTTAATTCCGTACCCGATTTGGGTGCTTTACTTAGATTAGGCTTAGATTTGGGGTTTGGGGGGGGGGTTCACGGCTTAGATTTGGTATTTTTGCGAGGTTATTTCAATTTTGACCAAATTATTAACACTTTGGCTAATGATTTACCGAGGCCAGGTGCTAGTAGTGACTATACTTGCCGTACTTAGAAATTCTGAGGTCAGATTAATTTTTGATGTGCATTTTCCATTGTTCCACCTGTTTTCCTTTTGTGTATCCTAATTTATAAACATGATGAATGTCCTCCTAGTTATATGACGATGATTAAACTAGGCCATGGTAAACGCCGAGAGAGTGTCTATAATACCTTGTAGTGTATACAATTTGAGTATTTGCATTCGTATATGCTATTATAGGCTCCCGCTTGGCCTTGGTTTGCATGGCAATGATATCTGAGGCTCGTATTACATTTGTTTCTATTGTTCCACATTTCTTTTCCTTGAATGTCCTCCTTGTTATATGCCGATGATTTAAACTAGGCCATGGTAAAGGGAAAGAGAGTGTCTATAATACCTTGTAGTGTATACAATTTGAGTATCTGTATTCGTACATGCTATTATAACCACTCCTTTTTCCCTTGGGTTGCATGGCAATGATATATGAGGCTCGTATTACATTTGTTTCCATTGTTCCACTTTTTCTTTCCCTTGAATGTCCTCGTTATATGCCGATGATTTAAACTAGGTCATGGTAAAGGCAAAGAGAGTGTCTATAATACCTTGTAGTGTATACAATTTGAGTATTTGTATTCGCATATGCTATTATAGGCACTCGTCTGACCTTTGGTTTGTATGGCAATGATATATGAGGCTCGTATTACATCTGTTTCCATTGTTCCACTTTACTTTGCCTTGAATGTCCTCCTTGTTATATGCCGATGATTAAACTTGGCCATGGTAAAGGGACAGAGATTGTATATAATACCTTCTAGTGTATACAATTTGAGTATATGTATTCGTACATGCTATTATAGCCACTTCTTTTTCCCTTGGTTTGCATGGCAATGATATATGAGGCTCGTATTACATTTGTTTCTATTGTTCCACTTTTCTTTGCCTTGAATGTCCTCCTTGTTATATGCCGATGATTTAAACTAGGCCATGGTAAAGGCGAAGAGATTGTTTACAATACCTTGTAGTGTATACAATTTGAGTATTTGTATTCGTACATGCTATTGTAATTACTTCTTTTTGCCTTGGTTTGCATGGCAATGATATATGAGGCTCGTTTTACATTAGTTTCCATTGTTCCACTTTACTTTGCCTTGAATGTCCTCCTTGTTATATGCCGATGATTAAACTAGGCCATGGTAAAGGGAAAGAGAGTGTTTATAATACCTTGTAGTGTATACAATTTGAGTATTTGTATTCGTACATGCTATTATAGGCACTTTTTTTGCCCTTGGTTTGCATGGCAATGATATATGAGGCTCGTATTACATTTGTTTCTATTGTTCCACTTTTCTTTGCCTTGAATGTCCTCCTCGTTATATGCCGATGATTTAAACTAGGCCATGGTAAAGGGAAAGAGAGTGTCTATAATACCTTGTAGTGTATACAATTTGAGTATTTGCATTCGTACATGCTATTGTACGCACTCTTTTATCCCTTGGTTTGCATGACAATGATATATGAGGCTCGTATTACATTTGTTTCCATTGTTCCACATTTCTTTGCCTTGAATGTACTCCTTGTTATATGCCGATGATTTAAACTAGGCCATGGTAAAGGGAAAGGGAGTATCTATAATACCTTGTAGTGTGTACAATTTGAGTATCTATATTCGTACATGCTATTATAAGCACTCCTTTTGCCCTTGGTTTGCATGGCAATGATATATGAGGCTCGTATTACATTTGTTTCCATTGTTCCACTTTTCTTTGCCTTGAATGTCCTCGTTATATGCCGATGATTTAAACTAGGCCATGATAAAGGCAAAAAGAGTGTTTATAGTACCTTGTAGTGTATACAATTTGAGTATTTGTATTCGTACATGCTATTATAAGCATTATTTTTTCCCTTGGTTTGCATGCCATGATAAATGCTAGGAGATCAGATCCAATACGTGGCAGTGATACAAGGCCACGTCTTGTATTACTTCCTGGTATTGGGCTCGTTCTTCTAATAAGTGTTGGCAATGTGTTTATGAAGCTTGTTTTACATTTTTTTTTGCATTGTTCCATATGTGTTTATTCTGACTGCATGTTACAATGAATTCTAGGGATGCCCTTTAGTGCATGATCACCTATGTGTTTATGAGGCTTGTTATCACTATGCACAATTTATGAGCTGATTTGGTCAATGATGATGACTTTGACACATGTATATTTGGCTGATGCCTCACTGTCTCCACCAGATGGCCAGCAAAAGTAAGAACCAGACACAAATAGATGTGCCATGTCTTTGCTTTTGCTGGCCCACCTGGCGTAGCAAAGTTGTGTATGATTGCTTTGTCTCTATGTTCCCTGAGGCCAATGAGTACAGAGCTGTGACTATAGATGTTGTTTTGAATGTGCATGATCCCTTTAAATCGATGATTAAAATGTGTCACCATATCATTGCAATGAGGGTTTCATACTATCTTGTGCAATGTACAAGCATATTCATTGTGCATTGCTCTTGGTAGTGTAGAATTACTTCTTGAATAAACATGGTTGTGCTTTTATTATGAGGCATTACCAGTTGTTCGTAGTTTGGCCCCAGTTTTACATAAATGTCTTCATGAAAGAATTGTTCCTTTTTAGAACCAATCTGCTTATATGCACATTTCATAATTTCTGCTTCTTTTTTGCTTGATTAACAGCGTATTTCATGCCATGTATGCCAGAATAATTGCCCAAATGTTGATCCTTCTGCATCCAAGTTCGGTGTTGCTGTACAAGAGTGTCACCTCAAGTCAGTGGTAAGAAAACAATTCTTCTTCTTACACTTGTATTATGTATTGTGTTTTTATTACAATATCTAATTTCCATGTTTCTTTTTATTTCTGATGCACAGGTTGTACCGCGCACTGCTCGGATAGCATTCAACAAGTTAGTAGGCGAGCGTGTGCTGTTTAGTTCCCATGGGAGGAAGTACACCTTTCGTGTGTCAAAAGAACAGAGCAAGACCCGTTTGCACGGGATACAATGGGACTGGTTCATCGAGGAAAAGAACATCTCCGTGGGAGACATACTAGTGTTTTCCATGATACCAAGGCCCACTATCTATGTTGCTATTATTGGTGACGCCCATGATGACTCACTTTGCATTTCAATCGAAGATGACTCAGTTTCAAGCGAAGATGACTCAGTTTGCAGCGTAGATGGCAGTTCTGATGATGAGATGCATGATGAGGATTCTAGCAATTCTGATGAAGAGATGCACGATGAGGATTCTAGCAATTCTGATGATGAGGATTCTGACAATTCTGTTGATGAGAGGCATGATGATGCCAACATCGTATATGCCCAGAGAGCCAATCTCGACAATCACGAGAAGAACCGCCTGGCCCGGCTTCTACCCCTTGGACCATATGTTGGGCTTCCTTTTGTGACTCCTTTCACCGTCACAAACTTGCAGCACTATACTATGGTATGTATCTATAAGACGCCCTCCTCTTTTTGCAAGTAAATTTCCAAGAACCATGAGAAGGTCTGCTAATATGGTATGTTATCTTTCATGCTTAGAAACTACTGAAGTTGATAGGGGAACACGCTGGCCTGAGGAATCATGGCAGGGTTGGCCTACTACTTAGAGCAGAAGAGCATGTCACCACCATTTCTTACAACAAGAAAACCGACGGCCGCATTATCCTCGACAAGCTGGTGTGGATGGTTTTCGTCCAAGGCAATAATTTTCATAATCAGCAACATGTTTTGATCATTGTGAGGGAGACCAATGACCCTAGGTTGGAGGCGGTCATTGAGATGGGGGTCATATAGAACCGGAGCAAAGGATATGCATTGTTGGTGAAGAGACAAGGCTACTGCTGAGCTAGGCCTATGAACTTCTTATTTTTTCTGACCGGATTATAATTTCATTTGTTTCCTGGACTTGTTAAGGTTTAGTTGTTTCGTAAACTTCTAAGGTACATAATCGCTGGTAGTTCCCTCGTGCTAAAACCCGAGTAAAGATCAAATCGCTAATAGCTGCTAAAACCTCGAGTTTAGATCAAATCCCTCGTGCTGGTAGATCGTGCAACTCATCACTGCAGAACTCAACAAAAGCCTGGCAAGCCAACGGTCATTGAACTTCTCGACGTCGTCGCTATCGCATAAATACGACCGAGCACAGACCACGCAACCTACCTTCTACGCCGCCGCCACAGCCCCCGACCTCCCCCCTCACTCTTGGCGCTGATTACTGCACGCCGCCACATCCCCCGACCTCCCCCTCACTCTCGTTGCTGATCCACCCGATGGCGCCGCGCGTGATAAGCAGCACCGGCTTTCGAGGTGTGCAGGTGCGGCCGTCCGGGCGCTGGTCCGTGGAGATCACACACAACAGCGTGCGGTGGTGGATGGGCACCTTTGTCGTGGTGGTGTCACGGCAGATGCCATAGGATGGCTAAAGATGTGGGAACGATGGACGCTGGAGGTGCTCGGGGAGGGATCACGCGACGAGTAGCCGCGTGAGGTAAGAACTAAACACTGCAAACAACACGATCTACCCAGGTTCAGGGCCCTCGTGAGGAGGTAAAACCCCTACTCCTGCCTTTCTTTATGTATTCTGGTGTCTCACCGAGTAGCCACAGTACAATGTTCTTGCTACCGAGTAGCCACTCTTCTCTCTTTGTGATGAACTAGGTCAAGAATCTAGGGTTTCCAGTGTCCCAGCATGCGATCCTCACGCAGGAGGCGGCGGGGCACCTTATATACACGGTGCCCAGCCGGATACGTCCAAACACGGACAAGTGTCGACATAGTGTGCACATCGTCCTTCTTCCGAGTTCCCGCTGACAGCTTTGGTTCCTAATCTTGGCTGCATCCGGAAAGTCGTTGGGCAAAACCAAGGGGACAGTCTGGTATCACTGTGCCAAACACAGAGTGGGCCCCCTTATCCTGCGACCGCCTGCTTCCACACTGTCGCTGTCAGGCAGGCCGGTCCCAGATGAACAGTAGTTTGAATAGTGCCAAGTACGGACCCAGGATACGCGGGATCCTGTGTCAGAACGGCTCCTTTGACTTCTGGCCCGAGTAGATTCCCGCCAATCTTACTCGGACCAGCTCTTCTACTCGAACGGACATAACTCGCTTAATATCTCCTTCTGGTCATCTTTTCGTAAGACCGAGTAGCAGTCGACCGGGTAGCAAGTACCGGGTATGCGGCTACTCGACCAAACTTCTCTTCTGACTGTTGCCTTTACCACTTTCCTTTACCCTACTCGGGGGTAACCCCCCGACAGCAGTCCCCGAAGCTGGTAGAGTCTTGCGAACTCGTTCACTAGGCTCTGCCAGCTTAAAACCAATCTTTGCAACACCGCCCTTGAGCCTCAAGATGCCGAGTAAAACCTCCGAGTAGCACTCTGGAAAGTACCTTGGGTCTCTTTTCTTCCGAGTAGGGCTAGTCTCCTTCTCTGCGTCCGAGTAAAAGGACTTAGAGAATTTCTCAAGCGGAGTCTCTGCAGCGCAGAGCACAATCCAGCCTTCCGTGCTGCAACTGGACACGCGTCAAGCATCCGCGACCCCGACGTCTCGCTGCCCAGGACACGACGTGCCACGCGCCCAGTTTTCACGGAGTGGGCCCACCGGCTCGTCATGTCCCATCAAGCGCAGTAATAACCCACGATCTGGTCGTGGGATCAACTGTGGCCGTTACGCGCGCGTTCCGCGCTTGCGTGCGTTTCTAACCGGCCACAGACCCCACCACACGAGAGTTATGGCCACGATCGATCCCACTACCCCGATGGTAACGGTAATCTGAGGAGAGGATATAAATACCCCCATCGGTAACTTCCTCTTCTCCTTCCTCCGTACTTTCCTCTTTCGCCTCTCTGCTTCTTCTCCGCCGCCGCGCAACTCTTTGCGCCGCCGTGGAATCATTTTCTCCATCAGATTCTTCCAAACATTCCACCGCTTTCTCACTTGCTGCCATGGCTGCTCGCGCCGGCTGGGCTGGCTCTGATGTCACCGTCGACGACTGCTCCTGGCTCGTGAACACCCGGAGGGTTCCTCCTGGTGTTCAGTGCCGGCCGTCCGACGGCGAAATTGTTCCGGCCCCGCGGGAGGGCGAGCATGTCGTCTTCCTCGCGCACTTCGCGCGAGGATTCGGCCTGCCGGCTTCCGATTTCCTCCGCTCCTTTCTGGACCACTTCGGTGTTCAGATGCATCATCTCCCCCCAAATGCAGTCGTCTTCCTCGCCTATCACACCGTGGTGTGCGAGGCCTTTCTTGGCGTCCGCCCCACGGTGCAGACATGGCTGAAGTATTTCCACCTCCGCCAGCAGAGCAAAGGGAAGAAGGACGGCGCGGCCTCTGGCAGCCGGGTAACCGACACCGGCAGCGCCATGATGGTGCAGCGGACGGGAACCAATCACCCTCGCATCAAGGGCTTGGATTCCGTCCGTATGTGGCAAAAATCCTTCCTCTACGTGAAGAATATCCCCGCCACGAAGGGGGGAAAGGTAACGGACCGCATCAACCTGCCTTCTTGGAGCAACCGAGCTCCATCCGGGCAGAATTGGAAGACGAAGCCCTCCAACGACCGCAACGCAGTGCAGATGGAGGAGTGGCTCGCTGAACTAATCGGAGAGGGCCTCAAGAGCGATGATCCCGTGGCCTGCTGGATCCGGAACCGGGTGCTGCCTCTGCAGCAGCGCTCCCACCCAATGTGCTACTTGGGAGGCCCCCGCGACTGCACTCGGACGACCACGTTCGAGCTCAGCAACGCGGAAGTCGCCGCGCACGCAAGGTCCATCCTGACCACAAGCCTCCGAGATAACTGGCAGTATGGGTTCATCCCCTTCAGCCGCACGAAGCCGATTCCACGGGTATGTTCTCCTTACTCTGCTTCCAGTTTATATGTAATCCGAGTAGACAACCTTCTTTCCTTGCTGCGACTAGCAACTGCATTCTGCGCCGAGTAGGGCACTTATCAGAACTGCTTAGGCTTAGTGTGCTTTGTGTTTGCACGCCTTGTCGGGTAGCACACTTAGGGGAAATTCTTAGGCTTAATGTGCTTGTTGTTTGCACGCCTTGCCGAGTAGGATCCTTAGTAAATTTCCCTAGGCCTAGTGTGCTTTGTGCTTGCACGCCCATCCGGGTAGAATGCCTTCATGCTACTCGGCTAATTTGCGATGTTTCTCTGTCCTTCAGGTCCTTGACCGCCAGCTTGCTGAGAGCTGTGAGCGCTTCGAGGGCAACTGGTCATCTGACCGAGAAGAAGATGACCAGGCCTCCTTCGAGACCGCGGACAAGCTCGATCCTTCTGACGCCGCCCAGGCGGGTGATCATCCCACGGAATCGTCTCTTCGTGACTGGTCCGAAGATGAAGTTGAAGGTAATGGAACTTATCCCCTCTGACTGCAAGCAGCGCAAACCAATCGCTTTCTGCTTCTGAAGTGCTTTTCTTCCTTTCTATTTCACAGATGTTGCTGATGCTGATGGCGAAGACGAGGATGAGGATGAGGACGAGGCAGCCCAGGTCGTCAAGCCTCTTGCAGTTGCCGCTCCTGCCACCCGCAAACGGACAGGTAGTGGCGCCCAAGAACCTCCCGCCAAGAAGAAGAAGACGACCGAGAAGACGACTAAGAAAATCGTGAAGAGGAAACGACTACAGATCCCTAGCCGCAAGGGGTAAGTTCCTTCTCGGTTGCTCGCTTCTGTTTACTCCGTTCTTCTCGATTGACTCCCAATCTTTTTTGCTTCGATGTCTCCTCTTGATTTCCTCTGCCCTCTTCTTGCTTTTGAACACAATTTTCTCTTCAGAGACCCCTTGGACGTGGACGCCGCTCTTGCGTCCACCGAGACCCAGAAGAAGGCCGCCATCGATGTCGACAATCTAATCGACCTCGACGGCGATGAGAACAACGCCGCCAACGCACAAACCGAGGGCAGCAATGCCCAAAACATCGAGCCAGAGCTGCGGTCCCGCGCCGAGCAGGAGGCGCAGGACGCTGCTCACCAAGAGAAGCCACCTTCTCCTCCGGCCAACACCGCCGAGGAGAACCAAGATCAAGAGACCGAGATGCACCACGACGCCGCCCTTGAGCGGCGGGAAGAAGGAGAAGAGCAGCCAGCAACAGGGGCTGCTGGACAAGAAGACCCCGCGGCCCAGCCGCGTGTAGAAGAGCCGGATGCCTCACAGCCAGATCCCTCTGCCGGGCAGCGGGTAGAAGAAGTCACCGTGACGGAGGAGTACCCATTGAGCGACGCGCAACCAGATGCCGCGCAGGGCAGCACTCAGCCAGACGCCGCACCGGATAGCGCGCCCCTGGCGCCACCAACAGATCAAGGTAGCGCACAGCCAGATTCCTCCTTGGTGCAGACAACCGAGGCTGCAGCCAGCCCTCCGGCCAGGCCGCTTACAAGGAAGAGTGCCCAAGATGCTGCAGAAAAGGAGGCAGCCGAGAAGAAAGCCGCCGAGAAGGAGAAGGCCGAGAAGCAGAAAACCGAGAAGCCAGTTGCCGCGAAGCCAGCTGCCCAGAAGGAGAAGACGAAGAAGCGGGCTGCCGACATGCCGCCGCCAACATCAACTGGCCAGTCCAGTCAGCTGGTTATTCGCGATCCTAGCGCGGTTGCTGCCGCCGCCGCTGCAGCTGATCAGCCCTGCTACCCTGACTACATGGTGAACGTTAGTCATCAGCACCAGGTCGGCTTTTCCCCCAAGGACCGGAATCTTGCTCTTCAGAAAGGGAGGAAAGCCGTGGCAGTGGACTCCAGGCCCCCGGCCCCAAATGAAGACAAGTCCATCTCCATTGCTTCTCGTGGAGTTCAGGACCAGGCGATAACGTCCCAGAGCCTCGAGCAAGTACTCGACTTGATCGGCTTCATCGATGCCAAGTGGGACAGCAAAGTTCTCGGCAACACCAATTGGAACGGCACCGATCTGGGCGACATCGACCATATGCGTGTGGATTGGAACAAGGTGGACTTGGGTTATAAGCCCATGACTGTCTCAACCACCTCTGCTACACTTGCTTCCAAGATGTTTGTCCACCGCAAGAACGCCGAAGACCTCGAGCAATCTTACGCGGTAAGTTCCTATTCATCCTCTCCGAGTTGCATTTTCACTTCTTTTCTACTCTTCTTCTTTTCCTTATCCATCACCCAGTCCCCGAGATTCTGGCCGAGTAGGCGGACATCTCTCGAGTAGCCGCCTTCTCGGGTTGAATCTCAAGTACTTTGCCTGATTCTTGTTTCTTTTGCTTCTCAGAATAGCGTACTGAAGCAGACCGACTTGCATCGTCGGCTACTCTGGAACCATGCTATTGCCAAGAGGCGCATTACCGCCTTGGAAAAAGAGAAGATGATCGCCGAAGAAGCCGACAAGGAAGTGATGAACATCACTCTGAGGCTCTCTGAAGTTGAAGGTACGCTTCTAGCTGCGCGGTTCTTGCGTTTGGTGTTTACGCCCGCTTTTGCTTTTTGCGCTAACTAATTTTACCCTGCAGGGAAGCTGAAGGCCCTGTCTGACGAGCACGAGAACTGCCGTGCCTTCGTCGAGAGTGGCCAGGCCACCATCAAGAGATTGGAAGGTACGTTGCCGTCTACTCGGCTTTTCCTGTGTTTCTTTCTTTCGCTTCTCTGCTAACCGTGCTTTGCCTTCCGCAGAAGATCATAAGAAATTCGCTGAGGAGCATCAAGACTGCCTCAAACCGGCTGAGGTGCAGCAGCAGTTGTCCAGCCAGGCTGTCGAGCTGATGAAAGAGCACACTACTGAGATGGAGAAGCTCCAAGTCCAGCTGCAGACTGCGCTCCAGGATGCTATCAACCTTGGTGCCGAAAGGGATCGAGTAATCGCCGAGAAGGCAAAGAGCGAAGCAGCAGCCAAGGCCAGGGAGAGAACCCTCAAACAGGAGTGTGAGGTGCTGAAGAAGAGCAACGCTGGGCTCTTCACTCAGCTAGAGGAGCTCCGCTTGATCCAAGAGAAGCATATATCCAACGAGGAAACATGGAAGACCCAGCTGTTAGGGCTGCGCCATGATTTGAACAGTAAGTGCTCCCTTTTCTCCGCTTCTCCGCTACTCGGCTGCGCCTTTCTTCTCTGCTTCTCGTTTCACGCTTCCACTCTGTTACTGTTTCTGATCTTCTCGATAGCTCTTGCAGGAATCTTTCCCGACCTTGAATCTTCTAGCGTGCCCGCCCTGGAAAAGGTCCGAGCAGCTCGTGTTGAAAAGGGCGAGCCTTTGGACACCAGAGCAGAAATCGAGGAAAGTATCCTGATTATGCAGAGCCAGTGTCCGCGGCTAGCGGGTGTGGGCACCGAGCTCGTGCGCGTCGCCTTCCAGATCCACAACGTCTTCTGGCCTGATGACTCCGCGCCGACAACAATCTCCGGACTTGCCTTGAAGCTGCAGCGCGTGAAAGCTGAACTGAAGAAATGGCGCGCCTCGGGAGCTCGGGCAGGTGCGGACATGATGTTGCTGTTCGTCACCACTTGGTACGAGAACCTCAATATGCAGATTATCCGCGAGATGCGCCGAGACTCCAGGTGGGAGAAGGACCCCGACTGCGTGGCCATTCGCCAGGTGGTTGCTCACGAGGTCGCTCAGTATGCCGACACAGCGACCTTCATCGACGGCCTCACCGAGCCCGACACCGAGGTGGACGAGGGCGAGGAGGAGGATGAGGACGAGGAGACGGACACCGATGAGCCGGAGCTGAGCTACTTCGACTCTCCTGCTGGCAAGGACGGGAAGGGGAAGGCCGCGGTCATCGCGGGTAGCGACGAATAGGACGAGAACGTGGAGATGTCGATCGACACCTCCGCACTCGAGTTCGGCACCTCGTCGGGAGCTGCCCTCGACGACACCGTCAACCTTCGCGCCCACGCCAGCGGCTCCACCTCCGCGACAACGCCCGTCTCGGTGGCCACGGCCACTTCAGACCAGGTAGCCACCGAGCCCAACGCCGAGGACGAAGCATCGAAGCTTGTTGACGCCAGCGCAGAGGCGGACACAACCACTGCCACTACCAAAGATGAGGCAGCTAAGGCTAGCACCGAGAACGCCGCCTCGACCTGAGTTTATCCTGCAGCTTTATTTCTCAAACACTTATCAGATCCCCGGGATGCCGGGTGCAAATGTATCAGACTATTTATGCCGTTGCTACTCATTTTTATTCCCACTTGTTATTTTTCAACTTAATCAATTTGTCCAGCCTGTGCTCGATGCCGGGTTGCGTTATCATGCGAGTCCCCGAGTTGCATTTCTTATTCACTCTCTCTTTTCGTCTCAGCTCTACCCGCAACTTGTTGCTTTTTTGGTATTCGAGTCACAAGAGTTAAAGAGCAGAGCTGCAAATACTTAGCCGCTTAGAAACAATCATAGTAACGCAACCCACCACTTAGCCGAAAAGATAAGACAAAGAACGGTAATAACAGCACCCTACTCGGTTCCTGCACTCTTCCTTTCTTTAGTAATTTTTCTTGTGCTCATGGACCCTTTGCTTGTTCTCTTGCTTGCCATGAAGCCGGGTTTTGGACAACAGCAAAGTCGAAGAGTTGGCATGTGGGTTTAAACACAGTACTCAATGTACCTTTGAATTTTGAAGTAGAGCAACCGAATAGGCAAAAGGTAAAGCCGAGTAGAAATACTTAGAGCAATTTTGGACGAGGGCAGTCCCCGAGTTCAATTTCAGATTGCAGAATAGAATTTCAACTCGGATGAGAGGGTACATACACATCTTTGCTCACGAATGAAAACGACGGAGTAGAGCTACATTCCAAGGGCGCTTGGTTTCCTCTCCAGCTTTATCTGCCCTGTTCGCCTGTGGTGGGCGCGCATCTATAAGATAGTATGCATCGTTGTGCAGCGCTTTGCTCACAATGAAGGGCCCTTCCCATGGAGGAGACAACTTGTGCATCCCGGCTGTGCGCTGCACGAGCCTAAGAACCAAGTCTCCTTCTCGGAAAACCCTTGGGTTCACCTTTCGGCTATGATAACGCCGCAGGTTTTGCTGGTAGATAGCCGAACGTGACAGAGTCAGCTCTCTTGCTTCTTCAAGCAGGTCAACGTCGTCTTCTCGAGCTTCTCTCGCCTCCACCTCAGTGTAGAGGGTTACTCGGGGGGAGTCATGCTCTAGGTCTATTGGCAACACGGCCTCAGCCCCGTATACCAAGAAGAATGGTGTGTAGCCGGTTGACCGGTTAGGGGTAGTCCTTAACTCCACAACACCGCTGGCAACTCGTCTAGCCAACACCCAGGTGTTTTCAGCAGTGGCTCCATCAGCCTTGGCTTTATGCCAGCTAGCACCATGCCATTTGCTCTTTCCACTTGTCCATTGGAGGCTGGATGCGCAACAGACGCAACGTCTAGTCGGAAATGCTTATCTCTGCAGAACCGCACCATTGCTCCCTCAGCAAAATTTGTGCCGTTGTCGGTGATGATGCTGTGCGGGTAGCCATATCTCAGGATCACATCCTTCACGAATTTCACAGCTGTGGCCCCATCGCACTTCCGAATAGGCTTCACTTCGATCCATTTGGTGAATTTGTCCACCATAACCAAGATGTGAGTCATGTTGCCTCTAGCCGGCTGGAAGGGTCCGACCATGTACAAACACCAGACAGCAAATGGCCATGTGATAGGAATTGTCTTCAGCTCGGAAGCAGGCATGTGAATCTTACTCGCGAACATCTGGCAGCCATTGCACTTCCTCACGATATCTTCAGCTTGCTGCAGAGCTGTGAGCCAGTAGAAGCCATGCCGAAAAGCTTTCTTGACCAATGCCCGAGAAGAGGCATGGTTCCCGCATTCTCCTTGGTGTATCTCTACCAGAATCTCTTCTCCTTCTGCTGGGTCCACACAACGTTGCAGCACGCCGGTGGCACTTCTCTTGTGCAGCACACCTCGGACTATAGTGTAGCCCTTGGATCTTCTCTGAATCTGTCTTGCAGCCACTTCATCTTCTGGCAGAGTGCCGTCCCTTAGAAAGGATAATATGGGCATGGCCCAACTCGGTGTCTCCCGTGTGGGAAACACTGGTTCGTCCACTTCCATTGGGACAGGCACCTCTGGTTGCTCTTTAGGGTTGGGAGCACTTCTCTGGAGCCCTGATCGATTGGCAAGGACTTCCTCAATGAAAGCGACAGTTCCCGGGTTGAGAACAGCAGTCCCCGAGTAAGGAGTGGCAGTCCCCGAGTAAGGAGTGGCAGTCCCCGAGTAAGGAGTGGCAGTCCCCGAGTAGGGAGTGGCAGTCCCCGAGTAAGGAGTGGCAGTCCCCGAGTACGGAGTGGCAGTCCCCGAGTAAGGAGTGGAAGTCCCCGAGTAAGGAGTGGCAGTCCCCGAGTAAGGAGTGGCAGTCCCCGAGTAGAGGAGTGGCAGTCCCCGAGTAGAGGACGGCAGTCCCCGAGTCATGAGCAGCAGTCCCCGGGTTTCCTGTAGCATTCTCCCAGTCAATTTCCATGGGATCAGATTCCTCACTTGGCAGAGAAGGAACAAATATGGACTCCGAGTTGGGAGAGGGCTTGATGGATGGCTTCCTCAAGTGCTCCAAGGCAACCCCCGCCGGGATGGATTGCCGAGAAGATCCCAATTTGGATAGCTCATCTGCCGCTTTGTTCTCTGCTCGGTGAATGTGCTGGAACTCGCAGCCTTCGAAGAACCCAGTCATGGACTGTACCAGGAAGCGATAGGATGCCATGTTGGCATCTAGAGCATCCCAAGTGCCAGAGACCTGCTGCACCACCAGATCTGAATCGCCATAGCATATAATGCGCTGCACGCCAACCTCCTTGGCTACCCGCAAACCATGCACCACTGCCTCGTACTCTGCTACGTTGTTGGACGCCTTGAAGTGAATCTGCAGCACATACTTGAGTTGATCTCGCTTGGGTGACGTAAGCACTACGCCAGCACCAAGGCCTTCCTTCACCTTCGAGCCATCAAAGTGCATCTTCCAGTAATTAGAAACTGGAGCAGGAGGTTCATACTGCACCTCGGCCCAATCCACCAGGAATTCTGCCAGAATCTGAGACTTGATGGCTTCTCTTCTCGCATACGCGGGTGCATACGCGGCCAGCTCGATTGCCCACTTGGCTACTCTGCCACTCGCCTCCTTGTTGCCCATGATATCCGAGATGGGAGCAGAGCTCACAACCGTGATAGGATGCTCTTGGAAGTAATGCTTTAGCTTCTTGGCGCCCAGGTACACGCCGTAGGTCATCTTCTGGTAGTGCGGGTAGTTTTGCTTGGAGCTGGACAGCACTTCACTGAGATAGTACACTGGGCGCTGCACACTGAGCTGGACAGCACTTCACTGAGATAGTCAAGGATGTTTCCATGTTCCTGAGATCCTCCATGGTAGCCAAAGTGTCGGGAACACTAGCCGTCTCTCCTTCGGTACCCATACTCTCTTAGGCGGTTAAGCCCGAAATAAAGCGCCGAGGCTCTGATACCACTTGAAAGGATCGTATGGGCACCTAGAGGGAGGGGGAATAGGTGATGCTTCCAAAATATAATAAATTTTGAATTAGGCTTGACACAATTTTAAATTCTATAGATATGCAACTAAGGTGAATTTAGCTATATGACAAGGAACAGTAAGCAAGAACAAACGCAATGTAAAAGCTAAATGACAGAAGGAACCGAAGTGGAAGCACGCGGAGACAAGGATGTATTCCCGAGTTCCTCCTTTTTAGGGGAGTACATCTAATTGGAGGGGTGCGAGTTTCGCCACAAAGGCATACTCAACGCCACAAATTCCTCACACTATTCTCCGATGAATGTCGCCACAAAATCCTAGTTCACCTTCCACTATTGGAATCCTTCAAGGCGGAATCCGGGGACTTTACAATGAGCTTGGAGCACACACACACCCACAACTGAATCGGGGGCTCCTAAAATCACCACGAATCTGCTACAAGAAACACAAGTGAGCAGCAAGAGGTCTAGGTTTTACACAAGGAAATCCTAGGCACGAATCACTCAAGTGAATGAGGGGGAGATGTAAATCGCTTTGGTAGACTTGTAGATCTTGGCCTTCTCCTTCGAATCTCCAAGTTTGAGCTTGACTGAGTAGGTGGAGAGGGAGATCGAAGGGCTTGAAGCTTTTGGGAAATGGTGGAGAGAGAAAGAGAGAGAGCAATAATTGTTGCCCTTCTCAAGCTAGGAGAAAAGTATAAATACCTCTCCACCAAATCTGCCCGTTCAGATATTTATTGCGTTGCCCGGTAATACCGGACGCTATCCTGTAGTACCGTCTTCAGCTTCTTCGATCCAAGTCAATGCAGAAAAAAAACACTCAGTAGTACCGCACGGGAGCGTGTCGTGGTCCAAGAAATATCGCCACATCCAGTACATGTTCTAGAAAACCCGGTAGTACCACGCGAGACTACCGGACCTAGCCGTTACTACCGCATTTCGCCCACCTCAGAAGCTCTGAGTCTAGTACGCATTCTGGAATTTGTGGTAGTACCGTCTGAGTCTGGTACTTTAGGGCCGTACTACCAAACGACACCCGGTAGTACTGGCTTTGACAGAGAGCCCATATACTGATTGATTCTTCGAGGACTATCTTACGGGATTTGCTTTTGGATCAATACGCATAACAATTATAAACAAAATGTAAATCTATGCAACACTTTAGCACACATTAGAATGCTCAAGCATCAAAACAAATTTGGGATGGAAATGATCTTTCATATGTTACAGTCAAGATTATCATGGAGTAAATTTAATTTTGGTCCCCTTCCTTGGCAATTTTCTCCTATCCCCATCCTCTCTTTCCCTCACGGGCATAATTTAAAAAACCCAACCAGTAACAGAACCAGTGAGGCTTTCAGATCAGGTTTTCGCCGGTCGGACCGTCGGTTCATTTGCGACAAAACCCATAATGTTTAAGCTATTTTTCAAAAAATTGACCTCTGAACAAATAAATACACATAATATTTGGTGCAATGCACTAAAAATCACAAAGTGTTGCTAGCACATATGGTAAATGAGCTTGTAGTGGAACGGGAGTCAAGGTCAAGGGTTCTATTCATAGTTTATACACCATTTTCAATTTATTTTTCCGTTTTTTTAATAAAAGACCAATGCTTCTTAAAAAACCGGACAAGTCTCCGGTTCCCGGTTTTTCTGGTCGGGCCGCCGGTCTGGTTTTTTAAAACTAGCCACGTGGAAGGGCTAAGCCTTGACAACTGTTTGGCCGGGCTTGAGCCAATATTTAGTCATATTAGGTCCAATTATCTTGAAAGTTTCAGTCAGGTTTAATCCAAGAAATCGGGTACTTGGTCCTCATGGGTTTTTTGTGTATTTTTTTCTAAAAAAGTGAGTTGATTAGCAATGCCTTTATAGAGCTTTTGAATGTTTGTTATCAAGGCACACTTTTCATACATAGAATCAAATCACTCCATCCAGCTCCTATCATGGAGAACAAACATGAGTATGACTCTCCCAAATGATTTCGTAATGAAACTGTTGCCTCATCTACATATTAGCATCTTCATCTGACAGTGTAAGACACATTGAAGAATGATTAGAAGTTACCGTTGTTAAATGAGAGAGCGAGACACACAGGAAATCTTTTTCTCTAAGGTTGGGAAGAAAACCATGAATATGCGACCAACTTCGCTGCCCTACTCCTTCTTGTTCTTCTACCTGCAAGAACTCATTAAAATCCCCCATGCATAACCATGGAACAGAGCTACCATGACATATTTCTCCTACCTTGTCTAAGTTTTGTACCTTTCCTCAGTTTAATCTTAACTGTAAACATAAGTACATCCCCATAAAACATCTCTCAAACTAGTCACTTTTGCATCAATATGATAGTGGGAATAAGCAACAACAAACAAATTTTGACTCGCTAATGTCCATCCAAAATTCTGTACGATTGGCACGGCCGCAAGTAGCACACATGCGATCCAACTGACAGCCCTGTTCAAACGGATCCATAGGAACCTCGCCACGTCAGCGATCCGTGCCATCACCCTCCCAGCTTTGCCTTCCGATGAAAATCCAACGTCCGGGGCTGACTATCCCACGGATCGACCAAGCACTCGCACCTCGCGCGCCCAACCCCAAATTTTTTCCGCTTTCCCTCCCAAATCCTCCCGATAAATACACCCACCACGAATCCTTCCGAAACCACCAGATTCCCGCAGCATCACTTCCCCAAATTCAAACCTCTCTCATCGTAGCAGCGAAGTTTCGGCGATGTCGGGACGCGGCAAGGGCGGGAAGGGGCTGGGCAAGGGCGGCGCCAAGCGCCACCGGAAGGTTCTCCGCGACAACATCCAGGGCATCACCAAGCCGGCGATCCGGCGCCTGGCGAGGAGGGGCGGCGTGAAGCGCATCTCCGGGCTCATCTACGAGGAGACCCGCGGCGTCCTCAAGATCTTCCTCGAGAACGTCATCCGCGACGCCGTCACCTACACCGAGCACGCTCGCCGCAAGACCGTCACCGCCATGGACGTCGTCTACGCGCTCAAGCGCCAGGGCCGTACCCTCTACGGCTTCGGAGGCTAGATTGCTTGACGGTGGCTCGCTCCTGTTCATTGCTTAAGCAACATGTGCGTTGTGTGATAATGTCCTCTGGTAGATTCGATTTACTCCTTCGGCGTGCGCAGTTTGTGTTTGGTCCGTGTGTTCAGTAGGCTGTAATACTTTGCTGTGTTCAATGAAACAACTCGGATCCTGAGCCTTGACTCGACAGTCCTTATTAATATTACTGGATGATTTAGTTCTTTCAATTTTCTCACGGTTCCTCTTTCGATCTGTTTGATTCAATTGATTTTGGTTTTACGTTGCACTCCTGATTCTGCATTTGAAAAAAACCTGCAGCATGTGGCCTGCTGCATTCAAGAACTGCCACCATTTGGGTTCAGGTACCACATGGCAATGAATCACACAGTAGTACTGTAAATTGTTCCAAAACGAGTATCGTGTCTTTTGCCTCCAAACTGCATCTGTTGAAGGAAACCAACACAAATTCTGCAAGCTTCTCAGCAGGGCCAGCCGTCATAGTCTCATAGAGTTACCTGTTTAGCTTCAGATGGAATGAATCACACAGTTCTGTAAATTTTGGTCCATGTGACCCTTACATGGAGATCTATAGGTGCAGTTTGGAGGGGAAATACCATGTAGTAGATCTCTATGTCGTACTGTAAATCTAACTTGAGATGGGAATTAATCATGCAGTTCTGTATATTTGGCAAAATATACTGTTGTTTTGAGTTTCTAGGAATGCTCATACAAAATCAAGAACCAGAATATGGGCATATGGTCATATATTTTCGCTGGTACATCAACCTCTGGAGAAACTATCAGAGTTAAAATGGCATCGCGTGATAATGTGCTGTGGTAGATTTCGATTTACTCCATTGGCGTGAGCCGCTGCCTTTCGTCTTTGTGTTCAGTGGGCTGTAATCCCTTGCTGTGTTCAATGGATCAACTCCGTTCCTGAAGCTTGACTGGCTGATTTGGTTCCTTCAATTTTCTCACTGTTACTCTTTTTTTAGAAACCAGGCAACTTTATTATGCCCTACTTAATAAAGCAAGCAGTTCACGCAAATTAAGGTATTACATGCTGAGGCCTACAGCTTAGCCGCAAATAAAGTAAAGAGCAAGGGGCCGGCCACCCCAAAACAGACCGGAGAGCGACTAGGAAGATGGCTCCGGCGTCAGCGAGCGGTAGATGGTCTTCAGCCCCGCCGTCATCTCAAGAAGTGCGTCCTTATCACATGGCTTAGCGAGGTTTGCCCAAGCCTGCACAAATAGAAGCATTTTGAAAATAATGTCAGCTGGGCGTCTAGGCACGATTGCTTCTATGGCTAGTTTGTTACGGATGAGCCACAACGACCAACTTAGGGCCGCAAACAGCACCCAGCTGATGCGGCGCTGCTGGCCCAGCAGCGAGTGGTGAATAGCGAAGAACTGTGGGAAGGAGGCGGGACACCAGCCACACCCCAGTAGCTGCCGGATCGCACTCCAACCTAACTTAGCTAGCGAACACTGGAAAAGAATATGTGCGGGATCTTCCTTGGTTCCGCACAACGCACACCCCTCTCTAGCCGCGCCCAGGTGACCAAACAGCCTTCCACGCGTGGGGAGTCTATCGAGCGCAATCTGCCACAAGAAGATTTTAACTTTGAGTGGTAGCTTGGCCTCCCACATCTCTTTGCACACTGCAACAGAGGCCCCTTGTGAGAGTTTTTTGTACATTGAGGCCACCGTGAATCTTCCAGATTGCTCCAGGGACCAGGAAATGGAATCCTGATCAGCTGACAAACCTACATCAGCCAGCTCCGTAAACTGTTACTCTTCTGATCTGTCTGATGCAATGTGAAGTTTAACATTGCGCTGTTGAAACTGCATCCGTAGAGGACATACAGCATGCATATTGCCTTCTGGTTTCACATGGCAGTGAATAATACAGTACTGTAAATTGTTGTCCAACATGAGTATTGTCTTGTCTCTGAACTGCATATGTTGATGGAAAGCAACTCAAATTATGCCATCATCTCAGCAAGGCCAGTCGTCGTAGATTATGTGTGTAGCTCTAGCTCCAGATGGGATGAATCAAGCAGTTATGTAGATTACAGTCCATGTGACACTTACATGGAGATCTATTGCCTTCTGGTTTCACATGGCAGTGAATAATACAGTACTGTAAATTGTTGTCCAACATGAGTATTGTCTTGTCTCTGAACTGCATATGTTGATGGAAAGCAACTCAAATTATGCCATCATCTCAGCAAGGCCAGTCGTCGTAGATTATGTGTGTAGCTCTAGCTCCAGATGGGATGAATCAAGCAGTTATGTAGATTACAGTCCATGTGACACTTACATGGAGATCTAAAGGTGCAGTGTGGAGGGGAATTAACATATAGTTCCTGCAGATCTCCATGTAGTTATTTAAATTTATCTTCAGATGGGAATTGATCATGCAGTTCTGTACATTTGGCAAAACAAAAGCCAGAATATGGGCATATGGTCACATATTTTCGTTGGCACATCAACCTCCCTGGTGCAACTATCAGAGTTAAGATGGTAAAGCACCTGTAATATGTAGAACTATCTGAGGCTCTGAACTAAACATTTTCTTTCCTAATCATACTCTCGTACCTCAGAGGAATATACAGTAGAGATTATAACTTTTCTCCCTAATAATCTTGTTCCTCAGAGGAATATAAGTACAACGAACTCGTAGGATACAAAAAAGAATAATTATAAGGCCCTATAGATAGTTCCCCTCTACAGCAGGAACTGTTTGCCGGTGTATGTTTTGCCAAATTCCCAATCCTTGGGCACAACGTTAAAGTTGGTCATCGTCGTGCCGTCGCTTGATGTGAGCTCGAAGGACACTGGCTGCCCTGTGAGATCTAAGTTGATATGCCATATCTGGCCCCAGTTGCGGCCCATCGAGAGCCAGCCAGACTCTGTTCCTTTGATTTTCACTGATCTGACATCACCAGCGCCACCAACGTTGCTGATTAGGACCGTGAAGAAGAAGGTCTTCCCAGAGACTGCGAACCGCACTCCGCCTTCACGAAGGCACTTGACTCTGTTCATAAGGGAATATGTCAATTTCAGCCAACAATTGAGAGCTGTTTAGACAGGGTGTTTATATTTCTTTTGACAGGCTAGTATCCATACTAATAGCTTTATTACATGACCACGTGTACTTTCACTGCTCTATAAAACAGCGGTTCGTTCTCTACATTTATTCTTTCTCTTGGAAATAATACTAATTGCTATAGCCTATAGTAAATGATGGAAATAGTGCAAATTTCTAAAAGTAAAGGAGCTATGTAAAGTCTGACAAAATTTATTCACAGAGCACAGCAGGGTAGATGTTCCTGCCAATTGCCTCAGGTGAATTGTCCAATAAAACATGATTTTGAAGATAAAAAAGGACATTAAAAGCAAATTTTATGAAAGCAGTTATTCACGAAACCGTCGAGAAGATGTGCCTGTTATTATGGATATCTACAACACCGTTTGAGCTATCAGATAACACATATTTAAGTATCATTCTGAATGGCGTCAGAATAGTACTTGCTAATTGACCAAATTTTGGTGGAAGTAATACGAGATACTGATCTGTCTGGATCTTGAATAGTAATAGCAAACATAAGGTAGAATAAGTACATGCTAAGAAGATTAATGATCAGCTACCCAAGTCAGTATCCAAAGCGCCTTTTAACACAGTAGTACAGATAACTAATTTCCCTCAAGAAAATAAATGAAGTTTATTAAAGGATCTCAAGGAGCTACCAACCGGCAACATAAACACAGAATATTAAGGACAACATCAGTTAATATGCCACTATATTTTGTAAGGCCAGTTTGGTGATACTAGGTACTAAAGGACATATCTTGTAAGCCCAGAAGCAATTAACCTGGTGCTGGTAGATACTGTGCAGATCAACAATTCTAGAAGTTCCTGAAATATTTCCTGATGCCTCTCCGTTAATATTGTTCAACTAATCCTCAGAGCAGCCAGCAAAAGAAAAATGAAACAATCTAACTGTTACAATGTTGACATTTCCAAAGTTCATAGGTCTGATCAAACCCAGGATACCTGCCACGACACGAGGAGTTATCATAGCTCCTTACCAATTATGTGCACCAGTAAACCTAGACCAATCATGAACCTTGGAACAAAAGAAACCATATTGTTAAGCGAGAATTATGGTGGTAACCACTAGTTCTCATCAAACGACGAGCTCTATTTTAATGCCAACTCAGCATAGGTTTTACCCCAAAGAACTAAATAAACTGGTCATACGCAGAAGTCAAATGCTTACACCAGTGAATAGGGAGCAAATACTTACAGTATTACTCACGCAAATCGAGTATGAGATACTCTAGATAGTCAATGGTGCATTAGAAGGGCTCCTAGCCCAGATACCAAACTACTCCCTCCGTTCCATATTAGATGGCTCTTATATAGATGTATCTAGACATATTTTAGTACTAGATACATCTAGTTGAGAGTCATCTAATTTGGAACGGAGGGAGTAGTTAATTACAGTAAAAACTTGGTTCTATGCAGTTCCACTCGTCCCAGGCTGTTTTTCTAGTGCACAAGGTAAGGTTGAGCTCTTTGGACCTTCTTATTTGTTTAAGGCTTATTACAGCATAAAAAAGGCCAAGACAGCAGATAAAGCTAGCCCAATTCGAACCCTAAATCCCTAACAGAACTTCACCACACTAGGAGATGGTCTACATCCTCCCTTCCACACACTCCTCACTAAAGGACTACACTAATACTGATAACTAACTAATTTTCCCTCAAGAAAATAAATGAAGTTGCTTAAAGGATCTCAAGGAGCTACCAACGTCCAACAGGCATAAATTTGTCACACAAACACAAAATATTAGGGACAATATCAGTTAATGTGCCACTACATACTGAGTATTTGTAAGGCTAGTTTGGTGATACCAGGTACTAAAGGACACATCATGTAAACCCAGAAGCAATCAACTTGGTGATGGTAGGTACTGTGCAGATCAACAATTCTAGAAGTTCCTGAAATATTTCTTGACGCCTCTCTATTGTTCAACCAATCCTCAGAGCAGCCAGCAAAACAGAAATTAAACAACCTAACCGTTACAAAATCGTCATTTTCCAAAGATCCCAGGTCTGATAAAACCCAGGATACTTACCCTGATACGAGGAGTTATTATAGCTCCCTACCAATTATGCACTCTAGTGAACTTAGACCAATCATGAATCTTGGAATAAAAGAAACCTTACTGTTAAGAGAGAATTAGGGTGATAACTGCTAGTTATCGTCAGATGATGAATTCTAGTTTAATATCAACCCAGCCTAGATTACCCCAAAATAACTAAGTAAACTGAAGCAGACACAGAAGTCCACCAGGGAATAGGGAGCAAAAACTGAACCCGAACTCTATTACAGTATTATTATTCACGCAAATCGAGCATGTGATACTCTAGATAGTCAATGCTGCATTAGAAGGGCTCGTAGGTGCTTTTTTCCTAACTAGTAAATTACAGTAAAACTTGGTTCTATGCAGGGCTGTTTTTCTAATGCATAAGGTACAGCTCTTCTTTTTGTGAGAATCGTCGAGATTTTACTCCTAAAAAAAAAGGTTACTATCAGCTAATACAAGCTGTGAAGCACAGTCTATTTCTATGCTCTTACTATTTGTTTAAAGCATGAAAGGGCCAAGATAGCAGATAAAGCTAGCCCAATTCGAACCCTAACAGCACTTCACCACACGTCCACACCCGAAGATGGTCCACATCCACCCCTGCATTGTCCATACTATCCTCACCAACGGACACTTGGAATTCAGCATTTTTGGGATCCCACACCACATTGTTCAAACCGATGCAATCCTAGCTCACTTTTACAGTTGCACGCAAAGTGAATTGGGGAACTGAGAAAACTTCAGCCTTAGATCTAGCGAGC
Organism: Alopecurus myosuroides; assembly: GCA_028641055.1. Lineage (NCBI taxonomy): Eukaryota > Viridiplantae > Streptophyta > Magnoliopsida > Poales > Poaceae > Alopecurus > Alopecurus myosuroides. The sequence continues at coordinate 136,706,739 of CM054059.1, forward strand.
CGAACATGGAGTGCAAAGTAGCAGTAGAGTGAGGTAGAAGGCAGGGAAGAATGGAGCATTACCGGCGGTACTGGATGGGCATGACGCCGGCCTTCCAGAGCGCAATCTTCTCGAAGGCCTGGATGGGGAGGAGGAAGTGGTGGTTGGGCGGGTTGCAGACGCCGCCCGCGTCGGCGGGGAAGCCGTAGTTGGGCGGGCAGAAGTTGGTGGCGGTGACGACGATGGAGGTGCCCGGGAGGCAGTACTTGAGGTCCTCGACGCACCTGACCTCGTAGCAGCCGCCGCAGGCGGCGCCGCGGTCGAAGAGCGCCGTGCTGAGCCCCACCGTGGCCATCCCGTAGCCGTGCTTCCCCAGATCCCCGAACCCGCACGCCCCGCCTGCGCGCCCGCGTCCCGGAAAAAAGCACAGATCAGTTTCCGTACGCGATGGATGATACAGCCGCAATAGCGGCAGAACGCTATTCAGGCACTGTACGAGCAGGAACTCTGGCAACTGAGCGTGCGGCCTGCGGAAAATTCGCTCGCCGCACATACCGAAAGAGGGAAAGCATTTAATGAGTGCGACGTGCGCAAGGGCAGTTTGGCAGATTCGGTTCCTGGATGCAGATGGGGATGAAGGAGGAGGAAATGTCAGGCGGGCGAGCGTTTTCTTCTACGCTTACCGACGGCGTCTTCGGGGTCGGCGGCGAAGTAGGAGGCCTTGGCGTTGCGCCACTCTGTGAGGGCGGAGGACCCGGAGGTGGAGGTGCGCTGGTGGGCGGCGGCGAGGGCCGGGAGGAGGAGGAGGAAGAGGAGGAGCGGGGGAGCCATGGCTCCCAGGTGCTCGTCCGTGTGCGTGCCTCAGTGGAGTGGGGGGAAGAGTGTGAAACGGAGGAGCTGTGCGATGCACGGATGCTGCTCCAGTGCTTTGGCTTTAGTTTGAAGGTTCTGGTTCTGGGCCGTCTTGGCTTTATACATGCTGCTTTTCGTGACCTTTTGTTTGTTTTGTTCTGCCGCGCGGGACCCTGGCCTGGAGCACGGAAAGGCTACGGAATGCACGGGTAAATCTAACGATGTTTTAACTGTAAATAAGCTGCATTTTGCGAATGGAAAGATTCAAAGTCGAGCTCGTAGTGCAGCGGTCATCATGGCAGGCTCCAATTCGTTTGCTTTCCTGCTGCAGCGTCGCCTCTTGTTTGGGTGAAATAAAACCAGGTTCACAAACTCTATCTTTTGACGAGAGGTTGATAATCACGGACGACTGGTCCTGTCGATGACGCTTGAAACAGTTGGATGACTCGTCGGTTCAATGGTCTCATTCGACCCCCTACGGCCATGGTGGTACCCTCGTCCGACAGACCATACTAGGTGGTGTACTATCGACATAGCCAGAGTCATAAAAGAACACGGACTTGATAGTATAGCAGTTGCTCCTTCCCTGTCGGTACAGCCCGGCCTGCAGTTTTTTCTTTCCTTCTTTGATATCGAAGAAGAATGGATTCGCAACTCTTTCCGTCCTTCCAGGTTGGTGGCCAAATGGTGGACACAAGGTTTGGACTTGTTTTACAGAGGGCGGGCATCCATGGCGTGCATGTGAGGTGGCGTGGCCGCGCCCTTTTCTGTCTCCCTGCGACTCATGCGGGCGTGCCTTGGGGGCTTGTTCTGGAACGCGCGTCACATATTTTCTCTCTTTCTGTAACTTCGGCTGCAGTGCCACCGGTGTTTTCTGAATTTGAACTCTGATGCTTGGCTCAGCTGCCTGGGCGTCTGATCCCCTTCCCTATCCTCCGATGTAAAACCCTCCCCCTGTAACTCTGAACTTCTGGCCTGGGCCATGCAGATATATATAAAGACGTAATCGGTGTAGCAGGATCCGGTTATGGAGGCGAATACTCCCGGTGAAAGGTGGCATCAGGATTTGTGCAAAGAATTCCCGGGAGAATTTCTAGAAGGTGGTCAAACAATCTTTCATGCATTCAAAAGGATTTTTGTGCAATGCAGTAAGATTGTCAAAGAATTCCGGGAAGAATTTCTTGATGATGCTCCAAAAATCTTCTCTATGTATACCGTAGTGGGTTATTAACTCTCGAGTGTCAATCTCGTACTAGGTCAATGCCTTTCCCCACAATTTTACGGTCATTCTCCCGATCTTTTTTTTGAGACCTTACAGCTGCTATATATATTAGGAAAATACTTAGGATCACCCGGGGATGGAGCGTTTCCATCCCCCGTATCCATCGCGCACGAGCGATGGTGGGACCAGGGAGGAGTCTTATCTCTTCGTCTCGCTTCTTCTCCTCATGATTCTCAGGAAAGGCCATGGCCCTGAGCATCCCGTGTGATGTCCCCGTCGGCGTGTTCGGCCGCTGCCCCGCCATGGCCGCCATCCTCCGCCCCGCCTCACCGACGCGCCGCCGTGCCTCGCCTTCGAGATCAATCTGCCATGGCCGCCGCCCCGCCATGGTCGATGTGTTCCCCTTCTCTTCGCCGCCGGCGGGTCCGCTCCTCTGCGCGCCACCGCCGCCAGGGCCCGCCATTGAAGGCGCCGCCGAAAAACGAAGCCTCTGCGCCTCACTCACCCTCGAGCCTTCCTGCTGCTGCACGCACGCGTCCGCCGCCGACGAGGAATCCTGCCCACCACCAGCATTGTCCGCCTCCGGTGACGCGTTCCCGGCCGTGGCAGATATGGAGATGGAGATAGCCACCGCGCACATACTCTTCTACAGCAAGCCCGACGCCGTGACAGAGATGGACATTTTTTTTTTACAAATGTTTGCTACTTTACGTTTTTTCTTTTGTTTTTTTTGTACAATTTTTTTGCTACTACAGCTCCGGCGAGGTTCGATTTTTTGCTATAATAGATTTTTTTTTGCTACAATAAGGTTATGTTTTTGCTATATTAGAATAATTTTTTTGCTATGTTATTTCTCCAGCGAGCAAAAGTCTCCGGTCATGGTTCCGATGAAAATTGAGTTTTTTTGCTACTGTAGCATGTTTTTTTGCTACAGGTCTCCAGCGAGATTTGTCTTTTTTTTTTCCGAAAAGAACCGTTTTTTGCTACATAGGAGCAAAAGCGGGCATTTTTTTTTGCTACCGAAGCAAAAGTGCGATTTTGGGGCAAAAAAGGACACGTGTCAGCCTGGGGACCCGGGGATGGAAATTTTTGATCCCCGGGGGACGCCCAGCAGTGTCCTCCATATATTAACCGGCATAAACAGATGCCAACAGGTTTACAATCAAGGGGGCGCTCCTCCGGTGGATGAAGCGCCCACTTTTCCAAGAAAGAATGATCTCCACGTGATTAGATTTGCCATGTTTTGCATTAATTATGTTCCACTTTCTTTTTAAAAATGCTATAACTTTTGAGTTAAGTGTTGGAATTAAAATTCGTCTTCAGTTTTGGAACCCTCGGGATTAAATCTTCAAAACTAGATCTCATATGTATATGCTTCGACGAAATTTTTTTAAGAGCAAATTTTGTTCAGGACGAAGCAACTTTGTGGACGATGAAAAAACAAGATTGAGAACATCGATAGGAAATGTTACATCAACACTGAGCAACTTCACAACAAGTAAAGCAACTCCGCGGCAATTAGAAGCAACTTTGATGCTAGTCGAAACAATTTTGATGTGCGTTAAAACAACTTTACAAATGCGGTAAAACAACTTTGGTGTGGGAGGGAGACAACTTCCATAACAACAATGCTAAACAACTCCACAACAGTTGTACTCCCTCCTTCTCGAATTAATTATCCTAGATTTGTCAAAACGTGGATGTATCTGAATACTGGAACATGTCTAGATATATCTATATTTTGAGAAATCCACGTCAATTAATTTGAGACGGAGGGAGTAAATAACTTTGGCGTGCGTTGAGACAACTTTACAACATCAGTAAAAAAAACTTTGGAGTGCATTGATGCAACTTCACAAACATCGATAAGTAACTTTGATGTGTGTTGGAGCAACTTCACACCAGCGTTAAGCAACTCCGCAACAATAATTAAAAGCAAATTTTGTATAGTAATGCAATTTCATAACAATAGTTGTATTTATATGAATTTGAAGTGTGTTGAGGCAACTTCATAACAAATAAAAGCAACTAGTAGGGGAAGCAAGTTTCATGTGCATTGAGGCAACTTCGCTACAGAGATAAGCAGCTTTCGCCGTCAGCGACAAGCAGGCTTTAAGCAAGAAAAGGACAAGGCCCAAGTTTCAGCCCGCCGAAAAAGCAATTGGTCTTCGTTGCTCTGGTCTACGGCACGAGAGAAAAGATCCACCTACTCTAATGGTGTCAGTAGAGGAGCTCCTGCTCGCTTGCTTGCTCGCAGCTCAACGCCCCCACTCCAATGGAACAGGGCCTCGACCGGTACAAAGAAGTGTAGGCGCGATATTTCGGGGGATTTTTAGGGGTGGGTTTCCACACCGGCGTCGAGCATGGGAAAACAGGGACACTACTGACCCAAATTTATAGGGGATCGCAATAGTCTTCGAGAAAAGTAAAACCCAAATTTATTGATTCGACACAAAGGGAGTCAAATATTTATAAGCCTTAACAACTGAGTTGTCAATTCAGATGCACCTGAAAGTAGACTTCCTCGCAACAATTTATCAGTGGTACAGTTTTATACCAACAGTAGCAGTAAAATAACAACAGGAATAAAATAATAACAACAGTAGCAATCGCGGGAAACAACAGGATTAAAGTACCGTAGGCAATGGGAATGGATCAACGAGCATTGCATGGATAAGACAGGTCATGTAATAATCTAAACATGGGAACTGCAGATAATAATAATAAAGCATCCAAGTTCTAGGCAAACCATAAACATGTGTTCCAATATAGTCGTACGTGCTCGCAATGAGAAACTTGCACAACATCTTTTGTCCTACCAAGCCGTTGCAGCGGAGCCTCAAGGGAAACTATTGGTAACTAAGTTGCTCCTTTTATTAAAGCACCGGAGCAAAGCATTAACACTCCGTGAACACACGTGATCCTCACATCACAACCACCCCCTCTGGCTGTCCCAATTTTTGTCACTTTGGGGCCTCGGGTTTCGGACAATGACATGTGTAAACAACTTGCAGATATGATCAAGAAACATAATTATACTCATGAAACAATAACATGTTCAGATCTGAGATCATGGCACTCGGGCCCTTGTGACAAGCATTAAGCATAACAAGTTGCAACAATGGTAGAAAACACTAACAATGGATACTAGACACTATGCCCTAACAATCTGTCATTATTACATGATCAATCTCATCCAATCCCTTCCATCCCTCTGAGCCTACAATGGTGTTTACTCACACATGGACGGGGGAATCATGGATGGTTGATGGAGAAGAGGTGGCGGTGTCGATGGCGATGGCGATGATCTCCTCCGAATCCCCGTCCCGGTAGGACGCCAGAACATGAACTTCTGATCCCCAAATTGATTTTCGAGGTGGCGGCGGCGCTCTGTTGTGTTTCTGGGGAATATGACGACCCCCCTGTCGTTTTAGGGTTGAGGGAGATAAGTAGTCGAAAGGGGAGCCCGAGGGGGTGCCTGGAGGCCCCATACCACCAGGCGGCACGACCAAGGTGGGGGAGGGAGCCCAGGGGTGGTGTGGCCCCCTTCTAGCCCCTCCCCGGGACTCCTTCTAGCTCCGGGGGTCTTCGGGTGTTTTAAGGTCTTTATGATCTTTTCTAGGCATTTTTTCAAAAGTTGTTTTTTCTGCACAAAAACGAGACACGAAGGTAATTCTGCTGAAAACAACGTTAGTCCGTATTAGTGGTATCCAAAACTCACAAGTTTAGAGATAAACAATAAGAAAAGTGTTCGCAAAAGTAGATATGTTTTGGACGTATCAGACGCCGTCGACGCGGGGAGGAGAAAGAAGCTGCGGCGCCCGCTGCTGGAAGTGGGAGGCAGGGAATGAGGGAATGGAGGCGGAGTAGGAGGGTGGTGGCGACGATCTAGAAAAGGAGGCGGTGACAAAATAGATTTTTTGCGTTGTTGGATCTCGTGTAGCGCGTGCGCTTGGTAACTCCAAATAGTGCAGCTGCACTTTTAAGTATTTAGGTACAATCAAATCTGGTGGGATCCCACCCAGGTACTACAAATTTTATTCTCGCATCCCTCTTTAGCTAAAGCATGCGCTACTCCATTACATTACATGATCGACTCCCTGTCTCCACTATTGAGCTTAGTCACAGCTCCCAAACAGTCCGTCTTCAGGCAAATCTTGTCGATGCACAACTCCTTGAAAGCTCCACTGCTCTCCTGCAGGCGAGAAGCTCAACTCTTTCGGCGTCGGTCACGTAGGGTAAAAACGAAATTCTCCCACCAAGAAGTCGCCATGCTGATTTCGAAGAAACACTCCACATCCTCCATTCCCCGCCACCGCAGAAAAGGCCCCATCTGCATTCACTTTGTACCAACCTTGGTTCGGCGGGAGCCAGTGCTCCACCTCAGGTTGCACAATGGTCTTTGCATCGGACTTCAGACTTTGCCCACTCCTCGACGAGAAACATAGTTCTATCGACTACCATCCGCGGATCCTCGATCACGGCCTCGTCCCTCGTGTCATTTCTCGGTAGCCACAACTGATAGATCAACATGATTCCCAAAGCCAGCTCGCGCTCACCCAGTTCGCCTAACCAATCCAACACCCAACCATGGAGAGCACAGTGTCCTCGAACTGCCTCATTTGGGTTGCACAACTACCGGCTAGACAGTTGCTTTGTAATTTCCCACGCTAACACGGAATGCGGGCATTGCCAGAAACGATGCACGAGTGATTCATCTCTGCTGCACACCAAACACTTCACTCCCACATTGATGTTTCTCCGCTGCATTTCATCACCGACCGCGAGGCCATTTTTTATCAGCCACCATACATGAATTTTGGCCTTACCCGGGACATTTGCAGCCCAAAGAGCAATCCAACCTCGACGTTCATCAGTTGAGAGAGATGATCCAACTTGGCCCTCCAATTATTTATTGAGTTGCATCTTCAAGTGATACACCGACCTGCCGCGAAGACCCCATTTTTGGTGTAGTTCCATGTGACATAATTATCAGTTCCATCCCTCCCAATAGGTATCTTCAGAATGTCATCAACATCTCCTCGAAAAACAGCTCGTTCAGTTTTTCTGCATTCCAGCCCCACCCAAATGGATCCAGCAGCTGGACAACTTGATGGACCTTGGTATCCAATTATCTATCCACACATCGACTGACTCTCCACTTCCTATCCTCCAGATCGAACCTTCCCTAAGAAGGTCTCTACCATGCAATATACTCCTCCAAATGATAGAGGTTGCCTTGGGTCATTTTGCTGTCAGAAAATTTCCCTCCTTAAAATATCTCGCAAGAAGAGCACGAGCGAATAGGGAGGTTGGCGTAGTTAGCGGGTGGATCCTCTCAATGTTGAACCCGAGCTATATGGATATCCCAGGAACAACAATAAACATGGTGCGCCGCCGCGGGAGAGATCACGCCATGTACATGTGTCTTGCGTCGCCATACCTGATGCAGACTGACCCCGTCTCTTAATCCTTTGGGCGGTGGCCCCCTTCTCATGCAGAGGATATACTTTCCGTCGCAGGCGCTAGCTTCATGCACCCGAGCATGTTTTCTCTTCGGTTGCTGCCAAGCTATCTGATTGGGGACAACTCCTTCGATGGAATCGTCAGAGACATCTAGAATGTCGAAGGCCACGCCGGAGGAGGCGCCGGGGGGTAACCTACAACCTCAAGGGCGTGCGTGAAGGAACTTTCGCCGCCGCCCAACGGAGAGCCTGTCAACGCAACCCTGTACGAGTGTGGCGAGTCAGACTCGCGGCTGACACGCCATCGGTCTTCACATTCACATGGGCTAGAACTGCCGTCGGGAGGGGAAGAGGGTGGGCATGGCTAGACACCGCCTCCGGAGCTGAGCTGGAGATGGCGGGGAGGGTGGCCACCGGGGCCAAAATGGCTGTTGACGGGAGGGATGAGGTGGGGGAGAGGCGGAGGGGTCAAGTGGGGGAGAGCTCCAAGAAGATAAATATGTGAGTGCCAAACGCCTAAATATACACCAGCGTACCTCGTAGCCCCACCTAACCAACACTATGCAGCTGGCGCCCGTTGTAGTCGTCCAGGTGGCGCTGGTAGTGGCGGCGCCGAATCGCCTGCCTCCGCTCGTGCCGGGGGCTCCTATGGATGCCGAGCTGGAGTAGGTCCTCCTCGATCTCCCCGAGGGCCATATGGCCCTTCTCGTTGACCTCGTCGTCGGAGCTGTCCTCCCAGAGGGCCCGCAACACCGTCGCCGATGACCGTGGGGGGACTCCTCCTGCAGTGTCCGGTTCGAGGCCCACCCAACAAGGAGTAGGGGCCGCGCAGTTCCCGGCCAAGCCGCCATGGATGAGGCCGTGCTTGTCGATGCGAGGCACGACCTCTGTGGATGGCGGTGGTCTGGGGAGGGGAGGGGGCGAGCCATTCGGGCGTTGGATCCGACGAAAGGGTAGCAGTGCGGCTCCATTGCGAAAATCTGGCGACGGGTGAGGGGAGCTGCTAAATCGCTCGCCGGAGCTAAGCAAAGCGGTGAGCGATTGCGACTAGGGTTCCAAATGCTCTTAACCTGAGAACGGCTCGGGAGCCCGTACATATAGCGGCTGGAGGGGGAAATTCTCGGGTCCCCGAGTTGCCTTCTCAGGCCGGGCCGTGTGGTAGAGTCTCGAAACTGGACTCAAATCGTAAACACGCCAAAATTCTACGGGTTTGACCATTTTACGGGCTCTGCTAGAGATGCTATAAGAAAATTTCACAAACCTCCAACAATATGGATTGTTCTTGCAAGGAATTACAACTATTGAGGCAAATTGCACAAACCTACAACTTTGAGTACATCTGTCGCATAGAACACAATTAACCCAATTAAACTATTTAACCGCACATCTGATGTATGAGCCCCACATTGTCGATGGCAACATGAACTTTGACATGGCAGACTGACAATCCTTAAGGACGATACTATAAAATCATGATATATGTCAAATTTTGCAACGAATGCATCCTCTAGAGCTGAATATTTTGTATAAATAGTAGCAAGTGCTTACGGTGACGAAGCAGCAAGTGATCATTCAAAACTGAATATTCGGCAATAACTTGGTTCAGCCAGATCAGGGCTTCCAAATTTAAAACTTGTAGATACAGTGTCCCACATTAGAGTCCATGTTGGCACTCATAGTAAGGGGGGCCATATATCCGATGTGATGTTAAATTGGTTAATTTGATTATTTGTGTTTTGTGTAACAGATGTGCCCAAAAGGTGTGTAGGTTCGTGTAATTTGCCTCAATAATTTCCTTGCAACAACGATCCCGATTGATGGAGGTTTGTGCAATTGAACTCTTCCTTTTCTCCTCAGCTGCAGTGAGGTGCATGCTTGAATGAATGCACGAACCTAATTGACAGATACCGTTCCTTACTACTCCCTCCGTTCCTAAGTATAAGATGTTGTAGCTATTAATCATGTTGTCTAGATACATACTAATATGAGTGAACATATACACTAAAAGTTGTCTAGATACATGTAGACATGTGTGAATGTGGAAAAGGGCTAAAACATCTTACATTTAGGAACGGAGTGAGTATTTGTCACCATGCCAAAGCTCTATCGTCTGGACTCTGGAGCCCACCGAATGAACACGAGTTCATGCTTAACGGTACTGGGCGGGGGCACCGGCCTATTGTGATTCAGAGCAGAAAGCAAATGTGTAGGGGAAGCATTGGAGCGTGATTGATCAGTCTGACTACTACTCTCTCCGTTCAACAATAGATGACTTGCATTTGTCTATATATGGATGTATCTAAAACTAAAACATGTCTAGATACATCCATATATAGAAAAAAGGAAGTCATCTATTGTTGAAGCGGAGGGAGTAGCTACTTGCCGTTTCTTTTGGCACGCGCGTCAACACAAGAAAAATGCGGAGACCGGCTGCAACGCAGCACAACCGGGCCGTCCGGCGTCCGCCCGTCCACCGCACCATGCCTGATGCCCGAGCGCCGATCTATCTGGCTCATGCGGCTCGGCACGCCGTGTGCCGGCAGGAGCAGGAGGACGACCGAGCGATCGAACAGAATTGTTCCTTGCATCGGGCTGAAGGCCCATTCCTTGTTTGATTGTCTCCCTCCTTTGCTGTCGGCACGAGCCTCTTCTAGCTTTGAGGTCTGCGTGGCGCTAGGTCCGTAATTTATTTTTTGAAGATCACAACGGAGGGCGAAAGGCCCACTGAAACTTTTGGCATTAATACAAAAATTCAGGTTTTTCAGATTGTGGGCCAAGAAGTTTGAGCGCCAATAGGTGCTGCACTATATAAATTTTAGGTTTTGCTCAAAAAGAAAATCCAGGTTTTTCTCAATAGATAAATAAAAATAAACTAGTAAAGGTGGCCGTGCGTTGCAACGGGAGAGAAAAAAACTCAACTCTTGGATAAAAACATAGGAGCGACCTAAATTTTCAGAGTACAAGGTGGGGCGTTTGGGGTACCGACAATTTTATTCCGCCGGCAAGAGGAGGATGACGACTCCTATGACCGGAGATCGAGGGGGTGGCGGTGGTGTGCAATGAGCTGTGTTTTCTCAAGAGGAGGGTGTCGTTCTATCGAGAAGATGAGAAGTAACTTGGGGATGAGCTCTGAAAAAGGATCAGATAGGGGAGCGTGGGTTGATATAAGTTTTCTTTTTATTAAGTGATCATATTTTTTTATGTTAAAATAGAAAAGACAACTGCTAAAAAGATGCCTTCCTCAATTTGGTATAGAATAGCAAGTATATATACATGCCAGTGCGTTGGTACCGCTGAACAAATATATATCAAGTTATGATGAGAATAATGTAGGAACATATATTTCTTACACTTTGAGCCATTTTGCTGCTCTGTCGACTTGTTCTTCATCTAGGCTGAAAACTAAAATTATTCTACATGGATCAATCAATTTTGGGGGCAAAATTTAGGTTATTCCAACGTTTTTACCGGAAGAGATTTTTTTTACACCCAGTTACAACACTCAGACATATTTGCAAGTGATAATTTATATTTGGATAACATAAATTAGATATAACTGGGTTATACCTAACGGCATCCAACTGGCTATATCCTTGTCTGTTATGCTCCTTGCTAGACTTTTGTCATTCTTCTTCATGTGATTGCTTTCGACAGAGGGCACGCACATATATCAAGCAAAGTTCACATTATTTAGCAAATGCTGGTAGCATCTCAGCCTCAAACTCGTACACCTTAGCGTTAGCATTCCTTATACGTACATTTTTTAACAAATCTTTCTACATCCCGTGTAAGCGGTAAGATTTGTATGGTTCATGTCACTTTCAGACTTTTCTAGTTCCAGAAAATTCTTAGATGCATCTACAGTTAGTTCATCTTAGGAGTGTCAGATACCTAATGCTAGATAAAATAGTGGCGATTAGGGCTGAAAGGATTTCCGAGATCTGAATTTACTGAAACTCTCGCGACTTGGACCTGGCAAGAAAATCCGCCAGGAAGTTGGGCGTCCACCTCTTCCCCTACTGAGCACAACCTGGTGGGCGACAGCCAACAGCTCACCCCGGCCGTGCAGCTCGTCCTGCAGGGAACAAAGCATGACCTTCATCGCGGCGCGAAGCGAGACGTCATTGGCGCAGTCCATGCCAACGATCACGCCTTTCCAGGGACAAAATCTGGATGGCCGGAACAACCGAGCGTCGCAATACACTACATCACGACTGATTTTCCAAGGCACACAAAAATGACTTAAAAAATACCTAAAGTGCCTCAAATAATCATACAAGGCATTTCAAAAAAATGCCACATCAAATCGTGTAGGGAAAGATTATTTAAGGCATTAGTAAATAGTGCCTTAAAAAATTGATTGTTTGAGGCATTTTTTATTGTGCCTCTAAAAATACATTTTTTAAGGCACTACATAATATGCCTTAGATTATAATTGGAGGCACTATACAATAATGCGTCAAAAAATCATTCTAGGCAATCCAATAATGCCTCAAAAAATCATTTTAGGCATCAGGCGATAGTGCCTCAAAAAATCTATCTAGGCATTAGAGAATAATGCCTCAAAAAATCAATCTAGGCATGATAAAGTAAAAGCCGTTCAGGGTTTTATGAACACAGATATAAATTACAATCGTGACTTACAATCAGAGAACCAATTATATTTCCGACAGTGCAATATCACAGTACCAATTCAAGTGTTCAGAGAACCGGTCATATTTGAGAAAGTACAAATGATGACGTATCCATCGTTCTGCCATATGTGTAACAGTACTACAAACAGAACACAACTATTCAGTTTGGTATGACTGCTATATCTTGTTGAATCCATCATAGCATCATAGTATCATTCTGCAGTGTATATCTTCTTCATGCTTACACCATTCTGTGTTACCCTGCTGAAAGCAAAGAAACGAGCATCAGTGCGTTGCCACAGAATATCAAAGTATTCTAAAAGCGAGCTCGGCGAAACAATGCTCTAGTTTTCATGTTTAATCATGAAATCAGAGCTTTCACGAACATGTACTCATAGAAGCATGTGCAGTATTTGCATCTTGTAGAAAAAGGGTGTATTTTGTATCTTTTGTGGAGTAGCTGTTTAAAATTATCACTGGAATACAATTTAGCAGATATGATAAAAGGGAAAAAACGTCTATTTTCCTATAACTTAAAATCCCAAGTATGAAGTACCTGAAATTTTTTAATCTCAGTATCGCAATAGCTAGAAGTCCTAGACAAAAGGGTCCAGACACAACTTACATGTTTATCTCTCACATCAACCAGCTGAAGCAGGCAACCAGCAAACAAGAATCAGCAGGAATGCTCAATTTATCCATCTTCAGTCTGGCATTTTTCAGCTCATTTTCTGCTTTGACAATATAATCTTCACATGCCATCTTCAGGATACCTAGAAACACCATGATCATTTGGTTAAAAAGGTGAATCATGAAACAGCAGCATGTGTGTGCGCCACTGTAGCATCGTTATGCTGTCCTAGCAAGGCATTACAGTGCCATTTTACTTGCAACAAGATAGTCAGAAAAATACTTTATGAATACAAGGTCATTTTTCACGCGATCACCAATCCACTTGAACTTGTCTTGGTGTAACACAACTTGGACGTCCATGCATGAGTAGCTTATGCTAGAATTACTAACGGCAATGAAGAATGTTTTGATCCACAATAACTTGGACAGCCATGCATGAGCAGCTTATGCTATAATTACAAACGGCCATGCATGAGCAGCTTATGTAACAATACTTGGTGCAAAAGAATTACATAACTTGCAGTTGCTTTTCCAGTTATCATACAACAGAATTACATAACAAAACATTATTCTTGGAACAAAAATTAGTTCAGTTGATGCTGCTTTGATCAGATTGTAGTAGAGTTGGGCAAACCTTTCAGAAGCGTAGGCCGAGATTGCGGAGGTTTCGTCCCAATTTTGTTAGACGGCTCCTCGACTAAAGAATTCTGAAGTGCTGAAGGTTAAACAAAACGTTGTAGGAGGTTACGAATCAACCGTGACATAGAAACTTCACAAGGTAGAAGCACAGTTATGCCATGCAATCAATTTGCCGACTTATAAGAAATGTGACCTCTGACTTTGCGAACACGGATAAAACAAGCGGCAAACCATGAGATGCCCCTTGTAGTCTATTACATTCTCACTCAGAAAACAAGGCTAACATAAACCAACATGGCACAGGCCGGGGCTTTGGGAGTATTCATAAAAATTGTACAGTGTACTAACATTGACAGAGTACACAAATGCTTGTATTGCATTGAGCAATCAGGCTATGAGTAACATTTTAACAATGCTTCAGCTTTCCAGAGGCCTCATTGGCGTGAATGGCAGGCCCGGGAGGAACTGCTCTGTAATGGTAACCAGGTTGCTGAGTGTTGTCAAATTGAAGAATAGGAGAAAGGCGAGAGAGACTACAACACTGCATCTGCAAGTAGCAGCACTACATCTACATATAATTCTTTATTTTTTTCAGAACTACAATGCTACAAGTTTCCATTCAGGCATTCACACAAACACTTGTTGGGCACCAAATGCAACACATTTGTAATACCTAATCTGACGCCTGAACCTAGATGCACTTAAATTCAGCTGCACTGACGTGGATGCCTAAGGGCATCTCCAGCCGTTGCGCCCCCCCAGGGCCCAAAACGCCGCCGTTTTGGTGCCACCGCGGCGCTAAACGGCGCTATTCTGGAACCTGGGGGGGGGGCGCGTTTCCCAGTCGCGTCCCGAGCCCAAGAATCGGCCCAAACAAACGCAAATTTAAAAGAGGCGAAATTTTATTAAAAATTTTAAACTGCGTACATATTCGGCGCGAATTTACAGCTAGTACGAAAAATTTAAACTAAAGCTAACTACTTAAGCCCGAGGCTGGCGGCGATCGCCTGGCTGTAGTCGCCGTCGTCGTCATCGTCGCTGGGGGCGTCGCCGGGGCGCTTGCTTCCCCCCTGTCCCTCGTCGCCGCCGCCGCAATCCCACCTGCTCACCTCGAGCGCCTGCTGGATCACGCCGTTGTCGTCGGAGTCGGAGGCGTCGAGAACGATGTACACGTTCTCCTTCTGCGGCGGTGGGGGAGGGACTCGGAGGCGGGCCGCGTTGGCTGCGGCCTCACGCTCGCGCGCCGCCTTGCGCTGCTCGGCTTCAGCCAGCAGGCGGCGCTGAAGGGTGAGCTCGGCCTCGGTGGTGTCGCGCAGACTCCACTGAGTGGCGGCGTCGACGTCGAGCGGCTGCAGCGTGTCCAGCGACAGCTGCTCCGCGACCTTTTGGTCGGGCCACTCGCCCTCGTCGTCGTCGTCGCCGCTCTCCGTCTTCGGGCGAACCACGCGTTCGAAGCGTGGCTCGCCGATGCTGAGCGCGCCGCCGCTGCGCCTGCGGGCGGGCGCGCCGGCGTTTAGAAAGGGGGGGGGGGGACATGGAGAAGGAGTGCCCGGCGGAGGAGCTCGACGTCGCGGACGAGGAAGACGCGCCGGTCCGCCGCGCCACCCACGGCTGGGTGGCCTGCGGCGGCGGCATCTCCAGGCGCGGCTGGTTGCCGGCGTGGATGTGCTGGAGGACCTCGTCGAGGGTCCTGCCAGGGGCGCTCCACCAGCGGCGCCGCCCGTGCGCGTTGAAACGGCCCTCGACAGGGCCGTTGTCGTTCAGGGAGTCCAGCTCCCGGGCGCGGCGTGCCGTCAGCCGATCCCACCAGAACTGGTCCACGCCGGTGAGCGGGAAGTTCTGGGGGTTCTCCATTCCGGCGCGTATCTCGTGGATGGCGCGGCGGAACTCGGCGTAGGAGGAGGGAAGGGGAGGGACCGGGACCCCGCCGGTGCTGAGAGCCCAGCGGCTCGCCCCCGCGGCGGAGCTAGGGAGGCGCATGTCCGGCGGGCAAGGATAGCCCGCGCGGTACAACGCCATCGCCTGGCCCCGGCGCAGGTTGTGGCGTGGGAAACTGTTCGCCGCCGCTCCGTCAGACATTGTCGTGGAGAGAAGGGAGGAGGAGAGCGTCGAGAGGAAGAAGGGAGAGGAGAGCTCGCCGGTGTGAAGAATGGTGTGGCGCGGCGCGCGGCGGGGGGGGGGGGGGGGTTATAGCGCGGCGAGCGGCCGGGCATTTACTGCGCGCGCGCGTCCCCTCGCTGCCGCCCGCCACGCCATTACGCCGGCAGCCTTTGGGCGGGGCGCATGCACTGGGCGGCCGCCACGCCATAAACGCCGGCAGCCTTTGACCGCGCGGTAGCCGATAAGACGATCACGGGCGGTTCTGTTCCCGCGCTTTTCTCGTCGCGTCGCTGACAGGGCTGGCCCACGCGCGCGGCCGCGCAGTTTCGCCCCCCCAGGCCGAACCCAGCGGCCTGGGTTTGGCCTGGGTGCCGCGGCGCTACTTAGCGCCGAAACGGCGCTATTTGGGCCGCTGGGGGGGCCGAGTGGTGAAGAAGCGGCGCTATTCGCCGCTTCCGCCGCGAAAAAAACCCCCTGGGGGGGCTCTGGGGGGGGGGACGGCTGGAGATGCCCTAAGAAGCATTAGCAAGAACACAAGCAACATGTGGGGAGAGAGGGGCTGGAGATCGAGTCACCTTCAGAGCAGCGGCCCTTGGGGACAGAGGAGGGCAGGACGAGGCGGTTGTAGTGGCCTCGGCCCTCGGGCACCCGCCAATCCTTGTACGTGGAGGTTGATGCGGATGTGGCCGCAGCGACGTCCTTGTGAAATACTGGATCGCGGAGGGCATACCAGTAGATGCCGAGGAGCAGCTCCTCCTGGATGCCCAAGGCGTCGAAGCTGCCGACGACCTCGACACCCGCCGAGGTCTCGAAGGTGAGGTTCCCATCGTCGATATCCGCCGTCGGGACCGCGCCCAGAGCACCATGCCCGACCAGCGCGTAGAAGGGCC
Source organism: Alopecurus myosuroides (assembly GCA_028641055.1). NCBI lineage: Eukaryota > Viridiplantae > Streptophyta > Magnoliopsida > Poales > Poaceae > Alopecurus > Alopecurus myosuroides. The sequence goes on from CM054059.1 coordinate 136,723,153, forward strand.
ACGACGATGGGAAAGCTTCTGCCGGATATCCTGTGGAGATGAGGTCAGAATCCGAGGAGGAGGTGGAGGGGATCGGAGGGCACTAAGGCACGCGGTGGCGTAGGCGATTCTTCTTTTTTGTGGGGATAGACAGTTGCGCGATTCTATTGGGTTAAAGTCGTATTGTAGATTGGATCTTGGGTGGTTTTCGTAATTTTTCCAGGCACTTCGGAAAAGTGCCTCAGAATATCCTATTATCAGAGGCACTCTCGAAAAAAGCCTTTGAAAACCATATTTTCGCAGGCAGTTTTAATAAATGCCATTAAAAATTGATTTTTCAAGGCAGTAATTTAAAAGTGCCCTTAAATATTATTTTTCGAGGCACTATTTAATTTGCCTTCCCGAAAGTGCCTCTAAATATCGACGGTGACATAGTGATACCTCGGGTGTTGTTGGGTGGAGCAGCGCTGTGGAGTTGGAAGGTGGGGTCGGGGAACCTCTCCCCGACAGATGAGAGCTCCGGCTCTATCCGCCTCTGCAACGGGATCGAGGCCCATTCGATCTGGGCGGGGGAAGAGCAATGTCCATCCCGCGGGCGCGGGGAGCATCGTCTGCGGCGCGGATCGGCAGCCGGATAGCCGCAGGGTTGGCGGAGGGAGCAGACGGCTCCAACGCAGCGGCGGCGCAACAGCCGCAGGTGTGACGACCAGCACTGCTCCGCTTCCTCCGTGTTGCCTTCGTCTTCGAAAATGCAGACCACCGGAAGAAATTTGTTATGCTAAATCAGTTTTGCATAATTTATCCATCACATGAACTGACAGCTCTAAAGCAGCGCCTCATCGACACACCACACACTGAGCATCAAGATGAGCAGAAATAAGGAGCAGGGAGAAAATCCCTACTCTCATGTTCAGGATAACCCAACGCCCAATACTCATCTCCATGCTTATGCGCATCTTCTCTACAGTGTGCTGATCCATAGCAGATCAATAGCGAGCTCGCTGAAGTCCATGCTGCCTCGGCGGCTCGGCCTGATCCATGCTTGAGACCACCAAGTGAAGCACCTGGGTTCCAGGAGACCAGGACACCACCTGGAACAGCATGTGTCCAGGGCAGGAGAGCTCACCGCCCGTATGCCCTGCATGAATTAGGCTCTCCGGGCTGATCTTCGAAGGAGCATGCGAGGTCGAGGGCCATCACGGTGATACCAAGACCATGAGCGTATTAATTAAAATATCACGGTGGCCGCAGCTGCGCCTCCTCCTTGATGTGACCCAAGATGACGGGCCTATAGCTGCAGGCCGGAACCGGTGGAGTGTCTCGCCTGTCATGCGTGCATTCCACGGAAACGCCATGATCCGCCACTCGACGGGAGGCCGTCAGAATCGGCCAGCGGCAGGAAGGTGATTTTGGTATTGGACAGAGATCGGCCTAGGCTCCGTTGCATCTGCCCTCTCACTTCAAGGTCAAGTCCCACCGGCGCTCCTCCCCCTATGTTCTTTCGTGTCTCACCTCTACGTGCGGCCCGGTGAGTACCAATCCACATATGGGGATTTGCTTCAACGTTGCGGATTAGCCCGGAACAGATGCCCTCGTCAAGCTCGGCGAACCATCTGGTCGTCGAGGAAGTAGACCATCCTGTCGTCTGAGGTCAGCGATCTGGTACGTGAGTTCATGGCTAGATCGTGTTGAATCGGGACAGGTTTGGCAGGTCCTCGTACAGTAATAAACGTGAGAGTTTGGGATACCTGCGTCTGGGAAACCTGCTTTTCCATACGGGTCGAAGACAGATTCGAACGCGACGACGTAACAGATGTTACTGTAGACGGACGAAAGCATAAAAACAGGACGGACGAAAAAACGTACGAAAAAAGGGAGGAAGAAACCATGCTCCCTTTATTATTAGATTATTAGACTAGCAAAAGTGCCCGGGCGTTGTAACGGGAGAATAAATAAAACCAACTTTTGGATAAAAATATCGGCATGACCGAAATTTTGTTCGAAATGCTATCGTCGAGTCGTAAGCCTGCCCCAACATCCTTCTATTTTTTAATTATGTCACAAGTTGCTGGAAAGTCCGACAAAATCATTAAGTTTGAGTATATACATGTCAACTTGGAGAGTTATGTACAAAACTGCCACTTCAGCTTGCCCGTGCGTCGCAACAATTTTTAAAGAAATCACACATGCTCACACCATGGAAAACTATGTGTTTTTTTATGCTTTAAACTATTTTAAATAGGTATATCATCGCCGTTCAAGAGATTTGTGACATGAGGCATGCATAATTGTTCGCAAGATCACCCTAGAACTACTTTGCTAGGGAAAATACTTAGTCTTGTTTTCCTCATGCGACAATGTCATCTGTATTGTTGGCGAGCCCGACCACGATGGCATCACCTCTCACTAAAACTCCACCCTCCTTGACTTTTTTTAGGCGGACGTGCAAAATTGGGTTAGCCGGACAACGTGTGCATGATACATAATTGTGTATCATATGTGTGGTACCAGTTTTCAAGATGTAGAAGACTATTTACAAATAAAAGTATGTTTTGTATAAACATAGTAATATAGGAATGCCATGAATAGTTGGAACGGTGAATTCACTTGATATTACAGAATTACGAATAAATAAACATAAAATTTCTAGTCCCTCTGTTTGACTATGTACTGTCCATCTCACTTTTTATAATCTCGGAAGCTCATGACTCTCATGTTACAGATTATTCTGTTTACCCTTAAATTACAAATCTAGAAATGAAAAAGATTTAAGGGGAAGAAAACACTGCTACACATCCACTCTATTCTCTATATAAATGCTACCCGCTATCACTAATAGTTATGTCAGATCTTCTCTCACATTTTAACTCCAGTACACTCATTTACCTACGAAGCAATGAAAATCAACAACAACCAACAATGTTGACAGGTGAAGAAAATCCACCTAAACCAAACATATATCATGCACAGTTTTCACCAGTCATGCAACACAAACTGTATATTCATCTGCATAAGGAAACAATGGGCTTCAAACTACTAATAAATCATAGGAAAGCATCAGATGGAAGCAATAACTCTTACATTTAGAGTTGAGAAGAGACTGTTCTCGAAGTGCACCTCCTTGGAGAAGAAATTGGCGCCGATCATAGCCTTGTAATGGTCGTTGAACTTCTTGTTCATATATGTGAATCAAGTCAAGGCTCAAGAAAAAAACAAACTGAAACATCTACTGTGCACAATCCGACGTGATCATACAACTTCCGGCAAACAACTTTGAATTTCATCCTGATTACTATGACAACAAACTCTTTGCGTGGCTCAACCATGTATTGACCTTCGCCATGATAAAAACAAAGTCGGTTAAGCCCTAAACAAAATGTCCCCAGACCTGATCTTATGTCAGTCCAGCTTTTACCTCTACTCCTAATTAACCAAGCAAGTAAGCATTGCACTGATTTAAATGACTGAACCATAGTAGTTCTAAATTTGAGGAGCAAGTGCATAGATGTACATCCAGTTTGTTCAGAGGCAACAAATGCAAATGCAGGCAGTTAGTATCCATGGGGAAAGTAATTCCTTACATGTATAAACTTGTGTATAACTGAATATATTTGCCCTAACAGCGGTAGATTTTATTTTATTCTGAGCTTTCCTGTTTAAAACTGAGACTAACCGGTACTGTTTAAACTGTGTCACCGTTCATCTATACTAATCACAGATTTACTTATCCCACCTGAACCTAAACTCTCAATACTTATTGTACTTGCTCACAATCCTCTCAAAGTCTCACAAGAACATGAACATGACACTCCCCTATGTTCTCAGCGATGACTCTAAATCTAAAACTATTGTGTGTTCAGAGAAGACGTATAAGACAGTAATAGAGACCGGCATTTTGCCAAGTACTTTGTGTGTGTTCCACGCACTGACCAGCAACAGTGAAGCAAAACGAGATGTACCTGGACTCGAGAGCCTGTTGTGTGCTGCCTGTTGGGTGGAAGCGATGCAGCCGCATGCCAGATACAGTTCCGCGACGTGTGGTAATTACCTAAGCAGCGAGGCAACGACGATATCAAGCTTGACCAGAACTTCAGGCGTGGCAATATCTAGCTAGGGCTGGCAGAGCAGCTGCGCCGGACATGGCCTCCCAGCAAGAAGCATCAGGGGCCCTCACAAATCGGCAGCCTCCTCGAAGGTCAGGTGCCCGTGATGCTGCTCAGTTGTGAGGCCGCACCAGGAGAAGGGAGGAGGAGGGGCGACCTGGAGGCTGGAGGGAGGAGCTCAGCGGGGAAGAGGGGGATCCCGGTGGCTCACGGTAGAGGAGGCGTTCTGAGGGGCTCGGCCTGCGACGATTGCAGCAGACCGAACTGCTTGAGGTAGAGGCAATCAGGGACGGAGACAGGTACTTGGCGGCGGGAGGCCCTGGAGCTCGGGGAAAGAGAGGTTTGGGGCCGCCGCGGTCACGTTCTACCATCCGGAGAAGGTGGAGGTCGCCGTTGCCCAGAGATCGGCACGGTGTGGCGGCTAGATGTGGTGTGGCAACCCAACGCAACTCTGTTCGATGTTTGTTCCATCCTTGTGGGGAAGAATAGAAAACCAATAATGGCAAATGTGAAGTATTATGTAATTTGGTGGGAGGGCAAATCGGTAAATTCGTGTTGGACGAAAATTTTGGCAGAAACCTTAATGATTTTATTATTAACTAGCAAATGTGCCCGTGCGTTGCAACGGGTGAAAAAAAGTGCCCAGAAGAGGTGCAGAGAGCAAGAACATCATTATTCGAAAATACATATCTCACATGCACATTTGATGAGGAGTTCTTCATAGTTAATAAGTAGATCATTTTAAACCTAATAGCTTCTCCTTAAGTATCACATGATTTATGTCGAGCAAAAACATACCCTATATTTTTTTCTACATTATTTAAAATTGTCTATGTCAAACTCATAGTAAACATCAAAGCATAATATGTTCACCTCGAATTTAAATCCTGATGATGGGCTTCAAACATAAGTTTCATAAAGACGTTATTTTGTGGCTGTCTCAATCAAAGTTTTCAAAGCATGAGTAGATGGTCCAAGGTATCCTTGTTTAGCTGCTTAGCCCGAGTAACAATTTCATAGTAATGCATATCAGCGAAGTGCAAAATTAAATATGCCCATTTTTATTAGCTTGGAATATACAGACACATAGCAAATATATTTATAACTTGTAACATTACAAGGTAGCCAAAAAAATCACAATAAAAAAAACTAAACAAAGAAAATCATTATGGTCAAATAGGAACAGAGAAAAACAAAAGTGCTCACTAAAGTGTAGGTCACCGGTACTGTGGCACACAATTGAAAAAAACTTCTCCTTCCATGACATTAATTGCAATATCAAGATTCTCACTATTTCAATATCCTAGCTCTTTGCAGGTTAAAGGGATGATAACTAAAATGAGTTAATTTTGATAGACATAGTCGGGAGGTTAAATGGGGTTTGGGGCGGGCGGGTCGACGGGTTTTTTTCTGTTCGGATTCGATCAACATCCGTGTGACTGTGATAGTCACCCTTCACTAATTTTCTTCCGATCAACAATTTGGTTGTAGTTTTTTCGGCCCATTGTAATGCATGGTATGTTTGCTAGTAAATATGCCCGCGCGTTGCTACAGGAACACACTTTTGTTTTACAAAATACTTATATATAATTTTTTTTAGCAAAAATGGTTATGCGTGATATATCCTAATCGACTTATCCCGTGCGTTGGGTCCGAAGTGGAAAAAAAATATAATATTGATGAAAAATCATAGACATGACACAAATTTCTCCGCCGAAGAAAACATAGAATTTTCTTTTCTTTTCTACCCAGATGGATATCTAGTTGACACTATAGAAAATTGGCTCGACGGGTAATAAATATATGTTTGATACATTCATATAATCTTTTGTATACTAAAAATAGATGTACTAACTTCTGGTTGCATATTTCTGTTTTTTCCCGTGCATTTTTTCTTTTCTTTTGTTCTAGCTCTAAATCTGCATATTTCTTCCTCCCGTGTGTGTTTTCTTTCGTGAGTTTTGTTGATAGGCTTCACGATGTTTTTTCAATTTTTCTTGTTTTCTCTCATTGGTCAGCTGTGTATACCGGTCTCTGTCTTTTTTCTTCTTTACTCCTTGACATGCATGGAGATTGTATCCCAAATTGCTTATCTATATGAGAGTTTTCTATAATAGAATCTGTCATTGTTAAAAATAACAAACCGATTAGATTATTCATCACAAGTATAAATCTTCAGTTCATTGTATAATTGATTCAGCAAGTATTATTATCACATATATGCATGCAAAAAGGATTTGACTCCACCGACACGTCTTTTTGTTATTGATTCCAAAGCGTCTCCACAAAGAGAGTCTCACAAGATAGCTTAGCGGGTAGCTAGCGGATTAACTAAAGAAACTCGACTACTTTATGTTTTGATGCATCGCTCGCAATGCTCCCGAGGGGCTAGCATGACGATCCGGCCGCATGGAGGAACACGCCGAGATCGGCGAGCGGCCCAATTATGTTCGCGTCATGACGGTTACGAAGACCTCCGAAAAATCACGCCTTTGCTCCCTCCACCACTCTACAATGCGAGTCTGCCAAAAAGAAGAGTGGGGGAGAGATGAATGTCTAGATGGAATAGAAGATCTCACCTGCGCCTTCCTAGTCGATCATGGCCATGAGAGTTGTCGCGGGCTGCACCATCCGGATATAAACACGTTAATGGTGGGCTGGATGGATTTGGGAGACGCCGTTGTACAGCTACGGCCGACGATGCGCGGCAGTGGTTTTTTTTTTAAGGCCAAGCAGCAGCGGCTGGCTGGGTACTTATTGGCGCAAGTGTGGCTAGAAGGACCGTGTCTCGTATAGAAATTCTATTCAGGTTTTGGTTCATATAGGAGTATATCCTAATGGATGTGGACTCTTTATCGCTAATAAAAATTTAACCAAAAGGTACGAACATGGACCAGCTCACAACCACAGGTGCGTACCGATTTCTGCTCTTATTGGGCCTACCGATTGTAGTTGGGACATGGGCTAAGCCGAAGTAGAACCTATTAGGATTAGAAAAAGCCACGATGCCAGACTGCCAGTGATCAACCATCGTACGGAAACGCGTACTTACGGACGGACGGACGAGAGCATAACCAGCGACGGACGAAAAACGTACCAAAAATTGTGGGAAGAAACCTTACTCCCTTTATTATTAGGTATAGATAGGTAAAGATATAGATATAGATATAGATTGCAGGTCTTCTTTGTCGACAATGTACGCGGAGCATGACAATATTGACTCTTCTGCCGTGTAGGCATGTTACACGGGCGACATCCACTGTGGTCACATGAATGGAGACCACGAGATCTAGCACAAGTAAGTAGGTAACCACGAGTACCACATCAGCGTTAGCTGGCAGGAGTTTGACAGGGACAAGTGCAGCACTCTGAGCCACGTAGAGCAGTTAACCACGGCCGCTCGTCACGGTCGTCCATCGCCACATTCGCATATGCTTAGCTTTAGGTTGAGGTGGCCAGGTCAGGTGGCCGTGGGTATACAGTCGGGTGATCTGCCAGACACGACGGCCTACCTCTTATCTTCTCTCTTTTCCTTGCTTCTTAAGCTGACCTGATTTTCACGATACCGATAATGGTGCTAAGTTTCTGTAACACCCGGTCAATTTGTACATGCTCATTAAATTTAAGCATCAGTTACGAAAAGCTAAAGGCCTGTTTGGAGCGGTTATATTTCTACGTGGTTATGATTTGACCCTACCATTTACTTTTGAAACACATACATCGGGTTAACGTATTGGTTCTGTTGTCATGCAACAAGGCAGACCAATAAGGAGAGGTTTTAGCTATTTTTGAATAGAGGTATTAGCACCCATCATACACGAACTTGTTAAGGGGGAGCAAATTCATACAACAAGTTGCAAAAGTGAAAAAAGTCATACACGAACTTGTCAAGGGGGAGTAAATAGGTACACAACCAATCAGGGATCACCATTTGGCTGCCACGCTGGCTAGCCGTTTTTGCGGAAACCGCCGAAACTATTCTCGATATGCAAACAGGTCCACAACCGGCCAGATGCTTGTTGGCCCCACATGTCAGCGGCTGACGAAATTATTAAAATTATGTCGGTTCGGGGGAATCGAACTCACGACCTGCTACAAAAGGCTGCCGCACACACACCTCCGTTGACTCAAGGACATGCGTGAGTTCCTGATAATTCCTGGCACAACACTTATTTATTTATACTAAGCTGGACCTTGCTAAATAATATTAAAGCTCAATAGTTACACTCCAAATAACAGCGAGATTGCTCAGACTTGATCAACTATACGTAGTATACTAGTAGAACACCGCAGCTCCGTCGGCTTGTCGTGATGGAGTTGCAGCCGCTCCCACTCCTTGCCCTCGCTATACAGCTTCTTCTCCCAGGTCATGCATGAGCTGTTGCAAGATGGAGCTGTGCCGCTGGCCGCCGTGCATGCTGTGTGCAAAATCGACGGCGCCAATGACAAGCAGCAAAGCACGCCCAAGAAGCTGATCGATCCACCAGCAGGAATATGCACGCGGCCAGTCACAACCATCCAAAAAGTTTCTGTCCGCATCTCATACTACACACCGTAAAATGTCAGTTCTGACGCGCACCGTTCACCATGAGCTGGATTGTATGTGAGATTCTCGGCTGTGTGTGGTGACTTACCCATGAACTCGGCGTTGTTGGTGGCCTCGACGAGACCCGACACCAGTCGCCGGCGACGCTGACCTTGACGAAGTACTCCTCCAATCCTGTCGCGACCTCCGAGAGGCTCCGGTGCCTCACTGCAATCCGCAGCTCCTCTCCGTCTCCGGCTTCCTGCCGAGTGGTGGGAAATGGCGCCTCGCTAACAACAACACCGTCCTGCGCCTGTTGCTCTCGCTGCTGCTGTTGCTTGTTGGATCAGAGGACCGACGGCTGCGTGGAGGGAGCGACGACTGGGCGGTGCACGAGCACGGCGAGCGGGGTGTGGTCAGACACGGGGAGTGGCTCGCCGACCGCGAAGCGGGTGAGGGTGGAGGTGACGAGGCCGAGCGACTTGAGGTACTCGGTGTGCGATGTCGTGAGCTGGCGGCGCAGCCGCACGGTCTCTCGCATTAGCCGACACAGCTCCCTGCATCGCTTCGTGTGCTCGCGCGTCCCGCGTCTCCCTGTCGCGACCAAGCCATCCCCATTGTTAGTGTTCAATCACTTCGAGAGCAAGGTTAGCTGCTGCTAGGTGGCTCGATCTTCACGAGACTAGCTAGCTAAATTATCAGCGGCGACCACACGTACTGATTGGCAGCTCGATAAGCTAAGCTAATCTTACTAGAGGCCAGGGCCCATTGACGTGATTATCGCATCGTCTGGATATAAGAGCGTTGTTGGAGTTGGATCAAGAGCATCTTGCAAGGGTACGGTGTTCTACTACTATACTATGTATAGTTCATCAAGTCTGAGTAATCTCGTTGTCGGGAGTGTAAATCTTGAGCATTAATATTGCTTACAAAACAGGTGACGAGGTTTAGCTTATTATAAATACAACTAGTACCTAATAATATCGACAACTCACGCGTGTCCTTGTGGCAACGGAAGTGTGTGTGCAATCGCGCAGGTCGCGAGTTCGAATTCCGCTTGAACCATTTAATTTTAAAAATTCCATACGCCGCTGACATGTGGGGCCTACCCGTGAGAATCATTCTAGCTAGTTATGGACCTGTTTGCATATCGAGAATAGTTTCGGGGGTTTTCTGCAAAAACGGCTGGCCAGCGTGGCAGCCAAATGGTGATCCCTGATTGGTTGTGTACCTATTTGCTCCCCCTTGACAAGTTCGTGTATGACTTTTTTCACTTTTGCAACTTGTTGTATGAATTTGCTCCCCCTTAACAAGTTCGTGTATGATGGATGCTAATACCTCTTTTGAATACTTGAAGAGATGGACTACTTTCTTGGTTCCCAATTCTTGATCAAAATTGTCAACATAGTCATAAATACATCACAGAACAAAAAGTTAGGACATCCAACGCCTTGCACAGATTTTACGATTGGTCAACATAGTCATAAATACAACAAAATTGGTCAACATAGTCATAAATACATCATTTTACGATTTTGATCAATTTTGATCAAGAATTGCAAGATTGAATACAAAAAACACATGTAAGATTTTACGATTTTGTGAACCGTGTAAAAGAAGGCAAAAATATGTCTCGTGAAAAGACTTATTTTAGCATCATTTTTATTTTATTTTTTACATAGGAAATGAAAGGTCAGTTTCCATGAAACGACTTTGTGAACATATTGATTATAAAGATCTACATGCGGACATTTCTAGATTTTTGAAATTTAAATATTGTATTGAAATGCATTTTTAATACGTGTATGCACTCGAAATTCACTATCTTGTAAGACTAACGGTTAAATGTCGCCATGCTAAGAAATGTAGCTAGCCTACATGATAATTTCTTAACTCTAAGCACTACACTTGTAAATGCCGATGTAGTTGAGAAAATTCATAACCTAGAAGGAAGTGAGCTCGTGGTTCACCGCAGATGCACGAAGAACAACACTATAGTGCACCATCGAGCCCGTGATGCTGCCCGTCAGCCGCACCCAAAGACGTTAGCATTTTTTTTTTGAAGCAAAGGGCAAAATAATTGCCTTTTATATTGATATAGAAGGAGAAAACATGAGACGTCCTAGGCCAAAGAAAAACAAAGCAGAACGAAACTTAAGTAACTAGAGCACTCAGATGCTTGGCGCCAGCGGTAATCCAATCCTTGCTTTCGTCTTTCATCTTCTGGAAGAGGGCCGCCGGAGGCATGAAAATGTTGTTGAACACCCTCGCGTTCCTCTCCTTCCAAATTTCCCAAGTGATCAAAGTGATCGCGGTCTTCATACCCTTGGGATTTGCCGACGGCGCCGCAGCCAAAGCATGCCAGTATTGCAATACCGTGTTCCCGACGGTCCCCGTAATCTGCACAATGTCGTGGCAGTCAAGCCACGCGGCGGCGGCATGCCAGATGCGCCTGGAGTAACGGCACTCGAATAGAATGTGACGTGCCGTTTCAGGTTGGGCCCTACATAGCTGGCACTGGGGGGAATGCGGCCATCCACGAATGGCCATGCGGTCAGAGGTCTAGAGCCTGTTCTGCACCACCAACCAAGCGAAGAAACGGCACTTCGGCGGTGCCCAGACCTTCCAAACTATGTTTCCAAAGGCACAATGGGTGGATCCCATGAATTACGCTTTGTAGGCCGACCCAGCCGAGTATCTCCCGTCTGAGGCAAGCGTCCATGTGATGGAATCCAGAGACCCAGGAGTTAGCACCACCCCCTGCAGCAACTCCCAGAGATTGAGGAACTGCTCGATGTGTTCAATCGAGAAAGACTGGAACGAGATATCAGCCATCCATGTGTGGTTCGTGATGCAATCACAGACACATCTCTTTTTCCTTCTTGAAGCCCTAATATTTTTTTTGGCGCGATCGATCTGGGTGTGGCCCCATTGAGCCAAGCGGAGCACCAAAAGGAAGCCTTCTTCCCGTCCCCAATCGTGATGCTGGTGGAGGCATTGAAAAGATCCCTATCTGCCCGATCATTAGGGGTATTGAGACCTACCCATGACTTCTCCGGAGCCGCCCATTCATACTAAAGCCATCGCAGACGTAAAGCCCTTGCAAACTTTTCTAGGTCGAGAATCCCAAGTCCTCCCAACTTTTTTGGGCGACAAACCTTGGCCCAGCTGACTTTGCATTTCCCCCCGCTAACAGTTTCGCTGCAGGCCCAAAGCATGCCTCTTCTGATTTTATCTAGCGCCTTCAGAGTTCCCTTGTCCACCTTAATAGCTGTCAGCAAGAAAATTGGCATCGAAGTCAGGACCGACTTTACCAGCTCCGTGCATCCAGCTCTATTCAGAAACTTGGCCTTCCAAGGATTCAGCTTAGCCGCGACCTTATCAATGTAGGGCTGAAGATCAATCTTCCGAAGCCTGCCCAACGAGAGAGGGAGCGCTAAGTGGGTGAGTGGGAACGTGGCCACTGCAGCCGGGAAAAGCTGGAGAACCTCTGCGACATCGATATCCTCGCATCTGATGGGAGCCACCGGACTCATGGCCACATTTGTCACCAACCCCGTGACCTCCCCAAAACTCTCCAGAAGCTCCACTAAGTTGGAAACATCCTGCCCTGTCGGCGACAAAAAAAATCACCGCGTCGTCAGCGTATAAAGATACCCGAGACTTGATGAAGCCCCCCGGCAGTGGCTGCAACAGACCCGAAGAAGTGGCGAGCTACAGGATTCTTCCTAGGGGCCGATTGCCAGATCAAACAGCATAGGGGAAAGCGGATTTCCCTGCCTGAGTCCCTGACCGTGCCTAATTTCCCTTCTTGGAATCCCATTAAGCAGCACCCGGGAAGTGGAAGTAGACCAAATCAGGGAGGCCCAGGCCCTCCACCTTGGAGGGAAGCCCCTCCGCTGCATGAGGTAAAGAATGTAGTCCCATCTCACGGTGTCAAAAGCTTTGGCAATGTCTAGCTTGATCAGCAGGGCAGGGGTCTTGTTCCGGTATAAACGGCAAGCAGCGTTGCGGACGTACATGAAGTTGTCATGGATGCTTCGCGACTTGATGAAAGCACTTTGGCAGTTGGAGATGATCTCATTCATTTTAGGACGCAGTCGAAGAGGCATAGCCTTCGCGATGATTTTCGAAACTATGTGAATGAGGCTGATCGGTCTGAAATCTGATATGCTGTCTGCGCCCTCTTTCTTGGGCAGCAAGGCGATGCAGGCGGTGTTTATGACCTAGAAGTTATTGGCGTTTAGCTCCGAGAAGGCATCCACAACCTTCATAAGATCTGCCTTAACGATCTCCTAGCAAGAGCAAAGGAAGTTGGTCGTGAACCCATCTGGACCGGGAGCTTTGTCGGCCGACAGATCATCCAGTGCAGCTTTTATCTCATCCTCAGAGAAAGGCAAACCCAAGCAATCCAGATCCTCGACCACGGGGGCCATGGCGTGCCAATTGAAGTCCAGCTGGCGCGTAGGAGGTGGACCAAGCGCATAAGTGAAATGATCATGAATGAGCTCCTCTTTATCATCGTGATTAACAACCCAGCCTTCGTTGCGTTTTAACATCTGAATGGTGTTCTTCCTGCGGCGGGAGTTCACCCTAAGGTGATTTTTTTTTGAATTAGCATCTCCCTCCCTCAAAAAGGTGATCCGAGATGACTGACGCTTCCGAGAGTGTTCCAGCACGGCGAGGCCGAGCACACGCCTCTTCAGGGCCGCCCTGATGTCCCTTTCAGCCACAGAAAGCGGCCTATCCTCCTGTGCAATATCCAAATGCAGGATGACATCCAGAGCCATGATCAGCTGTTGCTTATGGTCAGAGAAGACCCCCTTCTCCAAGTGCGTAAACTTCTCGCCGTGGCTTTGAGCTCGTGATTCAGGATATGCACCAGTTGCGTGTGAGAGGAGATGTCCGTCCAGGCCGCAAGCACCACGTCCGAGAAACCCGACATCTTGGTCCAGAAGTTCTCAAAGCGGAAGGAGTGCGGCTTCCTCTGACCCCCATGGTTTGAGAGCAACAGAGGGCAATGGTCAGACAGAGAAGAAGAAAGTGTGTGCATGGTGTGCTTGTCGAAGGTCAGGTCCCAATCCGCTTTGTAGAACGCCCTATCCGGTTTGACCAAGGTGGGGTCTTCCCGCTCATTGCTCCACGTGTATTTTCTATTTTGTAATTTAATCTCCTTGAGGTGGCAAGCGTTCAAGGCATGTCGGAACTGTCCCATGAGCTGCAGGTTGAGGTTGCCATTGTTCTTGTCTGCAGCTTGATAGATGAGGTTAAAGTCGCCAATGATCATCCATTTAGAGTCACCAGCAGGATCCGCGGCCCTGGCTTCATCCAGGAAGTTTCTCTTTTCGGCGTCCACGCTTGGGCCGTAAGCTGTAGTGAGCTTGAAAGAGGTGCCACATGTCCTGATCACCACCTCGGCCGAGATGAGATGAACTCCGATCTGAATGTTAGAGAGGTCCACGTAGTTCTCATCCCATAGAAGGAGAATGCCCCCTTAGCATCTACACAGAAGCCACACACACGCCAGTTGCACCACATCACCAAAATGTTGCGAGGAAATGACACCAAGAATCCACCATGACACGATCAAGCTAACCAAATCTAGGATTACACCCGAAGAACAAGACCCGGACAGTGATGCCCCCAAGATGGGAATGACGCCCAAAGGGTCAACCATCTGTGGCATTGACAAAGTTGGACAAGACCTCCGACCGGAGCTAGAACTACCACCATAAACGAATTTATTTTATTTTTCAATAGGGGAAGGCCCGGAAGGGCCTAAAAACTGCACTAGTGCAGTTTAAAAATTGCAATGAGGACCCCAAGTAAATACAGAAATACAACAACCCTGTTAACTTGTCTTCACGACCACACCACTAGGACCTCCGGATGCAGGCATCGGCGAATGCTACCACTTGGGGCAGAGCCGGACAACACGCCCGCATTGAGATCAGAGAAAATCCTCCTCATATGCATCAAGGCCAGGAGGAAGAAACATGGGAATCCACAACATCCGAGCATGGAGCGGCCCCTTTGGCCCATAATTATGACGGTGCAAGCAAGTTGATGTTGAGGAGCTCCAGAGATCGTGGTATCTTCCTGGGCGAATGAAAGAACATGCACACCAGCTTCTTGTAGAGCAACATACCTAGAAGACACTAAAGAAGACCTTCCATCAACCCCTCGGCCTCCATGACCGCGAGGAATAATAAGGCCAGCCACCAAATGTCCATGACGACGGTGAAAGTAATGTATGGGAACCTATAGGGGGGGGTGAATAGGTGCTACGACCAATTTTATTTTTTCTTCAAGATTAGGCTTGACACAAAGGTAAATTCTCTAGATAATACAACTATGGTGAATTTACCTATATGACAAGAACAAGCACAAACACAATACAAGCACGAGTAAAGGAGGAAGGGAACGAGGTAACCGATATGAAGCACACGGAGACGCGATGTATTACCGAGTTCCTCCTTGTTAAGGGAGTACGTCTCGTTGGAGGGGTGTGAGCTCGCCACAAAGGCCTAATCAACGCCACAAAGTTCTCACCCTATTCTCCGATGAACCTCGCCACAAAGTCCTTGTCCACCTTCCACTATTGATCCCCTTTGAGGTGGGAATCGAGTCCTTTACAAACAGGCTTTGGGCACACATCCACAACCAAATTGGGGGCTCCCACCAATCACCAACAAGTGTAGCAATGGAGTCTAGGTTTTCCACAAGGAAACCCTAAAATAGTTCCCTCTAGAGAATGAGGGGGAAATGAAGATCGGCTCGTTGAAGATGTAGATCGGGGTCTTCTCCTTCAATCCTCCTAGTATCAACGAGTTTGGGTGGAGGGATTGGGAGAAATCTAGCTTTTGGAGGCTCAATAAATGTTTGTCTTCAATACTGGTTCGAGCAACCCTTTGGAGAAGAAGGGGATGTGGTATTTATAGCCCCTCCCCAAATCTAGCCGTTTGACCCTTTTCGTGCCTGGCGGTACTACCGCTGGTGTCAGCGGTACTACCGCCACCTGGTAACCAGCGCGGTACTGCAGCGTCCCAGTTACAGGAAGCGAGCAGTAGTACCGCGGAAGTACCACAGTACTTCCAACGGCGGTAATACCGCTAGTGCCCACTGGTACTATTGATGGCTGCCTATTCGAAATAAATCGAAGTGGCTGGCGGTAGTACTAGGGCAGTACCGCTCTAGTACCGTGATGGTTATTGCGAGCAAAATCCCTTTGGCGTTACTTTGACCGGTACTGCCAGCGGTACTACCGCGCCCTAGAAGGAGCGGTACTACCGCTGGCAGTAGCGGTACTACCGCCACGAGAGGCGTTGCTCCTCATCGACT
Source organism: Alopecurus myosuroides (assembly GCA_028641055.1). Classification (NCBI taxonomy): domain Eukaryota; kingdom Viridiplantae; phylum Streptophyta; class Magnoliopsida; order Poales; family Poaceae; genus Alopecurus; species Alopecurus myosuroides. The sequence goes on from CM054059.1 coordinate 136,739,101, forward strand.
TAGTCATAGCGGTACTACTATACCAGTACCGCTGAAGTATTGCTGGATGCAGTAGCCAAAATCACTTTGTACGTACTTCTGGCGGTACTAGGCACGGTACTACCGCTTGCCGGGCAGAGCGGTACTATCGCTTAAGTCACCGGTACTACCACTGGACTGAGTCAAGTTTGGTGGCAATGTCTTTCAACACTCTTCCCTTTTGCGTCAAAAAGATATTTCCTGAAATAACTTAAATGCACGGTTAGATACTTAATAGTGTTGTTATCAACTCCAAAACATATGAGAGATCAAAATGCAAAATGCACTTTGAATCTCCCCCTTTTTGGAGATTGATGACAACACCACTCAGAAAGGTCTAAAAATTTAGGTGGAGCACTTCTTGAGAGAAGCAAGTGATACATCAAGAATGTTTGCTGTTGAGGCAAACTTTTGTTCTCTTTAAAATGTGTTCTCCCCCTATCTTTTAGAGACCTAGCAAGGATAAAAGATATAACAAAAGGAATAGTTGACACATTAGATAAAATGATAAGATCCATAAACCAACAAGATAAACGGTTCAACACAAATGGCACAAGTACGGGACACACCACAAGAACATTAACACAAACGTCTGACAACAACCACCCAAGCAAACGATAAAGTGACCCTAAATAGAACTCTCTGCCCCTTTGGCATCAAGACACCAAAAAGGGAAGAGGCGATGCTAACGTCCCTGGAGGTCACTCGTTGGGGCTAGAGGCACTTGCTGGGCTTCCAAGACCACGCTCGTCCTCCGAGTTGACATCTTCCACCTCATCTTCAGTATCACCACGAGTCCAAGGTGAAAGTAATGTATGGGTACCTAGAGGGGGGTGAATAGGTGCTACGACCAATTTTAATTTTTCTTCAAGATTAGGCTTGAAGGTAAATTCTCTAGATAATGCAACAGTGGTGAATTTACCTATATGACAAGAACAAACACAAACACAATACAAGCATGAGTAAAGGAGGAAGGGAACGAGGTAACCAATATGAAGCACACAGAGACACCATGTAATCCCGAGTTCCTCCTTGTTAATGGAGTACATCTCGTTGGAGGGGTGTGAGCTCGCCACGAAGGCCTACTCAACGCCACAAAGGCCCCACCCTATTCTCCGATGAACCCCGCCACAAAGGCCTAGTCCACCTTCCACTATTGATCCCCTTTGAGGCAGGAATCGAGTCCTTTACAAACAAGCCTGGGGAACACACCCACAACCAAATTGGGGGCTCCCAACAATCACCTATCACCAAAAAGTGTAGCAATAGAGTCTAGGTTTTCCACAAGGAAACCCTAGATTAGATACCTCTAGAGAATGAGGGGGAAATAAAGATCGGCTCAGTGAAGATGTAGATCGGGGTCTTATCCTTCAATCCTCCAAGTATCAATGAGTTTGGGTGGAGGGATTGGGAGAAATCTAGCTTTTGGAGACTCAATAAATGCTTGTCTTTAATGTTGGTTCAAGCAACCCTTTGGAGAAGAAGGGGATGGGGTATTTATAGCCCCCTCCCCAATTCTAGCCGTTTGACCCTTTTCGTAACTGGCGGTACTACCGCTGGTGTCAGATTTACTACCGCCACCTGGTAACCACCACGGTACTGCAGCGTCCCGGATACAGGGTGCAGGCAGTACTACCACAGAAGTACCGCAGTACTTCCAGTAGTGGTACTACCGCTAGTGCCCACCGGTACTACCACTGGACACCTCTTCGAAATAAATCGAAGTGGCTGGCGGTAGTACTAGGGCACTACCGCTCTAGTACCGTGATGGTTATGACGAGCAAAATCTCTCTGGCGGTACTTTGACCGGTACTGTCAGTGGTAATACCGCGCCGTGGAAGGAGCGGTACTACCACTGGAGGTAGCGGTACTACCGCCACGAGAGGCATTGATCCTCATCGACTAAGTCGCAACGGTACTACTATACCAGTACCGCTGAAGTACCGCTGGATGCAGTAGCCAAAATCACTTTGGCGGTACTAGGCGCGGTACTACCGCTTGCTGGGCAGAGCGGTACTACCACTGAAGTAACCGGTACTACCGCTGGACTGAGTCAATTAGGTGTCAATGTCTTTTAAACACTCTTCCCTTTTTGCGTTGAAATGTTATTTCCTGAAATCACTTAGACACACAGTTAGATACCTAATGGCGTTGTTATCAACTCCAAAACATAAGAGAGGTCAAAATGCAGATGCACTTTCAATCCCCCCCTTTTTGGAGATTGATGACAACACCACTAAGAGAGGTCTAAAAATTTAGGTGGAGCACTTCTTGAGAGAAGCAAGTGATGCGCCAAGAATGTTTGTTGTTGAGGCAAACTTTTGTTCTCTTTGGAATGTGTGCTCCCCTATCTTTTAGATACCTAGCAAGGATAAAACATATAACAATAGGAATACTTGCCATAGTAGATAAAACAATAAAATCCAAAAACCAACAAGATAAAAGGTTCAACACAAATAGCACAAGTACGGGACACACCACAAAAACATCAAAACCAAAGTTTGACACCAACCCTAAGCAAACGATAGAATGACCCTAAATAGAACTCTCCCCCCTTTGGCATCAAGACACCAAAAAGGGAAGAGGCGATCTAACGTCGCTGGAGGTCACTCCTTGGGGCTAGAGGCACTTGCTGGGCTTCCAAGACCACGCTCGTCCTCCGAGTTGACATCTTCCACCACATCTTCAGTATCACCACGAGTCCAAGGCTCATGAGAAGTGGTAGCATCATCAAGAAGGTCCGGATCCACCCAAGAGCTACCATGCTTTGACTTCGAATCCTTGGAGGAGGTGATCCTATCCTCAGAACCAGGACGGACAGGCACACCAAGATGGGAAAATCTATCACGAGATAGCTGACGTTTCTTCTTGCTACACACATGAGCAAGATAATACTTGTTCTCCATGTAAATCTGATTACAGAACACCTTATTCAGAGTCTCGGTCATCCACTTGCGAAAGCCACTCTTCTGAGCTCTACCCTCCATCTCAAAGTCTGTGTCACTAGAACCATCTGTGTCAGGACCAAGGTCCTCAGGACCAAGTAGAGGAGAGGCATGCTTCTTGACTCGAAGCTCCTTGACACGGTGAGTAGTGAGCTCTTGGTAATTATCCAAGAGAGCATTAGTGAGTCGAGCACCGCACCAAGTAGAAGCAATAAGCTCGAACACTAGAGCAGCAAAGACTGGGACTCTCCTCCTCATCATAGAATTATACATTTCATTCCATATGATATCCATGATGTCGAGCCGGAGACCATCACCACGACGCCTATGACTATGGACCATCAAGTCAACAAGAGAGTCGTGGATCTGATCAAAGTTCCCAACTCTAGGAGCAAGAGTGTTCCTGAAATCCGGTGGAGAATATCATACACTGGCAGCAGATTCTTGGAAAGTCCAACCATAGCACGGCCCGGGATATACAAATCATACATCTCAGTAGGAGCCATAGTCCTCTCCGGGTAGGGAACCCGACATAAGGTAGAGGAGAAAGAAACATAAGGCACCTCACCAAAGTCCCGCAGACCCAACAAAGTAGCAAACTCAACCCAAGAGGCAGAAAACTTCTAATCCTTGGTCATCCAGGAGATCCTCCTCTCATCAGTATGGAAATTGAGTGTGGCATAGAATTGGCCCACGAGATGCTCATCATAGTCCTCGTTGATCTCAATGAAATCCAGAAGACCAAACTCCTCACAGACCTGCAGGGCCTCACCAAAGTAATCCATCTTGAATCTCATGAAAGGAACATTGATGGAGAATTGAGTGACCACTTTGTTCCTGTTCTGCGGGTACTCCTCATAAAAGATACGCTCCTGGAAGCGAGTCCAGAAGCACCCATTAGCCCTCGGATTCCTTGGCTTGGAGTATGGGTTGGTTCTCCTCTCTCTACGAAACTGATCATCGGGCATGTTCACAATAGATTTGTCCCTTGCTACTTGAGACTTCATCATTATAGACCTCTGCCTCCTTGTCAAATTTCCCTGTGGAATCACCTCAGGAGTCTCATCTTCCTCGGGATTCTTCCGAGTCCTCTTAGCCGCACGCTTGCGACCTCCACCCTTAGAGCCACTAGCACCTGCACCTAAGATAGCATAGGAGGATAGCATTGAGGTAAGGTAACTTCAATCAAAATGATCTTATGAGGAGATTCACAAAAGAATTATAAGTGCAAAGATTCCAGGAAGCGGTAGTACCGCTGGGGGCCACGGTAGTACCGATGTCTCCAGCAGTCCCAGCCATAGCGGTAGTACCGCTGTTGCCAGCGGTAGTACCGCTGCTGGCGGATCTACCATGGCACCCAAAGGAACCACCGATTCCAAACGAAAACACATGCACCAATAGTTCGTAGGGAATCTACTTAACTAGGAAACACATCTAACCACTTCTAGACTAGGAAATCTCTAAAACCCTAAGCAATTTCATCTCGCAAGATCAACTCGAGGGAGAGAGATTGGATGGGTTACCAGAGCTCATCGTCGTGGAGAAGAGGTTGGAGGTGATCCCCGGGCTTCCTTCGGCGTGAGAGGAGCACTCGAATGTCGGAGAGAACCCTCCCCGACGGATGGACGAAGTGGCAGCGGCTAGATCCGGTGTAGGGGAAGAATGAGGGAGAGAGAGGAGGTAAAAAGGGTAACTCCTTCTCCCAGATCCCTATTTAACCCCACGGATTTTTACCGCAGCGGTAGTACCGTTATGCTCAGCGGTAGTACCGCCCACCTGGTGTGGCTGGTACTGCGGCGGTAGTACCGCTCCTGGGGTTTGTGTAGAGCACGAACTCCTGTAGCGGTAGTACCGTGCACGACGCCCGGTAGTACCGTGCGTTGGGTGCTATTGTCAGTTACAGCGGTAGTACCGCTAGCCAGTTTCTTCCTTCCGCCAAGAGATCAAAGAGATTAAAGTTTTTGGAGAAATTTTATCTAAGGGGGAAAATAAGGGGCTTGGGTTAAGAGCTCAAAATGGGATGGTACCACACACTCAAGCTTTTGCAAGGAAAACAAAACTCGAATAAGGAAAAGAGAGAGTGTGTTTCACAAACGACACAAGGACTCAAAAAGAAGGTCAAATAAAAACCAAATAAGAACCAACAACAACCAACTCTTCCAGAGAAGAGGTTGGTGGCCTAAGACACCATGTAAGAGATTATGGTATGACACCGAGAAGATATATCTTGGGCGCATGGCCAATACTCGACATTGAAGCTCACAATTCAACATTAGAAAAAGAGAGATAATAATGAATTTTTGCTTTGGGCATAATGGGGGAGGGATAACCCAATGTGTTAGGATAACACCCCCCTAAGTCCATGCCTACACCTAAACCCAAACACGTCACAACTATAGGGGTGTGTGCAAGATCTTCAAGACAAACTCCTAGAATCAATGATATTTAGCTCATTCCTCAAGAATATGAATCTTGCATCATCGAGAGGCTTCGTGAAACGTCCGCGATATTATCCTTGGTGGGGACATATGCTAGCTCAATATCACCTCTTGCCACATGATCCCAGATGAAATGATGACGAATCTCAGTATGCTTCGTCCTTTTGTGTTGCACGGGGTTGTAGGAGATCTTGATGGCACTTTCATCGTGACACATGAGAGGCACCTTCTCCCAGTGAACATCATACTCTTTGAGGGTTTGCGTCATCCATAGAAATTGGGTGCAAGCACTAGAGGCCGCCACATACTCGGCTTTGGAGGTGGAGAGAGATATACGATTTTGCTTCTTGGAAGACCAACTCACCAAGGACCTACCAAGAAATTGGCAAGCCCCGGAAGTAGACTCCCTATCATCTTGATCACTGGCCCAATCCGAGTCCGTGTAGCCCTTGAGAGAGAATTGTGCCCCCTTTGGGTACCACAAACCAAACCTTGAGGTATCAACCAAATATCGAAAGATCCTATAGACCGCCACTAAGTGGAATTCCTTAGGAGCCGCTTGATACCTTGAACACACACCTACACTCAAAATGATACCAGTCGTAGATGCACAAAGGTAAAGCAAAGAACAAATCATAGACCGATACAAATTTTTCTCCACATCTTTACCATACGGATTGCGCTTGAGGTGGCATTTGACTTGCATAGGAGATGGTTTCATCTTAGAACCTTGGAAATTAAACCTCTTGAGCATGTCTTGGGTGTACTTGGCTTAAGAAATGAAAGTCCCACGAGCCAATTGCTTGATCTCAAAGCCAAGGAAGAATTTAAGCTCTCTCATCATGGACATCTCAAACCTGTAAGTCATAAGCTTTGAGAAATCATTATTAAAAGCTTGGTTAGTTGAGCAAAAGACAATATCATCCACATAGAGTTGGCATATGAAAAGCTCTCACTTTACCCTCTTTGTGAAAGGGTGGGGTCGATCTTCCCAACTTCAAAACCACGGTCTTCCAACAACTCTCTAAGGTGCTCATACCACGCACGTGGTGCTTGTTTAAGTCCATAGAGCGCCTTATCGATCTTGTAGACATGGTTAGGAAAGTTGAGGTTCTCGAACCCTGGAGGTTGCTTAACATATACCTCCTCTTTTAGTGGACCATTCAAGAAATCAATTTTGACATCCATTTGTTGCAAGTTGAAATTATGCGAAGATGCATATGCAAGAAGGATGCAGATGGACTCAAGGTGAGCCACGAGAGCATAGGTCTCATCAAAGTCAAGTCCTTCCACTTGAGTGTAGCCTTGAGCCACCAATCTTGTCGTGTTCCTTATGACAATGTCATGATCATCTTGCTTGTTCTTGAATATCCACTTAGTTCCAATAACATTGTGGAAATCTTTGGGCTTCTCAACTAGCTTCCAAACTTTATTGCGCTCAAAGTTATTGAGCTCATCATGCAAAGCTTCAACCCAATCGTAGTCCTCAAGAGCTTCAAACAGTTTCTTTGGTTCCACCATAGATATGTGAGCTTGATGCTCACTAAAATGTGCCAATTTCCTTATTGTGGATCTTCGAGCTTGAACATATTCCAACACTTTGTTGTCTTGAGCATCAATTTGATTCAAAGCTCTTCTTATCCTTCTAGCACGACGGGCTTCAATCTCCTCATTATTGCAAGGAGGGATCACTTAAATCATCTTGATCATTTGGGTCCCCGTCTTGACCAACTTGGCCTTGATCATCATCATCATCAACATCTTCAAAACTAGCTTCAACTTGAGGAGAGGATGATGAGGATGGTTGGTCTTGTCCTTGAACTTGACTAGCATGAATGATAGGAGTGGTTGCATCTTGCATAGTAACTTGGTCAATGAGAGGAGGGTCTTCAACATGTTCTTGGTTAAGTGTATCACTTGGCTCCTTGGCTTGTTCTTCTATTGTAGAGGAGGGCTCCACTTTAGTAGATCATAGTCCTTCTCGAGTCGCCATAAGGTGTCCCTCAATGGGGCGGAAAAATCCCACACACATCCTTCCTATGGCTTCTTGAGGCATTTCAACATCTACATTAGAAACATGAAATTGCGCCACTTGGGAGCCATCATTTTCCTCGAAAACCACACTACAAGATTCTATGACAATCTGTGAGGCTTTGTCAAAGACTATAAGTGTGGGATTCGGCACCGTAACGAACACATATACCCTCAATAGTTTTGGATTGAAATTTAGAAAACCTAACAACCTTGATAAAATAGAAGCACTTACAACCGATACACGGAAGTAGGATACGTTGGGTTTGTTGCCTGTGAGGATCTCACATGGGGTCTTGTCCAATCCCTTGCGGATGTAGAGGCGGTTGGAGGCGTGGCATGCGGTAGAAATAACCTCCGCCCAAAGATATTGGGGAGAAGAATACTCCGCCAACATTGTCCTTGCCATATCCAATAGAGTTCTATTCTTCCGCTCGGCTACACCATTTTGTTGAGGGGTGTAGGTGACGGAATATTGAGGACGAATACCCTCATCACTAAGGAATTCATTCAAAGTGTAGTTCTTGAACTCGGATCCATTATCACTCCTAATGGCCATGATTTGGACACTATGTTGATGTTGCACTTGGTTGGTGAAGTCGATGATAGTTTGTTGGGTCTCACTCTTGCACTTGAAGAAATAGACCCAAGTGTATATTGAATAGTCATCGACAATCACCAAGAAATACTTATTACCTCCAAGACTTGCCTCGGGCACGACACCAAAGAGATCAACATGGAGAAGCTCCAAGATCCTCTTTGATGAGATAATAGTCTTGGCCTTGTGGGCGGAATCATGCATCTTTCCTTCAACACACGACCAACAAACGCGATCTTTGGAAAAGGAAACATTTTCTTTTAGTCTGAGGATAAGGCCACCTTTGTGAATACTTTGCAAAGTTCTCATGTTAAAATGGGATAAGCGACAATGCCACAACCACCCCACGTCTGCCTTTCCGAAAAGACACATTGATTGAGAGTTGGTAGACTTCGAAAAGTCCACCACGAACAGCTCATTTTCAACGTGTCCCACGTATGTGACGTCAAGAGTCTTCCTCCTCAAAAGGACCACAATGTTTTCATCAAAGAAGACGGAGAAACCCATCTTCCCACAAGAACGAACCAAAAGTAAATTTAAACCAAGGGATTTAACAAGCACGACGTCCATGATAGTAATATCAGGAGCAATCACAACCTTTCCAAACCCCGATACCTTAGACGAGGACGTGTCTCCATAAGTGACGGTTGCATTAATATCATTTGGGCGCAACTCTGTCACAAGTTCTGGTCATATGAAGTGTAACCACTATCAATTATCCATTTAGACCCACCGGAAGAATAGTCCTGCAAGAGATCATTGACTAGAGTTAGGACCCGAGGAGGGTCTCTTCATGTTAGCAACAAGGGTCTTTGGAACCCAAATGGTATAGTCAATGTAACCCTCAATTGGACCAACATATTTAGCTTGCACAACACCATAATAATCAACATATAAGAAATGGTGTGGATTGTTAGTTCCCGCAGAAATGCTACGAGTAGTGTTGTCCCTCATGACACCACTACTTGAAGAAACATTGTTAGCTTGTGCGGGAGTGCTACGAGTAGTGTTGTCCCTAATGCCAATACCACCTGAAGCCCCATTGTTGGCCTCCTTCTTTCTCTTCTTCTTCTTGGCAACATATCCAAGACCTTGCTTGCCCACTTGTTGCCTTGGATCACTCATTTGTGGTCAAGCAACAACCACATGAGGGCTAAGGGCAACCACTTATGGGATATTGATGCATGTAAAATGCATAGATGAATTTTGCATATTTTCACATGGTTTTCTATTACATATTGCATCATATAAGGGTATAATTCAATGTTTTATAGTATTTTGGGGTTAAATTACAAAGTCCCCCAACTTTTATGGAATTAACCCTGCCTGTCAGAAACCCCGTTTTCTATATTTTTGATGTTTCAGGGTGCAAACTTCCGCGAAATCACCTGAAAATCTGCGGGGGTCATTTTCTTGGAAGGAGAAGACTTGCGATCAAAGGATCCACGAGAATTGGGCAAGGAGGCCCGAAAGAGGACCCTCCACGCGGCCAGATTCCTTGGCCGCATGAGAGGCCCCCTTTTGGCCCCTGTGGCCCCAATTCCTTCCATCTTCGACTTACCGACTCCGTCTTGACCTAAAACCGACTATAAAAAGGGTCCCCCATACCCTTACGGAGAAGAGCGCGGCCGAAACACCGAAACAGAGACCTGGAGTTCCAGATTGGAGGGGGAAAACTCCGACGGGGTGCCGCCGGTGTGATCTCCTACCCCTCCAACGTCATCTCCATCGACATCTCCATGAAGAGGGAGTAGTCCACCCCATGGCTATGGGTTTATGGAAGTAGCACTTGTATCTCTCTCTCTATGTGCTTCACTAATTAGATCCGTATGAGCTGCCTCACATGATTACGGGCACCGTTGTAATTCCTATGTGGTCGATCTTTTCTATGAGTTATTGAATCTGAGATTGCAATTGTTTCTCTTGAGTTATTTGAGTAGATGTATCTTATGTACCCCGTTCTTATTTGCTAGCTTTGATCAATCTAGTTCTTGAGAGCGTGTGTGGGGTGATGGGTGCATTAGTTGGAGTAACGGGGGTGGCTAGTGCTGTGAAAGTGACAGAAGTTCAGCGATCCACTTAGGTTTTGTTAAACCTTTCTTAGTTACCTCACTAGGGATAAAAAGGAGTACCTTGTTACCGGGGATTTGAAGTGACACTAATCAATCTCCATGACTAGATCTAGCAAGTTCTTACTTCAACTTCATGTCACATTGCTTAAAGCTATACTCTGGTTTTTCCTTAATTATCGAGGTGTTATGATTTATTTCGCATCTTGGTGGAGTATAAGAGGGATCAATATGACCGTAGAGATCTCTATGCTAGGACGTGATGCCCATATGAAAGTAATCAATGTTAAACATGTTATTGTAATCTCACATGTAATTCTTTATGTCCACCGTCTACCACTTTATTTGAGAGAATGCAAGTGTGAAACCATGAACCCCGGTCCTATTTTAAATATAAGAAAACACTCTAGTTACTTTGCTTCAATTTACTTACTTGCACTTTACTTTACTTGCATCTCCAATTCGAATTTACATTATCTCCATCACCACTTGCATCACAAAAATACAAAAACAAACCATTGCATATTTATTTTCTCATTTGCATTTAGTAGTAGATTTAATTATTGCACATTTACTTTCAGTTTTGCATTGCAATTTAGAAGTCTCACACCTTGTGCTTGACAACCACTTGGTGAGGTTGAGGGCACAAAACTCTCTATTTGTTTGCAGGATCCTGGAGGAAGCTTGGAAGACAACTCTGAAATACTGGCTCCCCAAGAGTTCGATATAAACCCTCGAGTCACCCTCGTGGGGAAGAAGGCTTGCCACTAGCTACACACTCCGCACTTGGAGTCTCAACCTAGCCATCAAGCGTTTTTCTGGCGCCGTTGCCGGGGAGCCATAGGTGAAGGAGTTGTCCAAGGGAGCTCACAAGAAGTCTTCATCACCAACAAGGTGTGCAAACACCTAAGCTTGGGGAGGTTGCACCTACGTGAGTACCGTCCTTTCTATCTCCACCTTCTTTCAAGTAGATTGTTTTGTTTCTTGTCTTGTTTTTGTTTTGTTTTTGTTCTTGTTTTTGTTTTGTCTTTCATATTTTATTTTAGTTTGCATTTTAGTTTTGCATTTAGTTATCTAGTTTATTTTATTATTTCGAATTCTCCTAGTTACTTTACTTTTTAGTTTTGCATAAAAAATTAAAAACCACATAAAAACTGTTAAAATGGGTGATAGAACTAAATTAAGTGACTACACAAATACACCCAATGACCAATTCATTGCTAGGCCAATTACTACACCTGAAATACAAGCTGAAAGCTATGAAGTAAGTCCTAGTTTATTGAATTTAATTACTAGAGAGCAATTTGGTGGTAGTGCTATGGAGGATGCCTCTATGCATCTTCATGATTTCATGGAAATATGTGATATGCAAAAATTTAAAAATGTGGAAAGTAGTGTTTTCAAACTGAAATTATTTCCTTTTTCACTTAGAGGAAAGGCTAAAGAATGGTTACTTTCACTACCTACAGCTAGTATAAAGTATTGCGATGATTTAAAAGAAGCTTTCGTTAAGAAATATTATCCTCCCGTTAAAATTTTGCAAAATAGGAATAATATCCTCTCATTTAGGCAAAATGATAATGAACATTTAGCCATGGCATGGGATAGAATTAAATTAATGCTGAGAACATGCCCATCACATGGAGTAAATGAATGGACCATACTACACTCTTTTTATAATGGTCTAAACTACATGTCTAGAAATATACTTGATTCTGCTGCTGGAGGTGCCTTTATGAGTAAAACTGTAGGAGAGGCTAAGAGCATATTAGAAAGCATATTGCAAAATTATAGTCAATGGAATACTGAAAGAGCACCCAATCCCACTAAGAAAATAAACTCAATTGAAGAAACCAATGATTTGTCTTCTAAAATGGACACTATTCTTACTTTTATTAATAAACAAAATATGGAGAATGTGCCTTTACAGGAGCTAGTTGGTAGTAATTCTGAAAGTGTGGATGTTAATTTTGTTAGTAATTATGGTAGCAATGGTTTTGGTAATGCTTACAATTCATATAGTAAACCTCCTTATGTGCCAAATAAACCTTTTGTTCCATATCCTAATGCTAATGAAAATAAGTGGAAGCCTTCTAGTGAAATTTCTGAATCTAATAAATTGCTTATGGAACAAATTGCTAGTCACAATGCTATCATAAATGAGTTAAATAAGTCTATTGCATCCATTAGTAGTGATATTAAAGGATTGCAACTTCAATCTTCGAATTTAGATAAAGCATTGTCAAAATTAGCTGATAATCAAGCAACTCTATTAAGCATGTCAGCAGGAAAGCCACAAGCACAACCTCGTGTAGGAATGAATTCTATTACTATTGCTGCTCCTATTATTGAAAATATTTATCATATTGCTGAGAATACAAGTGAGCATGTCCCTACTAGCTGAGAAGAAACTTTGAATGAAATAGTGAAGTACCCTGAATATTTACTTCCATATATGTCTTATCTTGCTAGAAAGGATGAAATTAGTCCTCATGAATCAAGCATGCTAGCTAAATTAGAGAGTAAAGTAGAGGAAATTATGATGCTTACTGAAATTAAGGATCCATTGCTTGATTTAGAAAAAAGTAGCTTGCAAGAACTTATTGCTACTCTACAAAAATTTGCTAGTGATCCCACTATAAATGTTAATCAACCTGGCTTTGGATCTTATATTGCTAATCATGTCTTGCAAGAAAAAATTGCTAGGTACAAGAATGAGGCCATGATACCTCCTAAGCTTGGGGATGCATGGATCCCCAAGGTTCTAGTTTCAATTGGAAAAGAAATTCACCATGCTATGTTAGATCTAGGTTCTAGTGTATCGGTACTCTCTAAAGAATTTTATGAATTGCTAGAACTAGAAAATTTAGAAAAGTGCTCAAGTGAATTTGTCCTTGCTGATAACTCTACTAAACATGCTGTAGGACAAGTAAAAGATGTTATGATTGAATTGCACATGACTTTCGTACCCGTTGATTTCATTATTATGGATATGGGGGATAAATCCCCTAGTCCAATTATTTTGCGTAGACCTGTTCTTAGTACTACAGGTGCAATCATAGACTCCAAGGAAGGGAATGTCAAGTTTCAGTTCCCTCACAAGAAAAGCATGGAGCACTTCTCAAGAAAGAGGGGCACGCTGAAGAACAAGCTCCCTCATGAGCTTTATCCCTCTTGATTATCAAGTAAGTAAAGCCTAGCTATATGGCTATAAAGAAAGCGCTTTACGGGAGGCAACCCGATTGTTTTTGTTTGGATTTTCCTAGTGTCCTCTTGCTGTCTCAAGAGATTAGTTTTTTTGTTTTAATTCTGGAGTTTTCAATAAAGATTCAAGTCAAACCCATTTGGACTTATAAGTTGCTATCCTAGTGCATGAAATTTCTGTTTCAGCACGAGTCTGCTCACCGTATGATTTTACGTTTTTTATTGGTATGTCGGATTGAACTAATTTTTAGTATGTTCTGCAACTTTTCGTCCTCTGTAAGAAAAAAATTGGCTTAATTTTTTGACGAGTCTAGCTTAGGGAAAAATGTTCATTTTGCTGCTATTGCTTTTCTGGACAGATTCTGCCTTCTTTTGTTTTATGCACTCTTTGGGCTTGGGAATCGAATTTCCATGATTCTTTCAAGCAAGAGAGTGAACATACAACATAATGAACCTTATTGTCTATCTACTAGAGAATTTTATTTGGAATTTTGCACAGCAAGCATGTGATTTGTTTGTCCTTGCTAATCTCACCCCACAGAAAAAGAATGGGAGAAACATGTTTTGTGAAGTTTTTTCACAGGGAATAGAGGAGCTGCGCCTTAAGACATCCAAGAATGGTGAAAGCCATAAGCTTGGGGATGTGATGAACACCCCACTGGAGCTACACTCTTTTGGTTAGCACACGTCTACTTTCTGTTTTTCTAAGCAAAGCATTTATCGTAGAGACTTGAAGCCTCTAGTTTTTATTTTTATTTTTGTTTTGATAAGACCACCACAATCATTTTATATAAGATTGATATACTGGAGTTTGGGGTTGGAATGTATTGGATGCTAGTATTATGACTTGGAATAGGGATGCCATGATTGATTTGAAGAGCTACATATGTTTGCATGATTTATAGGCTTTTTATGTGTAGAAATTTGCAATAATGTTGTCTTGAGCTATCTCTTATTCATGTCCTTGATGTTAATTGCTGGTTTATTGAGTTTGTGATAAAATGAGTAGTTCTATGGACATATGCATGCATAGTAGCTGGTCAACTATCTCCCTCTTGCTAGCCCAAAAATTTAAAAATTCCAACAAGTAAAAACTTGTTTCCAACACTCCTTAGCCAAGTATTTCCAGTGAGTCCACCATATCTTCCCATTAGCTTCATTGCTATTCCGAGTATGTTCACCATGTTATTGTGTTATTTATGTTCTAAATTAAGATATTCACTTTATTAATTGTCATGGGTTGAACTTGGGATAGGACTCTCGCGAACTTTTGAAGGCACTCTTTACTTTTTATGCATCTAATGAACATGACCCAATAATGGGAGCCACAAGTTTTGCGTTTGAAAAGTGTGTGGTTGGGAGCTAGCTATAAACGTGTATCACCGGAAAGCTTTCAACATTGCACAAAAAATTTACATTTGGTTGATATCATGTACTTTTGTTTTTGGACTCCTTCCATGCCGAAATGAAATAGAGGAATAGTAAGTTTTGATGAGTAAGTATCTATATGACTAGAGAAATGGATTGGGCCGCTAACCCAAGCCATGCTTTATCATGGTGGAAATTTACTTACAGCTTGAGTGACTCTACAACACATCCTATAATAAAATAAGAAGCTATGCATAATAGTGAATGAAAATAAAAAGGATGATGAGTCTACTCCGTTTGTTCATCTTGTCATTGTAACATGGGCTTGTTTCCATGTCATGGGGCAAGAGGTACCTCTTTGCGGTTCTCTATGATGTCATTAATACTTATTATGATTGTATAAAGCTTATTAGGAATCTTAAGTTGAGTAATCATGGAGTAGGTTTTCACACTCACGGGGCATGAGGATTTCAACCATCTTGTCATTCTCATTACTTCAATACTCACAATTTTAAGATGCTAGTGATAAAGGGGCAATGAGAGTCCTAGATCAATGGATACCACATTTCAATTAGTAATTTTAGTTGAATAATTTAGAGGCTAAATAAGACTTGATCATGTTTTACCTCTACTCAATTTTCTCCAAAGTGTCCACCATATTTTCTATTTTCCATTATGCTATTGTTTGACCAATATAGGATTTTATTTTTCATTTTGTGTATGCATTTGGTCCATAGTGCTTTTATTTCATTATACACTTTGTGAACTTTCATGAAGCATCTTTGCTTGCATATTTGATATTTCTTACAACATGAATTGTATATTGCTACTCATTTCTAGTATTAATCATTTGCTTATATGTAGCATGAATAATCCTCCTTGATATCCCATGATTGTTTCAATATGCAAAACTCATCTTAGTTTTATCACCTTCATACTCGAGGACGAGCATGGGTTAAGCTTGGGGATGTTGATGCATGTAAAATGCATAGATGAATTTTGCATATTTTCACATGGTTTTCTATTACATATTGCATCATATAAGGGTATAATTCAATGTTTTATAGTATTTTGGGGTTAAATTACAAAGTCCCCCAACTTTTATGGAATTAACCCTGCCTGTCACAAACCCCGTTTTCTATATTTTTGATGTTTCAGGGGGCAAACTTCCGCGAAATCACCTGAAAATCTGCGGGGGTCATTTTCTTGGAAGGAGAAGACTTGCGAGCGAAGGATCCACGAGAATTGGGCAAGGAGGCCCAAAAGAGGACCCTCCACGCGGCCAGATTCCTTGGCCGCATGAGAGGCCCCCTTTTGGCCCCTGTGGCCCCAATTCCTTCCATCTTCGACTTACCGACTCCGTCTTGACCTAAAACCGACTATAAAAAGGGTCCCCCATACCCTTACGGAGAAGAGCGCGGCCGAAACACCGAAACAGAGACCTGGAGTTCCAGATTGGAGGGGGAAAACTCCGACGGGGCGCCTCCGGTGTGATCTCCTACCCCTCCAACGTCATCTCCATCGACATCTCCATGAAGAGGGAGTAGTCCACCCCATGGCTATGGGTTTATGGAAGTAGCACTTGTATCTCTCTCTCTATGTGCTTCACTAATTAGATCCGTATGAGCTGCCTCACATGATTACGGGCACCGTTGTAATTCCTATATGGTCGATCTTTTCTATGAGTTATTGAATCTGAGATTGCAATTGTTTCTCTTGAGTTATTTGAGTAGATGTATCTTATGTACCCCGTTCTTATTTGCTAGCTTTGATCAATCTAGTTCTTGAGAGCGTGTGTGGGGTGATGGGTGCATTAGTTGGAGTAACGGGGGGTGGCTAGTGCTGTGAAAGTGACAGAAGTTCAACGATCCACTTAGGTTTTGTTAAACCTTTCTTAGTTACCTCACTAGGGATAAAAAGGAGTACCTTGTTACCGGGGATTTGAAGTGACACTAATCAATCTCCATGACTAGATCTAGCAAGTTCTTACTTCAACTTCATGTCACATTGCTTAAAGCTATACTCTGGTTTTTCCTTAATTATCGAGGTGTTATGATTTATTTCGCATCTTGGTGGAGTATAAGAGGGATCAATATGACCGTAGAGAGATCTCTATGCTAGGACGTGATGCCCATATGAAAGTAATCAATGTTAAACATGTTATTGTAATCTCACATGTAATTCTTTATGTCCACCGTCTACCACTTTATTTGAGAGAATGCAAGTGTGAAACCATGAACCCCGGTCCTATTTTAAATATAAGAAAACACTCTAGTTACTTTGCTTCAATTTACTTACTTGCACTTTACTTTACTTGCATCTCCAATTCGAATTTACTTTATCTCCATCACCACTTTCATCACAAAAATACAAAAACAAACCATTGCATATTTATTTTCTCATTTGCATTTAGTAGTAGATTTAATTATTGCACATTTACTTTCAGTTTTGCATTGCAATTTAGAAGTCTCACACCTTGTGCTTGACAACCACTTGGTGAGGTTGAGGGCACAAAACTCTCTATTTGTTTGCAGGATCCTGGAGGAAGCTTGGAAAACAACTGCTGAAATACTGGCTCCCCAAGAGGTCGATATAAACCCTCAAGTCACCCTCGTAGGGAAGAAGGCTTGCCACTAGCTACACACTCTGCACTTGGAGTCTCAACCTAGCCATCAGATATATACCACAACCTTCTCAACTTGAGGGCCCTTGCCCTTGAGCCTTGCTAGCTCTTCCTTCAACCTAGAATTTTCCTCAATAATATTTGCATGATCACAAGAAGAAGTAGAGGTGCTAGGGTTGTTAAGTTGATTAAGTTAAGTTTGAAGTTGTTCATGCAACACTTTGAGGGAAGAGTGTTGACTCTTCAAGGCCTTGTGATCCTTGGTTAGCTTTTCAAACTCCTTAGTTAGTTTACCATGACCAACACCAAAGTCAACCTTATCCTTTTTATATTTAGCAATTGCAAGGTCACGTTCCTTAGTGATTTTGGAAACAAGTTCATTATGTGACTCCTCAATAGATTCAAGTTCCTCTTTAAGAGAAACTCTACCATCATGCTCTTCCTCAAGAGTCATGGAGAGGGATGATATCTCATCCGCATCCCTTCTTTCAATATGACCTTTCTTCTCAAGAGCTTCATGGGCCTATCTCAATTGGCCCATGAGATGATCAAAGTACTTCTTGGTCTCCCCTTGTATGTTAGACATAAAAGGTTCCAAAGAGAGAATTTCATCTTCTACTCTAAGACTAGCATGATTTTGTAGTTCACTTGGGGTCTTAGAGTTGGGAGAAGGTGATACCTCCGAGGCCTTAGCCATGAAGCACTTGGCATTTGGGTGAGGATGATTCTCATTGGGGGATTCAAAGAGAGATGAATATGATGGAGTAGAAGCAATAGCAAGAGCGGCCACTTCACTTGTGGTTTCTTCTTCTTCATCACTTCTCCAATCATACTCCTCTTGTGTCACAAGCACAAACTTGGTGGGGGACTTCTTGTTAAATGGTTTCTTCTTGAAGTGAGGTTTATTGTAAGCAACCTTGGACTTGTCCTTGCGAATGAGCTTGCCACCATGGAGTTCTCTATTTTCATAGGGACACTCCGCAATGAAATGGTGCTTATCTTGACAATTGAAGCAAGACCTCATTCGTTGAGTCCCATCATTTCCATAGCGAGACTTGGTCTTCTCCGCAACATATGCCTTGGCCTTGGGGCGATTCTTCGAAAACTTTTGCACGGTAAGAGCAATGATATCTTTGACCACAGGATCATATTCTTGATCCTTCAATGGAGCCAATTCCTCATGGCACTCTTCTTCAAACTCAACCTACCTTGACACAACCTTATCCTTCAAAGAAACTGATGCCCCTTGGTGCAGTCCTATGGCCCTAGCATGGTTGACAATAGCATTCTTGGTTTGCGCTTGATAGGATCACACCTCTTGCATAACTTGAGTTGAGGTCAACGAAGCAAAGTCATGTCTTCCTTGAATACTCTTCAAGTCCGTGGGCTCAAATGGCATGAGAGCAATCATGTACTTCCTCTTGATCCAAGCATCATCAATGTACTTGGCACCAACATTGTGGAATGCGGTGGCAAGAGTCTTGAGCCTTCGGTACATGTGTTCATGGCTCTCCCCATCATGCATATAGAACCCTTCGGCCTCATTGCTCAAGGCATCATACCTATTCCTTTGCATTCTTTCATTTCCCACAAACATGACGACAAGAGCATCCCATGTTTCCTTGGAGGTGGAATATTGTTGAAGATGAGGCATGTGGTTAGGACCCACGGCTTGTTGAAGAATAGACAAGGTGGTGTAGTTGAGTTGACAAACTACGACTTCTGTTCTTGTCAAGTTCTTAGGGTCATCAGTCTTGTATCCATCACGAGTGACCCTCAAAAGTTTTATACAAGAAGAGTTTCCATGTAATATTGCCATTCATGAAAAGAATGTGCATCAATTTTAGGTGGATCTCCCCTAGGAATTATATGAGGATGCAGGATAGGAGGATCGGGAGAATAATGTCCTTTGACGGAGTGATATTCTCCACCTCCTTCCATACCCTTATCGGTGGAGTTCTTAGCGGAAGCATCTCTAGATGGATCACCATTATCCCCTTTCTCGGCGCCCTCCGGGACTTTGTCCGGAGGAGGTTAAGTAGAGACTTCCGGTTCCTTGGGTTTCATGAATTGCAACATGAGTTGTCGCAATTCATCGATTTTGTTCTCCATGGATGAGGTCAATGATTTTTTCAACTCATTGAGATCATCCATAGAGACATGCACCGCGGAACCGGCAGTCTCCGCCTCATCGACCATACTTAACTCTTAGGCGGTTAAGCCCGATAAAAGAGCCGATGCACTGATACCAATTGAAAGTAATGTATGGGAACCTAGAGGGGGGGGGGTGAATAGGTGCTACGACCAATTTTAATTTTTCTTCAAGATTAGGCTTGACACAAAGGTATATTCTCTAGATAATGTAACAATGGTGAATTTACCTATATGACAAGAACAAGGACAAACACAATACAAGCATGAGTAAAGGAGGAAGGGAACGAGGTAACCGATATGAAGCACACAGAGACACGATGTAATCTCGAGATCCTCATTGTTAAGGGAGTACGTCTCGTTGGAGGGGTGTGAGATCGCCACGAAGGCCTACTCAATGCCACAAAGGCCTCACCCTATTCTCCAATGAATCCCGCCACAAAGGCCTAATCCACCTTCCACTATTGATCTCCTTTGAGGCGGGAATCGAGTCCTTTACAAACAAACTTGGGTCACACACCCACAACCAAATTGGGGGCTCCCAATAATCACCAATCACCAACAAGTGTAGCAATGGAGTTTAGGTTTTCCACAAGGAAACCCTAGACTAGATTCATCTAGAGAATGAGGGGTAAATGAAGATCGGCTTGGTGAAGATGTAGATCGGGGTCTTCTTCTTCAACCCTCCAAGTATCAATGATTTTGGGTGGAGGGATTGGAAGAAATCTAGCTTTTGGAGGATCAATAAATGCTTGTCTTTAATGCTGGTTCGAGCAACCCTTTGGAGAAGAAGGGGATGGGGTATTTATAGCCCCCTCCCCAAATCTAGCCGTTTGACCCTTTTCGTGCCTGGCGGTACTACCGCTGGTGCCAGCGGTACTACCGCCACCTGGTAACCAACGCGGTACTGCAGCGTCCCAGATACATGGTGCGGGCAGTACTACCTCGGAAGTAGCGCAATACTTCCAACAGCGGTACTACCGCTAGTGCCCACCGGTACTATCTCTGGCCACCTCTTCGAAATAAATCAAAGTGGATGGCGGTAGTACTAGGGAACTACCGCTCTAGTACCTTGATGGTTACTGTGAGCAAAATCTCTCTGGCGGTACTTTGACCGGTACTGTCAGCGGTACTACCGCACCCTGGAAGGAGCGGTACTACCGCTGGCGGTAGCGGTACTACCACCACGAGAGGCGTTTCTCCTCATCAACTAAGTCATAGAGGTACTACTATACCAGTATCGCTAAAGTACCGCTGGATGAAGTAGCCAAAATCACCTTGGCGGTACTTCTGGAGGTACTAGGCGTGGTACTACCGCTTGCTGGACAGAGCGGTGCTACCGCTGAAGTAACCGGTACTACCGCTGGACTGAGTCAATTTGGTGGCAATGTGTTTCAAACACTCTTCCCTTTTTGCGTAGAAATGATTTTTCTCGAAATAACTTAGACGCACAGTTAGATACCTAATAGTGTTGTTATCAACTCCAAAACATAAGAGAGATCAAAATGCAGATGCACTTTCACAAGGCTCATGAGAAGTGGTAGCATCATCAAGAAGGTCCGGATCCACCCAAGAGCCACCATGCTTTGACTTCCACTCCTTGGAGGAGGGGATCCTATCCTCAGAACCAGGACGAACAGGCACCCCAAGATGGGAAAATCTGTCACGAGATAGCTGACGTTCCTTTTTGCTACGTACATGAGAAGGATATGCCTTGTTCTCCATGTCAATCTGACGATAGAACACCTTCTTCAGAGTCTCGGTCATCCACTTGCTAAAGCCACTCTTATGATCTCTACCTTCCATCTCAAAGTCAGAATCACTAGAACCATCAGTGTCAGGACCAAGGTCCTCAGGACCAAGTAGAGGAGAGGCATGCTTCTTGACCCGAAGCTCCTTGACATGGTGAGTAGTGAGATCTTGGTCATTATCCAATAGAGCATTAGGGAGCCGAGCACCGCGCCAAGTAGCAGCAATAATCTTGAACACTAGAGCAGCAAAGACTGGAACTCTCCTCTTAATCACAGAATTATACATTTCATTCCATATGATATCCATGATGTCGATCCTGAGACCATCACCACGGTGCCTATGAGTATGGACCATCGAGTCAATGAGAGAGCCGTGGATTTGATCAAAGTCCCCAACTCGAGGAGCAAGAGTGTTCCTGAAGATCCGGTGGAGGATATCATAAACTGGCAGAAGATTCTTGGAAAGTCCAACCATAGCACGACCCGGAATATATAGATCATACATCTCAGTAGGAGCCATAGTCCTCTCCAGGTAGGGAATCCGGAAGAAGGTAGAGGAGAAAGCAACATCAGGCACCTCACCAAAGTCCTCCAGGCCCTAACAAATTAGCAAACTCAACCCAAGAGGCGGAAAACTTATGATCCTTGGTCATCCAGGTAATCCTCCTCTCATCAGTATGGAAATAGAGTGTGGCATAGAATTTGCCCACGAGTTGATCATCATAGTCTTCATTGATCTTAATGAAATCCAGAAGACCAAACTCCTCACAGACCTCCAGAGCCGCACCAAAGTAATCCATCTTGGATCTCATGAAAGGAACATTGATGGAGAATTGAGTGCCCACTTTCTTCCTGTTCTACGGGTACTCCTCATAAAAGATAGACTCCTCGAAGCGAGTCCAGAAGCACTCATTAGACCTTGGATCCCTTGGCCTGGTGTACGGGTTGGTTCTCCTCTCTCTACGAAAATGATCATCAGGCATGTGCACAACAGACTTGTCCCTGGCAGCCTAAGATTTCATCATTACAGACCTCTGCCTCCTAGTCAAATTGCCCTGCGACATCACCTCTGGAGTCTCATCTTCCTCGGGATTCTTCCGAGTCCTCTTAGCCGCACGCTTGCGACCTCCACCCTTAGAACCACTAGCACCTGCACCTAAGATAGCATAGGGGGATAACAATGAGGTAAGGTAACTTCAATCAAAATGATCTTACGAGGAGATTCACAAAAGAATTAGAAGTACAAAAATTCCAGGAAGCGGTAGTACCTCTGGGGGCCACAGTAGTACCGATGTCTCCAGCAGTCCCAGCTATGGCGGTAGTACCACAGCTGGCGGATCTGCCATGGCACCCAAAGGAACCACCGATTCCAAGCAAGAACAAATGCACCAATAAGTCTTAGGGAATCTATTCAATGAGGAAACACATCTAACCACTTCTAGACTAGGAGATCTCTAGAACCCTAAGCAATTTCATCTCACAAGATCAACTCGAGGGAGAGAGATTGGATGGGTTACCAGTGCTCATCGTCATGGAGAAGATGTTGGAGGTGATCCCCGGGCTTCCTCCAGCGTGAGAGGAGCACTCGATTGCCGGAGAGAACCCACCCCGGTGGATGGAAGAAGTGGTGGCCGCGAGATCTGGTGTGTGTGTGTGTGGGGAGGGGGGGGGGGAATGAGGGAGAGAGGAGGTAAAAGGGGTAACTCCCTCTCCCAGATCCGTATTTAACCCCACGGATTTTTACCGCAGCGGTAGGAACGCTATGCTCAGCGGTAGTACCGCCCACCTGGTGCTACCAGTACCGCGGCGGTAGTACCGCTCCCGGGGTTTGTGCAGAGCACGAACTCCTGTAGCGGTAGTACCGTGCACGACGCCCGATAGTGCCGTGCGCCGGGTGCTACTGTGAGTTACATCGGTAGTACCGCTAGCCAGTTTCTTCCTTCCGCCAAGATATCAAAGAGATTAAAGTTTTTGGAGCAGAATTTGTCTAAGGGGGAAATCATGAGGCTTGGGTTAAGAGCTCAAACTGAGATGGTACTACACACTCAAGCTTTTGCAAGAAAAAAAAACTCGAATAAGAAAAAGAGAGAGTGTGTTTCCCAAACAACAAGGACTCAAAAAGAAGTCAAATAAAATCGAAACAAGAACCAACAACAACCAACTCTTCAAGAGAAGAGGTCGGTGGCCTAAGCCACCATGTAAGAGATTATGGTATGACACCGCGAAGATATATCTTGGGTGCATGGCCAACACTCGACATTGAAGCTCACAATTCAACATTAGAAAAAGAGAGATAAAAATGAATTTCTTACTTTGGGTATAATGGGGGGAGGGAGAGCCCAGTGTGTTAGGATAACACTCCCCCTATGTCCATGCCTACACCTAAACCCAAACACGTCACAACTATAGGGGTGTGTGCAAGATCTTCAAGTCAAACTCCTAGAATCAATGATATTTAGCTCATTCCTCAAGACCATGAATCTTGCATCATAGAGAGGCTTTGTGAAGATGTCCGCGAGATTATCCTTGGTGGGGACATATGATAGCTCAATATCACCTCTTGCCACATGACCCCGTATGAAATGATGACGAATCTCAATATGCTTCGTCCTTGTGTGTTGCACGGGGTTGTAGGCGATCATGATGGCACTTTAATTGTCACACATGAGAGGCACCTTATCCAAATAAACATCATACTATTTGAGGGTTTGCCTCATCCATAGTAATTGGGTGGAAGCACTAGCGGCCGCTGATTGCTATGGATGGCGTGTTGGAAACCCCAAGAGAAGGGTGTGATGAGTAAGCGGCAAGAATTTCCCTCAGTTAAGAACCAAGGTTATCAATCTAGTAGGAGGGAGAGGATCTCAGGAAGGTTGATGCCACTTATGGTGGTGCTGGCGCTTCACCGATGTCAGCAACAACGTGGAACCTGCAGACAACACAACCAAAATACTTTGTCCCAACGGTACAATGAGGTTGTCAATCTCACCGGTCTTGCTAAAAACAAAGATTAGACGTATAGTGTGGAAAATGATGTATGCTTGAAGTAAGTAAAGAAAGCGGTAAATAGTTGTCGTTTGTTTAATAATGTGGAAAATGGAACGGGGTTCATAGGTTCACTAGTGGTGTCTCTCCATAAAATATAGCATGTTGGGTGAACAAATTACAGCTCGGAAATTGACAAATAGAGGTTGCACCGTAGTGCACATATATGACATGAAGACTACTATGATATTTAGTGCGGGCATTACAACAATATACATAGACCGAAATACATCTGCATCTATGACTAATAATCCACCCTCAGGTTATCATCCGACCCCCCTTAGGTATTAAGTTGAAAGCAACTGATAATTGCATTAAACAAAGTGTGTAATGTAAGCAATGATTATGCACGCGGGCACTCTCACCACTGTTTTCTCCCTAATGGCAACAGCACATCCTCCCCCTTCATGTTTCTGTCACTCGAGCAAGGTGGTGAGGAGGCATGAACCCACTATCGAGCATAAATACTCCCTCTTAGAGTCACTAGCAACTACTTGGCCAGAGCAACCACTAGCAACGGAAAGCATGCAAGATCACAAATAGCATATGCAAATAAAGACTATAATCAACTTGGCATAAGTTCAATACTCATCGGATCCCAGCAAACATAGCATATAGAATTACATAAGATCAATCTCGATCATGATAGGCAGTTCACGAGATCTAAACATGGAGGCATATGAGGAGAAGACAACCATCTAGCTACAGCTAAGAACCCGTAGTCCAAGGATGAACTACTCACGCATCACTCCGGAGGTAGACATGGTGATGTAGAAGCCTCCGGTAATGATCTCCTCTCTGGCACGGTGTCGGAAACAGCTTCAGAACCCCCCTTATCTAGGGTTGACGGTGACAGCGGCTGCGAAACTTTTCGGGCATTTTCGATCAAGTGTTTAGGGTTTTCCATCCGGGGGGATTAAATAGGCGAAAGGGCAAAGGCGGTGGAGCCCCAGGGGCCCCACACCCATAGCTGGCGCGGCTAGGGGGGGCCCATGCCACCCTATGGTGTGGCCCCCCTGGTGCGCGTCTTCGACTCCTCTTCGTTGTTCTGGATGCTTCCGGGGAAAATAGGCACTTCGGCTTTGTGGGGTCTAATTCCGAGAATGTTTCCAGAACAACTTTTCTGAAACAAAAACAGCAGAAAACAGGGAACTGGCACTTCGCATCTTGTTAATAGGTTAGTCCCGAAAAATGTATAAAAATGGTATAAATAAGGGAGAAAACAAGTAGAAATTAACATAATATGATCATGGAGCATCAAAAATTGTATATACGTTGGAGACGTATCAAGCATCCCCAAGCTTAGTTCCTACTTGTCCTCGAGTAGGTAAACGATAAAACAATAATTTCTGAGGTGGCATGCTACTAACATAAACTTGATCAATCTAATGTAAAAGCATATGCACGCTGAGATCATAGAACTTCAAACACAAACATGATAAATAGAACTTTAATAATAAAGCATAGCAATTACTTTTCATCACGAAGAGTATCTCAAATAAAGGATCATGAATAATAATGCAAAGAAAGATAAACGTTTGGTTTAGGTATAGAGAAAGCATGGCAAAGTGATATTTTGCTAGTCCTTAAGAGTGGGGCAATACATAAATGCTAGGACACATTCAAAGTTCATGAGGAAGACTAGAACAAATAATTTAAGAACAAATAATATCACATTATGAAGTAAGTATTGATGTTTATGGTACAAATGCACATAGAACTCAGAATGGCAAAAATGCTCTCTCAACTATGCATAAAGTTAGAAGATGGAGACTCAACATAAAAGTAAAATAAAGGCCCTTCGCGGAGGGAAGCAGGGATCACTCATATGCTAGAGCTTTTATTTTACTAAACAGAGGTATTAAAAGTTTTACACTCCTCCCATCCATCTTTCACAAACCATGGCTAACCGAATCCTCGGGTGCCTACCAACAATCACATACCGTGGAGGAGTGTCTATATTTTGGGAGATGTATGCTAATATCAGCGAATGGTAAACAGAAAATACAATACATCACAAGCCAACTGGATTCACAATAGAGGCTCCCATGGTGAAGGAAGAAATTGGTGTAGAAGGTCATCCCTCTTTCTCTTTTGTTTACACAATTATGCTTTGACTGATAAATCAGGGGCAAAAATAGTGAAGAGAATTTGTTTGCATTAATTTGGCGCTGGGCACCCCGCTGCCAGCTCTTCAATCATTTGGATAAGCGGATGACACTAGTCCAGGGTGTGAAATCCAATCAACAAGTGAGATAAAGATTCTCTATTGACGTCCTCATGAGCAAAAACAGGAACATAAAGCAAGAGTAATTTTGAAGGTTTTAAAGGAAACACATGAGCAATTTACTTGAAGTGGCAGTTAAATACCACATGTAGGTAGGTATGGTGGACACAATGGGAAAAACTTTGGTTTAAGGGAGTTTGGATGCACGAGTAGAGCTCATACTCAGTACAGGTGGAGGCTAGCAAAAGACTAGGAGCGACAAATCAAGAGAGCATAAGAGCCATAATCATGCATAGCGACATAAGCATCATTAATTAAAACATAAGCAGTATCACAAGTTCAAAAACTAAGTGGTCATGGAGGCTATTCGTGACTGGTTTGTAATCATAAACATGGTGTGAGCATGGGCCAAGTCAACCAAATAAAACATTCGAAAGAAAATACCATATATTCATGCTTTACTATGACAAGAACAACTCATGAATCTTTGAAGACATATTAAACACTCTCAGCTATTTGAGGCTAATCATGCTACTCAATAACCACAAGGCTTTAAAACTAAAATAACATTTAGCATGTCATGGAAAAGTTCTAGCCACATTCTATACAAGCTTCTACTAGTACTGTTATAAATTCTACTTCAAGCAGCAGTTTTCTTTCTCCCAACAAACACCATACAAAACATGCTTTAACAAAAAATACTATTTATGATACAGAAAGAAAACATGAGAGTACTCACATAACACTACTAAAACTAACAGCTCTAATAAGAGATGCATGCAAAACAGGAGCTAAATAAATGCAGCAGCTAGACAGAGATTAAAAATACAATGTATTCTAATGAAAAAGCGGAGCGTGTCACTCTCCAATAAAAGAATGCTGGGGTCCAACCAGGATTATTGAAAAAGAAAAAAAAATTGAAAGAAAAAACAAAAACAAACTGAAAACAAAAATAAAAGACGCTCCAAGTAAAGCACATAAGATGCGACCGAATAAAAATATAGTTTCACTAGAAGTGACCTGATAATTTGTTGATGAAGAAGGGGGTGCCTTGGGCATCCCCAAACTTTGACGCTTGAGTCTTCTTGGAATTTGCTGGGATGTACCACCGGGGAATTCCCAAGCTTAGGATTTTTACTCTTCTTGATCACATCATATCATCCTCTTCTCTTGACCCTTGAAAACTTCCTTCACACCAAAATTCTCACAATCTTCATTAGCAATGTTAGTGCAATTGAAATAATAATTTCACATGGTTCAGTTTCAACAAAAGTCTAACATTTAAAAACACATTATCTACTTTCACAATTTATTTTAAAACTCTTTTTCTCAAAAGAACACCAAAAGAAAGAGATTAAGATGCAAATGCAATAAATGGCAGAAATCTGTCAAAACAGAACAGCAGGTAAAGATCGATTTTTCAAAAATCTTCTGTTGCTCAAATAAAAAAGTGGTCAACTAAGAAAAGTTGCGTATATAACTCAGGATTGATCACAAACAAACTCAGAACATTTTGAATTTTCTGTGATTTTTTACGGAATTAACAGTGGACAACAGAAATCTGTTTCCTGCGCAGAAATCTGAAATATAGCCTCAACTTTCCACTAGAGGCTTTACTTAGCTCAAAAAAGACTCAAAATAAAAGATACATTGGGGTTGCTAAGGAAATAGACAACACGCAGGTGCAAAGCACACCAAAGAAAACGAAAGAAAACGGGTTGAAAACAGCGAAATAAAACGGGTTGTCTCCCGGTAGCGCTTTTCTTTAACGCCTTTCAGCTAGGCATAAAAGGGCAACTCAAGTATTTTCAAGTGAAGAAGCATCAACATCATATATTGCTCTAATAATAGAGTCAAAATGTAGCTTCATTTTCTTTCTAGGAAAGTGTTCCAAACCTTTCTTGAGGGGGAATTAATATTTAATACTCCCCTCTTTCATATCAATAATAGCACCAACAATTCTAAGAAAAGGTATTCCCAAAACAATAGGACAAGAAGCATTGCATTCAATGTTCATAACAACAAAATCAACAGGGTCAAGGTTATTGTTAACCATAATAAGAACATCATCAATTCTACCAAGAGGTTTCTTCTTAGCATTATCGACAAGATGAACATCCAAATAACAAGGTTCCAACGGTGGTAAATCAAGCATATCATAAAGCTTTTGAGGCATAACAGAGATACTAGCACCAAGATCACACAAAGAATTGCAATAAAAATCATTTACATTTATCTTAATGATAGGCTCCCAACCATCATCTAATTTTCTAGGGATAGATGTCTCAAGTTTCAACTTTTCTTCCCTAACTTTCATGAGAGCATTGGTAATATGTTTAGTAAAGGCCATATTCATGACACTAGCATTGAGACTTCTAGCAAGATTTTGTACGAACATAATAACTTCATAGATATCGCAATCATCAAAATCAAAATTATTATCATCAAAAGTAATGGGACCATTATCTCCCATACCTCTAAAAATTTCAGCACTTTTATCAGGAGCAATTTCAGCAGTTTGAGGCAATTTAGCAGGTTTCACCAAAGGAGTAGGGATTTATTAACACCAATTATTTTACCATTGATAGTAGGAGGTTTACTAGCACTTGAAGCTTCATTTTTACTAGTGGTTGTGATAGTGCAAACTCTACCAGTATTATTCTTTCTAGCCAATTCATCTTCTCTTTCCCACCTAGCACGTAATTCAGCCATCAACCTAACATTGTCATCAATTCAAACTTGAATGACATTCAAAGTTTTACTTTGTTTAACATCCTGTGGCAAAAAATTTAGTTTTAGAAAATCAACATCAATAGCAAGGCTATCTACTTTAGAGGCAATACCATCTATTTTACCAAGCTTTTCCTCAACAGATTTATTAAAAGCAGTTTGTGTGCTAATAAATTCTCTAAGCATGTTTTCAAGATCATAGGTAGAGCTTTTATTGCTATTGTAGTAGTTGCCATACGAATTACCATAACCATTATTAGGAGGATAGGGCTTATAATTGTTTCCACCTAAATTATTTCTATAAGCATTGTATTTCTAATAAAGTTTACATCAACATGCTCTTCTTGAGAAACCAAAGAGGCTAAAGGAACATTATTAGTATCAACTTGAGCTTTACCATTAACAAGCATAGACATAATAGCATCAAGCCTTTCACTTAAAGAGGAGGTTTCCTCAACCGAATTTACCTTCTTACCTTGTGGAGCTCTCAGTGTGCCACTCTCAATAATTTATCATCATATCATCAAGAAGCTTTGTTGCATTTCCCAAAGTGACGGACATAAAGGTACCTCCAGCAGTCGAATCCAATAGGTTCCTTGAGGAGAAATTCAGTCCTACATAAAAAGTCTATATAATCATCCAAGTAGTCAGTCCATGAGTGGGACAATTCTTCACCATAGTTTTCATTCTTTCCAAAGATATAGCAACATGTTCATTATCAAATTGGTTAAAATTCATCATGTTACTTCTCAGGGATATAATCTTAGCAGGAGGATAATATTTTCCAATGAAAGCATCTTTACACTTAGTCCATGAATCAATACTATTTCTAGGCAAAGATAGCAACCATTCTTTAGCTCTTCCTCTCAAAGAGAAAGGAAATAATTTCAGTTTAATAATATCTCCATCCACATCTTTATATTTTTTCATATCACATAGTTCAACAAAATTATTAAGGTGGGCAGCAACATCATCAGTACTAATTCCAGAAAATTGTTCTTTCATCACAAGATTTAATAAAGCAGGTTTAATCTCATAGAAAGCAGAAGTGGGAGCAGGTGGAGCAATAGGTGTACAAATAAAATCATTGTTGTTTGTGCTAGTGAAGTCACATAACTTAGTATTCTCAGAGGAATTCATTTTAATTTAATAAAAGCAAGCAAATAAATAACATCTATGAACTAAACTAATTTTTTTGTGTTTTGATAAATAGAAGCAAAACAAGACAAAAATAAAAAAAAGACAATAAGAAAAATAATGAGGTTGAGAGTGAGAGACTCCCCTTGCCAGAAGATTTCTTCCTCCCTGGCAACGGCGCGAGACATTCTTGATTGCTATGGATGGCGTGTTGGAAACCCCAAGAGGAGGGTGTGATGAGTAAGCGGCAAGAATTTCCCTCAGTTAAGAACCAAGGTTATCACTACAGTAGGAGGAAGAGGATCTCCCGAAGGTTGATGCCACTGACGGTGGTGCTGGCGCTTCACCGGTGTCAGCAACAACGTGGAACCTGCACACAACACAACCAAAATACTTTGTCCCAATGGTACAGTGAGGTTGTCAATCTCACCGGTCTTGCTGAAAACAAAGATTAGACGTATAGTGTGGAAAATGATGTATGCTTGCAGTAAGTAAAGAAAGCAGTAAATAGTTGTGGTTTGTTTAATAGTGTGGAAAATGGACCGGGGTTCATAGGTTCACTAGTGGTGTCTCTCCATAAAAGATAGCATGCTGGGTGAACAAATTACAGCTGGGCAATTGACAAATAGAGGTTGCACCGTAGTGCACATATATGACATGAAGACTACTATGATATTTAGTGCGGGCATTACAACAATATACATAAACCGAAATCCATCTGCATCTATGACTAATAATCCACCCTCAGGTTATTATCCGAATCCCCTTAGGTATTAAGTTGCAAGGAACAGATAATTGCATTAAACAAAGTGTGTAATGTAAGCAATGATTATTTATGCGGAAACTCTCACCGTTGTTTTCTCCCTAATGGCAACATCACATCCTCCCCCTTCATGTTTCTGTCACTCGATCAAGGTGGTGAGGAATCATGAACCCACTATCGAGCATAAATACTCCCTCTTGGAGTCACTAGCAACTACTTAGCCAGAGCAACCACTAGCAACGAAAAGCATGCAAGATCACAAATAGCATATGCAAATAAACACTATAATCAACTTGGAATAAGTTCAATATTCATCGGATCCCAGCAAACACAGCATATAGAATTACATAAGATCAATCTCGATCATGATAGGAAGCTCACGAGATGTAAACATGGAGGCATATAAGGAGAAAACAACCATCTAGCTACAGCTACAAACACGTAGTCTAAGGATGAACTATTCACGCATCACTCCGGAGGCAGGCATGGTGACGTAGAAACCTCCGGTGATGATCTCCTCTCCGACAGGGTGCTGGAAACAGCTTCAGAACCCCCCTGATCTAGGGTTGACGGTGACGGCGGCTGCAGAACTTTTCGGGGATTTTTGATCAATTGTTTAGGGTTTTCCATCCGGGGGGATTAAATAGGCGAAAGGGAAAAGGCGGTGGAGCTCCAGGGGCCCCACACCCATAGCTGGCGCGGCCAGGGGGACCCGCGCCACCCTATGGTGTGGCCCCCCTGGTGCCCATCTTCTACTCCTCTTCGGTGTTCTGGATGCTTCCGGGGAAAATAGGCACTTCGGACTTTGTGGGATCCAATTCCGAGAATGTTTTCAGAACAACTTTTCTGAAACCAAAAATAACAGAAAACAGGGAACTGTCACTTGGCATCTTGTTAATAGGTTAGTCCCGGAAAACGTATAAAAATGCTATAAATAAGGGAGAAAACAAGTAGCAATTAACATAATATGATCATGGAGCATCAGAAATTATAGATACGTTGGAGACGTATCAGCCGCCACATACTCGGCTTCGGCGGTGGAGAGAGATATACAATTTTGCTTCTTGCAAGACCAACTCACCAAGGACCTACCAAGAAATTGGCAAGCCCCGGAAGTAGACTTCCTATCATCTTGATCACTGGCCCAATCCGAGTCCGTGTAGCCCTTGAGAGAAAATTGTGCCCCCTTTGGGTACCACAAACCAAACTTTGAGGTATCAACCAAATATCGAAAGATCCTATGGACCGCCACTAAGTGGCTTTCCTTAGGAGCCGCTTGATACCTTGCACACACAACCACACTCAAAACGATATCGGGCCTAGATGCACAAAGGTAAATCAAAGAACCAATCATAGAACAATACAACTTTTGCTCCACATATTTACCATCCGGATTGCGCTTGAGGTGGCATTTGACTTGCATAGGAGAAGGCTTCATCTTTGCACCTTGGAAATTAAACCTCTTGAGCATGTCTTGGGTGTAATTGGCTTGAGAGATGAAAGTCCCACGAGCCAATTTCTTGGTCTCAAACCTAAGGAAGAATTTAAGCTCTCCCGTCATGGACATCTCAAACCTGTCAGTCATAAGCTTTGACAACTCATTATTAAAATCTTGGTTAGTTGAGCCAAATATAATATCGTCCACATAGAGTTGGCATATGAAAAGCTCTCCCTTTACCCTCTTTGTGAAAAGGGTGGGGTCGATCTTCCCAACTTCAAAACCACGGTCTACCAACAACTCTCTAAGGTGCTCATACCACGTACGTGGTGCTTGTTTAAGTCCATAGAGCGACTTATCAAGTTTGTAGACATGGTTAGGAAAGTTGAGGTTCTCGAACCCTGGAGGTTTCTTAACATATACCTCCTCTTTTAGTGGGCCATTCAAGAAATCACTTTTGACATCCATTTGTTGCAACTTGAAATTATGCGAAGATGCATATGCAAGGAGGATACGGATGGACTCAAGGCGAGCCACGTGAGTATAGGTCTCATCAAAGGCAATGCCTTCCACTTGAGTGTAGCCTTGAGCCACCAATATTTCCTTGTTCCTTATGACAATGCCTTGCCTTGAATATCCACTTAGTTCCAATAACATTGTGGCAATTTTTGGGCTTCTCAACTAGCTTCCAAACTTTATCACGCTCAAAGTTATTGAGCTCACCATGCATAGCTTCAACCCAATCGGAGTCCTCAAGAGCTTCAAACAGTTTCTTTGGTTCCACCAAAGATATGTGAGCTTGATGCTCACTAAAATGTGCCAATTTCCTTCTTGTTGATCATCAAGCTTGAACATCTTCCAATACTTTGTTTTCTTGAGCATCAATTTGCTTCAAAGCTCTTCTTATCCTTCTATCACGACGGGCTTCGATCTCCTCATTATTGCGAGGAGGAATCACTTGATCATCTTGATCATTTGGGTCCCCGTCTTGACCAACTTGGCCTTGATCATCATCATCATCATCATCGACAACATCTTCAACACTTGCTTCAACTTGAGGAGAGGAGGATGAGGATGGTTGATCTTGGCCTTGGCCTTGACTAGCATGAATGATAGGAGTGGTTGCATCTTGCGTAGTAACTTGGTCAATGAGAGGAGGGTCTTCAACATGTTCTTGGTTAGGTGCAACACTTGGCTCCTTGGCTTGCTCTTCTATTGTAGAGCAGGGATCCACTTGAGTAGAGCATAGTCCTTCTCGAGTCGCCATAAGGTGTCCCTCAATGGAGCAGAAAAATCCCACACCCATCCTTCCTATGGCTTCTTGAGGCATTTCAACATCTACATTAGAAACATGAAATTGCGCCACTTGGGAGCCATCATTTTCCTCGAAAATCACACTACAAGATTCTATGACAATCCGTGAGGCTTTGTCAAAGACTCTATAAGTGTGGGATTAACACCTTAACCAACAAATATGCTCGCAATAGTTTTGTATTGAAATTTAGACAACCTAACACCCTTGATCAAATAGAAACACTTACAACCAAATACATGAAAGTAGGAGACGTTGGGTTTCTTGCCAGTGAGGATCTCATATGGAGTCTTTTCCAAGTCCTTGAGGATGTAGAGGCGGTTGGAGGAGTGGCATGCGGTGCAAATAGCCTCCGCCCATAGATATTGAGAAGAAGAATACTCCACCAACATTGTCCTAGCCATGTCCAATAGAGTTATGTTCTTCCGCTCGGCTACACCATTTTGTTGAGGGGTGTAGGTAGCGGATTATTGATGACGAATACCCTCATCACTAAGGAATTCATTCAAAGTGTAATTCTTGAACACGGAGCCATTATCACTCCTAATGGCCATGATTTGAACACTATGTTGACGTTGCACTTGGTTGGTGAAGACGATGATAGTTAGTTGGGTCTCACTCTTGCACTTGAATAAGTAGAACCAGGTGTATCTTGAATAGTCATCGACAATCACCAAGCAATACTTCTTGCCTCCAAGACTTGCCTCGGGCACGACACCAAAGATATCAACATGGAGAAGCTCCAAGATCCTCTTTGATGAGATAATAGTCTTGGCCTTGTGGGCGGCATCATGCATCTTTACTTCAACACACGACCTACAAACGCGATATTTGGAAAAGGAAACATTTTCTTTTAGTCCGAGGATAAGGCCACCTTTGTGAATACTTTGGAAAGTTCTCATGTTGACTTGGGATAGGCGGCGATGCCACAACCACCCCACATCCGACTTTCCGAAAAGACACATTGATTGAGAGTTGGTAGACTTCGAAAAGTCCACCATGAACAACTCATTTTCAACATGTCCCACGTATGTGAAGTAAAGAGTCTTGCTCCTCAAAAGGACCACAAAATCAGGATCACAGAAGACGGAGAAACCCATCTTCCCTAAAGAACGAACTGAAAGTAAATTGTAACCAAGGGATTCAACAAGCATGACATCGATGATAGTGATATCAGGAGCAATCACAACCTTGCCAAACCCCTATACCTTATACTTGGACATGTCTCCATAAGTGACGGTTGCATTAATATCATTTGGGCGCAACTCCGTCAGTAGCTATTTGCTTCCGGTCATATGGCTAGTGCATCCACTATCAATTATCCATTTAGACCCACCGGAAGCATATATAGTCCTGCAAGAGATCATTGACTAGAGTTAGGACCCGAGGAGGGTCCCTTCATGTTAGCAACAAGGGTCTTTGGAACCCAAATGGTATAGTCAACGTAACCCTCAATAGGACCAACATATTTAGCTTGCACAACACCATAATAATCAGCATATAATAAATGGTGTGGATTGTTAGTTCCTGCGGAAATGCTACGAGTAGTGTTGTCCCTCATGACACCACCACTCGAAGCAACATTGTTGGCCTTCTTCTTGATCTTCTTCTTCTTGTTCTTCTTATTGGCAACATAGCCAAGACCTTGCTTGCCCACTTGTGGCTTAGGAGAACTCATTTGTGGTCTAGCAACCACCACATGTGGGCTTGAGGTCACCACCTCCTCAACTTGAGGGCTCTTTCCCTTGAGCCTTGCTAGCTCATCCTTCAACCTAGAATTTTCCTCAATAATATTTGCATTATCACAAGAATAAGTAGAGGTTCTAGGGTTGTTAAGTTGATTAAGTTGAGTTTGAAGTTGTTCATGTAACTCTTTGAGGGAAGAGTGTTAACTCTCCAAGGCCTTGTGAGCCTTGGTTAGCTTCTCAAACTCTTCGGTTAGTTTATCATGACCAACACCAAACTCAACCTTATCCTTTTTAGCCTTTTTATATTTAGCAATAACAAGGTCACATTCCTTAGTTATATTAGAAACAATTTCATTATGTGACTCTTCAATAGATTCAAGTTCCTCCTCAAAAGAAACTCTACCATCGTGTTCTTCCTCAAGAGTCATGGAGAGATATGCTATCTCATCCGCATCCCTTCTTTCAGTCTCACCTTTATTCTCAAGAGCTTCATGGGCCTCTCCCAATTGGCTCATGAGATGATCAAAGTACTTCTTGGTCTCCCCTTGCATGTTAGTCATGAATCGTTCCAAAGAGACAATTTCATCTTCTACTCTAAGAATAGCACGATTATCTAATGCACTTGGGGTCTTAGATTTGGGAGAAGGTGATACCTCCGAGGCCTTAGCCATGAAGCACTTGGCATTTGGGTGAGGATGATTCTCACAGGGGTATTCAAAGAGAGATGAAGATGATGGAGTTGAAGCAATAGCAAGAGCGGCCACTTCACTTGTGGTTGCTTCTTCTTCATCACTTACGGAATCATACTCCTCTTGAGTCAATAGCAGAAACTTGGTGGTGGACTTCTTGTTGAATGGTTTTTTCTTGAAGTGAGGTTTCTTGTAAGCAACCTTGGACTTGTCTTTGCGAATGAGCTTTCCACCATGGAGTTCTCTATTTTCATAGGGACACTCCGCAATGAAATGGTGCTTATCTTGACAATTGAAGCAAGACCTCACTTGTTGAGTCCCATCATTGCCATAGAGAGACTTGGTCTTCTCCTCAACATATGCCTTGGCCTTGGGGGATTCTTCCAAAACTTTTGCACGGTAAGAGCAATGATATCTTTGAGCACGGGATCATATTCTTGATGGAGCCAATTTCTCATGGCACTCTTCTTCATACTCAACCTCCCTTGACACAACCTTGGCCTTCAAAGCAACCAATGCACCTTTGTGCATTCCTATGGCTCTAGCACGGTTGTCAAGAGCATTGTTGGTTTGCACTTGATAGGAGCACACCTCTTGCATTACTTGGGTCGAGGTCAAAGAAGAAAATTCATGTCTTTCTTGAATGCTCTTCAAGTCCGCGGGCTCAAATGGCATGAGAGCAATCATGTACTACCTCTTGATCCAAGAATCATCAATGTACTTGGCACCAACATTGTGGAATGCGGTGGCAAGAGTCTTGAGCCTTCGGTACATGTCTTCATGGCTCTCCCCATCATGCATACAGAACCCTTCGGCCTCATTTCTCAAGGCATCATACCTATTCCTTTGCATGCTTTCATTGCCCACGAACATGACGACAAGAGCGTCCCATGTTTCCTTGGCGGTGGAATATTGTTGAAGATGATGCATGTGGTTAGGACCCACGGCTTGTTGAAGAATAGACAAGGCGGTGTAGTTGAGTTGACAATCTACGGCTTCTATTATTGTCAAGTTCTTGGGGTCATGAGGCTTGTATCCATCACGAGTGACCCTCCAAAGTTCTATACAAGAAGAGTTCAAGTGAGTTTCCATGTAATATTGCCATTCACGAAAAGAATGTGCATCAATTTTAGGTGGATCTCCCCTAGGAATTATATGAGGATGTGGGACGGGAGGATTGGGAGAATACTGTCCTTTTACGGAGTGATATTCTCCATATCCTTTCGCACCCTTATCGATGGAGTTCTTAGCGGAAGCATCTTTAGATGGATCACCATTATCCCCTTTCTCGGTGCCCTCCGGGACTTTGTTCGGAGGAGGTGAAGTAGAGATTTACGGTTCCTTGGGTTTCATGAATTGCAACATGAGTTGTCGCAATTCATCGATTTTATTCTCCATGGATGAGGTCAATGAATTTTTCAACTCATTGAGATCATCCATAGAGACATGCACCGCGGAACCGGCGGTCTCCATCTCACCGACCATACTTAACTCTTAGGCGGTTAAGCCCGATAAAAGAGCTGAGGCTCTGATACCAATTGAAAGTAATGCATGGGCACCTAGAGGAGGGGTGAATAGGTGCTACGAACAATTTTAATTTTTCTTCAAGATTAGTCTTGACACAAAGATAAATTCTCTAGATAATGCAACTATGGTGAATTTACCTATATGACAAGAACAAGCACAAACACAATACAAGCACGAGTAAAGGAGGAAGGGAACGAGGTAATCGATATGAAGCACACGGAGATGCGATGTATTCCTGAGTTCCTCCTTGTTAAGGGAGTACGTCTCGTTGGAGGGGTGTGAGCTCGCCACGAAGGCCTACTCAACGCCACAAAGGCCTCACCATATTCTTCGATGAACCCTGCCACAAAGGCCTAGTACACCTTCCACTATTGACCCCCTTTGAGGAGGAAATCGAGTCCTTTACAAACAAGCTTGGGGCACACACCCAAAACCAATTTGGGGGCTCCCAACAATCACCAATCACCAACAAGTGTAGCAATGGAGTCTAGGTTTTCCACAAGGAAACCCTAGACTAGATCCCTGTAGAGAATGAGGGGGAAATGAAGATCGACTTGGTGAAGATGTAGATCGGGGTCTTCTCCTTCAATCCTCCAAGTATAAATGCGTTTGTGTGGAGGGATTGGGAGAAATCTAGCTTTTGGAGCCTCAATAAATTCTTATCTTCAATGCTGGTTCGAGCAACCCTTTGGAGAAGAAGGGGATGGGGTATTTATAGCCCCCTCCCCAAATCAAGCCGTTTGACCCTTTTCGTGCCTGGCGGTACTACCGCTGGTGCCAGCGGTACTACCGCCACCTGGTAACTAGCGCGGTACTGCAGCGTCCCAGTTACAGGATGCAGGCAGTACTACCGCGGAAGTACCGCAGTACTTCCAGCGGTGGTACTACCGCTAGTGCTCACCGGTACTACCGCTGGCCACCTATTCGAAATAAATCAAAGTGGCTGGCGGTAGTACTAGGGCACTGCCGCTCTAGTACCGTGATGGTTACTACGAGCAAAATCCCTGATAAGGGGTGGCCCAATCTTCTCAGTGAACTCACAGATAACTCCAGTATGATAACTAGTGCGCCACTAAGAACTCTCCCGGCTGATCCCTGATGCCAATGCAAAAGATAGCAACCCCAAGGATATTCTCAACTCCACACTCTTGCACAAGTAATCCACCGACTACAAGTGGTCATGTACCGTCTTATTCCCAGTGGAACAGCAGGTAACACATAAAGTTTGCAGATGAACTTCCAGATGAAAGGCTTACAAGCAGTTTCAATCTAGAGGTCTAGGGTTTATGTTTTAACGTAGTCTAACCTCTCCTATGCGCCCAAGGGGGTATATAAGAGAGGGGGTGCGGCCACAATGGGTCCCTTTGTGCAAGCACCACTTCTAATTGGACTAGGACTCCTATACCTATTACAATTGGATACAAACCGACCCCACACACAAAGGGGTGCAGCCACATTGGTATACAAACCAATCCTAATACTACTAGGACTCATATGGCGCATTGATGCTTCCTTGTGGGCGCCCTCCTCTTGCCTTGTCCATCCATGAGTGTGGAATAACAATATGGCATTGTTTTCCACACTTAGTGCATTTGACCTTGTGGAGGCACCATCCCCTTGTCATGATAACATTTGTTATTTGTTGTTTTCACCATGCTAGCACTTGTTTTCCATCTCCTCTTGAAGTCCATGCTCATCCTTGTGTAGCTCCTCTCCATGATCTCCATTCATGTTTGTGTTATCAACAAACCTAAGAATACACAAATGCAAAGATTTAGGTAGTATAAAGCTCTTACAATTATAAACATTATATTCAAGTACGAGTGAATTCACCTGTTGTTGTAATAGCTTGGTTCTTGATCTTGTCATTGGACCAATCCTCACTTCATTAGCTTTTATAGGAACATCCTCATGTGTAACAATAGGTGAAGAGCTACGGATGTCCTCATCATCCTCCCCCTCTTGAAAAGGCATCGACCTCGATGCTAAATCATCTCCATGGTAAGGTGTCAAATCAGCCACATTAAATGAATTGCTCACACCAAACTCATCAATTGGGAGGTCAATTTTGTAGGCATTATCATTGATCCGAGATAGAACTTTATAAGGACCAGCACCTCTAGGCATCAACTTGGACTTTCTCAACGTGGGAAATCTATCTTTTCTAAAGTGCACCCACACCATATCTCCTGGCCGAAAAATCACTTCTTTCCTCTTCTTATTCATCCTCTCGGCCACATATTTTCCTTTGCTCCCAATTGCTTCTTTTGTCTTCTCATGAATCTTTCTAACAAAATCAGCTCTCTTGGATGCCTCCATATTAATTCTCTCTTGTATAGGAAGTGGTAATAAATCAAGAGGAGTAATAGGCTTGAAACCATACACCACCTCAAAAGGACATAATTGAGTAGTTGAATGCACAACTCTATTGTATGCAAATTCCACATGGGGCAAACACTCCTCCCACTCCTTCAAATTCTTCTTGATCATACCTCTTAGAAATGTGGACAATGTTCTATTAACCACCTCGGTTTGTCCATCAGTTTGGGGGTGGCAAGTAGTAGAAAATAATAGCTTAGTGCCAAGCTTACCCCAAAGTGTCTTCCAAAAGTAACTCATGAACTTGACATCTCTATCCGAAACTATAGTCCTTGGAACTCCATGTAATCTCACAATTTCTCTAAAGAACAAATTTGCAATGTGAGAAGCATCATCACTCTTGTGGCATGGAATAAAATGAGCCATCTTTGAAAATATATCCACAACCACAAAGATAGAATCATGTCCTCTTTTTGTCCTTGGCAATCCCAACATAAAATCCATGCTAATATCTTCCCATGGTGTACTTGGTGATGGCAATGGTGTGTACAATCCGTGGGGCTTCAATTTTGATTTGGATTTGTTGCAAGTAATACATCTTTGCACCAATCTATACACATCTCTTCTCATATGTGCCCAATAGAAATTTTCAGCCAACATCAACAAAGTCTTCTCTCTTCCAAAGTGTCCCATCAATCCTCCACTATGAGATTCCTGGATCAAAAATAAACGCAAGGAACACTCGGGAATACACAATTTGTTAGCTCTAAAGAAGTACCCATCATGTATATGA
The DNA here is from genome assembly GCA_028641055.1 of Alopecurus myosuroides. NCBI lineage: Eukaryota > Viridiplantae > Streptophyta > Magnoliopsida > Poales > Poaceae > Alopecurus > Alopecurus myosuroides. The sequence continues at coordinate 136,779,965 of CM054059.1, forward strand.
AATTTTTCCCATGCTTTAGTATTAACACATTTATTAAATGGCATAGAAAATTCTTTATCTTCATCATATAAATCTCTAATACCCTCCAAACCCGAAACCTTAATTTCTAAATTTGAGAGTAACATATTCTTTCTTGATAAAGCATTAGCAACTACATTATCCAATCCCTTCTTATGTTTTATGATGTATGGAAAAGATTCAATAAACTCAACCCACTTAGCATGTCTCTTATTCAAATTATTTTGGCACTTTAAAAATTTCAATGCTTCATGATCACTATGTATAATAAATTCTTTAGGCCACAAATAATGTTTCCATACCTCTAAAACTCTCACAAGTGCATATAATTCCTTATCATAAACAGAATAATTCAATTGTGCACCATATAATTTTTCAGAAAAATAGGCAATAGGTTTCTTTTCTTGCATGAGCACACCTCCAATACCTATGCCACTAGCATCACACTCAATCTCAAATTGTTTATCAAAATTTGGAAGCATAAGCAATGGGGCCGAAATCAACTTCTCTTTTAATGTATCAAAAGCAATATCTTGAGTAACACCCCATTCAAAATTAACACCCTTTTTAGTTAGATCATTTAAAGGGGTAGCAATTGTACTAAAATTAGGCACAAATCTTCTATAGAAACTAGCAAGCCCATTAAAACTTCTAACTTGACTCACATTAGTTGGAATTGGCCAATTTCGAATAGCTTCAATTTTAGATTGATCAACCTCAATTCCATGCTTAGAAACAACATAACCAAGAAATATAACCTTATCTTTGCAAAAAGTGCACTTCTCAAGATTACCATACAATTTATTATTTCTTAGTACTTGCAAATCTTGTCTAATATGATCCATGTGTTCATGTTCATTGTGGCTATATATTAGAATATCATCAAAATAAACTACCACAAATCTACCAATAAAGTCTCTCAAAATATGGTTCATTAATCTCATGAAAGTACTAGGTGCATTAGTTAAACCAAAGGGCATTACTAACCACTCATATAAACCAAATTTTGTCTTAAAAGCAGTTTTCCATTCATCTCCCTCTTTCATTCTTATTTGATGGTATCCACTACGCAAATCAATTTTAGAGAAAAGAGTAGCACCACTTAATTCATATAACATGTCATCTAAACGTGGTATAGGATGACGATAACGAATAGTGATGTTATTAATTGCTCTACAATCTACACACATGCGCCAAGTACCATCTTTCTTAGGAACCAAAATAACGGGAACGACACAAGGAGAAAGACTAACCCGAATATAACCTTTGTCTAGTAGTTCTTGTACTTGCCTTTGTATCTCCTTTGTTTCTTGTGGATTGGTTCTATAAGGAGCTCGGTTTGGGAGAGATGCTCCGGGGATCAAATCAATTTGATGTTCAATGCCTCTCAATGGTGGCAATCCCGAGGGCACATCTTGTGGAAAAACATCCTCAAAATCCTGCAAAACATTAGAAACACCAAGAGGAATATGGGTCATGTCATTAGAAATCAAAATCTCTCCCTTGTGAATAAGCACAATAGGGACTAATGAAGGATCATCCCTAAATTCCCTCAAATCCTCTTTGGTGGCTAACATGCATAATAGGTTCTCTCTCTTTTTACCACTCGAATTGGTTGTACTATCACTCCCCATGGCTTGTATTTTTGGTGTTCCCTCATCCCTCTCTCTCTCTTTTTCCACTTTCATAGCAATTTTGGATTGGGACTCATTTACAATTTGTTGTGGAGTCATAGGCCTCAAAATAATAGTCCTCCCATGATGATGAAACTCATAAGTATTAGCTCTTCCTTCATGCTTCACACTTCTATCAAATTGCCAAGGTCTTCCCAATAATAGGTGACACACTGTCATAGGAACCACATCAAACTCAATAGTATCCTTGTAAGGCCCAATTTGAAACTCCACTCTCACCATATGAGATACCTTCATTTTTCCCGTGCTACTCAACCATTGTATATGATAAGGGCTCGGATGTGGTAAGTATTTTAGGTTCAACTTGGCACATAAATCCTTGCTTGCCAAGTTTCTACAACTCCCTCCATCAATAATGACTTTGCAAGCCATGTTGGGACCAATAACAACCTTTGTTTGAAATAGATTGCACCTTTGATTTTCAGGACTAGGCACCACACTCAATGCATTTTGTGTGCAAATAATAGATGGCATAGTAGTAGCATAAGCATCCAAAGGAGAATCACTCAAATAGCCATCATCATCATCAAGATCATTGGGATCAACATCATCACCTGTCTCATACTCATTGTTCTCATTGATAATCATCACCTTTGAATTTGGACAATCCTTCTTGAAGTGACCCTTGCCTCCACATGTGTGACATGTAATATCTCTATTTCTTGTAGTAGAAGCACTAGAACCCGAGGCACTTGCTGCTGGTTGTGATGTTTTCCTTGCATTAGACACACTAGGCTCGGATTTGGATGATGGAGCACCTCTAAAACTTGATGATTGAGGTGGTGGTGGTGGTATACTAGGAGTAGTAGATGATCTCAATGGGAACCTACTCCTTGTTCTTGCTGAATTTTGTGCCTCCTCAAGTAGATGTGATTCGGCCTCCCTAGCATGATGGAGTAAATCATGCATATTAGTATATTGATAATGCCTCACAATGCCCTTGATTTTATAATGTAAACCTGAAAGGAATCTTTGCATTGTTTGCTCTCCTTGCTCTCTCACACGAGCCCTTTGCATGATTAATTCCATCTCTTGATAATAAGCATCAACTGTCTTGGTACCTTGCCTCAATTGTTGTAATTTGTCAAATTGTTGCCTTATGTAATTGGGTGGTACAAATCTTTCTCTCATAAGCCTCTTCATGGTGTGCCAAGTGACAATGGGCAACTCACCATCATCATGTCTCTTTCTCACTAGATTATCCCACCATCTAAGAGCATATCCATCAAACTCAGAAGATGCCAATTTGATCTTTCTATCCTCATTGTAGTCATGTAATCTCCACAATTTTTCTATCTTCAACTCCCATAGAAAATATTCTTCCACATCCATATTATCAAAGCTGAAAGCTGGAATAGAAAATTTGGGCTTACCCAAAGCATCCTCTCTATTTTCATGAGCAATTGGTATGGGCACACGCCTAGCTCGGCCTAGAACACCTCCTCGGCCTCTTTCTCCTCTAGCTCCACGGCCAAGATTAGGCTCCTCCTCATTATTTGCATCACTATGGACACTAGCATTGTCATCATCAATAGGTGGCAACCGAGCTTGAATCAATCTTTGAAGACCAGTCATAGTATGATTGAAAGCATCAATAGAATCTTGCATTGTTTTCAATTGAGCACTATGGGTCTCGGCCAATGTATTGGTTTCTTCCACCTTCTTCTCCATGTTATGAACAATTTCATATAGAGGATCACATGCACTATCAACATATTTCTTGAAGTGTGTCTCATTTTCAGTCAATTGATTTGTCAACACATCCCTTAATGCCTCATACTCCCTCCAATTCACTCCCTCGGTTTGGTCCTTCTTTTGCTGCACAAGATCACTACTAGAAGGATCCATTAGAAGGTTAGTGAAAATAAAACAAGTATAGGTTGTGGTGCCTCTCACAACTCACTCAAAAATCTAGCAAGACAATAGGATATCTTACCACTCCAAAGTGAATAGAGATACTTACCACAAGTAGAGGCAATTAAAGTTCTTTGGTGTGAAAGAGAGAATACCCAGGTTTTTAACTCTCACAAAGGCAAACAAGGTTATTTAGTGGGGCTTGGTATGGATACCTAACAATCACCAAAGTAACAATCCTATTTGCTGTCTTAGTGAAGATATAAAAATACCCAAGGAAACTCACACAATATGGAGACAAATGTGGCAAAGCAATATGTGGATGAAATTTGCAATGCACTAGAAAGTCACTAGCTAGGCTCTTAATTGATAGGCACAAGATTGCTCAATGAAAAACCAAGTGTCACAATGGCAAGCTCAACTAGTAAACAATAGTAATGATATGGCCTCTTTGCACTTTCTCTTTTTCTCTTTTCTCTTTTTTTATACTTTTTGCTTTTTCTATTTTTTTTTGTATTTTTCCAATGGCCTTACACTAAGCTAGGAGCAACAATTAACCAAACACAAGTGAACACAATGGTGGTGATGAAAAATGAGCAACCTGTCAGAGCAGAAAATAGCTATACTTGTGGGCAAGTTCCTATTTGAATGATGTAGAAAGGTTGTGGCTAAGGTTCACAAGGTATGGATATGAAGGTCCTAGTGAGAAAACAGGAAATAACAAAGAAAAACAAATAAAAACTAAGGGAAAATGAGTTTAGTAGCTCACGGCAGAAACCAGCACTGACGGCAGCAAAACAACACGTTTTTGATCCACGGCAGAGCTCACGGCAGCCAAAACGGTGATTTTTCGTACCGCGGCAGAGAACAACAGCTTACGGCAGCACACAACACCTCACGGCAGGAAAAAGCAGCAAAAACGCACCACGGCAGAGCGTACGGCAGCGAAACGGCTCTTTTCTGTACCGCGGCAGCGCGCGCGATCGCGTTACAGCGATTGGTAACCGCGCTACGGTGGAAATCTCAGCGCGCGCGGGCAGCAGCGAAACGGCCTGGATTTGTGCCGCGGCAGCGCGCGGGGGGTGGATTGGTAAGGGGGGATACGGTGCGCGCGGGTGGTTTGGTAAGCGTGAGACGGGGGAATCCGAGTGCAACTCGAGCGCGGCAGCGGTGGGAAGTAGCGATGGGTTGCGGTGGTGGGTGGATCTGGTAGGTATGCTGCGGGTATATGGGGGGTGTTGGCAACCGTATATGGAGGGGAATCCGAGTCCAACTAGGAGGAGGGGTGCGGTGGGTTTTGGTGGCACGATAGGAAACCTAGGGTGGATCGGATTGGGGGTGGATTTGGTGGATGGCAGCGGATATTTTTGTGGTTTTTTGATAGGGTTTCGGCTAGATGAACAAGAACCCTAAACCTAGCCAAAAATAAGGGATCTAAAAACAGAAAAAGGTAACACAAAATCTAACACAATGACAACAAAAGTAATGAAACTAAGGTGATATCTAGGCTATGGCAATGACTAGAACTATTTTTGTGGGGCAATTTTCTGGATAGGAAATAAAACACTCAAATCTAAAGGAAAATTATGATACCTCACCGAGGCAACCTATAAATCTGATACCAAGATGATAAGGGGTGGCCCAATCTTCTCAGTGAACTCACAGATAACTCCAGTATGATAACTAGTGCGCCACTAAGAACTCTCCCGGCTGATCCCTGATGCCAATGCAAAAGATAGCAACCCCAAGGATATTCTCAACTCCACACTCTTGCACAAGTAATCCACCGACTACAAGTGGTCCTGTACCGTCTTATTCCCAGTGGAACAGCAGGTAACACGTAAAGTTTGCAGATGAACTTCCAGATGAAAGGCTTACAAGCAGTTTCAATCTAGAGGTCTAGGGTTTATGTTTTAACGTAGTCTAACCTATCCTATGCGCCCAAGGGGGTATATAAGAGAGGGGGTGCGGACACAAGGGGTCCCCTTGCGCAAGCACCACTTCTAATTGGACTAGGACTCCTATACCTATTACAATTGGATACAAACCGACCCCACACACAAAGGGGTGCGGCCACATTGGTATACAAACCAATCCTAATACTACTAGGACTCATATGGCACATTGATGCTTCCTTGTGGGCGCCCTCCTCTTGCCTTGTCCATCCATGAGTGTGGAATGACAATATGGCATTGTTTTCCACACTTAGTGCATTTGACCTTGTGGAGGCACCATCCCCTTGTCATGATAACATTTGTTATTTGTTGTTTTCACCATGCTAGCACTTGTTTTCCATCTCCTCTTGAAGTCCATGCTCATCCGTGTGTAGCTCCTCTCCATGATCTCCATTCATGTTTGTGTTATCAACAAACCTAAGAATACACAAATGCAAAGATTTAGGTAGTATAAAGCTCTCACAATTATAAACATTATATTCAAGTAGGAGTGAATTCACCTGTTGTTGTAATAGCTTGGTTCTTGATCTTGTCATTGGACCAATCCTCACTTCATTAGCTTTTATAGGAACATCCTCATGTGTAACAATAGGTGAAGAGCTAGGGATGTCCTCATCAATCCCTCTGGCGGTACTTTGACCGGTACTACCAGCGGTACTACCGCCACGAGAGGCGTTGCTCCTCATCGACTAAGTCACAGCGGTACTACTATACCAGTACCGCTGGATGCAGTAGCCAAAATCACTTTGGCGGTACTAGGCGCGGTACTACCGCTTAAGTCACCGGTACTACCGCTGGACCGAGTCAAGTTTGGTGGCAATGTCTTTCAACACTCTTCCCTTTTGTGTCGAAAAGATATTTCATGAAATAACTTAAACGCACGGTTAGATACTTAATATTGTTGTTATCAACTCCAAAACATATGAGAGTCAAAATGCAAGATGCACTTTCAGACGGCCTCCACAAAGCCTGTTGAAGTAGCTCCTTCCAAATGCGCCCCTCTGCTATATTGTCCAACATGGATCCGTCACGAAGAAGCACTTCGGCAGGCCTGAGCTGCTCCTCGACAGTGACTCAGACGAGCTAAACTTACACGACATCGAGCCAACAGGCCATAGCGACCAACCAAACCCTAGGCTCCAACCTAAACTACCATGTATACATGGTTGTCCTTATGATCCTCTCCTTCCCACTACGACTGACGAGGCCGCTAGAGGGGAAGTAGAGAGGGGCTGGTAACTCACATGAGACTCTCAAGAAGAAAGAATACAAAGAAGACGAGGGGGAGGGGGGGATGAGAGTCCCCCACAACCAGATTGCTGGGAGGGAAATTCAACTTAAAACAATGTGACTTAAGGGAAGATTAAGTTGACTCATATATAATTAAAAAGGGTATTATAGATCCGAGGCTTACCTTTAACAAATCATTTTTTAATTTCTAGGATGGAAGGAGTGTACGAGGGCGAGGCAATGGTTGATCCACATTGGTTGTTTCAGTATTAGCCATACATATTAAAATGTAATATGTTTTACCGTTTTCTAGATAACACGTACCTACCAGCTCCTCTCACTCGTACGGAGGGAGTAACTTTGGGCGTAAAATTAAACCTTTTGCAATATGAAATCTTGTTAATGGCACAAGTTTATGAAATACGGGGCATGTGCTGAGAGAGAGTTCCATCCTAGTAGGTTGTAACCGGTTTGTACATGACATTCAAATTTTAGTCGACAATGATAAATAAATCAAACTTATATTCGATCAGCACCCTGCACCGTCCAAAACCAGATGCCACGCAACCCAGTAGTGATCGATCTGGGCATTTCAACTGATAAAGCCCTTTATTTTAGTCGACTACTGCCCGATCTCCGATCTGAGCCGTTGACTACGAGATAAGGATCCGACGACCAAAACACGTACAGCCAAAGCCTAGTGACACTATGCAAGCAATACCTCCCGGGTCCCCGGCCCCACGGGATGGGGATGGTCGGTACGCCTGCGAAAGCGGGAACAGAGTGGCGAGACCCGTCGCGTCTCGCAAAGCCGTGCAAGAGAGAATACGTGGATGCCTTATCCCGTCCCGCTCCTCCTCATCAACCCACTCCACCGAGCCTCAGATAACCATCGCGCTGAATTTTTTTATCATCATATTTTTTCTTCCACTTCTACGAACTGACTTCTTTCTTCTTTATCCCGTCCCGCGCGCATCCCCGGCTGCATACGACTCGTCATTCTTATCCTCCTACCTCCCCCTCCTCGGTACCTTTATAGCTCCCGAGCCCCCACTTCTATCCATTCCCCAAGCTAATCCTGCAAGCATCCGTAATCGCAAACCATTTACACCGCGTTTCGTTTGGTGCGTTCGTGTGATCTGGAGATGGAGAGCTACGTCTTGTTTCCGATGAGCAACGGCAGGAGGGAGGCCGGCCGCGACGAGCAGGAGGAGGACATCGGCTGTCCTTCCGACTCCGAGATGTCGGCGACGGAATCCATGCTGTCGTCGTCCGGGTCCGGGGAGGAGCTCGAAGACGACGCGTCCTCCAGCTCCAGCTCGTCGGGGTCGACGGATAACTTCCAGATGTCCTCCCTCATGGCGCAGCTCCCGCTCAAGTACGTGCCCCACTGCCCCTTGTGATCGCCCGGACAGTACAGTACTGTCTCGTTTCATCGTAAGCTATGCGGATCTTTGATCTGACATGGTGATCTTTCTTTTTCGCGCAGGAGGGGTCTGTCTCAGTTCTTCGACGGCAAGTCGCAGTCCTTCGGGTCGCTCGCGGCGGTCGGGAGCCTGGAGGACCTGGCCAAGCCGCTGAGCAAGCGGCTCAAGACGTCGCGGAGCTGCGAGGTCGCGCACCGCAGGCGCTTCTCGCACCACAGCAATGCCGCCGCCTTCAAGAAGGTGTCCAAGGGGCGGCTCTCCGTGCTCGGCAAGGCGCCGGCCAGGCTTACGCTCCGGCCGGTGACGGCGAGCGCGGCGAGGCCACAGGCGTTGCCTGCGCGAGGAGCTCTGCTGTTTGCTTAGAGGAGATTCGCCCACAGATCAAGCCAGTGTCGGTTGTGGCGTGTTCCAAGGCTAGTGGGTGCGCGGTTGTTACGTGGATTTTGACACGGTAACGAACTTTTTTTTTGCGGGAACGGTAACGAACTAACGATCTGGGCAAGTGTGTGGTAGCTTAGATTGCCGACGGTCGATGCGTATGTAAATACACAAATGAGAAGAAAAAAACATGTTGTACATCATCTGTTCTTATTGCTTTCAGTTCATTACCTACCCATTATCTTCTTCAGATTGCAGAGTAAGATTGACCTCTGACATATTTTGCTCACTATCAATTCAGTACGGGCAGAGGGACGGCTATATCTATTTTGAACACGCGATTGGGAAGGGATCTTTGCTGCACGTCTCGCCGGAAGTGGATCGCATCTTTGACATACCATCCAAATGGCAAGTCGCATGTTGCTACAAGTTCCAACAACCGATTCGAGGGGCGTACCACTGTTTTTCTTTTCTTCGGCCGGCTCTTCCAGCCAGACGCGGCCCCGTCGATGGATCTGTTCTTCCAAGGCGTGTCAGATTCTTTATGCGATCAACAAGAAATCGTAAACGGAAAGCTAGAATTGTATGCCAGATGTTGCTCCATCTGATGAACTATATAAGGTATATATATGTTTAGGGTCTGCAATAGCAAAACAGATTGATGCCTCGTTTCACCTACGACTAGGGGCTCGCAGCAACAAATACTGAACTGAACACCTTAGTTTATTTTAGTTTATTGATTATTTTATTTTATATCATTGAGTAATGTTTCTTATCCCATATTTTTTAGGTCTCTATTTTTTATCCTTTATTTTGTTTCCGATAAAAAAAACCCACACAAGCACACATGTCCACCTGGAGAGGGAGGGGGAAGGCAAAATCCAAACAAACAAAAACTCGATGGGTGACAGATGCAATATTGGATTGGCTGAGGGAAAAACCCAGTCTTGGTCCAACAACACTCCAAGGAAAACTTTTTGAGAAGTATAAAATTGTAATTCCTTACACGAGGATTTCCAATGCTAAAGAAATGACTTTGACGGAATTAATGGTTAATGGAATGGAAGTTTTCAGTTACTTTACACCTTCAAAGCTGAATTGGAGATGACTAGTCCAGATAGTGTTGTAGAAATTGACAAGCATACGGTTCCATTCAAAATAAAAGGGAAGTTATTTGAGAAGAAGTGCTTTAGAAGTTTTTTTTTATGTTTCAAGGCTTGCTGGCAGGAGTTTCTTGGTGGATGCAGGCCTTATTTGGCTGGAGATGCTACCCATTTGACTGAAAGATGGAGATGACAGCTAGTAGCAGCTTCTGGAGTTGATGGACACAACTGGCTATTCCCAGTTGCATTTGGTGTTTTGGAGGCAGAGTCCGAGGAAAGTTGAGTCTGATTTCTGCAGCAGTTGCGAAACATTATAGGCACACCCCCAGGTTTAGCTATACATATAGATGCTTGCAAAGGTCTAGAGAGTGCAGTAGAAATTGTATTCCTTGTAGTGGAGCATAGGGAATGTATACGACACCTAGCGCAAAGTTTTAAAAAGAAGTTCAAAGGAAAAGTTTTTGATGTGAACTTATGACCAACATCATACACATGCAGCGAAAGGAAGCATGATCATCATTTGAGAGTGTTGTATGCTCAGAATCATCCAGAGGTGAAGGAAAGGTGCGGTCAAGAAGCAACTTCAACACCATATGCAAAGTAGACTATGTGACCAATAATCTTGCAGAATGCTTCAATTCAAAGTTCAAATCACTGAAGGATTATTTGGTTTGGCAAGCACTTGACAAGATGAGACAGATGATCATGATAAAGATGGCGCTTCGCAAAACAATTGCTGAAACACAATATGTTGGTCATGTTATACTCCCATCACTGATTAAGGCATTGCATCACAAGGCAAGTGGACTTAAGATGAAATGCATTCGATCGTCGATATACGAGGCTGAGGTAGCATACACTGATAGTAAAAATAGGGAATGGAGGTATCCAGTGAACTTAGCCACTAGGGAATGCTGTTGTAGGCAATGGCAGATTCGTGGGAAGCCATGCATACATGCTCTACATCTGACGACTCTGATTGGGGGTGAAAATGATGAAGTTGATCAGTATTGCTCTGAGTATTTCTCTGTTGCTAAATTTAAGGCTGCTTATGCTCACAGTGTGCCTGCACTCGTGGAAAAATACCAATGGAACATAGTAGATCCAGGGTTCAAACTTCACTCTCCTTTACTGACTAGACCATCAGGAAGACCAAGAAAAAACAGATACATAGCAGGTGAAGAGGGTCGTGTACCAAAAAAGAGGGCGTGCAAAAAATGTGAAATTCCGGGGCACATTGCTGGCTTTGTTCCAATCCAGTGGATGCATCATTTGGAGAAGAGGACCGATGGACAGCAGCAAATGCAGAGGAGAATGCATCAGTGACATTGAAGATGGAGGGGACCATGCAGCAGCAATTGAGTCTGAAGATGCACTCCTCGTTGAAGTAGCACCTTGGTATGTGTGTGCATTCCCTTTTTTATGCATTTTGTTCTCTTTTATCCATATGTCTTATAATTTTATTTCTCAGCACTAGGATAAATGGAGGCAGATGGAAGAAAAGGTGTAGAGAGGAAGCTAGAAGAGAAGAAGAGGATAGATCCCAAGAAAATAAAGTCTAGTCATCATCGGATGGCTTAGTATGTGAATACATGGCTCTTGATGGTTTTGAAGCTATAAGAGAAGAAGAGGACATAGTAATTGTACCAGCTGTTCCTTTAAGGATTACTGAACACACAGATGACCGTTAACTTGTCGTCGAGTGCTAGCCGAGTGGAATTACTCCGTCACCACCTCCACGGGCACAAATCCAAGGGAAGATCACAAGGAAAAAGATGATTCCAAAGAGCACTCCGGCTAGGGAAACCCGGAGCAAAACGGTGAAGCCATCTGCTCACACAAGGAGCAGGTCAAAGATTTAAATTTGAACTATCAATTTGAATTTAATGGATTTGTAGTTAAGTGTTTGTGTTATCAAATTGAGATCTTGTGATAACTTATAAGTCTTAATAATATTGTTTGTGCTTTGGTATCATATGTGTGGCAAAATGCATATTTGAAACAAAGGTTGAATTTGAAGCAATATTTGAATTTGGAAAAAAATTATAATTTGAGCCAAATTTGAAGTTGTACAAAAATTTCAAGTCTGTTGCTCTGTAGTACTTGTTTGGGCTAAAGTTGAACTTTCACCAACATTTGAACCCCAATATTTGAAGGTGATCAATCCGAGGGAGAAACGTGCTACAAATGAACTCTAAATCTAAGGTAAACAACCCCATTTGTAATCATGTTTTTTTCGACCTTCTCTAAATGAGCCAATATTTTTTAGGTGACACCTATTCCTTCTAAATAGTGTCCAATCGAAGTCTCATTATTTATTGAATTAATTTTTATATTATTTTTTTTTTTTTTGAAAAAATGCTTTTAATTGAAAACCACCAAAACACACGTTTTAGATATGAAAATGAAAAAGTAAGTTCAAAACCGTCTTATTCACTCCAAAAGGAAGATTGGTGATTTTTTTGATTTTTTTGAATTTTTTCAAAACCAAAATCCTCCTTCACTCTCCATCGAACTCTGAACAGGTCTATACACGATTGCTCATTTGTGGGAAGCCTTTTTCATGAAAATGTCCTGACATCGAGTTTATAATTTTTTCTCATAATCATGTCACATATGACGGCTATGTGAGCTTGTCGTGCATTTTTTTTATTTTTTTATTAGTTATGGTCATTTAAACCTGATTTTGATGGCTCGCTTGTGAAAATGATTTTTCTTGAAAATGTCCCTGTAACATGTTTATATTTTTTTCTAGTAACTATATCTTATAAGCTGACAAATTACGCTTCATTTCCATTTTTTTATTTTTTTGAATTAGTTATGGTCATTTGAAGTTATGTCATACCCTAATAACTCCAAAACCCCGATAACCTTGTAACCCCAAAACCCTAGCGCCGAACGTCAGCCATCTGATCATACCCTACTGCTAATGTTAGCCGTAAGATCTGACCTTCTAGAAGGAATTCTGGGGGCAGTCTCGCGCGCCGTCTCCGCACCGTTGGATGGCGTCGACGGTTGACATCAGAGTTCAGTCTTCTAGAAGGGAGGGCGATCCGCAGGAGGCTGGGTTATGCATCCTGATTGGCAGCACCATTGTATTCTACCGAGACATCAACACAGTCACACAACAGCCCGTGCCCTCCTCCACCCATCGACACAGTCACACAGCAGCCCGTGCTCGCCTCCCCTTTGGATCTCGGCGACAGAGCAGTTCTTCTTCCTCTCCGGCGAGATGTCAACCTCCACATAATCCTCCCGCCCCTCGTGGCCTACGTACGGTTCAGTGCCGATGCAACGGTGTCCGGACTGCCCACACACCACGCCACTAAAGCGATAGACTTCGAAGGAGGAGAAAAATGGCAACTTTGGGCGCAAGTTCGTCAGATGTGAGAACAGGACGGTGGGGCAGGTAGATCTTGGTTCCTCTCGCATCCTTTAGCTCTGAATTTTTCGTTTCTAGATCTGAGTTCTCTTCTTGCATCCACGGAGTTGGGATTTATGCTTCATTATTTCGTTTTCACATCGTGAAAAATGCAATCATTTCGAGTGGATGGATGAGTATGTGGAGAGGCTTAAAAGGGAGGGTTTGATTGATTTAAAGAGGGCTACAACCCTCAAGCTCAATCTGCCTCCATCCGTGAAGAACATGGGGAATGCAGAGTTGCAGGGTGCTCCGATAGTGAGGGATGCATATCTGAAGGGTGAATTGAAGAAGATGAACAAGAACTGGAAGCATATGATTCAAGTGATGCAGCAAGCAAATATGATAGCTTTAGGATTTTATCTTTTGCATTGTTGTTGCAGGATTTATTTACCTGCTGCTCAACCCTCGTTAGACAAGTTGTGTACTGTTAACTGTTTATTAAGTCCATGTCATGAAACCTTAATGCGATGGATTTCAAAGTGCATCTCTCGAGATCATCTCAGTTTGTTTGTTACCTAGTTTTTCAGTTGACCAGATGACAGTTAGCACTACTTGAGCAACACAAATACCTCGAGATCATCTCTTCTTCAGAGGAACACTTTCTTCAGTTCAGTTTAGCTTCAGTTTGGTAACACCGAGTTTTAGGAAAAATCCTCCAAAAACAATTGTTTGGCTCTCTTGGATGACTTTCATTGGGTCTTCTTTTTTTCTTGAGCCCACAAACACGGGATGCTCTGAATTTTTCTTTCGACGATTCAAAGAGATTTCGTTTATTTGAGGTTTGATTGCCCACCCTATTCTATTTGCTGGAGGTGATAGTAAAATACAAAGTGTTCACAAAATGCAAAGGGTTTTAAGAATGCCAAAAAAAGAAGGGAAATAATATTTTTTTTTCTTTTTTTCCACAAGTTAGTTGTCATGCACGTGCAAAAAAATGTGTTATTTTTGACTAGTTTGATATCTAACCTTATTTAGTTCACAAATATGTTTTGGTTTTCTGTCCTTATCTCAGCATACACAGAACTAGTTCATAAATTTGTCGTACTTACGTTTTTTAGTTTGGGTTCTTTTCTTTTTCACAAAATAGTGTAACTACTAGTTCATAAATTTGCTTCTGCGTATACAACACTAGCCTCTTGTAGATATGCATAGGAAAGAAAAGATCTTAGCACCTCGGACTCGGGCTGGAAACTATTGTAACTGGTCGGATTTTAATCCTAGCATCTACTCTAAAAGGCTGCGTTGTACGTGCTTTTAGTCATGCCTAAACTTGGGGCAAACCACTTAGAAATAATATGAATACAAATAAAAAAGAACACATCACACACCAACGGTAAATAACTTAGATATGAGATTTTTAGATCCCTACATAGTACGGGGAACACATGATATACATATTACGGATGACACGCATGATATACATAGTATGGTACATAATATGGGATTCTTAGATCCTTGCCGCCGTACTTGTCGTCTTCACTCCTCCTCGAGGCCGTCGTCATCGAGATAGTAGGGGAGGGTGTGCATGTGGTATTCCTCGGGGAAGATGCTCTCGAAGTCGGTGTACATGTTGTAGGTGGTGAATGCCATGAACTCGCATCCACACCAGAACACGCGGCCGAGCAGATAGTACGCATCAAACCTGTTTGTGACGTAGGCGACGAGGCTTACCACCGGAGCAGTGGAGTGGGCGAGCTGTTCCTCCAGACGGAACATGAATGTTGACCCCACCGGGAGGTGGTTAAAGCCCGTACAGAGGAAGCCACGGGCCAACACCGTATCATCCCTCTCAACGACCCTGCCGGGGGATAGCGGACCTCCGGCACAATGCGCGGGAAGCTGAAGGTGGGCGCATTGAACTGCATCTTCACGTACGTTGAGTTGTAGGTTGTGCTTTGGCTCTGGTTGGAGACAAGAGAATGGGGAGGAGGCGGAGATTGAAGTGTGGAGGAGGAGGTTACGAGACGCAGTTTAAGTAGCCAAGGGAGAGTAGGGGGTAGATGGAACCGCCGTTTTTTTACACTGCATCGAGGCGTCGCGGTTGTAATTTTTTTGGCTGTTTTCACATTAGTCCGTCTGTCTGTGGCCCGATGCGTGGCTCGATGCGTGAAACGACGCGACAAATTAATCGAGCGTGCGACTAAATCAAGCTGCAAGCGTCGTGGCTAGGTGGCGACCGAATCACACTCGCATGCGTGGCTAGGTGGTTGCGTGCCTGGCGTGCATGGTAGCGTTGCCACTGAATTGCAGTCGTGCATGGCTAGGTGGTGGCTGAATCGCAGCCTTTTAAGCATGTAAACTAGTCATCGCTGCGCTCATCAATGCTAACGTCGGGTGCATGCATAGCAGGCTGAAACGATGGCATGCATAAAAGGCTGACCGCGCGCATGGGTATGCTAGCCGGCTGAATTTAATTATCAACAAACTCGGCCCGTTCTACGACGTACGAAACATACAACGGCCCAACTGACAATGCCACAGAAACGCAGCCGCACTTGTCCCACTTGTTAGGTCCAACGAGCAACACAGTCCCACATGGCCCCACTAGTCAGAGTTAACGGAAGACACAGCAACATCGGGTGTGAGCATTCGTGAGAGTTTCACCTAAAGAGATGGGAAAAAGTGAGTAAAACTTTCAACCGTGGGGAAAATTAAGCAAAACTAAGCAATCAGGGGCACAAGAGTAATAATCCATTTTTTTAAAACCGAGAGCACTGGAGCTCGGGTGCATGAAATCTCCACTGCTTGCTTTGTCACTATTCGTCTGTTTGGTTCAAAGGAACACAACAAATCAAACACACATAAAATTTTACTTTGATATCAGTTTAAAGGAAAAAAAAACACTGGGCTTTTAAAATCTACTTGGACCTCCTTTTCAAGATCCTACGCATGAAGAACGAGACCGATGTAAGTGTATAAAATATCCTAATTATACTTTCTCATGTGGTTTTGATTTGAGAATGCTTGTTAGGCTTACTATGTTTTTCTTATTCCTATGAACCAAACAACTAAGTTTATAGAATTCCTATGTTTTTTAGTCCTCTGCTTTGCACATGCATCTCTATCATATTCCCTTGATTTTTCTATTATTGTGTTTTCAGAATCTATCTTCATGTGGGGTGAACTTGGGTAGTCGCCCCCAACCCACGAAGAAAAGGCCTATTATTTGTAGGTATTTGGCCCATTTGTCTACCTAAAACCATCCTAAGTCTTATAAGCTCCACCATTGTCCTGAACCTCTTCAGATATTAGCGTAGATAAGGATGCGAATAATCTCATTTTCCTTAGTAGTTCCTTATCCTCAAGGAAGTGGCCCTAGTGCAAGCCATGGTTTAACCCTCTACCTAAAGAAAAATCAGCACAAGATAAGTGTTCCACCGGATCAACCACCAAACAAGATGTAGATTGTTGTGTGGTATTTACCTTGTTTCCAACACCAATGATGCAACAGTTTGAATCTTGACGTCTTCGGTGATTAGGTCCAGCATGTTTCCGTAATAGGATGCTATGAAATACTAAATGGATCTTAACTCCCCTAAGTAATAGTAGTGGTACATGTCTTGATCCTACATTCTACATAACTCCGAAAGATCCATAAAACTTCTGATGTAGCTTAATGGAACCTCATGAGAAAATGCGACAAGTTTGAGAGGTTGCATGTTGAGGTATACCATGTCTCCAATTTCCAAGGTTCTTCGGATTTTGATTTGCATATTTCTACATTCTTGTACGAGCTCGTGCTATGTTTTACATGAGATGAGAAAACTACTGGTGTACGTAGCAGAATTTAAAATTTTCCGTCCTACGTAGCACCCATGATATATTATGCAGGTAAAGGGGTGGATAGATCTGATTTGTTATCGACACGAAGCGCGGAAGTAGTGTCGATGACGATGTCGGTGATGCCTGATGAAGAGTCCTACTGCTAAGCCTAGCGGTGGGACTGTTGCCGATTCCCCCTATCCCACCTTCTGGATCCAGCAGAGTGAGGGTATCACATGTTACCTCTCTGAGAGCTCGCACACATACGTCCGTCAAAATCCTGCAGCACTTTGCCATCCATGACTAGGCACCACATGTTTGCAATTGAGGTGGAGAAGTTCCCAACACATGGGAGAGAGAGGGAGAGAGATTAGAGTTATGTCTAATCGAGAGAAGATCACCTCAGCCTAATTATAAGAAGCTCTAATCCAATTAAAGGAGACTCTAATCCAAGTAGAAGATCTCTAAACCAATTAGAAGGGCTCTAATTAGATTGCTCTTATTAGTTTCTAATTATTAGAGAGGTTCTAGTTCCTATTATAAGTGCTCTAATTATAATCTTGATGGCGTGTAAGCACACGTTCGTTGGGAGAGCCCAAGAGGAAGATATGAAGAGTACAACAACAAGTTTTCCCTCAGAAAGAAACCAAGGTTTAATCGGACCAGTAGGAGAAATAAATCACTTATGAAGGTTGTTGACAGCTGATGTTGGCAGGGCGTGTAGGGTTCCTTGCATAGAAAACAAAAAAAATCCTACGCGAAAGACACCCGAAGGCCCAAAGATCTAATCTAGGAGATGAAAGCAAAGGGGAGAAAGAGTCTTAGAAAAACATACCCTCAAATACTCTAAGTGGTACGAGATGGAATCTCGTTGTTGGCGTAGTCGTACTCACGTCAATCTCAATACCGAGAAGATGTGCACCGCAATCCGGCGGTGCCTCCGTGGTTGGTCACACGTTCAGCTCGATGGCGACCTCCGTTCCCTTGGTCCAGCAAGGCAGCGGAAGTAGAGGATCCCCCGGAACTCTAGCAGCACGACAGAGCGGTGTGGTGAAGAATCCCATGGTTAGGTCTTCGCCAAGCGGATGACCATGGAATGAAGCAGAGGGTGGGGAGAAAAGAGGTGGGACAAGTGTGTCAAGGAGGGAGAGCTCTCACCCTCCTTTTATAGGGGAGGGGGAGGCATCCCAGGGGGTGCGGCCAAGCGATGGTGCCCCCACCTCTTCCCCTATTCATGTGAGTGGACACTCCACTCACACCCACTGATTCTCCCATAATTTTCCACTTAGAAAATACAAGGGTTTTTTCTCTATTAAATAAATAAAACACTTTTATTTCTTTAATTTAATATTTGTTAATTCTTTTAACAAACATTTTCACATAACCACTCAAATCATTTGTTAATTCTATTAACAACCATTCGATGGAAAACCCCTTTAACTATTTCAAATTTGCTCGAAACAATTTCGGTGTTGTCCAAACTATTCTTTGATATTTTGTATCCTCTCAAATGCATCATCGAACCTTAAGTGTGTCACCCTACGGTTCGTGAATAATATAGACATGATCGAAACACCTCTCCGATCAATAATCAACTGCGGGTTCTGGAGATCCATGATGACTCCTATATATTCAACGACGAATCTTCTGATCGTGTGAACCATCAACATCGTAACTAATACCCTTTGCCTCGCGATATTTTACTTGTCCGAGATCCGATCATCCGTATCAACCATAGTTTGTTCGATCTCATTACCGACAAGTACTCTTTTACTAGTTCTGTGACATGACATTCTTGTGACCTAGTCACGTGCTTCCAAGCGGTGTCAATGTGATATCACCGAGAGGGCCCAGAGTATATCTCTCCGTCATTTTGGATGGAAAATCCCACTCTTGATCCATGAGCCTCAACTAACACTTTCCGAATACCTAATGCCACCTTTATAGTCACCATGTTATGGCGTGACGTTTGATGTCATCAAAGCACCCTTCCGGTATTAGTGATTGACATGATCTCATGGTCTAAGGAATACGTTTACTTCGTATGCAAGATATAAAAATATAAACTAAATGACTTGATCGTATTGTTATACTTAATTTGGGTCTATGTTCACCACATCATTCTCCTAATGACATGACCCCGTTATTAACAACATCCAATGTTCATGATCAGGAAACCTTGATCATCTGTTAATCAACGAGCTAGTTAAACGAGAGGCTTTACTAGGAACCATTGTTTTTTATTAAACACACATGTATCAACGTTTCCGGTTAATACAATTCTAGCATGAGAAATAAACATTAATCATAAACAAGAAATAATATAATAACCACTTTATTATTGCTTCTCGGGCATATTCCCTTCAGTCTCCCACTTGCACTAGGGGCAATAATCTATATTACATAGTAATGAATCTAACACCCATGGAGTTATGGTCTTTTGCCTTTGGGAGAGGTTTAGTTAATAGATCTGCCACATTCAGATCCGTGTGTACTTTGTAAATCTTCACATCTCCATCCTTGACATGTTCATGGATGGAGTGAAAATGGAGCTTGATATGCTTGGAATTATTGTGAGACCTTGGTTCTTTAGCATTGGCTATGGCACCATTGTTGTCACAATAGATGACCATCATATCCAACATACTTGGAACCACACCTAGTTCAGATATGAACTCCTTTGTCCAAACTGCTTCATGCGCTGCCTCCGAGGCAGCAACATATTCCGCTTCTGTTGATGATCCCGCTACCACAGATTGCTTAGAACTCCTCCAGCTTACTGCTCCTTCATTCATAACAAATACGTACCCGTATTGTGACTTAGAGTCATCCGGATCGGTGTCGAAGCTAGGATCGACATAACATCTTGCGACGAGATCTTCTTCACTGCCATACACGAGAAACATATCCTTAGTTCTTCTTAATTACTTAAAGATATTCTTGACCGCCGTCTAGTGTTCCAAACCTAGACCAGATTGGTACCTGCTAGTCAAACTAATAGCATGTGCCACATCTGGTCTTGTACATAGCATATCATACATGATAGAACCTATGGCTGAAGCATAGGGAATCATATTTATTATCTCTTTATCTTCGGCTGTAGCTGGACTTTGAGTCTTACTCAACGTCTTGCCTTGCAACATTAGTAAGAACCCCTTCTTACTTTCTTCCATTCTGAACTTCTTCAAAATCTTGTCAAGGTATGTACTTTGCAAAAGTCTAATTAAGCGGCTTGATCTATCCTTGTAGATTTTGATGCCTAATATATAAGCTGCTTCATCGAGGTCTTTCATCGAAAACAACTATTCAAATAACCTTTTACACTTTTCAAAAGTTCTATATCATTTCCAATCAACAATATGTCAACCACATATAGTACTAGAAATGCTACAGAGCTCCCACTCATTTTCTTGTAGATACAAGCTTCTCCGTATGTCTGGACAAATCCAAAACCTTTGATCACCTTATCAAAATGGAGGTTCCAACTCCGGGATGTTTGCTTCAGTCCATAAATGGAACGTTGAAGTTTTCATAAACGGAGGTTCCAACAAAACCTTTGGGTTGCATCATATACATCTCTTCCTCAATGTCACCATTAAGGAACGCCGTTTTGACATCCATCTGCTAGATTTCTTAATCGATAAATGCAACAACTGCTAACATAATCCTAACTGAATTTAGTGTCGCTACTGGTGAGAAAGTCTCATCGTAGTTAACTCCTTGAATTTGTCGAAAACCTTTTGTGATAAGTCGAGCTTTATAGACGGTCACATTACCATCACGTCGATTTTGTTTCTAAATATCCATTTGTTCTCAACGGCCTTGCGGTTATTGGGTAAGTCCACCAAGGTCCAAACTTGATTTTCGTACATTGATCCTATTTCGGATTTCATGGCTTCTAGCCATTTGTTGGAATATGGGCTCATCATCGCTTCATCATACGTCACAGGGTCATCACCTCCATCTACCATGAAGTTTAAGACGGGATCCCCATATAGTTGTGGAGCGATACGTTCCCTAGTTGACCTGCGAGGTACGGTAGTTTCCTCTTCTTGAGTTTCATGATCTTGATCATTAGTTCCCTCTTCAACTGGCGGAGTCGGCACTGGAACAACTTCCAGCGCTGCACTACTCGCCATTCCAAGAAGAGAAGGTTCAATAACCTCGTCGAGTTCTGCCTTCCTACTATTCACACCTTTCGAGAGAAACTCCTTCTCTAGAAAGGACTCATTCTTGGCAACGAAAATCTTGCCTTCGGATCTGTGATAGAAGGTCTACCCAATTGTTTCTTTAGGGTATCCTATGAATACGCATTTTTTTTGCTTTGGGTTTGAGTTTGTCAGGTTGAAGCCTCTTCACAAAAAACATCGCATCCCCAAACTTTTAGAAATGACACATTAGGTTTGTTTTCAAACCATAATTCATACAGTGTCGTTTCAACCGATTTAGATGGTGCCATATTTAAAGTGAATGCAGCTATCTCTAGTGCGTGACCCCAAAACGATAGTGGAAAATATGTAAGAGACATCATATATCAAACCATATCCAATAAAGTACGATTACGATGTTTGGAAACACCATTACGATGTGGTGTTCCGGCAGGTGCGAGTTGTGAAACTATTCCACATTGTTTCATATGCATGCCAAACTCGTAACTTAAATATTTACATCCACTATCAGATCATAGAAATTTGATTTTTCTGTTACGATGATTTTCAACTTCACACTGAAATTCTTTGGACTTTTGAAATGTCTCAGACTTGTGTTGCATTAAGTAAATAGATCGATATCTACTCAAATAATTGATGGTGCAGGTCTTGCACTCGTTGGGAAACCCCTAAGGAAGGTATGATGAGAACAACAACAGTTTACCCTCACAAAGAAACCAAGGTTTAATCGACCAGTAGGAGGAAGGAGTAAC
Organism: Alopecurus myosuroides; assembly: GCA_028641055.1. NCBI lineage: Eukaryota > Viridiplantae > Streptophyta > Magnoliopsida > Poales > Poaceae > Alopecurus > Alopecurus myosuroides. Next base: position 136,801,731 of record CM054059.1, read on the forward strand.
TTCAGAAAGTTGATGCAGCTGAGCTGGCAGGACGCACTACCGGTTCAGCAGCAACGTGGAACCTACACAACACAATCAAATCAGTTTGCCCCAACGAAGCAGTGAGGTTGTCAATCTCACCGGTTTTGCTGAACACAAAGAGGTTAAACATATAGTGTGGAAAAATAATATGAGAACAGTATGAAAGTAGTAGAAGTAGTGTGAAAACAGTGTGAAAGCGGTGGAAGCAGTGTGTGTATTATCTGAATGAGCAAATGGACCGGGGTCCAAAGTTCACTAGAGGTGTCTCTCCATAAAAGATAAATAACATATGTGGTGAAAAAATTACAGCTGGGCAATTGACAAAAATGAAGGTTGAACCGTAGTGCATATGCAAGACATAAAGATTACTACTACCTCCGTTCCTATGAGTAAGGCGCACGCGCATTTCAATGCAAACTTTGACCGAAAGATTTGAGTAACAATATCTTGACTATATAGTGCAAATTTGACATTGTTAGATTCATATTGAAAAACACTTTCTAATGATATTGATTTTATATCAAATACTATTATATATATAAATTAATTCTTGGTCAAAGACAAATCTCGAAAAGCGTGCGCGCCTATTCATTGGAACGGAGGGAGTATGTGATTCATGCGGCATTACAACAACATACATAGACCGTCATCCAACTGCATCTTTGACTAATAATCCACCCTTCGAATATGATCCGAACAAGCGTTGGGTATTAAGTTGCAAGCAACAGATAATCGCAGTAAGCAAAGTGTGTAATGTAAACAACGTAAACTAAGTAAGCGTCGTTGTTTTCTTCCTAATGGCAACATCACATCCTCCATCCGTCACATTTCTGTCACTCGAGCACAGATGCAAAGGAGGCATTAACCAACTATCGAGCATAAATACTCCCTCTTGGAGTTACTAGCATCTACTAATAACAGAGAGCATGCAAGATCATAAATAACATACACATGAAGATAACATGATAGATTGATAGTCAGAATACATAGCATTAAACATTCATCGGATCCCAGCAAACACAACATGTAGCATTACATAAAGATGATCTCGATCATGTAGGGCAACTCACGAGATCTAAACATGAGGTACAAAGTGGACAAGACAACAATCTAGCTACTGCTATGGACCCGTAGTCCAGGGATGAACTACTCACGCATCACTCCGGAGGAGGGCATGGTGGTGTAGACCCCTCCGGTGATGAATTCCCCTCCCGGCAGGGTGCCGAGGAGAGCTCTAGAACCCTCCCGATCTCGGGATGACGATGACGGCTGCCTCGGGTGTTTCTCGGGATGAAGTGGTATATCTTTAGGGTTGATGTATCGAGGGGAATAAATAGGCGAAAGGGCGATGATGGTGGACGCCCGAGGGGCCCACACCACACACAGGTGCGGTCAGGGGGGTGCCACCCTATGGTGTGGCCCCCCTCCGGGCCTCTTCGGGACTCTGTGGAACCTTCAGGAATTCTAAGACTTCCGAGCTTCGAATTTTCCAATTCTGAGAATATTTCGAGAACAACTTTTCTGAAACTAAAAACAGCAGAAAACAGGGAACTGGCCCTATGACATCTTGTCAGTAGGTTAGTCCCGGGAATCGATAAAAATAACATAAAGTGTATAGAAAATATGGAGGAAATAACATGAAAACAACATGGAACATCAGAAATTAAGGATACGTTTATGAAGTATCAACATCCCCAAGCTTAGTTCCTACTCGTCCTCGAGCAGGCAAACGATAAAAAAACACATAATTTCTGAGGTGACATGCTACCAACATAAACTTGATCATCAATAATGTAAAAGCATATGTAACCTGAGATCATAGAACTTCAACACAAGCATGATAAATAAAATTTTAACAATAAAGCATAGCAATCACCTTGCATCATGAGAAGTAACACAAATAAAAGATCATGAATAATAATGCACTCGAAAGATATACATTTGTTTCAAGCATAGAGATAACATGGCAAAGTGATATTTCGCTTGTCCTTAAGAGTGGGGCAAAACAAAAATGCCAGGACACCTTCAAAGTTCACGAGGAAGACTAGAAAAAATAATTAGAGAACACATAATAATACATCATGAATCAATTAATAATGTTTCTAGGACAAATCCACATTAAACTTAGAATGACAACTATGCTCTCTCAACTGTGCATAAAGTTAGAAGATGGGGACTCAACATAAAAGTAAAAGAAGGGCCCTTCGCAGAGGGAAGGAGGGATCAACTCATGTGCTAGAGCCTTTATTTTGTTTAACAGAGGTATAAACTGTTTTTAAGAGAGGTGTATGCTTATGTCAACGAATAGTAAACAGAAAATACAGTATATCACAAGACAACTAGACTTCACAAGAGAGGCTCTCATATAAGGGCACATCTGGGTAGAAGGTCATCCCTCTTTCTCTTTTGTTTACACAATTATGCTTTGACTGATAAATCAGGGGCAAAAATAGTGAAGAGAATTTGTTGTATTACTTTGGGGCTGAACACCCTGCTGCCAGCACTTCTATCAATTAGATAAGAAGATGAAGCCACTAGTCCAGGGTGTGAAAGTCCAATCAACATGTGAGATACGGATTCTCTATTTACGTCCTCATGAGCTAAAACAGGAGTAATTTTGAAAGTTTTAAAGGTAACACATGAGAAATTTACTTTGGAGTGGAAGTTAAATACCACATATAGGTAGCTATGGTGGACACATTTGTCAAACTTTGGTTTTTGGGAGTTGGATGCAGAAGCAGAGCTCATACTCAGTACATGTGGAGGCTAGCAAAAGACTGGGAGCGACAAAGCAAGAGAGAATAAGAGTCATAATCATGCATAGCGACATAAACATCATTAATCAAAGCATAAGTGGTACCACAAGTTCAAAAACTAAATGATCATAGAGGCTATAAGTGACTGGTTCATAGTCATAAACATGGTGTAAGCATGCGCCAAGTCAACCAGATAAAACATTCAAAGGAGAACACCACAAATTTATGCTTGAAAATGACAAGAACAACTCATGATTCTTTCTAAGGCACATTAAACACTCTCAGCTATTTGAGACAAATCATGCTACTAGAAAACCACTAGGCTTTAGAATTAAAATAACATTTAGCATGATATGAAAAAGTCTAGCCACAGTCTATACAAGCTTCTATTTGCACCGTTATGAATTCTACTACAAGTGGTAGTTTCTTTTACCAACAAGCACCATACAAAATATGTTTTAACAAAAACTCTCTAAATGATACAGCAAGAAAACATGATACACACAACTCTACTAAAACTAACAGCTCTGAATAAGAGATGCAATGAAAAAAAGAGCTAAACAGGAATTTTGCAGCAGCTAGAAGAAAAACTATGAATACGAGCATAACGAGTATTCAAATGAAAAAGCGGAGCATGTATCTCTCCCAAAAAGGAATGCTAGGGTTCAACTATATTATTTCAACAAGTAAAACAAAATAAAACAAAAGAAAAACAAACAGACGCTCCAAGTAAACTTCATATGATGTGATCGAATAAAAATATAGTTTCACTAGAAGTGACCTGATAAATTGTTGATGAAGAAGGGGATGCCTTGGGCATCCCCAAGCTTAGATGATTGAGACTTCTTAGAATTTTATGGGATGAACCACGGGGGCATCCCCAAGCTTTGACCTTGCACTCTTCTTGATCACATCATATCACCCTCTTCTCTTGACCCTTGAAAACTTCCTTCACACCACACTCAAAGAGTAATTCACATTAGCGGGTTAGTGCAACAATAAAAAAAATCCATGGGTTCCGTATGGGCACAAGTTCTATTGATACTTTTAAACATTAGCTACAGCCATTGATGTTTCGTGAAGCAAAGAAATCCACTTGACATCGTAAAGGAGCAAATACAAGAAAAATGGCAGAATCTGCCAAAACCAGAACAGTCTGTAAAGACGAATATTTTCAGGGTACTTACGTTTCTCAGATCGAACAAGTTAAAGAACAAAAAAGTTGCGGAATTAGCTGAGTAATAAGCACAACAAATTTCAGGTCATTTTGATCTTTCTGTGAATTATGCGAGTTTTTACGATGGACATTAGAAATTTGTTACCTGCGCATAAATCCAAAACCAACTCCAACTCTCGTCAGAAACTTTACTTGGCGCAACTAAAACATGAAAATAAAGATACAAAGGAGTTGCTACAGAAGTATAAAACCCCTTGACTCAAAGAAAACAGAGAAAAATAAAGCAAAAACAAAACCATGGGTTATCTCACAAGAAGTGGTTTTCTTTAACGCCTTTTAGCTAGGCCCAGAAAAGTGGATTCATGTGTTTTCAAGTGAAGAAGCGTCTGAATTGTAATTTGTTCGAATAATAGAATCAAAAGGAAACTTCATTCTCTTTCTAGGAAAGTGTTCCATACCTTTCTTAAGTGGGAACTGAAATTTAATATTCCCCTCTTTCATATCAACTAGATGATACCCTGCGCATTGCTGCGGAACACCATGGTCACAAAGAGATATAGAAGAGGACATATTTTATTCATATGAAGTATTGGTTTACAAAGATATGAAAATGAAATGCTTTTATTCGTACGAAGCGCGGGTTGACGATCTCCTGATACTGTGTTGACAATATATGTACATATTCCTCCACAGGTTTATGGGTATGTTACATGTTGATCAACTACAATGAAGATTTCACTTGCATATAGAAAAAAAGACATGTTCAAGAATTTGTCGGCTATAGAAAATTATAGAAATAATTGTGGCAAATCATTTTATCATTATTTAAATTCAATACCTTCAAGGTCTTTTTGGCGTTGACCTGTAAATTGGATTTTGGTAACTATTTCATGAAAACGTTGAACCATATTATATTATTGAAAACGATTCATAACCCACTTGGGATGCAAAATAAATCCGAAATAATATATGGGAACATGATTGTCTAGGAACAATTCTATATATAGAAGTACGATGGTGATAATATCATTATATCTATTTCTCATACAAATAGCGTACCAATTTGAAGTTCCATTACCAACAACGCTTCTGTTTATCCAAGAGTTCTGAATCTCGAAAGGTGAAGATACTCTCCCACACAATAAATTTGTTAACCAACCCTTAGATCTAGTCTGCAGTATCAACCAACCAAAAATGATGAGTGTGTCCAAGGAGATTAATAGACATATATGATTAATGGAACCACTGCCTTGAAGGTCTTTAGAAATTCAGATTACATGGTATATGAGTAGATGACCATACAATAATAAAAAAAGCATGGTGTTAACTAAACTGGTCATAGCGGTTGAAAAAGTAGCCTGCAAATTTTGTCCTCAAATACTGCAATTGATATGGTTAACATGTAGCCATGTGAGCCGTCGTAAAAACATGTAATGAATCTTGAATGGAAAAGAAGACCAATACGACGTAAGCTTCTAAAACCAGCACAGAGTAGTAATTGTCTCAATAAGAGACTTAAACCTGAAAAATTAGCCACCTAAAATCCAAATGATCTGCAGAATTCATACAAAATTGCTTAGTCGGAAGAATCAAAGAACCAAGACTGCACAGGTGTACAGACGGCCGGCGGCCGGACACCCGGAGGACAAAGATATATCCATACTTGTGAATGAGTAACCGCATGATAGAGAGGACAATACGCATCTCGTAGTATCTATGTGAGGGGATGTGAAGACAATAGGCTTGCCTAGAGAAGAGAAGAGAGTTGAGAGCCTCCGACCTTGCAACCCCGCCGCCTTAGTGACTACCTGAGCCCCAATCCATCCCGATGACTCCCGTTGCGCAGCAATGACTTTCGTGAAACTAACCCATCTGCTCGCACCATCGGAGTATATGAAGTGCATACGACTTGGTGGGTTGGGGAGGCGAAGCGACTATCCTACGCATGAAAACGAAGTGACTGGGACCGGACGAAGGGGGAAAGTCACATTGATGCCTCAGGGAAAATAATTGACCGAAAATATAGATGAATATTGGTAGCTAAAAATATTACAAATAAAAATGATGACATGGCAGTTGACTGAGCCTGCTTAGGTGGACATCTTGCATGTTGAGAGAAATCCCTTAGTGAGGCGCTCCTTTTTAGTTATTATAGATAACAACACCAACAGTTGTAAGAAAAGGTCTTCCCAAAACAATTGGACAAGAAGCATTTCATTCAATATTCAAGACAACAAAATCAACGGGGACAAGATTATTATTAACCATGATAGGAACATCATAAACTCTCCCCAAAGGTTTCTTTCTAACATTATCAATAAGACGAATATCCAAATAACAGTGCTCCAAAGGTGGCAAATTAAGAATATCCTAAAGTTTCTTGGGCATAACAGAGATACTAAAACCAAGATCACATAAAGCGTTGCAATCAAAATCATTCACTTTAATTTTAATAATGGGTTCCCAACCATCATCTAGCTTCCTAGGGATAGAGGCTTCACATCTTAATTCATCCTCTCTAATTTGCGTGAGAGCATTTGTAATATGTTTTGTGAAAGCCATATTCATAGCACTAGCATTAGGACAACTAGCAAGCTTTTGTAGGAACTTAATCAATTCAATTATGTTGCAATCATCAAAGTCAAGATCATTTTTTATCAAAGGTAATGGGGCCATTGCCTCCCATGTTTCTAAAAATTTCAGCACTTTTATCAGGAACATTTTTAGCAGTTTTGCATTTTTAATAGCAGAAGTGGGAGTATTTCCATATCGTGGTGGTATCACGGCAGATGCCATGGGATGGATAAAGTTGGGGCCGATGGACGCTGGTGGTGCTCGGGGAGGGATCACACAGCGAGTAGCCGCGTGTGGTAGATCACAAACACTGCAAACAACACGATCTTACCCAGGTTCAGGGCCCTCGTGTGGAGGTAACACCCCTACTCCTGCCTCTCTCTTTATATGGTGTTTACAGAGTAGACACAGTACAGTTCAGGCCTTCAGCCGAGTAGCCACTCTACGCTCAAGTTCTCTCTAAGTGTTGCCTTTAGTGTTCTCTCTGGAATGCGCAGCGAACCTCTCACAGGAGGAGGCAGGGCACCTTATATACTGGTGCCCAGCCGGATAGAATAATACTAAAAGGTACAGCTCGATGGAACAGGAGCACTGCAGAACCGCGCACGCCTCCGGGTTCCCGCTGACGCTTGCCCCGTAAGTCGTCGCGCCGTTGCGAGATGGGACCTGTCCACCCTTGTCAGTGAGATAGGGTAGGCCCCTAGCCCTGTCCTGTCCCATCTGTCAGTGATAGGACTAGACAGGCGCCTACCGCACTGTAGCCACGCCGGAGCGCGGATAATCACGCGCTCCGTAAGTTGAACCGCACGCCGTACGGACGCAGGATACGCGGGATCCTTTGTTAGAACGGCTCCATTGACTTCTGGCCCGAGTAGGATACCACTCCCTCTACTCGGACCAACTCCTATACTCGGAAGAACATAACTTCCTTGATTCTTCCTCCTGGCCATTGGTGGCTACGACCGGTTAGCAGTCTACCGGGTAGCCGGCCTACTCAGTCAAATAGCCCTTCTGATCTTGCCTTTAGCACTTGCCTTACCCCTACTCGAGGGTAACCCCCCGACATTCCAACACCACTTACTTCACCATTGATAGTAGAAGGTTTACGAGCATGAGAAGCTTCAGTTTTACTAGTGGTGGTAATGGTGCAAACATTATCTATATTATTCTTTCTAGCTATTTCATCTTATCTTTTCCATCTAGCATGCAATTCAGCTAACATCCTAACATTATCATCAATTCGAATTTGGATGTCATTCAAAGTTATGCTTTCTTTAACATCACGAGGAATAACCTTTAGTTTCAGAAAATCAACATCAAGAGCAAGGCTATCAACTTTAGAAGCAAGAACATCAATTTTGCCAAATTTTTCCTCAACAGATTTATTAAAAGCAGTTTGTGTACTAATAAAATTCTTGGGCATGTTCTCAAGATCAGAGGGTACACTTTTGTTGCTGTTGTAGGAGTTACCATAAGCATTACTATTATTCGGAGGATATGTCCTATAATTTTCGCTACCAATTTTTTCCTATAAGTATTGGTCTTGAAATTATTATTTTTAATGAAGTTCACATCAACATGATCTTCTTGAAAAACCAAAGGGGCTAAAGGAACATTATTTGCATCAATAGGAGCATGGCAATTAACAAGCATAGACATAATAGCATCTAGTCTATCACTCAAAGAGGAGGTTTCTTCAACTGAATTTACTTTGTTACCAGTTGTAGCCCTGTCAGTGTGCCATTTAGAGTAATTTACCATCATATCATCAAGAAGCTTTGTTGCTGACCCCAAAGTCATGGACATAAAGGTTCCTCCAGCAGCTAAATCCAGAAGGTTTCTTGAAGAAATATTTAGACCTGCATAAAAGGTTTGGATGATCATCCAAGTAGTCATTCCATGAGTGGGACAATTCTTTACTAAAGACTTCATTCTTTCCCAAGCTTTAGCAACATGCTCATTATCAAGTTGCTTAAAATTCATAATGCTACTTCTTAAAGATATAATCTTAGTAGGAGGATAATATTTTCCAATGAAAGCATCTTTACAGTTAGTCTAAGAATGAATACTATTTCTAGGCAAAGATAGTAACCATTCTTTAGCTCTTCCTCTCAAAGAAAAAAGAAACAATTTCAGTTTAATAATATCTCCATCTACATCTTTATATTTTTGCATCTCACATCGTTCAACAAAATTATTAAGATGGGCAGCAGCATCATCGGTACTAACACCAGAAAATTTCTCTCTCATAACAAGGTTTAACAGGGCAGGCTTTATCTCATAAAAATCAGCAGTAGGAGCAGGTGGAGCAATAGGTGTGCTCATGTAATCATTGTTGTTGGTTCTAGTAAAGTCACACAACTTAGTGTTCTCAGGAGTAGTCATTTTAACAAGACTAAAAATAGGAATAATACTACAACTAGAATAAGAACTATATTTTTTTGTGTTTTTGATAAAGAGAAGAAAACAAGACAAAATAAAATAAACTAAGCAAAACGAAAATAAAGTAAAGAGATTGGAAGTGAGAGACTCCCCGTGCAAAAATTCTCTTCCTCCCCGGCAACGGCGCCAGAAAATAGCTTGATGGTGCAGGTCTTGCACCCGTAGGGAAACCCCAAGAGGAAGGTATGATGAAGACAACAACAGTTTCCCTCAGAAGGAAACGAAGGTTTAATCGACCAGTAGGAGGATGGAGTAACTTCAGAAGGTTGATGCAGCTGAGATGGCAGGGCGCACTACCGATTCAGCAGGAACGTGGAACCTACACGACACAATCAAATCACTTTGCCCCAACGAAGCAGTGAGGTTGTCAATATCACCGGTTTTGCTAAACACAAAGAGGTTAAACATATAGTGTGGAAAACAATATGAGAACAGTATGAAAGTAGTAGCAGCAGTGTGAAAGAAGTGGAAGCAGTGTGTGTATTATCAGAATGAGAAAACATACTGGGGTCCACAGTTCACTAGAGGTGTCTCTCCACAAAACATAAATAACATGTGTGGTGAACAAATTACAGCTGGGCAATTGACAGAAATGAAGGCTACACCGTAGTGCATATGCAAGACATAAAGATTACTATGTGATTCATGCGGGCATTTGTCGGGGGTGGGGGGTGGGGGCTACCCCCGAGTAGGGGTAAGGCAGGTGAGAAATGGAGTTGAAGATACCACTTGCCTAGTTTGGCCATACCAAATTGGTATGGGCCGGGTAGGAGGCTACCCGGTAGGACGGTACCTGGTTGGCGCTATCTGGCAGAAAGAACAAGAGGCAAGAGGGAAGATTCATGTACATGTTTGGATCAACCGGGTAGCACTCGGGTGATCCGGATAGAGAAGCTGCTGGCCTACTCGGGCACAAAGTCAATGCAGCCGTTGAGGTGAATACCGCGTATCCAGGGGTCGTACAGGCGTGCGGTTCAACTTACTAGGTGCGTGGTTATCAGCACAGAGACGTGGGAGCAGTGCAATATGGGATCTATCAAGTCCTGTCACTGGCAAGGGGGACAAGACATGTCAGCGACCTACCCTAAGAGACTGACAAGGTGGACAAGACATGTCAGCGGCCTACCACGGAGACTTTCGGCGATGCTGTCAGCGGGAACACGGAGGCGTGCGCGGACCCGTGCGCGGCGGTGCCGTGGAGTTGTCTACTCTGTCCTTTTTATTCATAGAATAGTGGTTGGCCACCAGTATATAAGGTGGCCTACCCCCTCCTGCACGAGGGACGTTACTTACGAGCTCATTGGTTATGAGACTTGCTACTCACAGAGAGAGTGCTAGAGAGAGAGATAGGAACTTGTCTACCCGGCGGAGGATAATACAGAGAGAAGGCAGGAGTAGGGGTGTTACCTCCACACGAGGGCCCCGAACCTGGGTAGATTGCTGTGTTTGTAGTGTTCCTTAGCGCGCCATCTAGGCGTGCGATCCCTCCCCGGATACCTACAACGTCCATCGGCCCCAAACAATAGCCATCCCATGGCATCTGTCTTTATCCATCCACGACAGTTGGCGCCCACCGTGGGGCCAGTAGCGGCGCTGGCTGGGGTTTCTATCCGGACGGGACCCGTTTCTCGTTCGGGGGAGCGCATGGGCTGTGGCCTCGTCCACCGATTCGGCTCCCTCGACTTCGTCTCCGACAACGCCGGTGACTTCGGCGGCAGGCCCGTGCCTGCAGGAGGCTCCGTCATCTCCTTCGGCACACACCTGGTGTACGTCGCCACCATCGTCATCCGCGAGTATCCCGAGGTTGTGCTCGTTGCTGAGGACCCTCCTGCCGTTATCGCCGTCCGCGGGCAGCCATCCGGCCGCTCTGCGGGCAGCGTGGAGGTGATGATGACTGGCCCGGCTATCGATGCCGGGAAAGGCGCGCCCGCTGTGCCCGAAGTCGTCGACGAGCCGGCTGGTCGCCAAATCCACAAGCCCTACGACCGACCTCAGAACCAGCCGGGCTACAAGGACCCTACTACATCGACTGCGATACCGGCGGCTCGTGCCGGTGTCGCCGAGCATCTGGGCATGCCTCTCGCCCCGGATGCGGATCCGGCGGTGGTGAGGGTTCAGCTCGAGCAGCAGCGCCAGGCCTTGCTTCTGGAGGCCTAGGAGCTGGAAAAGGTTAGGCTTGAGCTCAACCTGGATCAAAATGAGTACAATAGAGCCCATGGTTTTACTCCTGTATCTAGAAATCATAGCAAGATAGGAATCATTCGTCGCAACCTAGGTGTCGAGCTAGCTAGAGATGGTAAAGCCGCTAGCAAATATGGTAGTATGACTTCTGCTGGTAGGCCAAAGTATAGCTCTCCTGCCAAAACACTTAGAGCTCCAGAGGCAGTTGCTGCCGAGTTGCCAAACTTGACCGGCGAGGCTCGCGCTAGGCAGCAGGAGCGGCTCAATGAGCTGGTTCTGGAAGCTGGCAGGCAGAATGAGGCTTTCCGGAAAGCTAATCTGGGAGCTGGTGCGTTCCATGTTGTTCAGTCGCATGGGGAAAGATCCGAAAAGCAGGCCTCTTCACCGCTTCCTGGTGCTGAGAGGGCCCCGAGTGTTAACTCTGGGAAGAGCAAACAGATGTAGGTGTACGACCCGGCTGGCGCTAGAAAACAGCACGCTGTAGAACAGCAGCCCGGTCAGAAACACAATGCTGCAGGAACTGGCCGCTAGGTCGCCCGAGTGCACCAAGAGGGGCAAGGAGGAAACCGAGATGGCCCATCTCGGCATCATGTTGCTAACCCTGTTCAACATGTTGTTCAGCCACAGGCAGTTGATGCGGTGGTCAACCCGGTTGCTCAACCCGACCCTGTGTACCAGGACTGCTACAACAACGGGTACTCGGCAATGGAGCAAGCCAGGTATGCCGAGAGATCTCGCATCTCGGTTGGGAGCAAGGATATTGGAGCGAAGTGATGCAAGTTACAAGCTGGACCAGATCTACCGGTCCGAGGAGATAGAAGCAAGGGGCCCGCCCGGGCCAAGCTGTTTTGGTCCCAGGATCATGGGGGAGCCGGCCGTGCCCAAGTTCCAGCTGGTTAGAGGGACCAAGAGCTATGACGGAAGCACCAAGCCAGAGGACTGGCTGAATGATTATGTTACTGCTGTGTATGTTGCAGGTGGTAACCGGAGATGGGCTGTGAGGTATGTGCCCCAGATGTTGGAGGGCCTTGCCCGGATCTTGCTCAACAACCTGCCGAAAGACAGTGTCAACTGCTGGCTTGACTTCTCGGAAGCCTTTATCAGCAACTTCACCAGCACTTACAAGAGGCCAAACCGGCCACAACAGCTCTCGGCGTGCAAGCAGAGAGAAGAGGAGACTGACCGCGAGTACCTTACTCGGTGGAGCACTCTGAGGAACACCTGTGAAGGTGTGAACGAGACACAGGCCATTGCCTGGTTCTCTCAAGGCTGCCGACATGGTAGCATGCTGTGGCAGAAGTTGCAGAGGAAGATGCCGAGTACCCTCGCCGAGACAATAAAGATTGCAGATATGTATGCCCTCGGCGACCCTACTCAGCCTCTGCTCGATTCTTTTGAGCCGAAGAGGAAACACCATGATGGAGCCCGGCGCCATGACCGCCAAGACTTCCGCAACAAGAGAAGAGAAGATCGTCCGGATATCCGCTCTGGGTCGGACCATGTTGCTGCAGTTACTCAGGATCAAGGTGCTGCCGGGAGCATCCAGAGGCAAAAAACTGCTGGAGCCCAGTATGGGCAGAACAAGACTCAGGGCCAGAACTTCAAGAACCAGTACAATGCTCCTCAGCAGAACAATGCCCCCCAGGAGTCCGGAGATCTTCCGAGGTTTGTCTTTGAGAACATGAAGGATGGGCCGTGCAGCTTTCACACTCGACATCCGAGTAGGCCAGCCAACCATACTACCCGACAGTGCTGTTGGTGGGATCTGATCAAGAGCGAGGGCTTTTGTCAGCCGCCTCCTCCTCCTCTTCCGCTCACAGGCTCCAATGTGCAGCATATTCGGGCGGCTTCTCCTAGGCCGGCCGAGAACCAGAGAAGGGAACATGTGAATCAAGTGGCGCAGGGAGCCAACAACCACTACAACCGCAACTACAACAACAACAACCGCAACAACAACTACTACACCTGCAACAACAATCGCAATAGCAACAATGCCAATCAGAACAACAACAACAACAACAACAACAATAACAACAACAACAACAACGGTGGTGTTGGGGACCGAAACCAGTACCAGAAGCATCATGAGAGCTACATGGTATTCACCACTGAGCCGGATGACAAGCAATTCCAGCGCAGGCGCGCGATGGAGGTGAACGTCGTGATGTCGGCTGTGCCAAGTTACATGGATTGGTGTGACCAGGACATAGTCTGGTCCAAAAATGATCATCCCAATATAATGCCCAACCCGGGTACATATGCTCTGGTGGTGGACCCTACTTTCCTAGGGACCAAGAAGAATGTGAAGTTCAGCAAGGTGCTGATCGACAACGGGAGCAGCAGCAACATCATAAACCGAGATACCATGGAGAAGCTTGGAATTGTCGAGAACATGTTGCTACCCAGCCGGACTACATTCCATGGCATTGTGCCGAGAGTGTCTTGTGCTCCCATTGGCCGGATCTAGATCGATGTGCTTTTTGGTACAAGGGAGAACTGCCGGACCGAGTGTCTGCAGTTCGAGGTTGTTGATCTTCAGACCCCTATCATGCTCTGCTCGTCAGGCCTGCTCTGACCAAGTTCATGGCTTCGACTCATGCGGCCTATCTGAAGATGAAGCTTCCCGGTCCTAATGGCATCATCACCATCTCGGGCGACTACAAGCGCTCCCTGGAGTGTGCATCTGTTGGCTCTCGGCTCGCCGAGTCCATGGTCATTGTTGCCGAGAAGAAGAAGATACATGAGGTGGTGGCACTGGCACAGGCAGCTCAACTCGGTATGCCCGGCATGCCGAGCTCTCAACATGGAGCCACTTTCGAGGCCTCCCAAGAGACAAAGAAGGTGCAAATTGACCCGGAGTTCCCAGAGCATATGGCCATCATTGGTGCCGGGTTGGAGGAGAAATAGGAAAGCGAGCTCATCCACTTCCTCCGTGAGAATCGGGATGTCTTTGCATGGTCCAACCAGGACCTGCCGGGTGTCCCAAGGGAGTTGGTTGAGCACTCTTTACATGTGCGTCCGGATGCCAAGCCGGTGAAGGAAGCTATGCGCCGCTTTGCGGCCGAAAGGAGGAAAGCCATTGGTGACGAGATCAAAAGGCTGCTAGCAAGTGGATTCATCATGGAGGTGCTGCATCCGGATTGGCTGGCCAACCCGGTCATGGTGGAGAAGAAGAAGGATGATCCCATGGTCGCGGTGGTGTGGCGCATGTGCGTGGACTACACCGACTTGAACAAGGCCTGCCTTAAGGACCCGTTCCCGCTACCCTGAATAGATCAGGTGATTGATTCCACTGCCGGGTGCGAGCTTTTGTCTTTTATTGATGCCTACTCTGGTTTTCACCAGATTCCTTTAAATCCGGCTGATCAAATAAAGACTGCTTTTATTACCCCGTACGGGGCTTATTGCTATCGTGTCATGTGTTTTGGCTTGCGGAATGCTGGGGCCACTTATCAGAGATGCATGCAGAAATGCCTGCATGAGCAGATGGGCAAAAATGTGCAGGTGTATGTAGATGACATTGTCATAAAAACAAAAGAAAAACACACTCTGCTGAGCGATATTGAGGAAACATTTTCCATCTTGCGCAAGTACCGGATGAAACTGAACCCAACAAAGTGCACGTTTGGCGTCCCGGCTGGCAAGCTACTCGGCATCTTGGTATCCATTCGGGGCATTGAGGCCAATCCTTCAAAGATAAAAGCTATAGAGAGCATGTCTTTGCCGAGGTCATTGAAGAATGTGCAGAAGTTCACCGGGTGCCTGGCTTCCCTTAGCCAGTTCCTGGGCAGAATGGGTGAGAAGGCCTTACCTATCTATAAGCTCATGAAGTAAAGTGACAAGTTTGTCTGGACCCCACAAGCTGATGTGGCATTGAAGGAGCTCAAGACCATGTTGGGCAATGCTCCTGTCCTGGCATCCCCGTTGCCTAAGGAGCCAATGCTGCTCTATATGGCAGCCACCAACCGAGTTGTGAGCGTGGTGGTGGTGGAGCGAGAAGAAGAAGGCTAGTAGGTGCAGAGACCGGTCTATTATCTGAGTGAAGTGATGTCCAGCTCCAAGAAAAACTATCCGCACTACCAGAAGATGACTTATGGGGTTTACCTGGGTGCCAAGAAGCTCAAGCACTATTTCCAGGAGCATCCAATGATCGTGGTGAGCACTGCTCCCATCTCAGAGATCATGGGCAACAAGGATGCAAGTGGCCGGGTGGCCAAGTGGGCAATTGAGCTAGCTGCTTACACCCTGTTGTATGCGAGAAGAGAAGCCATCAAATCCTAGGCCCTGGCTGACTTCTTCGTTGACTGGGCCGAAATGCAGTATGAGCCTCCCTTGCCAGAAACAAACTTCTGGAGGATGCATTTCGATGGCTCCAAGGTAAAAGAGGGACTCGATGCTGGTGTTGTACTCACCTCACCCAACCGGGACCAGCTCAAGTATGTGCTTCAGATTCACTTCCCGGCATCCAATAATGTTGCCGAATATGAGGCCCTGGTCCATGGGCTGAAAGTATCCAAGGAGATTGGAATCCGGCGGATTGTTTACTATGGCGACTCAGACCTGGTGGTTCAACAACTCTCGGGGACTTGGGACGCGTTGGATGCCAACATGGCATCTTATCGGTTCCTCGTCCATAATATGACTAGATTCTTCGATGGGTGTGAATTCCATCACATCCACCAAGCTGAGAATGATGTAGCAGATGCTCTGTCCAAGTTGGGGTCTTCTCGGCAGTTCATCCCGCCTGGGATTGCTCTAGAGCGTTTGAGGAAGCCCTCTATCAATCCATCTCCCAACTCGGATTCCATATTCATTCCGGCTTTACCAGATTCAGAAGTTGTTCCCATGGAGATTGACCGGGAGAGCTCAAAGGAGAACCCGGGGACTGCCACTGCAAACCCACGGACTGTCGCATTCATCGAGGGGATCATTTATCAGTACTCGGGGACTCGTCTCCAACTCAAAGAAAGTCATGGCAGCTGATCCAATGGAATGGACGAAACAATTTTTCCTATTTGGGAGACACCGAGTTGGGCTTTGCCCATATTATCCTTTCTGATGGATGAAACTTTGCCGAGTGACGAGGTCATAGCCAAGCAGATACAGAGAAGGTCCAAAGGCTACACCATCATCAACAAAGAGCTGTACAAGAGAAGTTCCACTGGTGTACTCCAATGTTGTGTTGAGCCAGAAGAGGGAGAAGAGATTCTGAGGGAGATACACCAAGGAGAATGTGGACACCATGCCTCATCTCGGGCCTTGGTCAAGAAAGCATTCCGCCATGGATTCTTTTGGCTCACTGCCTTGCAACAACCAGAAGATCTGGTGAGGAAGTGCAATGGGTGCCACAGGTATGCAAGCAAGATTCACATGCCAGCTTCCGAGTTGAAGACAATCCCCATCACTTGGCCTTTTGCTGTCAGGTGCTTGGATATGGTGGGTCCTTTCAAGCCGGCTCGGGGCAATATGACTCACATCTTGGTCATGGTTGATAAGTTCACCAAATGGATTGAAGTGAAGCCAATCCGGAAGTGTGATGGAAACACAGCAGTGAGCTTGTTGAAGGACATTATCCTGAGGTATGGCTATCCGCATGGGATCATCTCGGATAACGGGACAAACTTTGTTGAAGGATCTTTTGCTCGGTTCTGTAAGGAGAAGCGGATCTGGCTAGACATTGCATAAGTCGCCCATCCGGCTTCCAATGGGCAAGTTGAAAGAGAAAATGGCATGGTCCTATCCGGAATAAAGCCAAGGCTGATTGAGCCATTGCTGAAAACACCTGGGTGTTGGCTAGATGAGTTGGAGGCAGTGTTGTGGAGACTAAGGACTACCCCTAACCGATCAACCGGATACACACCATTCTTCCTGGTATATGGAGCAGAGGCCGTGTTGCCCACTTACCTTGAGCATGACTCACCGAGAATAACCCTCTATACTGAGGCAGAGGCAAGAGAAGCCAAAGAAGATGATGTTGATCTGCTCGAAGACGCAAGAGAGTTAACTCTATCACGCTCAGCTGTATACCAACATAATCTGAGACGCTATCATAGCCGGAAAGTAAACCCAAGGGTTTTCCGAGAAGGAGACTTGTGCTGAGGCTTGTACAGCGCACAGCCGGGATGCACAAACTTTCCCCTCCTTGGGAAGGTCCTTTCATTGTGAGCAAGGCTCTGCACAATGATGCCTATTACCTCATCGACGCACAGGCACCACAGAAGAACAGGGAGGATAAATCCGGAGAGGAATCCAAGCGTCCCTGGAATGTAGCTCTACTCCACTGTTTTCATTCCCGAACAAACATTGTATGTATCTTCTGAACCGGGTTAAATTCCAAGTCGGCACTCCGAATTCGAACTCGGGGACTGTCTGTGCCAAACTTTCTCTGTGTTATTTATTGTCTTTACTTTGTCTACTCGGTTGGTCTACTCGAGATTTCACGCGCATGTTTAGTAATGTGTTTAAACCTAAGGGACAACTCTTCGACTTTGCTGTTGTCCGCAACCCAGCTTCATGGCAAGCAAGAGAACAAGCCAAAGTTCAATGAACACACGAAAAATTGCTAAGGAAGAAAGGAGTGTATCAACCGAGTAGGGTGTTTTTTCCTTCTGTGTTTTCGGCTAAGGGTTGGGCATCGTTATTTTCTAATCTCAAAGTGGTTAAGTATTAGAAACTCGGTTTTTGAAATCTCGTGACTCGACTACCAAAAAGCCACAAGTGGCAGGTAAGAGCAAAGACAAAAGAAATGGGTGGATAAGAAAAGCAACTCCGGGACTTGCATTTAACGCAATCCGGCATTGAGCCAGGCTTGCTAAGAAAAATTGATAAAACAGAGTAGCACTTGAAACAATATATTGTTGGATACATCTGCACCCGGCATACCGGGTATCTGATAAAAGTTGGAGTTAAAGTAAGAATATGAACTCAAGATATTGTCGAAGGAGTGGAGTTGGCCTCTGCGCTCGATAGATCCGAAGACTCGAAGGTGAGCACGGAGACGGGCTCGGGAGCAGCAGTTGAGGTCGGAGGAGCGGACCCGGATGCGATGTCCTCGGCTGCGGTCCCCATTGCGCCCAACTCAGGAGCAGGAGTGGCAATCACCATCTCGGTGGTGACAGCACCGGCGGAGGCAGTGGGCTGCGGGTCAGTCCGGACTTCCTCGGAGCCAGCTTCTGGCTCGGTCGTCCCCTGATCACCACCCATATTGGCCTCCTCCTCAGAGTCATTCTGCTCGATGCCTTCGTCCCTAGTCTCATCCTGCTCCTCCTCCTCGTCGCCATTGCCACCATCCTCGTCGGCAGCATCGTCATCTTCTTCGTCACCGTCTTCAACATCTGTATCCGGCTCCGTGGGGCCGTCGATGAACTCGGCAGTGTCGACGTATGAGGCTATCCGGTAGGCGGTCTCCTGGCGGCGCTGGATATATTCTTCTTCATGGGTCCACTTGGACTTGTTCCGGAGATCCTTGAGCTTCTCGAGATCCAGGTTCTCGTACCAGGATAGCACAAAGTGCAGAGCTTCATTTGCGCCAGCTCGAGCCACTGAGGCATGCCATTTCTTCAGCTCCACTTTGGCATAGTCCAGTTTGGAGGCTAGTTCGTTGATGGTGGTCGGGAGCTCAGTTTCAGGCCATAAGAGTTTGTGGAGGCGCATCCCGGTGGATACCAGAGTAGTTCCCAGGCCCTTGAGAAGATGAACTCGGGTCTTTATATTCTCAATTTGATCATCGATGAAGTCCGAGTTGGTAACGTCATAGCCGAGATCCTTCCGCTGCTTCCTTGCATTGGCCACAACTTCCTCGGCACTGGCATTGAGATCCGGGAAAGTCCATGAGAGAGGTGATGTTGGGTAGAGTAAGGAAAACAGATAAGGAAAACTGGAGAAGAGAAACCAAATGGAAGAAATCGGATAGAATAGGACAGAGAGGAACAGTAACTTATAGCGCAGGTCAGTGACATGGGCCTTAAGCTGGCCAGACCATCCTTGTGAGAGAACACGCTCCTTATCCAGCAGGCTTCAACAGCTAACCAGCATGGTGTCAAGATCATTGTTCTGGGTCCGGAGGGATTCAATCTCCCTCTCCAGAGCCAACTTCTCGACTGCAGCTCGGTCCAGCGCTTCATTCTTGAGAGTCTCTGCCTGCAGCGCCGACTTGTGGGCTTCAGCGAGTACACGCTTAAGTTTGCACACCTCCTCCTTCTCGGCAGTAAGGTCCCTCTCCAGATGGGCCTCCCTGGCCTGAACTTTCTGCTGCACCTCGGCTAGGGTGACACACCCTTGGTGTTGCTCGAGGAAAGTTTTGCGTTCATCTACAAAGAAACGAACCCGGTTAGTAAGGAAGAAGAGGGCGGAAGCCGGAGAAGATAAGGTGCAAAGTGACTTACCCTCCAGAGAAGAAATCTTAATTTGCGCAGATGCAGCCATAACTTCGCAGTCCTGGTGCTTGTTAGCAAGGGCCTTATACTCACCTGCAGAGAAGCAAAAAGTGAGCAGAGATAAAAAATGGGCGTAGACACAAAACGCACAAACCAAAGTACTGGCACTTACTCTCTAGAGAGGAGGTATTGGTGGTAGCATCCATGATGCCTTGCTCCAGGACAGCTGCAAGTTGGGGAGTAGGAACCGAGTTAGAAAACTGATACAGATAAAGCATAAGCAGTAACTCGGTGAGAATAGAGGTTACCTCTTTCGCCCTTCTCCTCCTCAAGTGCCCGGTTCTTCGCCTTGACGGCTCGGTGAGACCAAAGAAGTTGGCGGAAGAGTTTGGTGCGGGTAAGGGTGCACTCCTGAAGAAGAAAATTGAGAAGGTATAAGTGGGAAGATTCGGCCCGAGTAGACTACAACTCGGTCGAGTCTTGCCTACTTGGCCCAAATCTCGGGGACTGGATGGTAGACAGAAAAGAGGCAAAAGAAAAATGAAAAAGTTTGCAACTCGGAAATACGGATAGTTAATAAAGATACTTACTAGGTTGGTGTTCTCGGCATCCTTAGCAGCTTTACGCAGACAGTACATCTTGTGCGCTAAAGTATTATTGGACGCGGCTACGGCCATCGAGACAGGGCCAGCATCTGCTTGGTTCCAGGCCTGCTGATAGTTGTCCATGCTGCTAAGTCTCATGCCGTCCCATTCCGGACGACCGAGCTTCTTGATGTCCCAATCGGATTCGTTGTGGCCTATCCGGTCCAGGAAAGTATCCATGTCCTCTCGGAGCTCATGGGCAAGCTCCGTGATTGGAACAGCAGATTGGATGGTCAGAGTACCTGCCTTGCCTTTGGATCCAGTGGTGGCGAGCTTCTTCCTCTTCTTCAGATCCTCGTACTGCGCGGCTTCGTGCTGCTGCCTCTGCTTGTGCTCCTCATGCAGTTCGACCCAGTGATCCGGGAAGCTCACTGGGGCAGCTCTCCCGTTGATGCCCGCTCCTAGAGCTTGTTGGTCCCTGGGTCCAAACTGAATTTTGTGCTGCACCAACTTGGAGCTCCGAGTAACAGGGCCGCTCTTGGCCTGCTCGGCTGTAGCCGCAACATCTACACGTCTAGGTTGCTTGGGCTTGTTGAGTGGCCAGTCTGTTTTCTTGGCTGGGGGCTGCAGTTGTGGCTGCCCGGTTTCCTTAGCACCTGGCAGTGGGTACTCGGCAGATCGTGCTTGCCGCTACTTCTCGGGCGGCTCTTGCTGCCCAGCCTGCCGTTTCTCGGGCGGTTGCTGCCAGGCTTGCCATGCAGCTCGCTTGGACTGCTCTTTAGGCGGCTGCTGCTGCAGACTCGGTGTTGCGGCTGGCGGCGTTGGCTGCTTCTCGGTGGATAGGTTCGGGAGGCTGCTGCTGCGGAGTTAATGTTGCTGTTGGCGGTGTTGGCTGCTTCTCGATGGCAGGTTGTGGAGGTTGCTGCTGTGGAGTTGGTTGAGGTGCTCGTGGTGTTGGTTGCCGCTCACTCGGCTCTGGTGCTGCCGGTGTTGACTGTTGCAGCTCGGAAACGAGTTCTGGTGTGGACTGCTGCATCTCGGTGGGGGGGTCCATTGCTGGCTGCTCAATGTAGGTTTCCGGCTGCTCCAGAACCCGATCAGTCTCCATCTTGGTGCCTGTGTTGTCGGCACCGAGGTCTTGCTCATCCTTGAGAGGAGAGGGCACCTGGCACTCTCCTCTGGCTAATGTTCCCCTTTGTTGGTGGTGAGGTCCACGATGTTCTGGGGTGCACTTGGCTTGGGTGGCGCATTAGTAGCGTCAGCATCAAGTGCGTCGCTGAGAAGAAAGAAGTGAAGAATGAGAACGGTCCAAGCACAAGGCACAAGAACAAGAAAGACAGAGAAACTCAAAGCATAGAGATTCTCGGTTGGACTTACCCGTCCGTGACAGACCGCTTCTTGCGCGTAGTGGTGCGTTTGGTGGTCTTCTTGGTAGGGGGTTCAACTGCTCTGCTGCCCGGCCTCTTCTTCGTTCTGGTGGGGGCAGCCATGGACACGGGATGCGCGTCTATTGGCTCTTCCTGCTCCAACTCATCTGCGAACAAGAAGGGTAAATGCCAATACGAGTAAGAGAGGAAACCAGAGCAGATTGAAGGGCAGACAATAGTGGACTTGGTCACCTTCATCGTCCTCGGACCAGTCCCGAATTGAGGTGGAGACCCGGGACTTACCATCTTGGTTGGCGAGCGGGATACAGAGAGTATCCTAGACATCAAATGCCTTTTCGTCGTCTTCGGTCCTATCCGGCTTCCAGTTATGTTCAGGGATGGCCTTGTCCTCTATTTTTTGGCGAGTAATGACCTAAAGATGCAAGTACAAAGCATAAGGAATAAACTATATTCGAGATTACCGAGTGGAGGTTCTACTCGGTCTAGCATGCAAACACAAAGCATATGAAGCTAAGTCCTAAAGAGGGAAACGGTTTGAAGTTCTACTCGGTCTAGCATGCAAGCACAAAGCATAATAAAGCTAAGTCCTAACAGAGGAGTCCTACTCTCTATAGAATGCAAACACAAAGCATATTGGGCTAAGCCTAAGGGAGAGAATCCAAGATACCTCCTACTCGGTGGAGTGTGAAGAAACAAGAAGCAAAATCAGCTAAGTGCATAAAGAATAGTACTCACTTTGGGGGCTGGGTTGTCTCAGCTATACGGTGTGAAACCATAAAACTAGGTGTCCGAGAGCGTGGCCCTGAGGATGGACTTGGCCCAGATTGCCACCTCTTCTCTTGTGAGCTCGAAGGTGGTCGTCCGGGTGCAGTCACGGGCTCCACCTATGTAGCACATCTTGTGCGCTCGTTCTTGAAGAGGGAGAACCCGGCCCCAGGTGGCAATCATGTCATCTTTTTGGAGTCCCTGTGCGATCAACTCCTTCAGCCGGTCGTCTGCTCGGTTCACATCTGCTACCGTCTTCTTGGGGTGATAGCCCCAATTTCTCATCTCGGTGGGTGGCACATTCCGGAACTCGGGCAGCTTGATGAGGTCAACTTCCTCCTCTCCTTCTGTTGGAGTGGGGTTCTTGACGTATAAGAACCCTCTCTGCCACTTCCAGCATGTGTCCAGTCCCAGGACTCACGGGTGGCTACTCCCCGTCCGCTGAATAATCATGGTAGCCCCTGTTTGCGTCATCACCTTGGGGGCATTCCGGTTGGAGGTGTTGGGAAGGACTTGTTGGCGGAAGAAAAAGTACTTTGCCCAAATGTCTACCGTGGGGTAGACACTGAGAAAAGCCTCGCAGCCAGTGACGTAGGTGGAAAGAATAGCAATGGCGTTCGCCGGGAGATGGTGAGGTTGGAGGAAGAAATGGCGAAAGAAGTCTTGCATGAATTTAGATACGGGAAGGCCGAAGCCGCGTTTGAAATGGCTTAAGAAGACAACATACTCATCGGGGCCAGGAGTTGGCTCCAGCTCGTTGCCGGGAGGCCTGCAGGTGACGCCGGGAGGCACCCGACGGGTGTTGACCAGCCATTGGAAATCGCTAGCCTTCACATATGATCCCTCCCAGCAGGCGCGCTTTGAGGGAGGATCCTCCTGGTGGAGATCTGCGGCGGGCTCGAGCTCCATCTGGATTTCTCTGGTGAGGAAGTGTTGGTGGAGGAGATGGAGACGAAGGCGCGAGGTCGAGGACGACGACGGCGCGAGGCTGCTCGATGAAGACCCTGGCACGCTCGGGTGCGCTCCGGCGAGCGGCGGCATGCGGAGACGGATCTCTCTCCTCTCTGTTCACGGAACGGTGGCAAGCGGCGGAGTCCGGCGTATTCGTGGTGGTGCTGCGAGTTCACTGCGGATGTGGCGATGGAAAGGAGGAGGCGCTGGGGGAAAGTGGCGAGGAAGCCCAGACGAGGGGCAGCGCAGAGATATTTAAACCTCCCCAGATGCAGTTATGGCGAGTGATTGGTTGTGGAGAAGATCGTGCATCACGGGGGTTACCACGTCCGTTAGAAACGCATAAAGCGACTAACTCGCGCGTAACAGGCGCAGTTAATCCCACGTCGCGCATCATGGGCAATCGAGTACCTGTGCGAAGCGACGCAACATCCTGTGGGCCCTATGTGCAGTGCCAGGCGCGTGCCACGTAACCGCATTAGACCCGAGGCGTCGTGGGCAGCGGTTGCGTGACACGTGCAAAGCCTTGACACGCAAAGATAAAACCGCTCTGGTTCGAGCGGCAAAGTTTTTGGAAATTTGGCTAAGTGTTGGGATCTCGGTTGGATCCTAGTCAGCTTGGCCTACCCGGCACGATGAAGAAAGTCCCACAGACTACAACGGAGAAGATCCGAGTTCTAATTGAGAGCAACGGAGAAGATAAGAAACGATGCAATTTTTCGACTGGATCGACCTAAGTTTACTGTTTGGAGGAATAGATTTGTTAATGACATGTATATTCATGTACATAGGTTCTGTAAGGATAAATCTCTGTCTGTAAAGAGTTGGATAGATAGTCTTCCCTAGGATCATTGATCATTGTAATTTCTGAATCCTTTATAAGTTTTTAATAAAATGCTGTGGGGCTTTTTGCCTTACAGAAGAAAAAGTCAAAAAAAACTCGGCTGAAACTCATCACAGAGGTTAATTTGGTTTAAACTGGCAGGGCCCAATGTCCAAGTCCACCGGACTCTACCAGCGTCGGGGACTAATGTCGGGGGCTACACCCGAGTAGGGGTAAGGCAGGTGAGAAATGGAGTTCAAGATACCACTTGCCGAGTTCGGCCGTACCGAATTGGTATAGGCCGGGTAGGCGGCTACCCGGTAGGACGGTACCTGGTTGGCGCTATGCGGCAGAAAAGAACAAGAGGCGAGAGGGAAGATTCAAGTACATGTTCGGATCAACCGGGTAGCATGGTGATCCGGATAGAGAAGCTGCTGGTCTACTCGGGCACAAAGTCAATGGAGCCGTTGAGGTGAATCCCACGTATCCAGGGGCCGTACAGGCGTGCGGTTTAACTTACTAGGTGTGTGGTTATCAACAAAGAGACGTGGGTATAGTACGGTACGGGAGCTGTCAAGTCCTGTCACTGACAAGGGGGACAAGACATGTCAACGAACTACCCTAAGAGACTGACAAGGTGGACAAGACATGTCAGCCGCCTACCGCCGAGACTTTCGGCGATGTTGTCAGCGGGAACACGGAGGCGTGCACGGACGCATGCGCGGTGGCACAGTGGAGTTGTCTACTCTGTCCTTTTATTCATAGTACAGTGGTTGGCCACCGGTATATAAGGTGGCCTACCCCCTCCTGCGCGAGGGACGTTACTTACTGGCTCATTTGTTACGAGGCTTGCTACTCAGAGAGAGAGAGAGAGAGGGCTAGAGAGAGAGATAGGAACTTGTCTACCCGGCGGAAGATAATACAGAGAGAAAGGCAGGATTAGGGGTGTTATCTCCACACGAGGGCCCCGAACCTGGGTAGATCGTTGTGTTTGCAGTGTTCCTGAGCGCGCTAACTAGGCGTGCGATCCCTCCCCGGATACCTACAGCGTCCATTGGCCCCAAACATTAGTCATACCATGGCATCTGTCTTTTCCCATCCACGACAGTCCTACATAAGATCATTGACTTGAGTTAGGACCCAAACTGGGTTCTCTCACATTAGCAACAAGGGTCTTGGGAACCCAAATAATATAGTAAATGTAATCAACATAAGGTACAACATATTTATTTTGCACACCACCATACTAATCAACAAATAGAAAGTGCCGAGGATTGTTAGATCCCATGGAGTTGTTACGAGTGGTTTCATCTCTAGTGAAAAATCACTCGCACCAACATTCTTATTTGCTTGTGTGGGCTTGGCCTTCTTCTTGTTCTTCTTATTCTTGTTCTTGGTCTCGGATACATAGCAAAGACCTTGCTTGTCATTTTGTGGCCTTGGCAATGCCACACTTGGCGATTTCACAACCACTTTCTCAACAGTAGGGCCCTTGCCTCTGTATCAGTTGATGAAAAAGAGCGACAAGTTTGTTTGGACGCCGCAAGCTGATGTGGCATTCAAGGAGCTGAAAGCCATGCTGGGAAGCGCTCCCATCTTGGCTAGTCCGCTACCCAAAGAGCCAATGATGTTGTACATTGCTGCGACCAAACGAGTGGTCAGCGTTGTGATTGTGGTGGAGAGAGAAGAGGAAGGCAAAACTGTGCAGCGGCCAGTGTATTATCTCAGTGAAGTGTTGTCCAGCTCCAAGCAGAACTACCCGCATTACCAGAAGATGAGTTACGGCGTGTACCTGGGCGCCAAGAAGCTGAAGCACTACTTCCAAGAGCATCCTATCAGTGTGGTGAGTTCTGCTCCCATCTCGGACATCATGGGCAACAAGGAGGCAAGTGGCAGAGTAGCCAAGTGGGCAATCGAGCTGGCCGCGTACGCTCCTGCGTATGCGAGAAGAGAAGCAATCAAGTCTCAGATCCTAGCAGATTTTCTGGTGGATTGGGCTGAGGTGCAGTATGAGCCTCCTACTCCGGTAGCCAACTACTGGAAGATGCATTTTGATGGCTCCAAGGTGAAGGAAGGCTTGGGTGCTGGCGTGGTGCTCACGTCACCCAAGCGTGATCAACTCAAGTACATGCTGCAAATTCACTTCAAGGCATCCAACAATGTAGCAGAGTACGAGGCCGTGGTACACGGCTTGAAGGTGGCCAAGGAGGTTGGCGTGCAGCGCATTATATGCTATGGCGACTCGGATCTGGTTGTGCAGCAAGTTTCAGGCACTTGGGATGCTCTGGATGCCAACATGGCATCATATCGGTTCTTGGTGCAAACCATGACTGGTTTCTTTGAAGGGTGCGAGTTCAAGAACATACACCGAGCAGAGAATGAAGCAGCGGATGAGCTGTCCAAGTTGGGGTCTTCTCGGCAATACATCCCGGCTGGGGTTGCCTTGGAGCATTTGAGAAAGCCATCTGTCAAGCCATCCCCCAACTCGGAGTCTATATTCGTTCCTTCTCTGCCTGGTGAGGAAGCTGTTCCCATGGAGATTGACTGGGAGGTTGCAAAAGAGAACCCGGGGACTGCCGTCTCCATCCCGGGACTGGCGCCTGCAACCCGGGGACTGTCTCTTCTTACTCGGGGACTGCCCCTCCTAACTTGGGGACTGTTGCATTCATTGAGGGGGTCCTTGCTATGTGCACGAGATCTCGGGGACTCGTCCCCGCCTCAGAAGAAGAAGAAGTGGTGGCTGATCCGATGGAAATGGACGAACCAGTGTTTCCCATCCGGGAGACACCGAGTTGGGCTTTGCCCATATTATCCTTTCTAAAGGACGGCACCTTGCCGAGTGATGAGGTTACCTCGAGGAAAATTCAGAGAAGAACCAAGGGCTATACAATCTTCAGAGATATGCTGCATAGAAGAAGTCCTACCGGTGTGTTGTAGCGCTGTGTAGAGCCAGAAGAAAGAGAAGAAATTCTGGTGGAGATACACCAAGGAGAATGCGGGCATCACGCCTCTTCTCGGGCTCTGGTCAACAAGGCTTTTCGGCATGGCTTCTTTTGGCTCACTGCCTTGAAGCAAGCTGAAGATATTGTGAGAAAGTGAAATGGCTACCAAAGATTCGCAAGTAAGATTCATATGCCAGCTTCCGAGTTGAAGACCATTCCCATTACTTGGCCATTTGCTATTTGGTGCTTAGATATGGTGGGTCCTTTCAAGCCAGCTATAGGTAACATGACTCATATCTTGGTCATGGTTGACAAGTTCACCAAGTGGATTGAGGTGACGCCTATTCGGAAATGTGATGGAGTCACTGTTGTGAGTTTCCTGAAGGATGTGATCCTGAGATATGGCTACCCGCACAGTATTATCACTGACAATGGCACAAACTTTGCTGAGGGTGTGTTTGCGAGGTTCTACAGAGATAAGCATATTCGGCTAGATGTTGCATCTGTTGCGCATCCCGCCTCCAATGGGCAAGTGGAAAGAGAAAATGGCATGGTGTTGTCAGGCATAAAGCCAACGCTGATTGAGCCACTGCTGAAAACACCTAGGTGTTGGCTAGACGAGTTGCCAGCGGTGTTGTGGAGTCTAAGGACTACCCCTAACCGGTCAACCGGCTACACGCCATTCTTCCTGGGCCCACTGACCTAGAGCATGACTCGCCCCGTGTAACGCTCTACACGGAGGCAGAGGCTAGAGAAGCTCGAGAAAATGACGTTGACCTGCTAGAAGAAGCAAGAGAGTTAACTCTGTCACGTTCAGCTGTTTACCAGCAAAACTTGAGGCGTTATCATAGCCGGAAAGTGAACCCAAGGGTTTTCCGAGAAGGAGACATGGTGCTTAGGCTTGTGCAGCGCACAGCCGGGATGCACAAGCTTTCTCCTCCGTGGGAAGGGCCATTCATTGTGAGCAAGGCATTACACAATGATGCCTATTATCTTATCGACGCACAGCCACCCCAGAAGAACAGGTCGGATAGGGCTGGAGAGGAATCCAAGCGCCCTTGGAATGTAGCTCTACTTCGACGTTTTCACTCATGAGAAAAATGTGTATGTATCTCCTTATCCGAGTTAAACTCCTATTCGGAAATATGAAATTGAACTCGGGGACTGCCCTCGTCCAAATTGTTCCTTGTGTTTACTCTGTTTTGCTTTGTCTATTCGGTTGAACCACTTAGAATTTCAAAAGCATAGAAAGTAGTGTGTTTAAACTCACCGAACACTCTGCGACTCTGCTGCTGTCCGCAGCCCGGCTTCATGGCAAGCCAGAGAACAAGCCAAAGAGTCAATGAACACACGAAAAATTGCAAAGGAAAGGAAACATGTGGCAACCGAGTAGAGTGTTTTTTACAGTTTTTTCTTTTCGGCTAAGTGGTGGGCAGCGTTACTATGATTTTTCTAAGTGGCTAAGTATTTGAAACTCCTACTTTGAACTCTTGTGACTCGACTACCAACAAAGCAACAAGTTGCAGGTAAGAGCTGAGATAAAAAGGAAGAGCGGATTAAAAATGCAACTCGGGGACTTGCATAATAACGCAACCCGACATTGAGCCAGAGTTGCTAAGAACTTCAACTGAGATAAAATTGAGTAGCAACGAAGACTTAATAGTTTGATACATGTGCACCCGGCATCCCGGGGATCTGATGAAAAGTTAAGATAAGTTTTTCAGGCAGCATCAGTGTCGTCCGTGGCAGTGTTGTCCGCGTCAGCCTACTCGACATCAGCATCAGTCTTGGCGCTTTCGGCATCCGCTTCAGTGTTGGCGTTTGCGTCTTGCTCTGAGGTTGCCGTGGCGACGGAGATGGGATCCGTGGCCGAGGTCGATGCAGCAGCCTGAAAGCTGGGCATCGGGAAGCTGCTGCTGGTCGCGCCCAACTCGGGAGCCGCCTGTTGGATCACCATCTCGGTGGTGATGGTGGGCTCCTCGACGTGGGTTTCCGGCTTCTCGACTTCAACATCGACCTTGGCCTTGCCCTTTCCCTTCTCGGCAGCTCCTTTCGCGGCACCTTCTTCGAAGAAGCTCAAGTCATCTGACTCGGTGTCCTCATCGTCATCGTCGTCCTCGTCCTCAGCTTCAGTATCTGGCTCGGGGAGGCCGTCGATGAAGGTGGCGGTGTCCGCGTAGGAAGCTACCTCGTAGGTTGCTGCCTTCCGGCGAGCGATGCAATCGGGATCCTTGGACCACTTGGAGTCTTGGCGCATCTCAATGATCCTAGCAATATCGAGGTTCTCATACCAGCTGCATATGAAGTGAAGAAGTTCATCCGCTCCTGCCCGAGCTGCCGAGCCGCGCTACTTTTTCAACTCGGCCTTCATGCCGTCCAGCTTCTCAGCAAGCGCGCTGAAGTTATTCGGCCAACTTGATCAGGCCAGAACAGGTCGTGGAGCTTGTAGGCAGTGGACACCATGGTGGTGCCCAAGCCTCTGAGTTGGCGAAGCTGCAACTTGATGTTCAGAAGATTGTTGTTGACGCTGGACTTAGTGTCGACAGGCATCCCGGAATCAGCTCGGAGCTGTTGTGCCTTTGCCAAAGCAGGAGTGCTGGCGGCGCGGAGATCAGGGAAGATATCTAGAGAGAAACCAATAAAAGTTAGAAATGGAGGCAGAGAAGATATGAAACCAAGAAGGAAGAGTGAGAGGAAAAACAAGCCAAGTAGCGGAGAAGAGAAACAGCTAAGTCCCAAGAAGAGAAAACTTACGCCTAAGATCCACCAGCAGGGCGTCCAGCTTGATCTTCCAACTCTCTTCGTCAATAATATGTCGGTCCTCAACTTGGCGTGCGGTGGCGAGCTGGAGCATGAGTTGTGAGTTGTGATCCTTCAGCACCTTGATCTCTGTCTCGAGCGCCTTCTTTGTGGCTTTGGCAGTGGTCTCGGACTCCAAGGCATCCTCAAGAGATGATTTCAACTTCACTTGCATCTCTTCATACTCGGCGCGCTCGACGTCGCGCTCCTTCTTGAGCTCTGCATCTCGGGCGGCTAGCTGCTGCTGCACCTCGGCAGGCATCAAGCAGTTGAGATGCTCCTCCCGGAACTTCTTGTATTCTTCTGCAGAGAGAACAACAGGGTTAGCAGAGAAACCGAGTAAAGGAAGATGCAATGACAGAGAAGCTGGCAACTCACCTTCCAGATGCTTGATTTTGCTCTCAGCAGAGGAAGAGAAGACGTGGCAGTGCTCATGCTGCTCCTGCAGTTCCTTGAATTTGCCTGCAGAGTAAACAGAGTTATAGCAAAAAAGCAAACACGGGCGTAAACACAAAACGCACAAACCGAATAGCTAAAAGCTTACCTTCTATCTCAGAGAGTTGGAGAGCGCGGTCTAGCGCCACCTGCTCCAACGCAGCAGCATCTTTGCGTTCGGCTTCAAGAGCCGCGATGCGGTTCTTGGCGATGCTATGGTTCCAGAGCAGCCGGCGGAAGATGTTGGTCCGCTTCAGGAGGCTATTCTGTGGAAGAGAAGAGAAAGAGTTAGAGATCTTTTTAAGATTTGACCCGAGAAGACGGCAACTCGGTTGAGTACCCGTCTACTCGGCCCGAATCTCGGGGACTGGGGAATAGCCAAGAGGAAAAGAAGAGAAGAAGGAAAGAAAAACTTCAACTCGGAAAAGCAAGGAAAGCAAGAAAAAACTTATGGTGTATGTTTGCTCCACATCCTCGGCTGCCTTGCGAAGGCAGAAAAGCTTCCCGGCTAGCGTGCAGGTGTCCGAGGCGACGGTCATTGGAGTAGTGCCGATGTCGGCCTTGTTCCAGTCGATGCGGTAATGGTCAACCGTCCAGCGTGCTGCCGTTCCACTTCTCGACGCCGAGAGCGTCGCTCTCCCAGACCTTGTCCATGAAGCCTACCCGGTCCACGACCGCGGCTAGCCCCTCTGACTGGATGTCGTCCTCACCGGCTTCGCGCGAGTGGAACTCAATGGGTTTCTTGGCTTTGAGCTGGCGTCCACTGCCTTGGCCTGGCCGTCCTTCAAG
The DNA here is from genome assembly GCA_028641055.1 of Alopecurus myosuroides. NCBI lineage: Eukaryota > Viridiplantae > Streptophyta > Magnoliopsida > Poales > Poaceae > Alopecurus > Alopecurus myosuroides. The sequence goes on from CM054059.1 coordinate 136,832,733, forward strand.
CGGAAAGCCGCTTCTCGCCTTTGGTTAGGGAGATGCTGTGTTGCTTGGACACAGACAGCAGGTATGATGGCCAGCTGCCTTGTGCTCGGGCAGCACCCTCAGCACTTGACCCTTCGACTGGGCCAGAAAATCCACCAGCAGCGCCGGTGGTGAGTTGCGAACTCGTTGGTGCCTTGGGTGGTGGCATCAGATCTCCGAGCTGCACAACCTTGCGCGGTGGATTCTTCCGCACGGCTACAGCTTCAGGCTTGGCGGTCTTCTTGCCGGTGTCCGCCCGAGAAGCGGGCGGAGGCACTTGGCGTGCAGCGGGAGGAGGCATCAGCTGCGATGCGGTCTTGGTTGCCTTCTGTTTCGAGGGAGGGCTTGGTGCGGTTGGTGGAGTAGCCTGCTGGGTAGGCGGCACAAGGGGCCGGCTACCCTGCGCAGGGTCTGGCTGCGCTTGGCTCTGGAGCACGGGCTCCACCACGGTCTTCTCAACCCGCTGCTCGGCAGCGGGATCAGGTCTTGCGTCAACTTGTTCTTCTACCCGCGGCCTGGCCGCGGGGTCTTCGTGAGCTGCAGCTTGTTCTTCCTGCTGCTTGGTGTTGTCAACCGGCCGCTCAAGGGCGGCACGATCCTGGTTCTCGGCTTCTTGTTCAACATTTTCCCCAGATGTGGTAGCTGGGGGAGAGGGAGGCGTCTCATCCTGAGCAGCATCTTGTGTACTCTGGTACGCGTGGGTCTGCTGCTTCAAGTCCTGGGCATCCTGGTCACCAGCGCCCGTGTTATCGGCACCGGCGTCTTCTTCTTCTAGCTTCACCGGGGAGGTCGCACGCTCCCTAGCCCGCGGTGCTGGCTCGTCTTTGTCCTCGGAGAGCTCAATGAGCTTCTCGAGGTCCATGGCAGGTTTTCTCTTGGTACGAGTGGGGGCAGCGGCCGCGTCAACATCCAGAGGATCGCTGGATGAGAAGAAAGAAAGAGTTTAGAAAGGGAAAAGCAGAACAACGAGAAGCAGTAAGCGAGTTGGTGTTCGGATGGAACAACTTACCCTTTGCGGGTAGGGGGTGGCCTTCTGTTGGTGGTGAGCTTCTTGCCACCCGTCTTCTTCGTCTTCTTGGCAGCAGGCTCTTGGGCACCGCTGCCCGCCCTCTTCCGGGTTGTGGGAGCGACCATAGAGAGAGGCTGGACGTCCATGGGCTCCTCGTCCTCCTCATGATCAACATCCTCTGCAGAGAAGAGAAAAGGGATTCAGAGACAGAGAAGGAAGTCAGCACACGCTACTCGAGATCAGAAAGGTGAATTTGGTGACCTTCGTCATCCTCGGACCAATCCCGGGTAGACACGTCAACTCGGTGCTTACCAGGCTGAGTGGCATACGGGATGCAGAGAGTGTCTTGAGTGTCGTAGGCCTTCTCGTCGTCCTCTTCCCGATCATCATGCCAGTTGCCCTCAAAGACCTACTCATCCTCCTCTAGCTGACGATCAATGTGCTGTGAAGGCAAGCAAGATAGCACAGTGAGTTGAGTTCTACCCGGGATAGCATGCAAAAATAAAGCATATAAGGCTAAGGGGTCCTACTCAGAGCAACATGCAAACACGAAGCATAGCTGGCTAAGTATTTCTACCCGACAAGGCATGCAAACATAAAGCATATAAAGCCAAAGGGGTATTCTGTGATATCCTACTCGGAATGGCATGCAAACACAAAGCATATTCAGCCAAGGATTTCTATTCGGCATGGCATGCAAACACAAAGCACAAGAAGCCAACAGGTTACTTATGATGCTCTACTTGGTGCAGCATGCAAACACTAAGCATACAAAGCTGAGAAACCATCTACTCGGTATCAAGGTGCAGAAGTAAAGCGCAGAGTACTAACCTGTCTGATGCGCTTGGTGCGGCTATACGGCTCGAAGCCATACAGCCAATCGTCCTTCAGCGTGGTGTGCATGATGGACCTGGCCCAGACAGCCACCTCCGACTTGGTGAGCTCGAAGGTTGTGGTCCCGGTGCAGTCACGGGGTCCCCCCCCCCCATGTAGCACATCTTGTGCGAGCGGCGCTGAAGCGGGAGTACCCGGCGCGAGATCCAGCAGGCGATTGGATCATCATGGAGCAGCCCCTCCTCGCGCAACTCGGACAGGCGCCGCTCGACCTGGATGACGTCCTCGATGGTGTTCTTCGGGTGGTAGCCCCAGTTCTGTTGAGTTGGCAGGGCGTTCTTGAACTTGGGAAGGCCTATCCGGTCCTGGATCGGCTTCCCGACTTCGGTGGCTACGTTCTTCACGTAGAGAAAGCTGCGCTGCCACTTTCGCACGGATTCCAGTCCCTTGGCTCGGGGATGGCTTCCAGTGGTTCGTTGCAGCATCATCGCGCAACCCGTCCGGGTCATGGCGCGGGCGCTATCTGTTTTACCTGGATTGGGGATGCTTTGTTTGCGGAGAAAGAAATAGCGTGCCCACGTGTGGATTGTTGGGTACACGCCAAGGAAAGCCTCACACACCACGGCGTGGGTGGAGAGCATGATGAGGGCATTTGGTGGAAGGTGGTGTGGCTGAAGGCCAAAGTGATTGAGGAATTTGGCAAAGAAATCAGAGACAGGGAGGCCGAAGCCGCGCTTGAAATGCGCAAGAAAGACCACGTACTCGTCCTTCTCAGGCTTGGGTACGATTTCCGTACCTGGATGGCGGCAGGTCACGCCGGGAGGCACGCGGCGCGTATTCACGAGCCATTGGCAATCGTCCGCGGTGAGCTCGGAGCCTTCCCAGCCGGCGCGGGCGGCGGCATCGTCGTCTCCATGGGCAGCCATCGCAGCAGAGATGCGCGGTGAAGATTTGGAGGCAGAGGCGCGAGTGGGAGATGTGAATCGCAGTGTGGAAGCTCGGGGATCTCTCTCTCTCCGGCGGTGCGTGGAGCAGCGGCGCGGCAAGCAGTTGCGGTGGCAGAGTGCTCGACGGCGGCGGAGATACGAAGGGGCAGGGGATTGAAGTGAGCAGGAAAGAGAAGAAGAAGGCGTCGAGGGGGTATTTATCTCTCCCCTCGAGTTGCCGTTACCAGCGGAGTAAGTGGGATCAATAGTGCACAGAGATCGTGCGGCGTGGGCTACGCGCCGGTTAGAAACGCACACAGCGCATATTGCGCGCGTAACGGGCGCAGTTAATCCCACGACGAGATCGTGGGCGATTTAGTGCGGTTGAAGTGACTTTATAGGCTAGTGGGCCCGAGGTGCAGTTATTGGCGCGTGGCCTGCAGCGTCCCAGGCACCGAGGCGTCGGGGGTACGGGGGCGTGACACGTGCCCCGTAGCGACACGCAGAGGCGGATTCGCACCGTTGAAGCGGAATTGTGTTTCGAGATTTCGCTAAGTCATTTTACTCGGCATCAGAGAAGAAAGACGGTGCTACTCGGAAAAGAAGAGATTCAAGCAAGAGTTAAGGGCTACATGGAGAGGCTACTCGGTCTTTTACAGTATGAAGACAAGATTTGTTCTTAAGCTGGCAGGGCCCAGTGAACAAGTTCGCAGGACTCTACCAGCTTCGGGGACTAATGTCGGGGGGTTACCCCCGAGTAGGGGTAAGGCCAGTGCTAAAGGCAAGGTCAAGATAGCTGTTTTGCTGAGTAGGCTGGCTACCCGGTACTTGCTACCCGGTAGACTGCTATCCGGTCGTACCCACCAATTGCCAGAAGGAAGAATCAAGGAAGTTACATCCCTCCGAGTAGAGGAGTTGGTCCGAGTAGAGGTAGTGGTTTCCTACTCGGGCCATAAGTCAATGGAGCCGTTCTGACAAAGGATCCCGCATATCCTGCGTCCGTACAGCGTGCGGTTCAACTTACGGAGCGCGTGATTATCCGCGCTCCGGGGTGGCTACAGTACGGTAGGCGCCTGTCTTGTCCTGTCACTGCAGAGGGGACAGGACAGGGCTAGGGGCCTACCCTATCTCACTGACAAGGGTGGACAGGTTCCATCTCCGAACGACGCGACGACTTACGGGGCAAGCGTCAGCAGGAACCCGGAGGCGTGCGCGGTTATGCAGTGCTCCTGTCCCATCAAGCTGTACCTTTTAGTCTTATTCTATCCGGCTGGGCACTAGTATATAAGGTGCCATGCCTCCTCCTGTGAGAGGTTCGCTGTGCATTCCAGAGAGAACACTAGAGGCAACACACAGAGAGAAGAGTGGCTACTCGGCTGAAGGCCTGTATTGTACTGTGGCTACTCGGTAAACACCATATAAAGAGAGAGGCAGGAGTAGGGGTGTTACCTCCACACGAGGGCCCTGAATGTCAAGACATCGTAGTAGTTTTCATAGATGGGGGTGCCGTGAGACTACGGTTAGAGACGTGGGGAGACGTGGTGGTGCGAAGGACAAAAACACAGGGTTTACCCAGGTTCGGTACATCGCGATAATGCGGCGTTCCTACTCCTGCAATCTCACTAATCAGGGCTAAAGCCTGTGTATACAAGTACAACGTGAGGTTCTATTTATCTATTCGCAGAGGATCAACTTCCCGGCGAGTTAGCCTGTAGATTCCTCTCTCTCTATCATATCTCCCGTTCGGCTTTATATAATAGCCGGGTTAGGGCATACAGAATAGGAAACCTAGAATACTACGGCAACTATTAACTTGGAAAGTAAGGAATCCGCCTTCTACTCCAAGCCAGATCACGTGGGCCGTGATCCGGGTTCTTCTAGAATCCGGCTTCTGTGCGTCAGCTTACTGGGCCGCCCAATGGACCGTAGCCCACTACCATTCGGGCCACCCGGGCAATCCGGCACTTTAGACTACCATCAGATATACCCCTATTTGGTATATATCCGACAGTAGCCCCCAAGAAGGATCGAGACTCCGTTTTCGCCGTCTTTCGTCAAATGCATCCTTCCGAGAAATATCGGCATGCAGTCTTGATTCTTCTTTTCTTCCTTCAAAGGAGATGGTAACGTAAAACTCGGAATCCAGAAAATCCGGCTTTTCTCACAAGATCCTTCGCAGAGAAGGAACTTCCTACATCAGCGCATAAAACATGCTGACGTAAGGGTCGTTTAGGTTACAGGCGAGAAAACCCAGCAACATCTTTCTGACAGATTCTCGCGGGAAACGAGGAGATAACCATAATCACCCGTCGTTTCATTTCCAGGATTTTTCGGCGAGTGACACGTGTTGAACATCCAACGGTCAAAAGAGCCGTTAGCATGTATCGCGACGAGATTTCGGCTATAAATAGCCGTCTTCGTCCTCAACGAAAAACTTCCGCTCTCACTACGCACGCCATTACTAGCGCCAAGCCCTCACAGAGCACTTTCCCGAACGCGCGACCGCACCCAGGATCTCACCGGAATAACCGAGCGCCGCCAATCCGATGGCATCTCCGTCAACCTCCCCGACCCACACCGCCTCCAACGATGAGTCGAAGAAATCCACGGGTGCTGCGGCGAGCGAAGAAAACCTTTCCGCCGCCGCAGATCTTGCATGATCTTCCTCCGCACCTGCCCTGCCGTTTGCGCCCAAAACGGTGAAGGGAAAAAACGCACTCATCAACGAAAAGCACGCAACCCGTGGGGAACGCAGCGTCCGCCGCCGCCGGAGCCGAAGAAGAGACAGAAACTACCGGAAATTGGAGTTCGAGCAGCATCTCACCATCCCTCCTTCCGACGATGGAGCAGGAGGGGCTTTTGGCTAAAGGCAAATGGCGGAGCCCGGAAGACGAATCCGAGCCCACGCCAGAAGACGGAGAACGTGTCCTCCTTACTTCTCATATTGCGAGAGGTATGGGTTTACCACCTTCCGCCTTTTTCTTGGACGTCCTTAACCATTACGGCATTCAGCCACACAATCTTCCACCGAACTCCATTCTTTACCTAGCTGGCTTCCAAGCCCTTTTTGAAGGGTATTTAGGAATAGCTCCCAGACTAGATTTTTGGCAATATTGCTTTGGAGTTAAACGTAACCCCATATAGGGCGTTCTTCCCACCTGCGGGACCATTTCTTTCACTCTTCGGAGATTCAGGGAAGACTGGTACCCAAAGGTAAAAACGTCGGAATCCGTCAAATTTTGGACGGGTTCCTTCTTTTAGCATCATGACATCCCGTTTCCAGGGAAAGAAAACGGGGTTCCTCCATTTGTCAATTCTGCCGCCGTTCCTCAAGAGAGTTGGGCAGTCGAAGCAGTGCAAACTTTGCCGGAAGACCTTATGAAGATAAAACGGCGTATCGCCAAACTCACCTCTTCTCAGCCTCCCCTAACTAGGACAGACACTGTTTTGTGCTGGTTCGGCCGCCGTATTCAACCTCTCTCTTTCCGTTCACGACTCCTTTGCGACTACGAAGGGCCAGAAGATGGAATGAGAGGGACGGACAAAGCCTTCTCCAAAAGGGACTTCAAAAAACGAGTCAACCAATTGGTTGCTACTCGCGCCCAATACACGGAAAGTTTGGAAATGTATCACGAGGAAAACCCAGTTCCTAAGGTATTTATACTTTCCTTGCTTTTGGGTTTCTCTCGGATTATCTCTTTTTCCTGACTTAATCGAGTACTTTGTCTTCTCCATAGTTCGACGTACTTCAGGGAGCTGATCTTGCATCCGACGCCGAGCTTGACGAATTACATGCCAGCTTTTATGGTGGCCGGAAACGCAAGAGGCAAGTGACCTTTGAAGAAGTGATAAATCTTGACGGAACTCCCATCGCCGCCTCCGGGTATTTTCCTGGAGCTTTTATATTTATCATTCCCTTCTAGTTGTTTTGAGATATTTATTTCTCAGACGTTTCCCTTTTCAGCCTTGCTCCAGTTCCTTTAAAAGCAAAGAAATTGAAGAAACATAAGGCTATAGTCAAAGGAGAACCATCTTTCGCTGCAGTTTCTCCCCCTTCAGTTGTATTCAGCGGGGAAGAAAAAACCACAAACCCGGGCGCAGAATTTCATCGGTCCAGCCAGCCTATTGCATCCAACATGGATGCGAGGGAAAGGGCGGGACCAGAGATGGGTAGAAATCTTCGAGCATCTGGGGAGGACGAACCCATTCCCACTTTTAACAGGAATTTCCAGGTAAAGGAGGAACCATTCGATGAACTCGGATATATTCGCCCAGAAGCTAGAAAATTCTTCGCTCCTGCCCCTCTAATCCGTCCTTGGCCACAAGGCGGGCTAATTTTCCGCAATGACTTCGTATTTTCACCTCGTCAGGTCATTCAGGATGGCCTTTACCACGTTGGAATCCTTTTCTCTGAGTATGTAAAGGATTTCAATGAAACCTTGTCACATTTGCAGGAAATGAGCCAGGTAATATCTCTAGCCCCCAAGCAATAAGTCGAAAGCATGCTCTCCGCTTACTGCTTCTTATTACGCTTGTTTTTAACTTAAGCGTCTTACGTTCATTTCCGCGTTTCAGCACACTGCTGATAAGATAAACTTGGAAATTTTTAACAAACTTAACATCAAGAATGAAGAGGTGAAAACCCTTCTATCTATTATTGATGTTAAGAAATCGGAGCTGGCATCATCTCAGCTAAAGCTGTCGGAAACAACAGCTATGCTTTATTCTCTGAAGTTTCTTTATCCAGTTTTTTGTCTATGTACTTTCTCGAGTTTTTCTAAACTCGGAATTTTTTTCCTTGCTTTCCAGCTGCTTTGGCTAAGGCCAAGGAAATAGCTGAAGATGTCGGCAATGCCGAGTTTCTCCGAAAGGAGAATTTGGACCTTCATAAGAATCTTATGAAGGCTCAAAAGGATCTGGAGGCCAGCAACATGGCCCTTGGGATTGCTCAATCCAAGGCCTCCCAGCAGGCGGACAAGGACAAGGCTACTATCCAAGACTTGGAGAACTCCCTAAACCTTCGGCTGGAGGAAGGCTCCGAAATCGACAAGATTCTCGGTAAGTTTATTTTCATTTACCGGTTTTTTCATGTCTTGCTCTCTTTCTCTGCTTTTTCGCTTAACCTTTTGGTTGTTTGTCTGAAAAAAACAGGAGATAACCCAGATCTTACTCGGATTGAGAGAATTCGAGCCTTTGGGAAGGTGTGGACTGCGATCAAAGCTGCTGGCATGCAGCTGGTCAACAAGTTCCTTCCCACCAGGACTGGGGAATTCTCGGAAGTTAAGAAACTTCCGGGAGCTATCCTGGAGGTGGCGGAGTCCAAGGAGTCCACCTTGCGCTCCGCAGCACGGGGTGGTGCACGCATGGCTCTCGGCCTTATGCATATGCATTACCCTGGTGCCAAATCTTGGCGCGTGGCATCCGGTATCCCTCAAGGATACACGGAAACCCAGCGAACCACCATCTTTGATGAAATCAAAGGTCACGCCACCAAGATCGCCTCCATGGTGAACATCTCCATCACCTATCCAGAAGAGGAGATCCCCGAAGCCCCCGAGAATGACAGCAGCGAAGAAGACTCGGATGCTTGAAGGGATGTCCTTAACCTGGATGGTGGAAGTAGAAAATAGGAGCATTACTGCACTTTACAATGTAAACTTATATTGTAATGCTTCTATCCTTTTGTATAAACAAGTACTCCGCCTTTTGCAGTTTAATTATGAAATCCTTTGCAAGTTTTCCGGGTTTTTATATTCCTTTATCTTCTAAGTTCTCTGGCTTATGTGTTTTAACTGTCCTTAGTGTTTGAATGGCTCAATAGTATTATGAATCGTCATGCCAAGTTACTGGGTAAAACCAATCAGTTCAAACTCGGAAACATGGATCATACTAAGGGATTTTTTACTAACTAGCTCCAGTGACCCAACACATAAACAATCAGATAATGCTTAGAGAATAGTAAGGAATTTTTTGAATGAAACTTGGGCACGCAGGCACAATCCGAGTTTCCTTTAGCCTTTGGTAGGCTGAAAATCATTCAGTTTTTAAACGCCGAGCACGCAGGCACAATTCGGGTTAACATTGAGTATTTTGTAAGATCATTGGGAAATAGATAAGGTGGAATCATGTTTTGAACTATAATAAACTTGTAAAAAACATGGATATAAGAATTCCGACAACTTTATTTCATGATCTCAAAGATGTTTACATAGAATTGAACTAAGTATAGAAGGGACGTAACTGCTGGATACTCCAGGGCCTCTTTGTCTCTCCTAGTTCATCATCTATCTTTCTCTTTCTTTTGCGATTCGGCTTTTCGGGATCATCTTCCGTATCGCGAATGTCAACAAGATAATATGATCCATTCTTCATGGCTTTACTGATGACAAATGGTCCTTCCCATACTGGGGCCAGTTTGTGCTTTCTTTGCTGCACCAATCTTAGCACTAGGTCACCTTCTTTAAAAGAACGATGCCTGATTTTCCGACTATGATAACGTCGTAAACCTTGCTGATAGATGGCGGATCTTTGGAGCACAAGTTCTCGTTCCTCTTCTAAGAGATCGACGGCATCCTGTCGTGCTTTTTCGGCATCCGAGTCATCGAAATCTTGCACTCTTGGGCTATCATGGATCATGTCCGTTGGAAGGATTGCCTCCGCACCATAAACTAGGAAAAACGGGGTTTGCCCTGTTGACCTGTTCGGTGTTGTTCGAATACTCCAAAGCACGGAAGGTAACTCTTGTACCCATGCTCCAGCTGCTCTATGAAGAGGAGATTCGAGTCTTGGACGTATTCCTTGCAGGATTGAGCTATTCATTCTTTCAACCTGTCCGTTGGATTGCGGGTGTGCCACAGATGCGAGATCTAGGCGAATTCCCGTTTGTCGGCAATATTTTGCCAACTCTCCAATGGAAAAGTTTGTCCCATTGTCGGTTATTATACTGTGTGCAACGCCGTATCTCATGACTATGTCAATGATGAAGTTTCTGGCAGTTACACCGTCAAGTTTTTTGATGGGTTTAGCCTCCACCCACTTGGTATATTTGTCCACAGCTACAAGTAGATGTGTAAGTCCGCCTCGTGCAGTTTTGAATGGTCCCATCATATCTAGCCCCCAGACCGCAAAGGGCCATGTCATGGGGATAGTTTTGAGTGCTTGGGCTGGCATATTAGTCTGCTTGGCGTAATACTGACATCCTTCACATGTGTTTACTATGTACTCAGCATCTGTCTTGGCTGTTAGCCAGAAAAACCCGGCACAGAATGCTTTTTTAACTATGCTTTTTGATTGAGCACGATGTACGCAATCTCCGGCATGGATTTCTTGCAGGATTTCTCGTCCTTCTTCTGATGATATACATCGCAGAAAAATTCCGGAAGTACTGCGTTTATACATACAATTGTTAATTACCGTGTATCCTTTGCATCGACGCTGGATTTGTCTTTGCAAGACTTCATCTGCTCCTTCCGGGTACTTCTGATTAACTAAGAAGTTTATATATGGGATTGTCCAATCCGGGTTAACGAGCATGACTTCAATTGACTCGGAAGCCACAGGATAGTCAACATCTCCACCTTTTATCGATGGTTCGTACAAATGTTGGACGAAAACACCTGGTGGTAGGATTTTTACCCTTTCTGATCCCATGCGGGCTAACGCATCCGCGTTCCAATTCTCCTCCCTTTTAACATGAAGTACTTCGAATCCGAAGAAACAAATGGCGAACTCGTCCACCGTTCTCCGATATTCGGCCATTATGGGGCTTTTTGCGTCCCAAGTTTGGTTGAGCTGATGCTGTACCAAATCTGAATCGCCATAGCACAAAATGCGCTTGACCCCTATTTCTTTTGCAATATGCAAGCCATGAAGCAAAGCTTCGTATTCTGCCACGTTGTTGCTGGCGTTGAAGTGTATTTGTAATACATACTCCATTGTGTCTCCTCTAGGGGATTTTAAAACTACACCAGCGCCAGCGCCCTCCTTCATCTTGGATCCATCAAAATGCATGATCCAGTACTCGGACTCCGGCATTGGTGTTTTCTCCATTGCTTCCGTCCAGTCGGCGACAAAATCTGCCAAAACCTGGGATTTTATTGCCGTCTTGGGCTGATACTTAATGTCGAAGGTTGCTAACTCGATGCCCCATTTGGCTACTCGGCCAGTCGCCTTCGCAGTGTTTATTATATCCCCTAGTGGTGCTTTACATACCACTGTTATGGAATGTCCTTGGAAGTAATGGCGAAGTTTTCTGGATGCGAAAAATACGCCATATGCCAGTTTTTGATAATGTGGATACCTTTGTTTGGACTCGGAGAAAACTTCGCTTATATAATATACCGGATGCTGGTCTGGTATGCTCTGTTCATCTTTCTTCCGTTCCACAACAATTACTGCACTGATAACCCGGTTTGTAGCCGTAAGGTACAATAACATAGGTTCTTCGTCTTTTGGCGATGCCAAAATCGGAGCTTTCATCAAAGTTTCCTTTAACTGGGTTAACGCCGCATCTGCCTCTTCTGTCCACTCGAATTTGTCGGATTTTTTCAGCAACTTGTAGAGTGGTAAAGCTTTGTCCCCCAGCCGACTAATAAATCTGCTGACGGCTGCGACGGAACCTGTCAATCTTTGGATATCTTTTACACGCGTAGGTTTGGAGATGTTTAAGATTGCTTTGATCTTTTCTGGGTTAACTTCTATTCCTCTATGAGAAACGATGAAACCCAGAAGTTTTCCTGAGGGAACCCCGAATACGCACTTTAATGGATTTAACTTCATCTTGTAAGTGCGCAAATTTTCGAAGGTTTCTCGTAAATCCTCAAGGAGTGTATCTCTTTTCTTGGTTACGACAGCAATGTCGTCCACGTAAACATGGACATTTTTGCCAATCTGACTATGCAAACAACGTTGCATGCAACGCTGGTAGGTGGCACCTACGTTCTTCAGGCCAAATGGCATGGTTATGTAATAGTACGTCCCATAGGGGGTTATAAAAGAAGTCTTACTTTGATCTTCCTTTTTCATGCGTATTTGATGGTACCCGGAATATGCATCCAAAAAGCATAAGAGCTCAGAGCCTGCAGTGGCATCTATTATTTGATCGATTCGCGGTAACGCAAACCTATCTTTTGGACACAGTTTGTTTAAACCGGTGTAATCTATACACATTCTAAGGGCAGTGGTATCTTTCTTCGGTACTAACACCGGATTTGCGGACCAATCGGTGTGTATAACTTCCTCGATAAAGTCTGCTGCTAAAAGCCGGATAATTTCCTTACTGATAGCCTTCAGTCTTCTTCCGTCAAATCGACGGAGACCTTATTTGACGGGTTTGGAGCCTGGAATCACCTTAAGCTGATGCTCAGCAAGTTCCCTGGGTACGCCTGGCATGTCAGCTGGACACCAGGCAAAAATATCCCAGTTCTCACGGAGGAACTTGATGAGCTCGCTTTCCTATTTGTCGGTCATCCCAGTTCCCACTACGACAAATTTTGTCGGATTTTTGGGATCTAGGATTACCTGTCTTGTGTTCTCGGAGGCCTTGAAGCTATCTGCTGGCTTCCGGGTTTCTTTTCCTGCCGGCATTTCTGTCGGCGATACCTCTTTGGCCAGCTCCTTCAATTCTTCCTTTGCTATGATTTTTTCGGCGCAAAGGGCGTTTTCTTTTTCCAGCTTGTTTGCCAACTTGAAGTCTCCTGATATGGTGATTACTCCTCCTTTTGGCCCTGGCATCTTCAGCTTGTTATAGATATAACATGATCTTGCCATAAATTTGGCGAAAGCTGGACGTCCGAGTATCGCGTGATACACGCTTTCGAACGGCACCACTTCAAAGGATACTTTTTCCTGACGGAAGTGATCTTTTTCTCCGAAAGTGACATCTAGGGAAATTTCTCCTAGGGATCTTGCTTGCCTGCCAGGAACAATGCCGTGAAAACGTATGTTGCTATGGTTGAGCTGGGTCTCGGAGATTTTCAGATGCCTCGTTGTATCCAGGTACATTATATTAATGCTGGATCCTCCATCCATCAGCACTCTTCTTAGCCTAGTGTTCTGGACAATAGGGCTTACAACAAGGGCTTGCGTGCCGGGTTCAGGGATATTCCCGGGATGATCAGACTGATCCCAGGTAATTGGTGTATTTGAATACTTCAAGAATTTCGGGGTTGCCGGAACAACCGCGTTTATCTCTCGAAGCGTTCTTTTTGCCACCTTTGCTGATGGAGTTGCCAGGAAAGTTAGGGCACACTCTCCATCAACTCTCGGAAACTTGGGTTCGCCTTTTCGCTGTTGTTCCTGGATTTTTTGTCAGTGTCCGATTCACTGTCTTCTTTCTCAGCTTCTGGCTTTTGCTTGGAAAATTTCCTTTTGGAATTCTTTCCCTTGTTTCCGGATCCTGCACTGCCTTTCATATGCTTGTTCAGCCGGCATTGTGCGTTCGTATGGGTGGGTTTCCCAAATTGCGAATGGTGGACGCAGGGTTCCGACTTAATCTTTTCCCATTCTTCTTTGGTGTAATTGATTGGTTCCGAACTGCGTCCTTTCCACCTATTCCCTTTTTCACTTCCAAATGCTATGTTAACTTCTTTGGGCTTTTGTGTTGCATCTGGAGCTCCTTTTTTCTCAGGGCGAGAATTCTTTTTGGCCTGTATCAGTGTGTCGATACTGCCTCCTCTAGCTCTGATGTCGTCTTCGGCTGCATCATGTTTGTAACGTCCGGGTTTTTTCCCCAATTAGAGTTGATCGGTGTTTTTCTTTTTGCATCGCATGGCATACCGCATCATCTTCATTTAAAACTTACAAACTAATGTAAATTAATCAAAACATGTTTTCTAAAATTTGTTGGAATTTATTTGGTGCTTAAATCTAATTTTTATTGGAGCCTGAACAATTTCGGAAAAAAAAAGGAACAAAAAAAAAAGAGAGAGAGAGAGGCAGCCAAGCCAGCCCAGCCTGGCCATTTTTTCGGCCCAGCTAGGCCCAGCCGGCCAAAACCCCCCCTTAACCCTAAATCTCTCTACCCCTCCTCCTTCTGCCCCCGCCGTTTCCAGTATTTGCAAACAAGTCCTCCCACCGGTGAAAAAAAAAAAACGAAAAAGAAAAGCAGCGAACCGCACGCACCCAACCCAAGTCTCGCTCGATCCCTGCCCCCGCTCGCTCGCTGTCCCCTCGTCCCCTACCTCTCTCTCGCCCCGATCCCCTCTGCTCGATCCCGTCGCCCAAGCTCCAGCTCTCCCGCCGCCTCTCTCTCCCGCCGGCCATCTCCACCCTCCTCCTCCTTGCATCTCCGGCCGAGCGCCGCCCCACTACTCCTCCCTCCCGCAACCGTCCGTTCCCACCGCCGCCTACCTCACCGCCTCGACGCCGGCCATCCCTCCCCAAGCTCGGCCGTCCCCGAGCCCTTCCCGGCGCCCTCCTTCCCCACCTCCTGCTCCTGGGGCTTGAGGAGATCAAGCCCGTCCCCCATCTCCGGCTGCACTGCCAAGGAGGCAAGCTCCACGACTAGGACGCCATGGACGCGGCATCTCCACGTGTTTTTTTCTCAACACCGGATCCACTGCGCGCAGGAGGTCGACCTGCTCGCCTCCAAGGCCCGCAGCGCCAACCACGACCTCCGCGTGCTCGTCTCCCACCGAGGTGAAGCGCTTCCTCGACGCCAACAGTACGGTGGCGGTGCCGCCGGGGGCGCCCGTGCAGCCCAAGGTAGCCAGGACGCCGTTCGCCGAGAGGGCGAGGCTGGCCGTGAATCCAATGGGGATGAGTGCTGTTCCAGGTGATGGAGGCCAAGCAGAGCAGCCTGTGTGTCGCAACAGATGTTCAGACAACAAAGGAACTACTTGAGCTCGCGAACAAGACCGCAGATTCGCTGATCTATTCCGTGGTGCGGTGATGTTGCTGCTGCAACGCCTTTGATGCCGACGGGACGGCAGTGCACGACTGCCACCCCGGCGTCGACACTCATCTCCACTACCTCGACCGCCAACAAGATCTCCCACGCAACCAAAGATCGGAACCTCCAAGGCCTTCATCGACAATTGCATGACCATGAGCAAACGCCAAGACCTTCGACCCAAGAATGTTAACCATCGACATGATCTCCGTCGTGTATTTGTCTACTCCACCATGTATGTTTTGCGTTGGCCGCCTTCGTGCGCGCCCGAAGACCGGAGAGCCGCCAAGTTCGCCATCGACCTCGAAGACAAGGATATAGCGGTTCGCCCACGACTACTACGGCTACTTCGACGACGATGACCGCGTGATTCGAGAACGACTACTTCCTCTACGGCGTGAACGACTACCTCCATGACGATGACCCTGGAACGACTACGTCCTCGACGTCGACTACTTCCACTACGTGGTTACCAACTACTTCCTCGACTACATGAGAACGAACATCTACTTCCCCTACTTCCTCTACGTCGGCTACTTCGTCCACGTCCCGAACACTCCGGCGTTGTTCCGAAGATCTCCTTCTTTCCGGCGTCAAACCCGAAGATCTCCCCTCCACACGTGCGAACCCAAACCCTAAAACCCCTATACCTATGCCCTATTTTCTATAACATATCAACTATATTTAAAATGTCATCGCATCATGTTTGCATTGCATTTTGCGGGTGCGGGTAATAGTAATGTCACCTAATAATTAAATATGGAATGTGTTGGGGTATTTAATTCAATTGTTGCCCTATTCCATTTAATATTGAATAGATCACCTCTACCTTGTTTAAACCTGTTAATCAACATTTAATATTGATGGTTAGCTAAACAATTTGAACCAATAATTATTTGTCCGGACTCCGATTCCGATTAAATTGTTTAAATTGTTTCCCCTGTTGCATCTTGCCATGTCATGCATATAAAATAGGATCATGCTGGATCTTTTGCCGTAGTAGTAATTGTTGCATCCGGTGTTTCTTTTAGTTCGTTGCTTCTTCGCGGATAGGACGCTGAGATGATGTGAGCAACGACAAGTTCTGCTACCTTGCGGGATCTCAGGCAAGTATACTCACTTGCTGCCATATGGCTGCCTTTCATCACTTGTTACCGATTCTTTCCGTTGATTCTTTTCTGCTAGCCTTAGTGGTAGTTGTTTCTGTTACGAACCCATCACATGAATCCTTTAACCCTGATATTGCCTCACCTCCACTCCTATAACCTTTGCTTGAGCCTGTGTCTTACTATCTTGCTTAGGGTTGCTTTTGCTCGAGCTCGTTGTCGGTTACTTCTTTTACCATCGTTCTATTACTATTGTTATCGTACCGGGGCTCGATGTTAATCAATCAATCCTGATAATGCTAATGTTAATAATAAATTTGACGATAAGGCACCGGCGGGAGGCCCACGGGTGGTTTTGAGGCCCGCTAGTGTCGACCCCCTAATTAGGAAAAGGGTCTTGTCTACTGATCCATGATGAGCGCACTACCCGCATTTGGGGAGTATGGGCTCCCCCTCAGTTTGACTCGATTCGCATCTCGTCCAAATCGCCGTACTAGTTCGGGCTTTCCATTTGCTGCATGCATGATCTTGCGAGCCCTTGGTACCCGGGTGGAACTTTCGTAGTCGGCATTTAGGGCGGCGTGATCTTCCAGTGCTATGAGGGTCCCCTTTTCTTCGTGGGGCTCGATTAGCCGCGCACGCACAGCACGCGGTGCTTTGGGCTTGATGCGAAGAAGGGTTGGATTGTGTTGAGTGCCCCGCTTGGTGGGAGGCATCCCATCTGGCGGGATATTCATGAGTGCGGTTGCTATGGTGCACCCCTGCAGGGTAAATCTTCTCGAGAAGCCGTGTTTTCCGCGGTTATGGATTACTTGGTGAAAGTACTGGCTAACAAGTACTCAGGACAACTTCAACATAATGATCAATCATGTTTCACCCAATGATTAATAACTTGACTAGTAATAGGTTATTCACACAATAACTTGACTCATCTTTAATACCACGGTGTGAGTTATCCTCGGATTGCTTCTTCGGATAAGGGGCGAGATCCAGGATGGGTTTGTTTGAAGTTATCTTTCAGTTGGTTACTATCACTCGATCTTATCTCCTTTTCTGTTAGTCAGAAGTAATAGAAACTCTGTAGTTGGTTAGTGCAGCCTCTTGTCGCTTATTTGCAATAACCCCTTCCTTTCCGTTGATCCTAAAGTATTTGTATCTTGTTATGACTGGCTACGCCGGTAACTTGTGAGTATGGGTTTTATCCCCCTTGCCAGTACTTAACCGTACTGACCCACGAATCTCTTTCGTGGCTGCAAATTCCAAATTGCAGTCAGCAGGTTTGAAGTCTGACGACGTTAGCTTGGGAATCCCTCCGGCTTGGCCTGGGCAGGGATTGGACGCCTTCGGTTATCTTCAGGACTCTTAGTCCAATTTGGATCTTGTCCGTAGACGGACGTTTGTTTCTTCCGCTGTTATTTGGATCTTTGAATTGTATCAGTTGTATCCCTGGCTCGTTGAGTCATCTTGTATCTTTCTGATGCTGTTGTAATTGTGGATTATTCGTGAACTATTGTAATGTTATCACAAGTGGCAACCTGGAATCGGTTATTATGTGGATTTTGGCGGGAATGCTGAAATCTGCATAGTGCCCGATCTCGGGGCGTCACAAAATGGTATCAGAGCCTTGGTTCCGATTCCCGATATTGTTTCGATACGAATGGTTATCGAAGCAACGGGTCCGCAAAGCCTGTAGGTTAACCTCGCTAACGGTCGTTGTTTCTAGAGTGTCAAAAACTATTTCTGCTAAACTATTTTGGAAAATATCTCAATAGGATTCTTGTTTTCTCCTTATCCGTATTCTATTTCCCCTCCCATCTTATTTGTTTCGGAGTCTACTCTCGTACTCAATCTTTCAAAGTGTTAGGATCCTACGTGGGTGGACGTTTTTTTTGAGCCGTTAACCTAATAGGTTCGATCATCGGAAGATTTCCTGGTGGAAGAACATCGTCATCAGCCCGAGCAAGAATCTCTTGTTAGTGGTGTCGAGGAGATCAACTGGAAGCATGAGGAATCGTTAGTTGAACTTCTTTCCCCTCCCGGGTTAGCAGGTGGATTGCGAGGGCGCAATCCCTTGTTAGTGGTGTCGTCTGTAACGTCCGGGTTTTTTCCCCAATTAGAGTTGATCGGTGTTTTTCTTTTTGCATCGCATGGCATACCGCATCATCTTCATTTAAAACTTACAAACTAATGTAAATTAATCAAAACATGTTTTCTAAAATTTGTTGGAATTTATTTGGTGCTTAAATCTAATTTTTATTGGAGCCTGAACAATTTCGGAAAAAAAAAGGAACAAAAAAAAAAGAGAGAGAGAGAGGCAGCCAAGCCAGCCCAGCCTGGCCATTTTTTCGGCCCAGCTAGGCCCAGCCGGCCAAAACCCCCCCTTAACCCTAAATCTCTCTACCCCTCCTCCTTCTGCCCCCGCCGTTTCCAGTATTTGCAAACAAGTCCTCCCACCGGTGAAAAAAAAAAACGAAAAAGAAAAGCAGCGAACCGCACGCACCCAACCCAAGTCTCGCTCGATCCCTGCCCCCGCTCGCTCGCTGTCCCCTCGTCCCCTACCTCTCTCTCGCCCCGATCCCCTCTGCTCGATCCCGTCGCCCAAGCTCCAGCTCTCCCGCCGCCTCTCTCTCCCGCCGGCCATCTCCACCCTCCTCCTCCTTGCATCTCCGGCCGAGCGCCGCCCCACTACTCCTCCCTCCCGCAACCGTCCGTTCCCACCGCCGCCTACCTCACCGCCTCGACGCCGGCCATCCCTCCCCAAGCTCGGCCGTCCCCGAGCCCTTCCCGGCGCCCTCCTTCCCCACCTCCTGCTCCTGGGGCTTGAGGAGATCAAGCCCGTCCCCCATCTCCGGCTGCACTGCCAAGGAGGCAAGCTCCACGACTAGGACGCCATGGACGCGGCATCTCCACGTGTTTTTTTCTCAACACCGGATCCACTGCGCGCAGGAGGTCGACCTGCTCGCCTCCAAGGCCCGCAGCGCCAACCACGACCTCCGCGTGCTCGTCTCCCACCGAGGTGAAGCGCTTCCTCGACGCCAACAGTACGGTGGCGGTGCCGCCGGGGGCGCCCGTGCAGCCCAAGGTAGCCAGGACGCCGTTCGCCGAGAGGGCGAGGCTGGCCGTGAATCCAATGGGGATGAGTGCTGTTCCAGGTGATGGAGGCCAAGCAGAGCAACCTGTGTGTCGCAACAGATGTTCAGACAACAAAGGAACTACTTGAGCTCGCGAACAAGACCGCAGATTCGCTGATCTATTCCGTGGTGCGGTGATGTTGCTGCTGCAACGCCTTTGATGCCGACGGGACGGCAGTGCACGACTGCCACCCCGGCGTCGACACTCATCTCCACTACCTCGACCGCCAACAAGATCTCCCACGCAACCAAAGATCGGAACCTCCAAGGCCTTCATCGACAATTGCATGACCATGAGCAAACGCCAAGACCTTCGACCCAAGAATGTTAACCATCGACATGATCTCCGTCGTGTATTTGTCTACTCCACCATGTATGTTTTGCGTTGGCCGCCTTCGTGCGCGCCCGAAGACCGGAGAGCCGCCAAGTTCGCCATCGACCTCGAAGACAAGGATATAGCGGTTCGCCCACGACTACTACGGCTACTTCGACGACGATGACCGCGTGATTCGAGAACGACTACTTCCTCTACGGCGTGAACGACTACCTCCATGACGATGACCCTGGAACGACTACGTCCTCGACGTCGACTACTTCCACTACGTGGTTACCAACTACTTCCTCGACTACATGAGAACGAACATCTACTTCCCCTACTTCCTCTACGTCGGCTACTTCGTCCACGTCCCGAACACTCCGGCGTTGTTCCGAAGATCTCCTTCTTTCCGGCGTCAAACCCGAAGATCTCCCCTCCACACGTGCGAACCCAAACCCTAAAACCCCTATACCTATGCCCTATTTTCTATAACATATTAACTATATTTAAAATGTCATCGCATCATGTTTGCATTGCATTTTGCGGGTGCGGGTAATAGTAATGTCACCTAATAATTAAATATGGAATGTGTTGGGGTATTTAATTCAATTGTTGCCCTATTCCATTTAATATTGAATAGATCACCTCTACCTTGTTTAAACCTGTTAATCAACATTTAATATTGATGGTTAGCTAAACAATTTGAACCAATAATTATTTGTCCGGACTCCGATTCCGATTAAATTGTTTAAATTGTTTCCCCTGTTGCATCTTGCCATGTCATGCATATAAAATAGGATCATGCTGGATCTTTTGCCGTAGTAGTAATTGTTGCATCCGGTGTTTCTTTTAGTTCGTTGCTTCTTCGCGGATAGGACGCTGAGATGATGTGAGCAACGACAAGTTCTGCTACCTTGCGGGATCTCAGGCAAGTATACTCACTTGCTGCCATATGGCTGCCTTTCATCACTTGTTACCGATTCTTTCCGTTGATTCTTTTCTGCTAGCCTTAGTGGTAGTTGTTTCTGTTACGAACCCATCACATGAATCCTTTAACCCTGATATTGCCTCACCTCCACTCCTATAACCTTTGCTTGAGCCTGTGTCTTACTATCTTGCTTAGGGTTGCTTTTGCTCGAGCTCGTTGTCGGTTACTTCTTTTACCATCGTTCTATTACTATTGTTATCGTACCGGGGCTCGATGTTAATCAATCAATCCTGATAATGCTAATGTTAATAATAAATTTGACGATAAGGCACCGGCGGGAGGCCCACGGGTGGTTTTGAGGCCCGCTAGTGTCGACCCCCTAATTAGGAAAAGGGTCTTGTCTACTGATCCATGATGAGCGCACTACCCGCATTTGGGGAGTATGGGCTCCCCCTCAGTTTGACTCGATTCGCATCTCGTCCAAATCGCCGTACTAGTTCGGGCTTTCCATTTGCTGCATGCATGATCTTGCGAGCCCTTGGTACCCGGGTGGAACTTTCGTAGTCGGCATTTAGGGCGGCGTGATCTTCCAGTGCTATGAGGGTCCCCTTTTCTTCGTGGGGCTCGATTAGCCGCGCACGCACAGCACGCGGTGCTTTGGGCTTGATGCGAAGAAGGGTTGGATTGTGTTGAGTGCCCCGCTTGGTGGGAGGCATCCCATCTGGCGGGATATTCATGAGTGCGGTTGCTATGGTGCACCCCTGCAGGGTAAATCTTCTCGAGAAGCCGTGTTTTCCGCGGTTATGGATTACTTGGTGAAAGTACTGGCTAACAAGTACTCAGGACAACTTCAACATAATGATCAATCATGTTTCACCCAATGATTAATAACTTGACTAGTAATAGGTTATTCACACAATAACTTGACTCATCTTTAATACCACGGTGTGAGTTATCCTCGGATTGCTTCTTCGGATAAGGGGCGAGATCCAGGATGGGTTTGTTTGAAGTTATCTTTCAGTTGGTTACTATCACTCGATCTTATCTCCTTTTCTGTTAGTCAGAAGTAATAGAAACTCTGTAGTTGGTTAGTGCAGCCTCTTGTCGCTTATTTGCAATAACCCCTTCCTTTCCGTTGATCCTAAAGTATTTGTATCTTGTTATGACTGGCTACGCCGGTAACTTGTGAGTATGGGTTTTATCCCCCTTGCCAGTACTTAACCGTACTGACCCACGAATCTCTTTCGTGGCTGCAAATTCCAAATTGCAGTCAGCAGGTTTGAAGTCTGACGACGTTAGCTTGGGAATCCCTCCGGCTTGGCCTGGGCAGGGATTGGACGCCTTCGGTTATCTTCAGGACTCTTAGTCCAATTTGGATCTTGTCCGTAGACGGACGTTTGTTTCTTCCGCTGTTATTTGGATCTTTGAATTGTATCAGTTGTATCCCTGGCTCGTTGAGTCATCTTGTATCTTTCTGATGCTGTTGTAATTGTGGATTATTCGTGAACTATTGTAATGTTATCACAAGTGGCAACCTGGAATCGGTTATTATGTGGATTTTGGCGGGAATGCTGAAATCTGCATAGTGCCCGATCTCGGGGCGTCACAATGTTCATTGGCGGTTGTAAGCATAGATCCTAGATCTTTGTGCTGTTTGGAACCGACCATGAACGGTACAAGTCCGGGTTTTAGGCCATTGACGAAAGCATGCATTGCTTGAACGTCAGTTACTCCAGAGCAGCTATTCTTCATTGCAGTCCACCTTGAGATAAAATCCACGTATGGTTCGTCTTCAAATTGGGTGCAACGGTTTAGCTCGTTGATGCTATTCGGGCGTTTGTAGGTTCCCCGGAAATGCTGAGTGAATACTCGAGCCATATCATCCCAGCTGTCGACGGTTCTGGAAGGTAATCCGTTAATCCAATCTCTGGCTCCATCCAGTAACATTAGGGGAAGAAACTTTACAGCTTCCAGGTCTGTCCCATTGTTAATCTGGACGGCTGTATAGTAGTCTGAGAGCCAGGTATCCGGGTTTGTACTACCGGTGTACTTTTGGTACGTTGGACCAACTTTGGCAAAGCCAGAATGCAGGGTTATCCTTCGAATCCTATCTGTGAAGCATTTAGGTCCAAAATATAAGTCGTCTCTTTCCGCCCTATCCATGTGTGCGGAATACCTGCCGGCTGAATGGACAGAAGGGGATCTACTCCTTTCTTTTCCATTGTTGCGCGGACGCGCTTTTCCGGGGTCGTCTCTATTTCTTCCGATATCACGTCTCTTTGGATGAGGTGGAGTTTTACTCCTGTATCTTTCCTTATCCTTGGGGGGTGTCCGAGATCTCTCACGCCTGTGAGGTATACCCTGTCTTCCAGCTTTTTCAGCTGGGTTTCTCGGAGGTGGCATTGCTTTGCCGTCATTCCGGTATTTTTCTTCCCGGTCGAGGGTGTTAAGTCCACCTTTTGGGAGATGGGATCCGGTTCTAGACGCTTCATCCCTGTTATCGGGATTTTCTTGTCTTTTCTCGGATCCGTTTTCCTCTCATTTGGATCTCTTGGTTCCTCCGGTCCAGGTGCTCCCGCGGCGCAAGTAGTTGTTTTGCATAGGGCGGAGTCGTCATGCAGCCTCCCTGATCGCTCTTGCCCCCGGTGCTGTTGCTGCAATGTCTTTCCAAGGAAAGCATACACCCCTTGAAGTTTTTCACCGTTTGAGTACATATCGTTGTTGAGGATGGCGAACGCTGCTTCCGCGTTTTCTGCTGCGGTTTTGTATATTGGTTCGCCTCTGGCATCTTTGTCGTTTACCTGCTTTTGCCAAGATGGGTTGTGAAACCTTTCTTTTGGCGGCAGTACTTCCGGTCTTACGATTCCGGGTAACCTTGTAGGTTTAATGGCAGATCTATTCTTTTTCTCGTACTCCTCGATTTCTTCCTTCATGAGCTTGATGTCATCCTGGTTTTTTTGGAGGTGTTCACGAGTTCTGAATAGATGTTGCTGTTGCCGTTGGAGAGCTTGTCTCCTAGCCTCGAGCACTTCAGGGGGTTCATACAATCCCACTGGTGTTTGTAACAATTCCTGTTCTTCTTGCTATGTCATTGGCGGAACAAGGATTTCTTTTGTTTTCTTCTCCGCAAGTTTTGTTCCGCTTGCATCTCGTACTTCCGGGCTTTCATCAGCTGGATCATCCAATTTCTTCTTCCGGAGTTTGTATTGGAGATTTTTAGCGGCCTCGTGCTTTTTCTTGGAAGAGGGAGGCTTTTTAGCAGGTTCATCCTCTGTCAATTCTTTGACATTGGGGAATATTGGAGAAGTTTCTCCATCTTCTCTCTCTTCCTCTGGCGGAGGAGTTCTAGGGCTTTCCTGACTACCAGCGTCCGTGTTTTCAGCCGGTTTCGCCATTAGTACTTCATGGAATCCCTCCTGAAAAGATTTAACTTTTCTTTCGAAGGCGTCCACGTCTTCGTCTTCGGAATCAAAGTCATCTGATCCGGTTTCTGACTCTAATATCGCCTCAATGGCGGCTAGCACAGAGTCATCTTCCGAGTTCATCGCTGGATTGGCGGATGTCGAATCTTCCACCTCTGTAGTGGGTTTGCTGTTTTCTGCCTCTTGCATGGGATTACTTTCATCCGTGTTTTCCGCGACCTCGGATTGCACCATACCAATAAAGTGTGAATCACTTTTTTTTCGGCGATCTGAGCAAAACCCGGTATCATAGTCATCTTCGACTGGGTATAGGGCGGGTGGGAAAAATTTGCTTCCACCGCAAAACCCCATGGCCTCTGCAGTTAGTCCGATAAAGATATTGGTAGATCCAATCGGTAACACGCAGGCACTTACCAGATGATTTTGCGCCGGTATGTAAGATCCATTGTCGAGGAAGCATCCGATATCGCCGTCGAACTCCAGGCTTCCGACGGTTATGGAACTGCCGATTCCGCCAAGTATCCCAGACCGAAATTTAACGCCTGACGCCGTCAGCCCCACGGTGGGCGCCAACTGTCGAGACATCGTAGTAGTTTTCATAGACGGGGGTGCCATGAGACTACGGGTAGATACGTGGGGAGATGTGGTGGTGCGAAGGACAAAAACACAGGGTTTACCCAGGTTCGGTACGTCGCGATAATGCGGCGTTCCTACTCCCGCAATCTCACTAATCAGGGCTAAAGCATGTGTATACAAGTACAACGTGAGGTTCTATTTAGCTACTCGCAGAGGATCAACTTCCCGACGAGTTAGCCTGTAGCTTCCTCTCTCTCTATCATATCTCTCGTCCGGCTTTATATAATAGTCGGGTTAGGGCATACAAAATAGGAAACCTAGAAGACTACGGCAACTATTAACTTGGAAAGTAAGGAATCCGCTTTCTACTACAAGCCAGATCACGTGGGCCGTGATCCGGGTTCTTCTAGAATCCTGCTTCTGTGCGTCAGCTTACTGGGCCGCCCAATGGACCGTAGCCCACTACCATTCGGGCCACCCGGGCAATCTGGCACTTTAGACTACCATCAGATATACCCCTATTTGGTATATATCCGACACTGAACCTGGGTAAGATCTTGTTGTTTGCAGTATTTGTGATCTACCACACGCGGCTACTCGCCGTGTGATCCCTCCCCGAGCACCTCCAGCGTCCATCGGCCCCAACTTTAGCCATCCCATGGCATCTGCCGTGATACCACCACGACAAGAGCAGATTGAAGGGAAGACAATAGTGGACTTGGTCACCTTCATCGTCCTCGGACCAGTCCCGAATTGAGGTGGAGACCCGGGACTTACCATCTTGGTTGGCGAGCGGGATACAGAGAGTATCCTGGACATCAAATGCCTTTTCGTCGTCTTCGGTCCTATCCGGCTGCCAGTTATGTTCAGGGATGGCCTTGTCCTCTATTTTTTGGCGAGGAATGACCTAAGGATGCAAGTACAGAGCATAAGGAATAAACTATATTCGAGATTACCGAGTGGAGGTTCTACTCGGTCTAGCATGCAAACCCAAAGCATATGAAGCTAAGTCCTAAAGAGGGAAATGGTTTGAAGTTCTACTCGGTCTAGCATGCAAGCACAAAGCATAATAAAGCTAAGTCCTAACAGAGGAGTCCTACTCGCTATAGAATGCAAACACAAAGCATATTGGGCTAAGCCTAAGGGAGAGAATCCAAGATACCTCCTACTCGGTGGAGTGTGAAGAAACAAGAAGCAAAATCAGCTAAGTGCATAAAGAAGAGTACTCACTTTGGGGGCTGGGTTGTCTCGGCTATACGGTGTGAAACCATAAAACCAGGTGTCCGAGAGCGTGGCCCTGAGGATGGACTTGGCCCAGATTGCCACCTCTTCTCTTGTGAGCTCTAAGGTGGTCGTCCGGGTGCAGTCACGGGCTCCACCCATGTAGCACATCTTGTGCGCTCGTTCTTGAAGAGGGAGAACCCGGCCCCAGGTGGCAATCATGTCATCTTTTCGGAGTCCCTGTGCGATCAACTCCTTCAGCCGGTCGTCTGCCCGGTTCAGATCTGCTACCGTCTTCTTGGGGTGATAGCCCCAATTTCTCATCTCGGTGGGTGGCACATTCCGGAACTCGGGCAGCTTGATGAGGTCAACTTTCTCCTCTCCTTCTGCCGGAGTGGGGTTCTTGACGTATAAGAACCCTCTCTGCCACTTCCGGCATGTGTCCAGTCCCAGGACTCGCGGGTGGCTACTCCCCGTCCGCTGAATAATCATGGAAGCCCATGTTTGCGTCATCACCTTGGGGGCATTCCGGTTGGAGGTGTTGGGAAGGACTTGTTGGCGGAAGAAAAAGTACTTTGCCCAAATGTCTACCGTGGGGTAGACACTGAGAAAAGCCTCGCAGCAAGTGACGTAGGTGGAAAGAATAGCAATGGCGTTTGCCGGGAGATGGTGAGGTTGGAGGACGAAATGGCGGAAGAAGTCTTGCATGAATTTAGATACGGGAAGGCCGAAACCGCGTTTGAAATGGCTTAAGAAGACAACATACTCACCGGGGCCAGGAGTTGGCTCCAGCTCGTTGCCGGGAGGCCTGCAGATGACGCCGGGAGGCACCCGACGGGTGTTGACCAGCCATTGGAAATCGCTAGCCTTCACATATGATCCCTCCCAGCAGGCGCGCTTTGAGGGAGGATCCTCCTGGTGGAGATCTGCGGCGGGCTCAAGCTCCATCAGGATTTCTCTGGCGAGGAAGTGTTGGTGGAGGAGATGGAGACGAAGGCGCGAGGTCGAGGACGACGACGGCGCGAGGCTGCTCGATGAAGACCCTGGCACGCTCGGGTGCGCTCCGGCGAGCGGCGGCATGCGGAGACGGATCTCTCTCCTCTCTGTCCACGGAACGGCGGCAAGCGGCGGAGTCCGGCCTATTCGTGGTGGTGCTGCGAGTTCGCTGCGGATGTGGCGATGGAAAGGAGGAGGCGCTGGGGGAAAGTGGCGAGGAAGCCTAGGCGAGGGGCGGCGCAGAGATATTTAAACCTCCCCAGATGCAGTTATGGCGAGTTATTGGTTGTGGAGAAGATCGTGCGTCACGGGGGTTACCACGTCCGTTAGAAACGCATAAAGCGAGTAACTCGCGCGTAACAGGTGCAGTTAATCCCACGTCGCGCATCGTGGGCAATCGAGTACCTGTGCGAAGCGACGCAACATCCTGTGGGCCCTGTGTGCAGTGCCAGGCGCGTGCCACGTAACCGCATTAGACCTGAGGCGTCGTGGGTAGCGGTTGCGTGACACGTGCAAAGCTTTGACACGCAAAGATAAAACCGCTCTGGTTCGAGCGGCAAAGTTTTTGGAAATTAGGCTGAGTGTTGGGATCTCGGCTCGATCCTAGTCAGCTTGGCCTACCCGGCACGATGAAGAAAATCCCACAGACTACAATGGAGAAGATCCGAGTTCTAACTGAGAGCAACCAAGTTGAGGTGCAACTCGGCTGAAACTCATCACAGAGGTTAATTTGGTTTAAGCTGGCAGGGCCCAATGTCCAAGTCCACCGGACTCTACCAGCGTCGGGGACTAATGTCGGGGGCTACACCCGAGTAGGGGTAAGGCATGTGAGAAATGGAGTTCAAGATACCACTTGCCGAGTTCGGCCGTACCGAATTGGTATGGGTCGGGTAGGCGGCTACCCGGTAGGACGGTACCTGGTTGGCGCTATGCGGCAGAAAAGAACAAGAGGCGAGAGGGAAGATTCAAGTACATGTTCGGATCAACCGGGTAGCATGGTGATCCGGATAGAGAAGCTGCTGGTCTACTCGGGCACAAATTCAATGGAGCCGTTGAGGTGAATCCCACGTATCCAGGGGCCGTACAGGCGTGCGGTTTAACTTACTAGGTGTGTGGTTATCAACAAAGAGACGTGGGTACAGTACGGTACGGGAGCTGTCAAGTCCTGTCACTGACAAAGGGGACAAGACATGTCAGGGAACTACCCTAAGAGACTGACAAGGTGGACAAGACATGTCAGCCGCCTACCGCCGAGACTTTCGGCGACGTTGTCAGCGGGAACACGGATGCGTGCACGGACGCATGCGCGGTGGCACAGTGGAGTTGTCTACTCTGTCATAGTATAGTGGTTGGCCACCGGTATATAAGGTGGCCTACCCCCTCCTGCGCGAGGGACGTTACTTACTGGCGCATTTGTTACGAGGCTTGCTACTCAGAGAGAGAGAGAGGGCTAGAGAGAGAGATAGGAACTTGTCTACCCGACGGAAGATAATACAGAGAGAAAGGCAGGAGTAGGGGTGTTACCTCCACACGAGGGCCCCGAACCTGGGTAGATTGTTGTGTTTGCAGTGTTCCTGAGTGCGCCATCTAGGTGGCAATCCCTCCCCGGATACCTACAGCGTCCATCGGCCCCAAACATTAGCCATCCCATGGCATCTGTCTTTATCCATCCACGACAACATTACAACAAGATACATAGACCATCATCCAACTACATCTATGACTAATAATCCAGCCTTCGAATATCATTCGAACAAATGTTGGGTATTAAGTTGCAAGCAACAGATAATCACAGTAAGCAAAATGTGTAATGTAAACAATGTAAACTAAGTAAACACCGTTTTTTTCTGCCTAATGGCAACAACACATCCTCCACCCGTCACGTTTCTGTCACTCGAGCACAGATGCAAAGGAGGCATGAACCCACTATCGAGCATAAATACCCCCTCTTGGAGTTACTAGCATTACTTGGCCAGAGCATCTACTAATAACAGAGAGCATGCAAGATCATAAATAACATATGCATGAAGACAACATGATATATTGATAATCAGAAGACATAGCTTTCAACATTCATCAGATCCCAGCAAACACAACAAGTAGCATTACATAAAGATGGTCTGGATCATGTAGGGCAGTGATGTCTACGCACGCTTCTATTCTTGTAGACAGTGTTGAGCCTCCAAGTGCAGAGGTTTGTACAACAGCAGCAAGTTTCCCTTAAGTAGATCACCCAAGGTTTATCGAACTCAGGGAGGTAGAGGTCAAAGATATCCCTCTCAAGCAACCCTGCAATTAAGATACAAGAAGTCTCTTGTGTCCCCAACACACCTAATACAATTGTTAGTTGTATAGGTGCACTAGTTCGGCGAAGAGAGAGTAAAATGCAAGTAATATGGATGTGTATAAGTGATAATAGTAATCTGAAATAAAAATGGAAGCAAGCAAACATGTAGCGAATAGACAGAAAACGGTGTTTCAATGCTTGGAAACAAGGCCTAGGGCTCCTACTTTCACTAGTGCACACTCTCAACAATGAAAACATAATTGAATGCATAAATATCATTTTTTCACTATGCTACTCCGAACCACTCCCCGGTCGAATAATAAACACCAATCATTGCGTAGGGCTGTAACGGCACTCCTCAAAGTAAGCACTTTCCCAACCAAGTAACCCTCATGCTATCACCATGGGACCCAGATGGTTCCACGCAAACACCACAAGTTCATAGGGTTATCCAACACAAAATATAAATATAATGCTAAACCACACGGCACACACACTGTCACCTTACACCGTGATCAAAGTGTTTACGGAGATCTCATAACAAAAACCACTTTTGAGTATCATAACAGATGAAGAATAATATCTACGAATTCAACTAGATTACAAAGCCGACGGTCACATATAGATCACACCATGGGAGAGAGATGAACCACATAGCTACCATAGAGCCCTCAGCCCCGGGGGAGAACTACTCCCTCCTTATCATAGGAGACAACAACGACGATGGAGACGGCGGTGAAGTCGATGGAGATGGCTTCCGGGGGCACTTCCCCGTCCCGCCAGGGTGCCAGAACAGAGATCTGTCCCCCTAAACTTGTCGGCGGCAGCAGCGGAGCTACAGATGTATTTTGTGGAAAAGGTTAATTCTTTTAGGTTTTATGCCTCGGGGAGTATATATGGGCGAAAGGGCGATGCCGGGAGGTGGACAGGGGGCCCACACCCTAGGTGGTGCGGCCAGGGGGGACCTGCGCCACCCCATGGTGTGGCCACCATGTGGCCCCCCTCCGGGGCTCTTCGGGACTTCTGGAAGCTTCCGAGACTTCTAAGACTTCTGGGCTTTGAATTTTCCAATTCCGAGAATATTTCCAAAACAACTTTTCTGAAACTAAAAACAACAGAAAACAGGGAACTGGCACTTGGCATCTTGTTAATAGGTTAGTCCCGGAAAACGTGTAAAAATGCTATAAAGAAGGAAGAAAACATGTAGCAAACAACATGAAAACAACATGGAACATCAGAAATTAAGGATACGTTTATGACGTATCAAGCATCCCCAAGCTTAGTTCCTACTCGTCCTCGAGTAGGTAAACGATGAAACAATAATTTCTAAGGTGACATGCTACTAACATAAACTTGATCAATCTAATGTAAAAGCATATGCACGCTAAGATCATAGAACTTCAAACACAAACATGATAAATAGAACTTTAATAATAAAACATAGCAATTACTTTGCATCACGAAGAGTATCTCAAATAAAGGATCACGAGCAATAATGCAAATAAAGATAAACGTTATTTCAGGTATGGAGAAAGCATGGCAAAGTGATATTTCGCTAGTCCTTAAGAGTGGGGCAAAATATAAATGCCAGGACACCTTCAAAGTTCACGAGGAAGACTAGAACAAATAATTTAAGAACAAATAATATCACATCATGAAGTAATTATTGATTCTTATGGGACAAATGCACATAGAACTCAGAATGGCAAAAATGCTCTCTCAACTGTGCATGAAGTTAGAAGATGGAGACTCAACATAAAAGTAAAAGAAAGGCTCTTCACAGAGGGAAGCAGGGATCACTCATGTGCTAGAGCTTTTATTTTATTAAACAAATGTATTAAAAGTTTGACACTCCTCCCATCCATCTTTCACAAACCATGGCTAACCGAATCCTCGGGTGCCTGCCAACAATCACATACCGTGGAGGAGTGTCTATATTTTGGGAGATGTATGTTAAAGTCAACGAATGGTAAACAGAAAATACAGTACGTCACAAGCCAACTGGATTAACAAGAGCAGCTCCCATGGTGAAGGACGCAACTGGTGTAGAAGGTCATCCCTCTTTCTCCTTTGTTTACACAATTATGCTTTGACTGATAAATCAGGGGCAAAAATAGTAAAGATAATTTTTTTGCATTAATTTGGGGCTGGGCACCCCGCTTTCAGCGCTTCTATCATCTGGATAAGCGGATTAGGCCACTAGTCCAGGGTGTGAAATCCAATCAACAAGTGAGATAAAGATTCTCTATTTACGTCCTCATGAGCAAAAACAGGAACATAAAGCAGGAGTAATTTTGGAGGTTTTAAAGATAACACATGAGCAATTTACTTGGAATGGCAGTTAAATACCACATGTAGGTAGGTATGGTGGACACAATGGGAAATTTTTGGTTTAAGGGAGTTTGGATGCACGAGTAGAGCTCATACTCAGTACAGGTGGAGGCTAGCAAAAGACTGGGAGCGAAAAATCAAGAGAGCATAAGAGCCATAATCATGCATAGCGACATAAACATCATTAATTAAAGCATGAGAGGTATCACAAGTTCAAAAACTAAATGATCATAGAGGCTATTAGTGACTGGTTCATAGTCATAAACATGGTGTGAGCATGCGCCAAGTCAACCAAATAAAACATTCGAAAGAGAATACCATAAATCTATGCTTCAGCATGACAAGAACAACTCATGAATCTTTCAATGGAACATTAAACACTCTCATCTATTTGAGGCTATTCATGCTACTCAACATCACAAGGCTTTAGAACTAAAATAACATTTATCATGGCATGAAAAAGTTCTAGCTACAGTCTATACAAGCATCTACTTGCACCATTAAAAATTCTACTTTAAGCAGCAATTTCTATTCCCAACAAGCACCATACAAGATATGTTTTAACAAAAATACTCTACACTATACAAAAAGAAAACATGAGAGTACTCACATAACACTACTAAAACTAACAGCTCTAATAAGAGATGCATGCAAAACAAAGGCTAAACGCAGTACTAGCAAAAAGTGAACACTCTCAGAACAATAAGAATGAAAACTAGAGTGTTCTAAGCAATGAAAACGGAGCGTGTATCTTTCCCACACAAGTATGATAAGATCCAACCATTTATTAAAGCAAAGAAAACCAAACAAACTGAAAACAAAAATAAAAGACGCTCCACGTAAAGCACATAAGATGTGACTGAATAAAAATATAGTTTCACTAGAAGTGACCTGATAATTTGTTGATGAAGAAGGGGATGCCTTGGGCATCCCCAAGCTTAGATGCTTGAGTCTTCTTGGAATTTTTTGGGATGTACCTCCGGGGAATCTCCAAGCTTAGGCTCTTCACTCTTCTTGATCATGTCATATCATCCTCTTCTCTTGACCCTTGAAAACTTCCTTCACACCAAACTTCTCACAATCTTCATTAGCAAAGTTAGTGCAGTCGAAATAATAAATTCACATGATTCCGTTTCAAAATAAGACTAACACTCATAAACACATTAGATACTGTCACAACTTCTTTTAAAACTCTTTTTTCTCAAAAGAACACCAAAAGAAAGAGATTAAGATGCAATTGCAATTATTGGCACAAATCTGTCAAAACAGGACATCAGGTAAAGATGATTTTTTTCGAAAATCTTTTGTTGCTCAAATTAAAAAGTGGTCAACTAAGAAAAGTTGCGTACACAGCCCCAGGATTACGCAAAAAAAATCTCAGGTCATTTTGAATTTTCTGTGATTTTATACGGAATAAACAGTGGACAGCAGAAATCTGTTTCTGGCGCAGAAATCCGAAATATAGGCTCAACTTTCCACTTGAGGCTTTACTTGGATCAACAAAAACTCAAAATAAAATATACAGAGGGGTTTCTAAGGAAATAGAGAACACCCAGGTGCAAAGCACACCAAATAAAAAGAAAGAAAACGGGTTGAAAACAACGAAATAAAACGGGTTGTCTCCCGGTAGCGCTTTTCTTTAACGCCTTTCAGCTAGGCATAATGATTTTTAATAGATGCTCACATAAGAATAAGAGTTGAAACACAATAAGATAGCATCAAGAAGCAAATATAAAACACATTTAAGTCTAACCCACTTCCTATGAAAAAAGAATCTTGTAGAAAAAAAAGTCAACGAAGCACAATGTGACTAGCCTAGGAAGAGAAAATAAGTGCAACTTCAAAAATTTCAACATAAAGAGGGGAAACTTAATATTGTTGAGATGCATAAAACTATGTTTCCCTCTCTCAAAATAACTTTCGGTAGTATCATGAATAAAATTAACAATATAACTATCACAATAAATATTCTTATCATGAGCCACATGCATAAAAGAATTAATACTCTCCACACAAGTGTAGTCATTCTCATTAATAGTAGTGGGAGCAAATTTAACAAAATAGGTATCATCATTATTCTCATCACCATAATCATTAAATATAGGAGGCAAAGTATAATAAAAATAAATTTTCTCCTCAATAGTAGGTGGACTGAAAATATCATATTTATCATTGTAAACAGGTGGAACTAGAATACCACAATCATTATAATCATCATATATTGGAGGCAAGGTATCATCAAAGAAAATTTCCTCCTCAAAACTTGGGGGACTAAAAGTATCATATTCATCAAAACTAGATTCCCCAAGCTTAGACTTTTCCATAGCATTAGCAACAATGGTGTTTAAAGAGTTCATACTAATAACATTGCTATTAGCATGCAAATAAAGCTCCATAGGTTTTTTAATTTTCTCTTCAAATACTTCATGTCCTAACTCAAGATAAATATTATAAAGATCTCTCATATTTTTGTTGTTTTCCATTAAGTCTAACTAGTAAATATAAAAACAAGAAATAAGTAAAAATAAGCTTAACTAGTGAAAACAAGAAACAAAAAGATATAACTGCAGAATCTAAAGGAAATAACTTCAAGCACTCACACCCGAGGATGTGAGTACCTTTTACCTTACCTCCCTGGCAACAGCGCCAGAAAAGAGCTTGATGTCTACGCACGCTTCTATTCTTGTATACAGTGTTGGGCCTCGAAGTGCAGAGGTTTGTAGAACAGAAGCAAGTTTCCATTAAGTGGATCACCCAAGGTTTATCAAACTCAGGGAGGTAGAGGTCAAAGATATCCCTCTCAAGCAACCCTGCAATTAAGATACAAGAAGTCTCTTGTGTACCCAACACACCTAATACAATTGTCAGTTGTATAGGTGCGCTAGTTCGGCGAAGAGAGAGTAAAATGCAAGTAATATGGATGTGTGTAAGTGATAATAGCAATCTGAAATAAAAATTGCAGCAAGCAAACATGTAGCAGAACAGGCAGACAATGTTGTTTCAATGCTTGGAAACAAGGCCTAGGGCTCCTACTTTCACTAGTGGACACTCTCAACAATGAAAACATAATTGAATGCATAAATATCATTTCTTCACTATGCTACTCCGAACCACTCTCCGGTCGAATAACAAACACCAATCATTGCGTAGGGCTGTAACAACACTCCTCAAAGTAAGCACTTTCCCAACCAAGTAACCCCCATGCTATCACCATGGGACCCAGATGGTTCCACACAAACACCACAATTTCATAGGGCTATCCAACACAAAATATAAATATAATGCTAAACCACACGGCGCACACACTGTCACCTTTACACCGTGATCAAAGTGTTTACGGAGATCTCATAACAAAAACCACTTTTGAGTATCATAGCAGATGAAGAATAATATCTACGAATTCAACTAGATTACAAAGCTCATGGTCACATATAGATCACACCATGGGAGAGAGAGATGAACCACATAGCTACCATAGAGCCCTCAGACCCGGGGGATAACTACTCCCTCCTCATCTTAGGAGACAGCACCGGCGATGGAGATGGCGGTGGAGTCGATGGAGATGGCTTCCGGGGGCACTTCCCCATCCCTCCAGGGTGCCAGAATAAAGAGCTATCCCCCGAAACTTTTCGGCGGCGGCGGTGGAGCTACAAATGTATTTTGTGGGAAAGGTCGATTCTTTTAGGGTTTATGCCTCGGGGAGTATATATGGGCGAAAGGGCGATGCCGGGAGGTGGCCAGGGGGCCCACACCCCTAGATGGCGTGCCAGGGGGGCTGTGCCACCCCATGGTGTGGCCACCCTTCGGGGCTCTTCGGGACTTCTGGAAGCTTCCGGGACTTCTAAGACTTCTGGGCTTCGAATTTTATGATTCCGAGAATATTTCCAGAACAACTTTTCTGAAACTAAAAACAGCAGAAAACAGGGAACTGGCACTTGGCATATTGTTAATAGGTTAGTCCCAGAAAACGTGTAAAAATGCTATAAAGAAGGGAAAAAACATGTAGAAAACAACATGAAAACAACATGGAACATCAGAAATTAAGGATACGTTTATGACGTATCAGGAAGCTCACGAGATCTAAACATGAGGTACAAAGTGGAGAATACAACCATATAGCTACTTCTATGGACCCGTAGTCCAGGGATGAACTACTCACGCATCACTTTGGAGGAGTGCATGGTGGTGTAGACCTCTCCATTGAAGAATTCCCCTCCCGGCAGGGTGCCAGGGAGAGCTCCAAAACCCTCCCAATCTCGGGATGACGATGACGGCGGCCTCGGGTGTTTCTCAAGACGAAGTGGTATATATTTAGGGTTTTCGTATCGGGGGAAATAAATAGGAGAAAGGGCGATGGCGGTGGACTCCCGCGGGGCCCATGCCACACCCAGGCGCGGCCAGGGGGAGGGCGCCGCCCTATGGTGTAGGCCCCTTGTGGCCCCCCTCCCTGCATCTTCGGGACTTCGTGGAACCTTCGGGAATTCTAAGACTTCCGGTCTTCAAATTTTCCAATTCCGAGAATATTTACAGAACAACTTTTCTGAAACTAAAAACATCAGAAAACAGGGAACTGGCTCTGTGGCATCTTGTCAATAGGTTAGTCCCAGGAATTGATAAAAGGACATAAAGTGTATAGAAAACATGTAGGAAATAACATGAAAACAAGATGGAACATCAGAAATTAAGTACACATTTATGACGTATCAATCATCTGTGAAAGTGATGAAATAATGATATCCACCACGCGCCGACACACTCATTGGGCCACATACATCAGTATGTATGATTTCCAGTAAGTCTGTCGCTCGTTCCATAGTTTCGGAAAACGGGG
This sequence comes from Alopecurus myosuroides, assembly GCA_028641055.1. Lineage (NCBI taxonomy): Eukaryota > Viridiplantae > Streptophyta > Magnoliopsida > Poales > Poaceae > Alopecurus > Alopecurus myosuroides. The sequence continues at coordinate 136,868,555 of CM054059.1, forward strand.
TTCTAGTCATCTTGCCCATGAGGCATGGTTCACATGATTCAAATGCTTCATAATCAAGTGATTCTAAGAGTCCATCATAATTGTGCTTCTTCATGCGTTTAACACCAATATGACCTAAGCGGCAATGCCACATGTAAGTAGCAATATCAGCATTTAGCTTAATTCTTTTGGCATCACATTATGAATATGTGTATCAATACTATCAAGATTAAATAGAAATAAACCATTCTTCACAGGTGCGTGACCATAAAATATATTATTCATATAAATCAAAAAACCAGTGTTCTCGGACTTAAAGGAATAACCACTCTGCGTTAAGGAAGATCCAAAAATGATATTCATGCTCAACGCATGCACCAGATAAAAAATATTTAGGTTCATAGCTAATCCAGACGGTAAACGAAGAGGTAGAATCCCGACAACGATCACAACAACTCTTGATCCATTGCGGACGCAGATCGTCACCTCATCACTTGCTAGTGGTTGCGTATTCTGCAGTTCCTATTTCTAGTTACATATATGAGAAACCGAACCAGTATCAAGTACCCATGCACTACTACGAGTACTAGTAATGTACACATCAATAACATGTATATCACATATACCTTTGTTCACTTTGTCGGCCTTCTTATCTGCCAAATATTTGGGGCAGTTACGCTTCCAGTGGCCAGTGCCCTTGCAATAGAAGCACTCAGTCTCAGGCTTAGGGCCGTTCCTAGTCTTCTTCTCAGGTGCAACACAGACTTGCCACCCTTCTTGAAGTTGACCTTTGGCTTTCCTTTCTTTCCTTTTTTGAAAGTAGTGGTCTTATTGATCATCAACACTTGATGCTCTTTCTTGATATCTGATACGTCCAAAACGTATCTCCTTTTCTGAACACTTTTATTATTGTTTTCCTCTAAACCCGTGAGTTTTGGATACCACTAACACGGACTAACGTTGTTTTCAGCAGAACTACCTTGGTGTCTCGTTTTTGTGCAGAAAAATAAACTTTCGGGAAATTGCCCGGAAAAGACCCCATGGAGTTTATATCACCAGAGGACCCCGAGAGCCAGAAGGATACTTGGAGGGGGCCAGGAGGGGCCCAGACCACCCCTGAGCACCCCCTAGGCCGCGTCGCCAGGTGGTGTGGGGGCCACCTCCATCCCCTCGGGCTCCCCTTTCGAATACATATGCCCCGTAAACCTAAAACGCGAGGGGGTTCGTCATATTCCACAGAAACACAAAAGAGTGTCGCCGCCACCTCGAAACTCAATTCGGGGATCAGAAGTTCCTATTCTGGCGCCCTGTCGGGACGAGGATTCAAAGGAGATCTCGCCATCGACACCGCCACCTCTTCTCCATCAACCATCCATGATTCCCCCGTCCATGTGTGAGTAAACACCGCTGTAGGCTGAGAGGGATGGAAGGGATTGGATGCGATCGATCATGTAATAATGGCAGATTGATAGGGCATAGTGCCTAGTATCCATTGTTAGTGTTTTACACCGTTGTTGCAACTTGTTATGCTTAATGCTTGTCTGGTAGGACAAAAGATGTTGTGCAAGTTTCTCATTGCGAGCACGTATGACTATATTGGAACACATGCATATGGTTTTCCTAGAAGTTGTGTGCTTTATTATTATTTTCTGCAATGCACATGTTTAGATTATTACATGACCTATGTTATCCATGTAACGCCTATTCATCCATTCCCTCTATGCCTACGGTACTCCCATCCTGCTGCTTTCCGTGATTGCTACTGCTGTTACTATTTTATTCCTGCTGATATTTTATTAGTATTGCCGCTATAAAACTATTACCACTGATAAATTGTTGCGAGCAAGTCTACTTTTAGGTGCAGCTGAATTGACAACTCAGTTGTTAAGGCTTATAAATATTCTTTGGCTCCCCTTGTGTCGAATCAATAAATTTGGGTTTTATTTCCCTCGAAGACTGTTGCGATCCCCTATACTTGTGGGTCATCAAGATTATTTTCTGGCGCCATTTCCGGGGAGCATAGCTTTATTTATTTGCTCACTTGAATGTGATATTGTTTGCTGCAATCCTTTCATCATGGGCAAGACTCGTGATGGAAAAATTCCTATATTACCATCCACTACAAGGAGAGGTACAAGTCTGAACACCTCTGTTGCTCTTGATTCACCGTATGTTATGAGTAAGCTGCTTACACCACCACATGCTACACGTACTGTTACTTATGCTGAGTCTGAAAATGGTTCTGATACTTTTTTTGATGCTTCTACTATGCTTGATGATACTGGTTCCTAGGTCCTTTCCTAGATGCTACAATTGCTAAATCCAAACAAATTGAAAGTGCTGAAATTCTTGTTCAAAATATTGGTACGCATGTTAATTCACCTGAGTTTATTGATGATCTTGATGAAACCTATATTGAACTTAATGATGATTTTATTAAAGAAGCTCAAGCTACTACTGGTGCAAGTGCTCTTAAGAGTCTTCTTGCAAGACATGCCGTTAAATATAAATCTTCTCTTGATGCTAAGTTTTCCACATCTCCCATACACATTAGAGACAAGGATTATGATTTCTCTCTAGATTTATCTTACATATCTGTTGCTGAGAAGGAACCTTTTTTGTGGAACTGAAAGTAAAAGTGTTATGGAACACATGAATGAGCTTTCATCTTTGAGTAGTTTATTTTCTGATGATACTAAGCTACGTACTTATTTTGTTACCAAGATCCTCCCTTTCTCATTGAAAGATGAAGCTAAAAATTGGTTTAACAATCTATGACCTGTATCTATTACTAGTCCTATGGATTTGGTTAATGCTTTCTTTCAAAAATATTTTCCTGCTAGTGCCCAACATGCTGCTGTGCAGGACATCTTTAACTTTGAGAACATTGAAGGCGAAAAATTGCCTGGAACTTGGGCAAGGTTTTGTTCTTTGATAAGAGCTAGCCTTTTCTATCCATTACCTAAAAATGAGCTCCTAGATATATTTTATAATGGACTAACTGCTGAATCTAGGACATACCTGGATAGTTGTGCTGGTTGTGTTTTCAGGAAAAGAACTCCAGAAGAAGCTAACGAATTAATGGCTAAAATAGCCAAAAATAATGATGATTGGAATATACCTGAGCCTACACCTACACCACATCCAACACCAACATCAACACCCAAGAAGGTAGGGATGATTGAATTAAATGATGAAGCGATGAACGAAGCCAAGAAATCTCTTAAAGAGAGGGGTATTAAATCTGAAGATGTGACGAATTTACCTCCTATAGAAGAATTATGTAAGCCTATTCCTATTCCATCAAAAGTTGAGGTACACTCTCTCCAATACTTTGATAATAGAGATATTCCCTACTCTAAACAACCTGATCAATGCTTAGATGAATTTGATAATTATGTTGTTAAGCAAGACAACTTCAATATGAGAGTGCAAAATCACCTTATGGAAAACTCTAGAGCTATTGATAATTTGCATGGTATTATTGAGATAACCTCTAATGATGTTAAAATGCTTGTTAAACATTTTCATATGGTTCAAACTTAAATTGATCAACTCACTAAAGTGCAAAAAGATATGCTAGCTAATGATTCTAGAGAAAAACATGTTTGTGAAATAATTACTAGAAGTGGTGTTTCTACTCAGGACCCCTTGTATCCTGAAGGACATCCTAAAAGAATTGAACAATATTCTCAACAACCTAAAAAACAATAGTTCGCCTTCTAAGAAAAAGAAGAAGAGACATAAAACTGTTGTAGAATCTCCTCAACCTGCTAAATATCCTAATAGCATATCTATTTCTGATGTTGAAACTGAAAGTGGTAATGATAAAAGTCATGCTTCTGATAAAGAAGAAACTATAGCTGAACCTGAAAAGCAAACTAAAGTTGTGAAGTATACTAAAGAGGATTTGTAGCGTTCCCACATTTAAATAATGTAAGAACATCTGTGTTAGTGTGCTAGTCCATGGATCAATTGCTAGCACCACAGTACAAAATGAAATATCATGCAAATGCATCAAAATCTATTACATCGCATGATACAGTGTTTACAAAATAGGATTACAACTTGCATAGTATTAGAAGACTAGCAGAAAACAAAGAAATACAGCGGAAAACACAGAACAACATTGAGCCCATCTTCTTCATGTGCCACAGGCAAAACATGTTGGCGATAGTCTCGAGATCCTAAACGAAATCCTCACTCGTCTTCAAAAATATCTGCAATATGGAATATGCGGCCACAAGGGAGTCAATACAATTTAATGTATTGGCAAGTAACACTATGGTGGATATAAATGGCAAGACTAATACTACATGCTTATTTGGCTAAGTGGAGTTTTGGCTACGTTTGCATAAAGCCAGTTTTCACCTATCACTTTTGTAAAACAAAATTTTCTTTTCAAACGGTGGCAACATTGGATTAAGATCCAAGCACCACAATACTGTTCACTTGGTCAAAATTTTACTTATTGAAATTGGTGATGATATTCTTCCGTCAATCCTTGTCCGGTTGCTCATAGTTGTCCATAACCGGGGACACGGCTAAGATCTTAGTTTGTTGACTATGCAGATGTTGTGCACTTTCACCCTTTGTCTTCAATTAGCCAAAACATCCTATACACCCGGAGTGCATCATGGAAAGGAGAGAATTGAGACGAGATCTTTCAGAAGGAGTTCAACCCACCGGCAAGACCCGTTCCACCTATAATCATGCTACATCTGCTTGTCAAGCCTGGGCTGAACCCTCACAACTTAGTTGATCAAGGCAGAGCCCATATGTCAAAAGGCTGCACGTGAAGCTACTAAACTTAGAAGGACATAGTAATCTCTTTGTTCCTGGGTGGCCATCCGCAAGTGACAACCTCAAGTGGAATAACCCTTAGATAAGGGACCTGAGGCAACACTCAACATAAACCAGTCTTACCACTTCCACCCAGGTGGTTTATTTGTTAGTTATACTTAGAATTTTTCCTCAACATCTAGTAGAACAATTTGTAACATTGCATAGCATCTACTAAGTTCTAAGGCTATCAAAATAACAAGGGTATAAGAGATGGCTACACACTACTAGGATAATAGCATAGCATAACATAACTTAGTAAAATTTCCTATCATGCATACTACTAAAAATCAACTAATGCATATAGAAAATAATGGGTAGTTGAATGATGTGTTACTTGCCTTGTTGAAGTTGGTGAAGAAATAACACTCTTCACAAAAGATCGTTGCTCTCCGTTCAATCTATACATTGAAAACACAATAACAAAATAAACAAGCATCCTAGCAAACAAACACATGAGTGGAGAAAACAAACAGAGCAAATAACATAAAAAAAGAAGTTGTACCAAGTTGGCTAGGACAAGGTCAAGAATTGAGTTCAATACTTGTTAAGGAAATTCCAAGGGTTTACTTGGGATGGACTAGGTTGAGTTTGTAGTGATCAAACTTTATTGGAAACATATTTATCTAAGAATTTCCAAGAGTTCACCAAGGTAATCTCACTATATCAACTACAGTAAGTCAGTAACACATAATCATGTGTAACACTTAGTTTCTTTTCATCAAGACATTTGAGTGATCTAAGTTAGTCCTTCCATTTTGGTTTAGGCTAGGTCTAGGTTCAACTAACTTTATAACAAAGGAGATAACAAGTTAAAGCCTTGGTCTTTTCCATTTGGGTCAAGGGCTGGACAAAAACAACTTGTTATTCTTCAACTTGTGTGTTTGTCTCCAAGTCTTCACATGCTTGTCTTCTTAAAGATCATCTTCATGCTTCTATGGTAGTCTTGTTTCTTGGATGGATTCTTCTCTTGGTCTTGATAAATTATTCATGGATTTCACTTCACTAATTGGTTTAGGTATGGGATGGGCACAAATACCACAAAGTCAGATTCAAAGAAAATAAGAAGAAATATACAAAGAGAGAGGGAGGTGTTTTCTTCTAAATTTCTTCACACTTGTACTTCCTTGAGTTTCTTCTAGTTGTGGAGTCCAAGTATTTCCTTAAAAATTTCTTCATTGATCTTCCTTGTAGATCTTCATGTTTCCACCAAGTTGAAAATCAAGTGCCTTCTATTGCTTGAGTCTTGTCTTCCACTTGCTAACTTGATGAATTCTTGAAGCAAGAATAGGGGAGTGGAGGAGTAGATAGAAACTATGGTACTAGTGTTTTAAGGTTCACTAGTTGGTATTTTATATGGTTGACACATACTAGGGACTTATTCTTGGCTCCAAAATAGCCATAACAACCAAGAATAACTGTTGAAAACAAATTCTAAGACATGGTAAAGATGGATGAATTACTATGTTGGGTTCTTGGTCAAGAACACATGGTCATGGTCCAAGGGTGTCCAAAATTGTTAGATAATAATGTCTCTAGTTCAAGGTTACCCAATGGAAAAATTTTGGTTAAGGAACCATAATCTAATTATTTATAGAATTAAATCTATGAGAAAAATACTAAATAGAAAACTTAATTATAATTTCAATTTTAATTTGATCAAAAATTATTTTGGGACAGAGAGTGTGAAAGTACTCATCCTAAGGTTTCCAAATATATTTTATTTGCAATTTTTGGATTTGTAGAATTTGAATTATGTCAAAATTCATCAAACAATCATATTTGAATTTGAGCACGTTTTAAATAGTCAATTTTAAATTTGTCCAGTGTCAAACGTTTCTACATGTTATGCTGATTCCAAAAAGTCCAAGTTTGCTAAATTTGGGCTTATGGATCAAAAGTTATGATAGGTCTAGGGTGCAGGGGATTTTCTGCAAAATTTACATTCTAATTTGTTCGGAAATAAATTCCAGAGTCAGTTGGGCCAAAAAATGGCTTATCTGTCGCGCATGGCGATGGATAGCAAGTAGGCTTGGGCCTGCTATGCACTGCGGTGGGCGACAGATAACAAGTTGGGCGCTGCCAACTGGGCAAAAACGTGGCGTGTTCCTATTGGTCCATACCGGTCCGTTTGAGTGATCTGTTTCTGCGCGTTGGATCTAAATCAAACGGCTGAGATTCAAAGGGGGTGGCTAGGGTTTACCTCCCGCCGGAAGTTGGTCGCCGGCGATGGCGGGGACGGTGGCGCTGGCTCGGTGCAGACGGCGGCGACGCTACAGGGGGTCTCCGGGCTCGGGGAGACCATAGAGATTCTCAGCGCATCACGGAGAGTCTGTTGGTGGTGTTGGGGTGCTTCGAGGAGGTCCGCGTTGACGTCGCGGTGTATAATCCCGTGGCCGAGGAGGTTTGCGGCTTTGGTGAGCTCAACGTCGTCTCTCCTCTACACAAAAGAGTGGGAGAAAGGGTTAGGGAGTACCACGTGGTCCAGGGGAGATGGATGGGAGGGGTCTCGCCCATGAGGAGGTGCTCAGCTCGCCGGAATCGAGAAAACACGGCCGCGGCAAAGAAGATCCTCGGCGAGCTATTTCTTCGGCCTCGGGGCACTACTAGGGAAGGAGTCAGAGGGGAAATGGTGCGGAGGGTGAGGGCTTTAAGGGGCAGCAAACAGGGAAACGTTTGATGATCTGAAACGCCCGCAATCACAGAATTGATTCCGATTCAATTCGGGTAGAAACGGCAGAGTGAGGTTGAGGACGATGATGCTGTTATCATGACGTCATCACATCTTTTTTCTTTTCCTTTTATTTCCTGTTTTTAATATCTTTAGTTTTAATAATCCAATTGACCTCAAATTAATTTCTAAAGAAATTTGTAAAAATAATATCTTTCTGTTTAGAACATTGTTATAAACATTTGAACACATTTCACTTTTTATATTTTTGAAAATATAATTAATTACTAATAGTACTTAATGTATATTTTTAAATTAGAAAAATAATAAAATGAGGTTTTGATTAAATAAAATTTCAGAGACATTTAATAGTTCAAATACTATTCTTGAAAGTCATTTTACCTCACTTTCATATTTTATAAGTTTAAGATTTTAGTGATTTACTAATAGTAACTTAATTCCATTTTTTAAATAGAAAATTAAATAAATATAAAACTGGCTTAATAATATTTGGGGAAATCCCACAAGTCATAATATTGTTTTCTAAGTCTTATTTTATGTTATTTACAAAGTAAAGCATTTTATATTCACTCCTTTATGTTTAAAACTTGGAATAACAACTAAAAGTTATTATTAAAATATTTTATTTTCATCAAATAATTTTGAGGCATAGGAACTGTTAGAGGTAATAATTCTATGGTTTCAAAGGCTATAAAACATTATTCAAAGTAATATTTGATTTTAAAACATGTTATAAAATAAGGTTTTCTAAGAGAAAACAATTTCTTTGAATAAAGAATATTTATTTTGAATAGGCTTTTAGGGTTTATGGAATAGAGGTATAATGGATTCTTAATTTCAATTTTCATTGAGTTATGTATTGTTTCCTTTTTATTTCTTGCATCTCATTGGTTTTTCGTGCCTTGCATAACATGAAAACAAAAAGTTTCAATTTTTAGTGATTTTTGGACTTTCCAAAAATCAGGGATGTTACAGGATTTCATTGCTATAAAAACATGGTAATGAAAGATAGCCTTGGGTAAAAAAAGCAATGCCTTTTCCTAATAAGAAACACAAATCAAAGGAAGGAGAACATTATAACAAGTTTTGTGAGTGGACGAAACCTCTATTTTTGCAAATCCCTTTGACTGATGCTATTAAACTTCCTCCTTATTCTAAATATATGAAAGATATTGTCTCTAACAAAAGAAAGATTCCTAATGATGAAATTTCCACTATTCTTGCTAATTACTCTTTTAATGGCAAGGTTCCAAAGAAGCTTGGAGATCCTGGTATTCCTACTATTAGAAATAATTATGTTAAAACTGCTTTATGTGACTTGGGAGCTAGAGTTAGTGTTATGCCTTTTTCTCTTTATAAGAGGCTCTCTCTTTAAAAATTGATACACACTGATATATCTTTGCAAATGGCTGATAAATCTATTGCTATTCCTTTTGGTATATATGAGAATGTTCCCGTTCAAGTTACTACTAGTTGTTTGATATTCACTGACTTTGTTGTGTTTGAAATGCCTGAAGATGATAATATGTCTATTATTCTTGGGAGACATTTTCTTAACACTACAAGGGTTGTTATTGATTGCAATCAAGGAAAATTAACTTTTAATGTTAATGATAAAGAGCATACAGTTTTTTTCCTAAGAAGATTGATAGAAGATATGGTTTAAATTCAATTGAAAATATTGATACCATCAAGATTGGAGAATTTTATTGTCCCGTTCCAATGCTACCAAAAGAATATGAAATTATTATGATTGGGACTATGTCTATCAAGGTTGAGGTAACATAATCATTTAGTGACATTCAAAGTTTTGCTTCATATAAAAATTGTTCTGCTAACAAGACTTGATCAACCTTGTTAACAAAATGATTTTGAATGAAGAGGATAATGTTTTCACCTTTCCCATTATGTTTTCGCCATGTTTACTTCTGTTATCACCTTGCTACTATAGTATAATCATGTTTTACATCATCCATAGTCATGTTTTCCTCATGTTTTCACCTTGATTAATGTGGTTATGCATGTTTTCACCGTCCATATTTTTGTTTTCACCACTTCCACCTTTGTTTTCTCTATTTTTTTGAGTCAAGGGGTTGCATACTTCTGTAGAAACTTCTTTGTATCTTTATTTTCATGTTTTAGTTGTGCCAAGTAAAGTTTCTAGAAAAAGTTAGAGTTGGTTTGGATTTCTGCGTAGGAAACAGATTTCTGCTGTCCACCTTAAAAAAAACGTATAATTTATAGAAAAATCAAAATGACCTGAAAAGTTTTGTGCTTATTCCTCAGCCAATTCTGAAACTTTTTCATTCTGTATGTTTTTCGATCTGAGAAACTTAAGTGCCCCGAAAAAATTCGTCTTTACAAACTGTTCTTGTTTTGGTAGATTCTGTCATTTTTCTTGCATTTGCTCTTTTACTATGTCGAGTGGATTGTTTTGCTTCACAAAACATCAGTGGCTGTAGCTAATGTTTAAAAGTATCAATAGAACTTGTGCCCTTGCAGAACCCATGAATTTTTTATTGTGCACTGACCCTCTAATGCGAATTACTTGAGTGTGGTGTGAAGGAAGTTTTCAAGGTTCAAGAGAACAGGGTGATATAATGTAATCAAGAAGAGGCCAAAAGCCTAAGCTTGGGGGGAGGTATACCGACATCACACTCATCTCTATACCATGTTTCAGTCAGTTCCTTGTATATCCATGTTTTCATTTGTTTTCGTTTTCTTTCGCTTCTTTCGTTTCTCTTTGTTTTTGTTGTTTTGTTCTTGCTTTCCAAAACATAAAAAGACCAAAAAATATTTCTGTTGTTTCTCTTTATTTGCTTCTTTAGTTTCTTTTGTTGGTTTGCTTTCTTTTCTCGTTTCGGTTTAGAATTAAAAAATCCAAAAATATTTTGCTTTGTTTGCTTGTTTCTGTCTGTTCTTGTTTTAATTCGAAAACCCAAAAATATTTGTTCTTCTTCTTTGGTTTTGTAAAGTTCGTTGCAGAGTTCACCGGACTTCCGTGTTATTTGGATCTTGGTTATCATTCTATATTATTCAATCCATAAGTGAGGAGCAATAATGATGATTTATGACAATCCAAGTTGTGGTGAGAGGCTGGTATGAACTCTATTTGTTTTATTTTTGCACATATACTCATCCATTTGAACATGCTTAGTTCATTCATGCAAGGTGTATGCTATTTAATTGATGCTTTGTAGTTCGTGCTCTCACGTGTTTAGTTCCAACTTATTAATATAAGTGTAGCGTTCCCACATTTAAATAATGTAAGGACACCTGTGTTATTGTGCTAGTCCCTGGATCAATTGCTAGCACCACAGTACAAAATGAAATATCATGCAAATGCATCAAATTCTATTACATCGCATGATCTAGTCTTTACAAAATAGTATTACAACTTGCATAGTCTTAGAAGACTAGCAGAAAACAAAGTATTACAACAGAAAACATAGAACAACATTGAGCCCATCTTCTCCATGTGCCACAGGCAAAACATGTTGGCGATAGTCTCGAGATCCTAAACGAAATCCTCACTCGTCTTCAGAAATATCTACAATATGGAATATGCAGCCACAAGGGAGTCAATACAATTTAATGTATTGGCAAGTAACACTATGGTGGATATAAATGGCAAGACTAATACTACATGCTTATTTGGCTGAGTGGAGTTTTGGCTAAGTTTGCATAAAGCCAGTTTTCTCCTATCGTCTTTGTAAAACAACTTTTCTTTTTAAAGGGTGGTAACATTGGATTTAGATCCAAGCACCACAAATACTGTTCACTTGGTCAAATTTTAATTATTGAAAATGGTGATGTGATTCTTCCGTCCTTCCTTGTCCAGCTGCTCATAGTTGTCCATAACCGGGGACACAGCTAAGATCTTAGTTTGTTGACTCTGCAGAGCTTGTGCACTTTCACCTTCAGACCCAACTCAACCCAAACATCCTATACACCCTGAGTGCATTAAGGAAAGGAGAAGAATCAAGACGTTTCAGAAGCAAGAATCCAACCCAATGGCAAGACCCGTTCCACCTATAATTATGCTACATCTGCTTGTCAAGCCCAGGCTGAACCCTCGCAACTTAATTAATCAAGACAGAGCCCATATGACTAAAGGCTGCACTGGAAGCAATCTAAACTTGGGGAACATCATAATCACTTTGTTCCTGGGTGGCATTCCTCAAGTGAACACCCCTCGGGGAGACACTCAACTCTCATCAGCCAAACAACCAAATCCACCCAGGTGGTTCATTGAAGTTGTTACTTAGAATTTTTTCCACAACATCAAGTAAAAAATCATTTGTCTCATTGCATAGCATCTATCAAGTTCTAAGGCTATAAATAACAAGGATAAAAGAGATGGCTACACACTACTAGGATAATAGCATAGCATAATATAACTTAGTAGAATTTCCTATCAATGCATACTACTCAAAAATCAACTAATGCATATAGAAAATAATGGGTAGTTGATGATGTGTTACTTGCCTTGTTGAAGTTGGTGAAGATATGACACTCTTTTCACAAAGGATCGTTGCTCTCTGTACAATCTACTCATTGAAAACACAATAACAAAATAAACAAACATGCTATCAAGCAAACATACAAGTGAAGAGATCATACAAAGCAATAACATAGCCAAAGGAGTTTAACCTAGTGGGCTTGGACAAGGTCTAGGTTTGAGTTGAAAGATTCATTCTCTAATGGTCTCATACTTGTTAAGGAAATTCCAATGGTTTACTTGGGAAGGACTAGGTTGAGTTTGATGTGATCTAACTTTATTATAACCATACTTGTCGAGGAAGTTCCAAGAGTTCACTAAGAATAAACATATTACTTCTTCAACTAAAGTAATACATGCAAACACTTGGTCATATTCACCTTCAAAAATATTTGAGTGACTATGTTAGTATTTTCCATTGTGGTTAGGGTAGGTCTACTAATTGTGACGCCCCGAGATCGGGCACTATGCAGATTTCAGCATTCCCGCCAAAATCCACATAATAACCGATTCGAGGTTGCCACTTGTGATAACATTACAACAGTTCACGAATATTCCGCAACAACAACAGATAAGATATATACAAGAAGACTCAAACGAGTCAAGGATACAACTGATACAATACAAAGATCCAAAATGACAGCGGAAGAAACAACATAGCGTCCGACTACGGACAAGATACAAATTGGACTAAGAGTCCTGAAGATAACCGATGGCGTCCAATCCCTGCCCAGGCCAAGCCGGAGGGATTCCCAAGCTAACGTCGTCAGACTTCAAACCTGTTGACTGCAATGTGGAATATGCAGCCACAAAAAGGATTCGTAGGTCAGTACGGTTAAGAACTGGCAAGTGGATAAACCATACTCACGAGATACCAGCGTAACCAATCATCACAAGATACAAATACTTTGGGTACAACGGAAAGGAAGGTATTATTGCAAAGAAGCGGCAGCGGGCTGCACTAACTAACTACAGAGACTCGCTACAACATCCGGCTAAAAGGAAGGGGATTGTCGTGGGATAATCACGGCAGACATTACCGGGGGTAACTGATCTTGGGGCAAGACGACACATGCGTTTGGGAGAGGGTTTAGCTCAGAGGAAAACATGATGATGAACTTTGATCTGGTAGCCAGCAATCAAGTCGCCGAGTCTCCGATCTCAAGATAATAACTCAAATTGCATGTTACACTGGATACTCGATATTAGGCGAGATTGCTAGAACTCTTGGATCTCTGTAAACTAGACCTAGGGGTTGGTTTATAAAGCACTGTACCCCCTTGGCTTGCCCTCCAAGGCGCACCCTGAATCCTACCCGAACACCGCTTACAAACCCTAGCTTTCCTTACCGCAACCCACCATCCGGGTTACGAGGCCTACAAACTTTGGGCCTTCCAGAAGTTTCGTTATCCTTAGCCGGATCCTGCGCCCCGTCCCTTGGGCCGGGTTACACCTTGGAGTTGGCCTACCGGGTTATTATCCCTCCATCAGTAGTCCCCAGAATATCTTGGGCTTCACGGATTCTTCCCTGAAGCACTGGCTATTCCCTGCAAAAATATCAAACGCGCAAGTGTAGGGAGGCCGGGTTAAGGTGCTTTGATATATAGCTAGGCTTAACTCCATGGCGGCCATATAGTAACCCGGCTTTTTCTCCAGATACTTTGCTTAACTCTCCCGGTATAAGCTTTGATAAAAATGCCAAAACTCTATATTTCGCTCGATAATTGATCCTGATACCCCGGAGAGGATCTCTTGCTCAGTATTTGAAACATATCTCGCAAACTTCGGACAAGTAGCCGTTACCTTGTAATTTCCGGGTCCCGTCCGTTGGACTGAGTTTTTCCACCCGTGCCATTATAAATAGGCCCCTAGGGGTAACCCTAGCCCCAACGGCTCACTTTCCCCCATTCCTCTTCCTTCCTTCCTCCGTGCTCAAACCCACAGAGCGCCATTACGGAAACCTCGCGCGCATCACCGGAGCCCATCTGTCGCCGGCTGCGCTCCGCCACGGTGCGTTCCGCTCCGCCGCCAAGATCCGCCGCCAGACCCCCGACCTGCCCGCCAGGAATCGCGAAGGGACACCAGGCTTGTGCCATTTGCCTCCGCAGGGCTTCACTTCGATCGCCTCCGGTAAGTCTCTCGCACCCATTAATTTTGCCCTTGCAATTTCAGGATTTTACCTTAGACCAGATCTGAATCGAGATCTGAATCGACCCGCCAGTCATTTCTCGGGTCACGCCGAATTAGGCTGCTTGCATTCGTTCCAGCTCATCCAATGGATAGGATATAGACTTCAGTTCACTCTCCTTCTACCTGTAATCATTAATTTCGCCACAAATCTAGAAATGGAAATTCCGATCTGGGCTCGGGCCATCCAAATTTTCCGCCCTTGCTTCTGTCACCCGGAAAATCCTCCTCTTTCCGGTTCTTTTGCTTCGCGATAAATATGCGGGCAGCCATTCATCATTCCCGAACACTGGTTAACACATTAGCCTCTATAATTTTTATAGCAATGCATGACACCCGGATAATTTGAACCTTGCTCCGCAAAATGATACCCGGATAATATTTAGCTTTCATATTGTCTCGATACCGCTCGTCAGTACTCGACCAACTGACAGTTCCCAAGTTTTATTCCTCATGTCCTTCTACCTGGTGCTCTACAGGTTGACCCCATGGCGCCTAAGAAGCAGGGGAAGCAGCCGACCAAGGCCAAGACTACCAACTCCATATCTGCCAACTGGGCGCGATCTTCGGTCACCAAGGCCAAGTTAGAAGAATTGGTCGAGTTAGGGGTTCTCCCCCCTCAAGAAGATATTCACTGGAGGGTGCCGGGTAATGAGACCCGACCTACACCAGCAGAAAATGAGGTAATATGCTTTGTGGAGCACGTGACCCGGGGCTTCCGTCCTCCGGGTCACCCTTTCTTCCGTGATGTTTTGAGCCATTATGGCCTTCGCATATTTGACATAGGGCCTAACTCTATGTTAAATATTTCTCACTTCATCGTTCTCTCTGAGTCATACTTGTGCACTCCGCCAAGTTTGGCTCTTTTCGTTGAACTTTTCCAGTGCAAACCGTGCCACGAAAGCGGCGACGGGGCACTTCTCGCTTGCGGCGGGGTTTCTATCCAGCGCCGCAAGAACTCTCTAATGCCACCTCTTACCCTCAACTCCCACGTCAAACATTGGCAGCTTTGTTATTTTTACTGCCGGGACACTTCCCCACCCGGTGAAAAGAATTGCCGGGTTACTCGGAAGGCCTGCTTGACATCTCCGAGACCTTCAACGCATTTGCCCCTGACTCGGACAGGGAAGCAATCATGCCTTTATTGGCTAAAATTTCCATTCTTTTGGCCCAAGGCCTCATCGGGCTTAACCTGGTGAAAACTTGGGTCGATTTTCGCATCCAGCCCAACTCCATCCGCACAAAATTAATGTGCGAATACTCGGGGCAAACCACGGACCCGATCCGGTACTCTACCAACAGTTTCGCGCCTGATGATACCAATAAAACTATCAAAGGCTTTTTGACAGAAAAGCTGGAGGTAATCCGGAATATAGCCGGATTAGAACCCTTCACCCGCGAGAACCCGGCCCCCGCGGTAAAGACCTGGTTTTCACATTTTCAACTTCATCCTTTCCACCTGTTACAGCTAATAACCCTTGTTCTTACGCCTTCACTTCAGGCCAATGATGATTTCTGGAAGATTGCCACTCCTCCTAACTCCGGAAACCCGGAGGAGAAAGAGGATGCCGTTAACTCGGATGAAGGTACATTCTAAGTTTCACTTAGTTCTTTTGAGTTCATCGTGTCCTGTTTTTCATTCCCCAACTGTAACCTTGATAACTTCCAGAACAAGAAGACAAGGACGAGGAAGAACAAGCTGACGGCAAGGTGGAGTCCGCCAGCGACGAAGATGAAGCAGAGCCGACAATCAAGGTCGGATCTAAGAGAAAACCTCAAGGGGTCGTCTTCAAGGTTCTATATCATTTCCTTGCGTCCAATTTGCATTCCTGTGATAACATGCATGAGCTAACCCTGATGTTATCCCTTTGGCCGTATCTGAAGGAGTCACCTATGACCAAGCGCAGGGCGACTCGGAATTACCCGGGTAATGATGCTCTTAACCCGGGTATTCCATCATCTCCAGCTCAGCGCGCTGGTATTCACCATACCCCTCTTTAGACATAAAAATCTTTCCAAACCATTCCCTCACAGGGTAATCTCATGTCTTGTTTGGTATTCTTCAGTTTCATCCGGGTCCAGCAGCGAATTCCCTGCGGACTTTGCGGTGAACCCCGGGTAAAATTCTTTTCCTGATGTTATATCACACTTTCATCGCCCTTTCTTAATTATACGCTAACTGCTCACTCATACCTTTTTTAGGGCCACGGTCATTGTTAGCGACCAGGAAAACATGGAGACCGACGACCCGGGTAAAGAGAAGCCGACTGATGATGTGTTCGCCACATCTGGCGACGAACAAGCGTCACCAACAAACCCGGCCAGGCAAGAAGCCGGGTATCCGATAGCCTCGCACGCAAGCGAGAAGGAAAAAGCTGCGACTTTGGGCGTGGGAGGAGGAGGACCAGACTCCGACATTCGGATGACCCGGGTGCCGTCTCCTGCTAAGAAGAAAACTTCTTCTCCGAGTTTCCACGACCCCGGGTCTTCTAACTCGGGTAACGATAATTTTGATCAGCTGATGAGCGCTCTCCTCACCATGAAGGCCTCAGAGAGCAGTGTCCTAGAGCGCATGGCTGCAGCGCATCAGGTAATAATACTTGATATCTCCTAGTATACGCCTAGTCCCCAAGTTCCGAGCATAGCTTGTTAAAGTTGTGCTTGGTACTTTGTGCAACATTCGGCTTGCTATGATGCCCGACTGACACTTTCGCTCTCTGTTCCTTACAGGCGGAGGTGACCCGGTCCGATGAGATTTTACTCAAGACTGAACGACTCCTGCTTGCCGAGGTAAAACGAAGAGAGGCCCTTGAAGCTGACGTGGAAACTTTGAAGAAAGACGTTTCCAAATACAAGAAGAAGTGCAGTACTGCCCAAACCGCGCTGAAGAAATTATCGGACCAGATTGCCGATACTTATCGCATCTTGCTTAGTGAGTTTTTGCTGCCGACTGACTTCGTGCCTTTACTTTGTCATATGATACTCTGGATTACTGATATGTCCTTCCTTTGCTTCAACTGCAGGTGCCAACCTTGCGGCCCCAGAAGAAGATGTTGTTGCAAAGGCTAAAACGTTGAAGACTGTGCTCCGGACCTTTTTTGCCGGTACAAAGCTTATATTGGATGCCGTGAAGTGGCCTACCGAAGTATACCCGGGTGAGGAAAACCTTATTCAAGCCTGCTCCACAGTGCCTGGGTGGATCGAGATATGGAAACGCTCGGCCTGCCGGATTGGTATGACCCGGGCCTTTACACTAGCTAAAGCTTATTTTCCGAAGCTTGACCCAGCAAAGGTAATTTCCGGGTTTCCCGAATTCAAAGCTGATGGCTCCAGGTTTGTACCCAAGGATTTCAAGGCCATACAATCCTCGGTGCGCCACTCGGCAACCGCTTTGGCCGATAAGATGGATCTGGGCATGATTATGAGTTCATACGATTCTGAAGGCAACATCATACAGGAGGACGCACCCCCTCCCTTCGATATTTTGGAGAAATGGGCGGCTGATTTGGCCAGGAAGAAGGAAGAAACCGCTAAGAGAGAGGCCGAGTTAGGATCAGGGCCAACCACCTCTACACCAGCTGTCCCTCCGCCTGTCCGTCCTGATGCGGGGAGTCCGGGTGATGCCGCCGGGAAAGCTAAGGAGCAAGCCCAAGACCAAGACCCGGAGGACCCTACTCAGGAGGCCGAATAGGGCAATGCCATCATAATACCTCGATAACTTGATACTTTGTATTTAAAACTAGTATACTTTTGATGGTGCGCCTGTGCACCCTTGATATTGGTATCGTAATTTGTAACGTACTTTTATTCCGTGATGTACTTGTGCCTTCCCTGGCCTTTTGATAATCTTGATACTTGTCTATTCTTGAACTTATTCTCGATACCCGACTCTCTTTTTATTTCCCCTTGTGAGACTCGGTTTTCCGAGTACCACGGGTTTTGATAAGCGGATTTTTCTTTAAGTCCCCAAGACTCGGATGCTAGGGTCTTTCGAGCTTTGATAGCCAAGCAGTTTGTTTCTGTTTCGAAGTCCCCAGTCCCCATGACCCAAAGTCCGAGTCAGGGGGTGTGGCCTTTCTCAGAGAACAAATTTTTTTTTACCGAGCCGAAAACCTATAGCCGTCCCGTGTAGGTACTGAAGTTATGCTTGATAATCGTTGAGTTTTCGGCTATTAGCCTTGTACTCTGCATAACTTGTGGTTTAGATGACCCTTTTGACTATCTTGTACTGTAAGCCGGTTTTCGCGTGGATACCATGTTGTTACATCTATATGAAAAACAGGGTCAGGCAAGTCCCATTGGGCTGCACGGCTGATTGTAATCGTAAGCGAACAGATCATGCCACTTTAGTGCGAGTCACGTCGAGCTTAAGTAAGAATAGTTAAGAAAACTTGGCTCCTTTGTCCGGTTATAAGATTGCAGCCGTACTCGTCTTGCGAGTAGTCGGCCCTTATAACTCATAGGCATCAAGGCCGGGTCTTTGGGTTTGTGACTGTGCTACTCAAGCAGCCAGCCCCCAAGACCTATATATATGCGACATACTTGATGATACTGATGTACTGATAGCAGAGAATACTACTTACTTGTAATCGAAGCAAAGATCATAATAAGACTTGATAACCATCTCTTTTACTGATACGAAAAAGTTTGGGTCAGCAGGCCGCCTCATTAAAAACCTTCCAGTTCCCTTAGGTACCCTGGGTAGGAAAAGAGCGCGTCTGAAACATGCTGCCCGTTACACTGTTTAGTTCTTCTTGGGAATCGGTCCCGAGCTGACGCGACCGATGCACACTCTCCATTTGTTGGACTTTTTCATGATGAGTACCGGGTTTGCTAGCCAATCCGGGTGAGGTGTTCTCATAACGCGGCTAGCTGTGAACGGCGGTGTGATTTCTTCTCCTATGCCAGATTGCTTAGAGGAATCGTTCTTGATGAAAGCCACCATCTTAGCATCTTGTTCTGATCTGGGTTTTGCTTTTTCTCCTTCAGTGCTCAGCCTTTTTGAGGTGGTCCTGTCCTCCGGGTCTGCTTGAGACCGGTAATGTGTGAGTTCCTCTTTTCTACAGGCTTGCTCGGTCATTGCCGCGTCTCCTTCATCGCATTCAGCTGCTATATCTCGATTTCCATGTATGGTGATGGTCTGCTTAGGACCCGGGATTTTTAGTTGTAGATACACATAACACGGCCTCGCCATGAATTTAGCATAAGCCGGCCTTCCAAATAGCGCGTGATACGGACTGCGCAACTTAACCACCTCGAAAGTGAGCCACTCAACTCGATAATTGTCCTTTGATTCCCCAAAAGCTACTTCCAATGCGATTTTTCCCTCGGGGCATGCTGAATGACCCGGTACTATGCCATGGAAAACTGTCGTACTTTTTTGGAGCTGAGATTCCTTGAGACCCATGCGTAGAAAGGTTTCCCAGTACAGGATATTGATGCTGCTTCCTCCATCCATCAGGACCTTTTTCAGCTCGTACCCATTGACCTGTGGTGCAACTACCAATGCTAAGACTCCCGGGTGTTCTACTCTTTCCGGGTGATCTCTTCTGCTCCATGTTACATCTTGTTCTGACCACCTCAAACATCTCGGGATAGCCGAAGAGATTGAGTTGACCGCTTGCTTCAGTATCTTTTTATCCTTGTTAGAGCCTCCGGTAGTATGCACGTGATATTGACCCAACTGCTTGGGGTCGGCCTGGAAACCTCCAGCTCCCCCTTGATTGTTGCCCTGATTTCCGGCTGCCGGGTTACCGGCCGGGGGTGGGCCGTTGCCCAGGTTTCCACCCTGACCCGGTCCTCCTCCCCGACCTGCACCTCGCATGGCTCTGTTCACTTCCTCGTTCTTCCACCTCTGTAAGTCGGCGCATTGCTCCAAGGAGTGATTAGCCGGCTTGCCGTTCCTGCTGTGCTTTGGGCATGCCATTCTAAAGATATCCCAACTATTACCTGGCCTTGGAGGCCCTTGATAGTGTCCTCCATTGTGATTTCCAGTGTTAAAATTCCCTTCAGATCTGGGTCTCGAAGACCCGGCCTCTGTGTTGGCGACAAACTCGGAGCCTCCTTCAAACGGGCGCTTGTTCTGGATATTTCCGTTATTACCCGGTGCTGATCCATTGCCGGTTCTTCCGCTATTACTTGTGTTTGCTTTTGCCTTTTTGTCATCAACTTCCTCCTCTGTAGTATCTGTTGCAGCGTGTTTGTTGCACGCATCCATCAATTCTCCCATTGTAACCTCCGACGCATTCCGACTGGTTTTCGTGCGAGTTAACTTTTGCACTAAAGGTATATACTTGCATGTTTTTGCCATAGCTTGTAGTGCATCCTTGGGCTGAATATCTGTGGACGAGTGAAGTATCTCCATAACCCGGCGCACCCAGCTGCGCGCCGACTCTCCCTTCTTCTGAACGCATCGCTCTAGATCATCAATAGTGAACAATTTTCTGCACGTCCCATGAAAGTGCTTGACAAACGCGGTCTTCAATTCCTCCCAGGACTTGATCGACCCTTCCGGCAGATTGGTGAACCATAACTTCGCTGCTCCCTCTGACATCATCAGGTACATGAACTTGGCTTGAAGATTCTCGGATGCATTGCGAATCGACATTGCCATCTCATAACTGCTCAACCATGTTTCTGGGTCCATAGTCGGCTCATAATTCACTACCTTTCCTGGTTCTTTGAATTTTTCCGGGTAAGGTTCAGCCCTGATATTGTCCGAGAGACACTTAGGTCCTGCGAGAATGGTAGAAGCTGGCCTTACTCGGGAAACATGTGACCCTGCGTGGGGCACAGCCGAATGTGGTGCTGCTGGTAATCCCTGTACTAAAGACCCGGCCCCGGCTCTCCTGGCCCTGGAGCTATCCACAACAGCTTGCGTTGCTGATGCCGCCGGCGCCGCCTGAACGTGGGGAGGAGGCGGCATTTTCTGCTGCTCTTCTTCCCTCCGCCGCGCTGAACTTGCTGGGATATTGCCGGTATTTCCTTGTTGCTGGCTGACGTATGGCGTCCCATGCATCCCACTTCTATGATCCGGATAATTGGCTTGCTGTGCCACCGCAGTGCGTAACATATCGATTGCTTGCCGGGTCTGCTCCGCGTGAGGCGTCTCTCTCACGGGGATTTGATTCAAAGCAAGTGTCGCTGCGTACACGTTATCCATAGGATTGTTGTAGTGACCTGCAGGTGTGCGAAAACGCGACGGTGGTGGCGGTGGCAATGCGTTGCCGGTTGTAACCCCAGTCTATGGCAAGGGTAACCCGGCCTGTTCGTTTGCCGGCTGTATTCCCGTGGTTGCTGGCCGAGGTGCAGTTCCTTGGTTCACCGCTGGGATCGGTTGGTCCTGAGGCGTGATAAACAATGTAGCCGGATTTATAACTCCACCCAACGCTGGTAACCGGGTTTGGTGCCTCTGATGTATTCTGGTTGTTTGCTCTCGGAGCCGGGTTTCCAACGCGTCCAGCTCATGTTGGCGCGTGGCCATCCCTTGTCTTTCTGCTTCTACTTGCCTCCTCTGTTGCTCCAACGCACGGCGGGCTACGTCTAGATCCCTAGCGCGCTCTGCAGCGTTCTCTGGGGTGATAACCGTGGCAAGAACTGTGGGATCTAGGATCAGGTTGTTATCGAACAGGGCCGGGTGTCGTGGATTCGAAGGACCCGCCCCTGGTGTCCGATTTGCTAGGAATCCGAACATATTTGCCTGCAACTCCTCGTCTGGCGCGCGGCTGGTAACCGATGCCGATTCTCCTTCAACCCGGATCAGAACCGGGTTTCCGTCGGCCGCACCCTGCTGCTGGGTCAACGCTTGGGCTGCTCCGACTGCGGCCGTGGTCCCGTTCTCTTGATTGAGGTTGGGCGCAGGTGCCGTGTAGACCGCAACTCGGCGTATGATGCTTGGCGTAAATTCATGCTGTTCCTCTTCGCTATTATTCTCCTCATACCGGTTCTCCAGCAGATCCAGGATGGACTCAGTATCATCTTCTCTCTCAACCATGTCACGCGGGGTCCATGCCGGCTCCCTCGGCTGTTCCCACTTCGTGACGGGTTCTTCTGCCGGATCTGCCGTTCCAACCGACTCTTCTTCATCTTGCTGGATACAAGCGGCCTCCCCTGACATAGAATCAGATCCAAAATTGTCAGGGATCGAACCAGAAGTACATACCATACCGACGAAGACGCTGATCCGGCCGATTGTCACGGCAGATCCGGATTCGAGGTGATCCGACTCTGGCCCCCAGCCGGAATCGTCCACCATCTTGTCTCATTTGTGGTCGATGTAGATCTCGCCGACGACGAGATTCTCCATATTCTTCCGAGCTTCTCCCGCGATGTAAACACCTTTGGACGCAGGCCCCACGGTGGGCGCCAACTGTCGTGGGATAATCACGGCAGACGTTACCGGGGGTAACTGATCTTGGGGCAAGACGACACAGGCGTTTGGGAGAGGGTTTAGCTCAGAGGAAAACATGATGATGAACTTTGATCTGGTAGCCGGCAATCAAGTCGCCGAGTCTCCGATCTCAAGATAATAACTCAAATTGCGTGTTACACTGGATACTCGATATTAGGAGAGATTGCTAGAACTCTTGGATCTCTGTAAACTAGACCTAGGGGTTGGTTTATAAAGCACCGTACCCCCCTGGCTTGCCCTCCAAGGCGCACCCTGAATCCTACCCGAACACCGCTTACAAACCCTAGCTTTCCTTACCGCAACCCACCATCCGGGTTACGAGGCCTACAAACTTTGGGCCTTCCAGAAGTTTCGTTATCCTTAGCCGGATCCTGCGCCCCGTCCCTTGGGCCGGGTTACACCTTGGAGTTGGCCTACCGGGTTATTATCCCTCCTTCAGGGATAAGATAGCGTATCAGAACCCACTATAACTGCTCACCAAACAATACCCATCCAATGTTACCCCCTACTAAGGAAGCAACCCAAGGAAACTCACACGGTTGATTAAGGTGACATTCGTTTTTATGGTGGAGGTAATCTATATTACTAGTCAAGTTATCATCGTTAAGTGTAAGTTGTCTGAGTACTTGTTAGCCAGCATTTTCACCAAGTCATCCATAACCGCGGACAACACGGCTTCTCGAGAAGATTTAACCCTGCAGGGATGCACCAATTTGGCCGTACACGTAAGAATGACCCGCCAGGCGGGGAGCAAACCCACCAAGCGAGGCACTCAACACAACCCAACTCTTCTTCGCATCAAGCCCAAAGAAACCCGTGCAATTGAGCGCACGGCTAATCAAGCCCCACGAAGAAAAGGGGACCCTCATAGCACTCTAAGAACGTGTCTCCCTAAATGCCGACTACAAAAGTTCCACCCTGGCGCCAAGGGTTCGCACCTGCATATGCATGCGGCAAATGGAAAACCCGAACTAAATGAGGCGATTTGGACGAGATGCGAATCGAATCAGAATTGCGGGGGGCGCCCATACTCGCTTCCCACATGCGGTTAGTGCGCTCATCATGGATCAATGGACAAGACCCTTTTCCTAATTAGGGTCGACACTAGCAGGCCTCAAAACCACGCCGGGCCTCCTGCCGGTGCCTTATCATCAAATTATTATTACCCAAAACATTAACATGTAGTTGATTAAGTTGAAACCCAGCTATCGACTAAACAAGTGATATGAAAAAGGACAACAAGACTTGAGCGCAAACAAACCTAAGCATGCAACTACGACACGAGGGCCAACAAGGTAAACAAACAACAGTTAATAGGAAGTGGAAGAAAGGCTATATCATGGCTGCAAGGTAACATATGATAGGATCGGGACACAAGCATCGAATCATAAGGCTAGCGTAAGAACAACGGAAAGAATCGGTAACAAGTGATGAAAGGCAGCCATTTGGCAGCAAGTGAGTATACTTGCCTGAGATCCAGCAAGTAGAGGTACATCCGCAGAACTTGTCGTTGCTCACATCATCTCAACGTCCTATCCGGGAAGAAGCAACGAACTAGGACAAACACCGGATGCAACAATTACTTCTACGGCAAAAGATCCAGCATGATCAAGATATGGATGCATGACAAGTTTAAGGATGCATCAAAGATAAACTAGTTGACATGGTAAACATATTTAAATGGGCCCATATGCAATTTGGATTGCATATGGAAAAGCCCATGAATTAATGTTGAATTAAATGATCTACAAATAACCACCATGTGAAAGTTGATTAGAATGATGCATGGGTGATGAAAACAATAAGAAAACAACAATAGCTTCAATTTGAAAAGGTGTTTACCAAGTTTGGAATTTTTATTTAGTAAGTTATGAAATTTGGCTTCTTAAATGATTTACACAAGCATTTATTGTTTTCACCCATTTTAATTGTTCAAAACAGATAACAAAAATTATATTTGGAAAGAACACAAAATTTTAGATGGAATACATATTTCATTTGTTGAAAAAGGATTTAAAATGAGCAAGTTATTAGATTGACAATTTTAAATGCATTAATTAAGAAACAGTTGTTTTCAGCAATTTAAATTATTCAAAACAGAAAACAAAGTTGATATTCAAGTGTGGCATTTAATTTTGGATGGATTTCATGTTTTGGATTTTCAATTTGGAGCAAGCATGTGAAAGTTATTAATTAGGACTTTTAATTAATTAACTAAGGCATTTTTAAATGACATTAATTTTAATTGTCCAAATTGCAAAACAAAGTTGATATTCAGAAAGGTGGTTTCATTTTGAGTGGAAAACATATTTTATTTGTTGAAATTGGAATTAAAATAAATTAGTTATGATTTTTACAAAATTGAATGAATTAATTAAAGCATTAAGTAATTGCATTAATTTTATTTACCCAAAACAGATAACAAATGTTATATTTGGAAAGAGCATGAAATTTTGGATGGAAAACATATTTTATATGGGCCATTTGAAATAAATTTGAATTTGTTATGGATTTAATCAAATTCAAAAGGAGTTATTTGAATTTGAATTTTTGAAAACATTTGAAATATTCAAAACAGAAAAAAAATGCATATTTGAAAAGTTCATGATTTTCTGATTGGGATGCATATTTTATTTGTGCAATTTGAAGTTAAATTGGAGGAGATATTAATTGTACAATATTTAGTTTCAAATTTCCATTTAAAAGAAATGGGACAGGGCATTTCTACAGAGGCAGAGCCACCCACGCTGGCTGACAGTGGGCCACGGCCAGCGTGGTGCCACAGTGGCGTGGTTGCGAGGTGATGTGGCCGTGGGGTTCAATGACGTGTGGGCCTGGGGTTCTCACGCGCGTAAAACATAAAAAAGGGGCCTTCATTCGGCAGCGGGGGATCGAACCCTGCCCGCGGGCGCAAGCGCTGGGGTGCACTGCCAATGCGATGTCACTGCGTTCGTGTTAGGACATGGTAGTGTGGGGTTTTGAGGCGCATCTGGCCCGATTAACTGAACCCGAACAGGTTCAGTTAACTGAACCTCACGACGATCGGAGGAACGATGATCGCCGGCGACATCAGCGGCCGCGCGAGGCAGGCACGATAGAGCAAGGAGGAAGGAGGGGGGCCTAGGCCGAGATGGGGTGGCTCACCGCGGGCAGGCGACGCGGGAGTGCGCGGGTAGGCGTCGCGGCGTCGTGCTGAAGATGGCGAGGAGCTCCCAGGCACCTGCGTGGTTGACATCGTAGGAAGCGCGGGGGGAGGGGGGTTCCCAGGGCGTCTCCGGCCCGGTGAGGCGACGAGGAGGGAGGCCGGGCCCTCGGGGTTCCATTCCTGGCCTTGGCTTGCTCCGATGGTGGCCAGGCCGATGGCGCCATGACCGCCAACCCACGGCCATGGCAGCTGACGCTGGGTTCAGAAAAAAAGGTTCAGAACAGACGTGTGGAGGGGATCTGGGGACGGAGAAGGTGGATGGCGGCGATGTGGAGGAGAGGCTAGGGCTTAGGGTTGCAGGAGGGGAAGGGGGTGAGGCTTTAACGAGGGGGAAAGAGCAGCAGCGGCCGTCAATCCTCTTAAGTTGTCGACGTGTACCTCTTCGATGAGGTGCCGTACAGGAAGAAGAAGGGGGAATGGGCTTAGCTGGTTTGGTGGGCTGGGGGAAGAGGGGAAAGGGCTGGTGGGCTGGCCTGCCTCTCCCTTGGCTGCTCTCTTTTTTTTTTGCTTACTCATTTTTTTTTGTAGAAAGAAAGAGAGAGAGAAAAGAGAGAGGTTTTTGGGGTTTTGCATTTTATGAATAATTTTTCTAATGAAATACCTAACAGCAAGATCAAAGTTATGTTAACATTATTTCCAAAAAATTTGAAATGGCCAAAAGATTTAAAATGGCTATTTGAATTTCAAATAGGGTTCATAAGGATTTTATTTTTAGACAACTTTATTCAATAGACTCAAACAATTATGAAAACTTATTGAATTTAATTGTTTGCAAGATTTTAATTTTTAAACCCACATTTGGAACATGCCAATTATGGATGAATTGATTTGAATTTGAATTTGCCATTAGGGTGTTGATAAAAAGGAATTTTTATTAACAAGCAATTTAAATAAATTCAACTTCAAACTATTGAAAAACAATTTGAGTTGTTTAGTTTGCAACTTTTAATTGGAAATTTTGGACATGTTTTTAAAGTTTAAATTGGTTTGAACTTTTGAGTTGTTTTGAAAACATGGTGCAATGCATATGATGCATGTTATGCAAAGCAAAAAGAAAAACAACCCACTTTCCAACTTAGGGGGAACACCCCAGGTGTTACAGACGACACCACTAACAAGGGATTGCGCCCTCGCAATCCACCTGCTAACCCGGGAGGGGAAAGAAGTTCGACTATCGATTCTTCATGCTTCCAGCTGATCTCCTCGACACCACTAACAAGAGATTCTTGCTCGGAGTGACGACGATGTCCTTCCACCAGGAATCTTCCGATGATCGAACCTATTAGGTTAAAGGCTCAGAAAACGTCCACCTACGTAGGATCCTAACACTTTGAAAGATAGACAAGGAGGGAAGACTCCAAAACAAATAAGATGGGAGGGGAAATAGAATAGAGATAAGGAGAAAACAAGAATCCTATTGAGATGTTTCCAAAACAGGTTTTGCACAAATAGTTTTGACACTCTAAAAACAACGACCGTTAGCTAGGTTATCCTACAGGCTTTGCGGAACCGTTGCTTCGATAACCATTCGTATCGAAACAATATCGGGAATCGGAAACCATGCTCTGATACCATTTGTGACGCCCCGAGATCGGGCACTATGCAGATTTCAGCATTCCCGCCAAAATCCACATAATAACCGATTCCAGGTTGCCACTTGTGATAACAGTACAACAGTTCACGAATATTCCGCAACAACAACAGATAAGATATATACAAGAAGACTCAAACGAGTCAAGGATACAACTGATACAATACAAAGATCCAAAATGACAGCGGAAGAAACAACATAGCGTCCGACTACGGACAAGATACAAATTGGACTAAGAGTCCTGAAGATAACCGATGGCGTCCAATCCCTGCCCAGGCCAAGCCGGAGGGATTCCCAAGCTAACGTCGTCAGACTTCAAACCTGTTGACTGCAATGTGGAATATGCAGCCACGAAAAGGATTCGTGGGTCAGTACGGTTAAGTACTGGCAAGTGGATAAACCATACTCACGAGATACCAGCGTAACCAATCATCACAAGATACAAATACTTTGGGTACAACGGAAAGGAAGGTATTATTGCAAAGAAGCGGCAGCGGGCTGCACTAACTAACTACAGAGACTCGCTACAACATCCGGCTAAAAGGAAGGGGATAAGATAGCGTATCAGAACCCACTATAACTGCTCACCAAACAATACCCATCCAATGTTACCCCCTACTAAGGAAGCAACCCAAGGAAACTCACACGGTTGATTAAGGTGACATTCGTTTTTATGGTGGAGGTAATCTGTATTACTAGTCAAGTTATCATCGTTAAGTGTAAGTTCTCTGAGTACTTGTTAGCCAACACTTTCACCAAGTCATCCATAACCGCGGACAACACGGCTTCTCGAGAAGATTTAACCCTGCAGGGATGCACCAATTTGGACGTACACGTAAGAATGACCCGCCAGGCGGGGAGCAAACCTACCAAGCGAGGCACTCAACACAACCCAACTCTTCTTCGCATCAAGCCCAAAGAACCCCGTGCAATTGAGCGCACGGCTAATCAAGCCCCACGAAGAAAAGGGGACCCTCATAGCACTCTAAGAACGTGTCTCCCTAAATGCCGACTACAAAAGTTCCACCCTGGCGCCAAGGGTTCGCACCTGCATATGCATGCGGCAAATGGAAAACCCGAACTAAATGAGGCGATTTGGACAAGATGCGAATCGAATCAGAATTGCGGGGGGCGCCCATACTCGCTTCCCACATGCGGTTAGTGCACTCATCATGGATCAATGGACAAGACCCTTTTCCTAGTTAGGGTCGACACTAGCAGGCCTCAAAACCATGCCGGGCCTCCTGCCGGTGCCTTATCATCAAATTATTATTACCCAAAACATTAACATGTAGTTGATTAAGTTGAAACCCAGCTATCAACTAAAGAGGTGATATGAAAAAGGACAACAAGACTTGAGCGCAAACAAACCTAAGCATGCAACTACGACACGAGGGCCAACAAGGTAAACAAACAACAGTTAATAGGAAGTGGAAGGAAGGCTATATCATGGCTGCAAGGTAACATATGATAGGATCGGGACACAAGTATCGAATCATAAGGCTAGCATAAGAACAACAGAAAGAATTGGTAACAAGTGATGAAAGGCAGCCATTTGGCAGCAAGTGAGTATACTTGCCTGAGATCCAGCAAGTAGAGGTACATCCGCAGAACTTGTCGTTGCTCACATCATCTCAACGTCCTATCCGGGAAGAAGCAACGAACTAGTACAAACACCGGATGCAACAATTACTTCTACGGCAAAAGATCCAGCATGATCAAGATATGGATGCATGACAAGTTTAAGGATGCATCAAAGATAAACTAGTTGACATGGTAAACATATTTAAATGGGCCCATATGCAATTTGGATTGCATATGGAAAAGCCCATGAATTAATGTTGAATTAAATGATCTACAAATAACCACCATGTGAAAGTTGATTAGAATGATGCATGGGTGATGAAAACAATAAGAAAACAACAATAGCTTCAATTTGAAAAGGTGTTTACCAAGTTTGGAATTTTTATTTATTAAGTTATGAAATTTGGCTTCTTAAATGATTTACATAAGCATTTATTGTTTTCACCCATTTTAATTGTTCAAAACAGATAACAAAAATTATATTTGGAAAGAACACAAAATTTTATATGGAATACATATTTCATTTGTTGAAAAAGGATTTAAAATGAGCAAGTTATTAGATTGACAATTTTAAATGCATTAATTAAGAAACAGTTGTTTTCAGCAATTTAAATTATTCAAAACAGCAAATAAAGTTGACATTCAACTTTGGCATTTAATTTTGGATGGATTTCATGTTTTGGGTTTTCAATTTGGAGCAAGCATGTGAAAGTTATTAATTAGGACTTTTAATTAATTAACTAAGGCATTTTTAAATGACATTAATTTTAATTGTCCAAATTGCAAAACAAAGTTGATATTCAGAAAGGTGGTTTCATTTTGAGTGGAAAACATATTTTATTTGTTGAAATTGGAATTAAAAAAAATTAGTTATGATTTTTACAAAATTGAATGAATTAATTAAAGCATTAAGTAATTGCATTAATTTTATTTATCCAAAACAGATAACAAATGTTATATTTGGAAAGAGCATGAAATTTTGGATGGAAAACATATTTTATATGGGCCATTTGAAATAAATTTGAATTTGTTATGGATTTAATCAAATTCAAAAGGAGTTATTTGAATTTGAATTTTTGAAAACATTTGAAATATTCAAAACAGAAAACAAAATGCATATTTGAAAAGTTCATGATTTTCTGATTGGGATGCACATTTTATTTGTGCAATTTGAAGTTAAATTGGAGGATATTAATTATACAATATTTAGTTTCAAATTTCCATTTAAAAGAAATGGGACAGGGCATTTCTACAGAGGCAGGGCCACCCACGCTGGCTGACAGTGGGCCACGGCCAGCGTGGTGCCACAGTGGCGTGGTTGCGAGGTGATGTGGCCGTGGGGGTCAATGACGTGTGGGCCTGGGGTTCTCACGCGCGTAAAACATCAAAAAGGGGCCTTTATTCGGCAGCGGGGGATCGAACCCTACCCGCGGGCGCAAGCGCTGGGGTGCGCTGCCAATGCGTTGTCGCTGCGTTCGTGTTAGGACAGGGTAGTGTGGGGTTTTGAGGCGCATCTGGCCCGATTAACTGAACCCGAACAGGTTCAGTTAACTGAACCTGACGACGATCGGAGGAACGATGATCGCCGGCGACATCCGCGGCCGCGCGAGGCAGGCACGACAGAGCAAGGAGGAAGGAGGGGGGCCTAGGCCGAGATGGGGTGGCTCACCGCGGGCAGGCGACGTAGGAGTGCGCGGGCAGGCGTCGCGGCGTCGTGCTGAAGATGGCGAGGAGCTCCCGGGGACCTGCGTGGTTGACAGCGCAGGAAGCGCGGGGGGAGGGGGGTTCCCAGGGCGTCTCCGGCACGGTGAGGCGACGAGGAGGGAGGTCGGGCCCTCGGGGTTCCATTCCCGGCCTTGGCTTGCTCCGGTGGTGGCCAGGGCGACGGCGCCATGACCGCCAACCCACGGCCATGGCAGCTGACGCTGGGTTCAGAGAAAAAAAGGTTCAGAACAGACGTGTGGAGGGGATCTGGGGACGGAGAAGGTGGATGGCGGCGATGTGGAGGAGAGGCTAGGGCTTAGGGTTGCAGGAGGTGAAGGGGGTGAGGCTTTAACGAGGGGGAAAGAGCAGCAGCGGCCGTCAATCTTCTGCAGTTGTCGACGTGTACCTCTTCGATGAGGTGCCGTACAGGAAGAAGAAGGGGGGATGGGCTTAGCTGGTTTGGTGGGCTGGGAGAAGAGGGGAAAGGGCTGGTGGGCTGGCCTGCCTCTCCCTTGGCTGCTCTCTTTTTTTTTTGCTTACTCATTTTTTTTGTAGAAAGAAAGAGAGAGAGAAAAGAGAGAGGTTTTGGGGGTTTTGCATTTTATGAATAAATTTTCTAATGAAATACCTAACAGCAAGATCAAAGTTATGTTAACATTATTTCCAAAAAATTTGAAATGGCCAAAAGATTTAAAATGGCTATTTGAATTTCAAATAGGGTTCATAAGGATTTGATTTTTAAACAACTTTATTCAATAGACTC
Source organism: Alopecurus myosuroides (assembly GCA_028641055.1). Lineage (NCBI taxonomy): Eukaryota > Viridiplantae > Streptophyta > Magnoliopsida > Poales > Poaceae > Alopecurus > Alopecurus myosuroides. Next base: position 136,900,013 of record CM054059.1, read on the forward strand.
AAACAATTATGAAAACTTATTGAATTTAATCGTTTGCAAGATTTTAATTTTTAAACCCACATTTGGAACATGCCAATTATGGATGAATTGATTTGAATTTGAATTTGCCATTAGGGTGTTGATAAAAAGTTATTTTTATTAACAAGCAATTTAAATAAATTCAACTTCAAACTATTGAAAAACAATTTGAGTTGTTTAGTTTGCAACTTTTAATTGGAAATTTTGGACATGTTTTGAAAGTTTAAATTGGTTTGAACTTTTGAGTTGTTTTGTAAACATGGTGCAATGCATATGATGCATGTGATGCAAAGCAAAAATAAAAACAACCCACTCTCTAACTTAGGGGGAACACCCCAGGTGTTACACTAATCTTCATCATCAAAGGGAAAATATTACTAAGTCTTGGGTTTTCCATTTGGGTCAATGGTTGGACAAAAATAACTTGTTATTCTTCAACTTGTATGGATTGCTTCTAGACCTCATGTGATTTCATCAAACAAGCATATTTGAATTTGAAAAAATTTAAGTTTGTCAAATTTGAATTTTGCGAGTGCCAAAAGTTTCTAAATGTCAAGGGCTTTTCAAAAAGTCCAAGATTGCTAAATTTGGCCTTATGGATCAAAATTTATGTTTGATCTAAGTTGTAGGGGCTTTTCTGCGAAACTACAATTAATCTAGCGGGAGAAAAATTTGAATAAAAGGGCTGGCCACGTGGCTGGATCTGACTGGGTGCTGCTGCTGACTGTGCACGCTGACTGGGCCGATGACGTGGATAAGTGATTCAATCGGAGCCGCTGGATCTGGATCTAACGGCGCCGTACCCCTTCGCTTAAACGATCTAATCTAGGCCACTAGATCTAGATCTAACGGCACAAAGAGGGAGATGGATCTCACCGGTGGTTTTCCGCCGGAATATGGCGTTGCGGCAGCGCTGCGGCTCGGAAGCGGACGGCGGCAGCTCTCCGGAGGGGCTTGAGCTCGATGAAGACCACGGGGAGGTTCAGTGGAGCATGGAGGTTCGAATGGTGACGATGGCGTCCACCACGGTGACTCCTGTCGACGGTGCGGCGCGGACCCGAGGTGGAGCAACTCCGGCGAGCACGGAAGTGCACGGCGGCGACGAACCTGTGGTGAAAAAGGTGGGGGAGGGGTCAAAGGGGAGCGCACGGCCACGGGTAAAGTGGAGGACCACAGAGGGGCGGCGAGGACTCACCGAGGTGGCCGGAAACAACCAAAAACGACGGCGGCTAGTGCAGACTCCGGTGAGCAATCTGGAGAGCGCTGGGGCGCAATCGACACAGGAGGGAAGGGGAAAATGTAGAGGACAGATGGGGCTTCTTATAGGCACGTAGAGGGAAAGAAATTATGGCCTTAATGGCCTTGAATCGGTGGCGAGAATCTCGGCCAAAATGGTCGTAGCTTTCCTTCCGTGAGGAAGAAGAAGGGTGACGTCAGCTGACGTCATCTTTCCTTTTTATTTTTATTTCCTTTTTCCTGTTAAATAAAAACCTTAATAACTTCAGTTTTAAATATCCAAACAACATGAAACCAATTCCGAAAATCTTAAAATTTCAAATGCTTTCCAACAATATCATTTTTGAAAACAATTCAACATATTTGTTTTTGAAATTTTGGAAATTTGAATAATTCCTTAATAGTCACTTAATGTGATTTTTAATTTAAAAAATTATAAAACATAGTTATTGGTCAATTAAAATTTTAGTGACATTCTAAATGTTGAAAACAAAATTTTGAAAATCATTTCATCATGTTTTCACAATTTTATATTTTGAAAAATAAATAAAACACTAATAATACTTTAAGGCCATTTTAAAATTTTAGAAAATGATAAAATGATGTAATTATCTAAATAAAATTTCAGAGACATTTTTACATGTCATATATTATTTTTTTAAAAGCCATTTTTAACCCATTTTCACATTTTATAATGAAGGATTTACTAATAGTAACTTAATGTTATTTTATTAGTCCATATCAAATAATTAATATTGTTGGTCAATAAAATTTAGAATAAAACCACAAGTCATAATATTGTTTTTAGAACCCTCCTTTATGCTATTACCAAGCAATGCATTTTATTTTCACACCTTTATGTTTAAAACTTGGAATAACAACTAAGAGTTATTATTAAAACAGTTTATTCTCATCAAATATTTTTTTGAGGCTTACACCTTTATTAAGGGTTATAAATCTTTGATTGTTGTTGCCATAAAATAATTTCAAGGTGATATTTTAATTGAAAACATTTTATGTAATAAAGTTTTCTAAAGATAAAATGGTTTTCTTTATTTGAGAAAAATTCATTTGAGAGGGTTTTAGGGTTTATGGAATAGAGGTATAATTGGATTGGTAATTTCAATTTCATTGAAATATGTATTGTTTTCTTTTGTTTCTTGCATATCATTTGGTTTTTGGTGACTTACTAAACATGAAAACAAAAAGTTTCAAATTCTTGTGATTTTTGAGTTTTTCCAAAAATCAGGGATGTTACAGACTACCACCCTTAAAAGAAATCTCGTCCCGAGATTTGGGGAGGCTAGAAAGAAAGATTTGGGTAACTGTATTCGAAAACAACTGGGTGGGCTACCACCCTTAAAAGAAGCTTTGGTGGGTAGTCTATTTTCATTAGATTGGAGTCTAGATTGATTTGAGATTGGCTTGAGTAGAACTTTCCTTCGCGGTAGAGCTGTAGACCAACATAGGTATGTTGGACTACCTTTGACACTGAGGGGTCACTCTTTGGGTCAATCAAAAGACCAAGTTGAGAGGATTTCACAACATCATCTCATTATAATGGGAACACATTTCTCACGCATTCATTGTGGTTTATTACACTGGAAGAACTTCTAGGGAAAATAAATTTGTTTTCAACATAAAAGTTTTCCTAAGATTCCTTCTTTCAGAAAGTCATGTTTCCTTCCTTCTCCCTTTGAGTGCATCCATTTGCATAGTGTCCTTTATCTTTGCATTTGAAGCAAGTCACTTGGCTGATGTCTCTATAGACAGGATTGGGGTTCTTCTGAAGTTTCTTCTTCTTCCTTAGTGGATTTAAATTGGCCATCATATCTTCATACTGCTGCTCAGTATACTCAACTATGTTGGTTGAAAGCCTGGGTTTCTTGTTGGGACCATTCCTGGATAAATGTCCATCTTCTTCACAAGAATAACAATTCTTGGTGGTGGGTTTGGATGAACATGGGTGTGGTGTGGTCTTGGCTCCAGTATTCATCTTGACATGGTCCATCTGAAAAGTATCTAGCTTGCGTTTTCCCTTCACTTCTGGTTTTCCTAAGTTCTCTTGGATTGCACTAAGCATTTCCATTTTGGCTTGTTGTCCAACTTGTTGTACCATGGGGTAAAGTGGACATTGTGTTGGAACATGTGTTGTTCCTTCACACAGAAAGCAGGTAACTTGAGTGAAGTATCTTTCAGTTGAGTTGTTTGCATTACCATGGGGCCACTCATCAGGATAATCTTTGGAATAGTGTCCTACCTCTCCACAAGATTTGCAGGCTTTGAGTGTTGAAAACATTTCTTCTTCTGTCTCCTGGTTATCTCTAGCTACCAAGGGTTGATTGTTTCCACTATTGGCCATGCTTTGGGACATCATGTGCACTATCTGGGATTGGGTATCTAACACTTGTTGCATTCCTGGTGCTAACTCCATATTGGGGTTGCTGGCTTGATTCTGGGTCATCAGTTGTATCAGCTGAGTCTGAGCTTCCAGTAGCATCTTCATTGCTATTGACTTCACGGGGTCGTTGACATTCTGGCTAGACATCTGTTTTGGGGTTTTAAGAAAGATGAGTAGAGATTAGAAAGATTTGGCAAGGGGGCTCCTACCCAAACACAACAGATCAAGGAAACTCATCTTGCAAACAACACATAACAAACATATATCAACTCATTCATCCCATCAAACAACAAAGTTTTCAAAAACATCTAGTATTGTCATACCACACTCATTAGTATGATCAATACTGTAATCGTGTTTCGTGTCTCACAACTTTATTACATCTCATGGTGGTCTACTATTCAAGGCAGGGTAACAACTTTCTTGCTTTATTCCTCATGAGAGGTCTTCAATACTCAGTCTTCACGATGATCTCCGCGTTCTTGTACATTGTAATCTCTTTTTTAAGAGTGTTGATCTCTTCTTCGGCTTCCTTGAGACCCTTCTTAGTGTTGTGAAGTCTCCACTTGAGTCTGTCTGTAAGTTCTTTAATAGCACTCCATCCAGCACTTCTTGCTGAATCGGGGAATGAAAAATGCATTATCCTGTTGGTGAACATGCAATCTCCTCCCATCTTGTGGTCGTACTCCTTGTTTCTGTACAGATGAATCTGCACCCACCAATATTCGAAACCATCCTCCTCATCTATGTAGGGAAAAACCCAATAGACTGCTGGTCCTTCAAATCCCATGATTAACATGAGATCCTTCAGTGCTCTTGGGAACTCAGTGTCACACTCCAGGGTCATGGTCATCATTGGTCCTTTTTTGAGTGATTGAATGATGCTGGCCATCTACATATAAGAGTAGTCATTAGAAATGTATCATGGGAAGGAGTACGAGGAGAAATGAAGTTATAAAATATTTCTTTGAGGAGTAGTTGTAAGATAGTAAAATTTTATTCCTATGGATTTTCCTATTCTAATCCAAACCTAGGGTCTCGAATCCTACAGGCAACACAATACTCTGATACCATTTTGTAACGTTCCCACATTTAAATAATGTAAGGACACCTGTGTTATTGTGCTAGTCCCTGGATCAATTGCTAGCACCACAGTACAAAATGAAATATCATGCAAATGCATCAAATTCTATTACATCGCATGATCCAGTCTTTACAAAATAGTATTACAACTTGCATAGTCTTAGAAGACTAGCAGAAAACAAAGTATTACAGCGGAAAACATAGAACAACATTGATCCCATCTTCTCCGTGTGCCACAGGCAAAACATGTTGGCGATAGTCTCGAGATCCTAAACGAAATCCTCACTCGTCTTCAGAAATATCTGCAATATGGAATATGCATCCACAAGGGAGTCAATACAATTTAATGTATTGGCAAGTAACACTATGGTGGATATAAATGGAAAGACTAATACTACATGCTTATTTGGCTGAGTGGAGTTTTGGCTAAGTTTGCATAAAGCCAGTTTTCTCCTATCATCTTTGTAAAACAACTTTTCTTTTTAAAGGGTGGTAACATTGGATTTAGATCCAAGCACCACAAATACTGTTCACTTGGTCAAAATTTTAATTATTGAAAATGGTGATGTGATTCTTCCGTCCTTCCTTGTCCAGCTGCTCATAGTTGTCCATAACCGGGGACACGGCTAAGATCTTAGTTTGTTGACTCTGTAGAGCTTGTGCACTTTCACCTTCGGACCCAACTCAACCCAAACATACTATACACCCTGGGTGCATTAAGGAAAGGATAAGAATCGAGACGAGATCTTTCAGAAGCAAGAATCCAACCCAATGGCAGGACCCATTCCACCTATAATTATGCTACATCTGCTTGTCAAGCCCAGGCTGAACCCTCGCAAATTAATTAATCAAGACAGAGCCCATATGACTAAAGGCTGCACTGGAAGCAATCTAAACTTGGGGAACATCATAATCACTTTGTTCCTGGGTGGCATTCCTCAAGTGAACACCCCTCGGGGAGACACTCAACTCTCATCAGCCAAACAACCAAATCCACCCAGGTGGTTCATTGAAGTTGTTACTTAGAATTTTTTCCACAACATCAAGTAAAAAATCATTTGTCTCATTGCATAGCATCTATCAAGTTCTAAGGCTATAAATAACAAGGATAAAAGAGATGGCTACACACTACTAGGATAATAGCATAGCATAATATAACTTAGTAGAATTTCCTATCAATGCATACTACTCAAAAATCAACTAATGCATATAGAAAATAATGGGTAGTTGATGATGTGTTACTTGCCTTGTTGAAGTTGGTGAAGATATCACACTCTTTTCACAAAGGATCGTTGCTCTCCGTACAATCTACTCATTGAAAACACAATAACAAAATAAACAAACATGCTATCAAGCAAACATACAAGTGAAGAGATCATACAAAGCAATAACATAGCCAAAGGAGTTTAACCTAGTGGGCTAGGACAAGGTCTAGGTTTGAGTTGAAAGATTCATTCTCTAATGGTCTCATACTTGTTAAGGAAATTCCAATGGTTTACTTTTGAATGACTAGGTTGAGTTTGATGTGATCTAACTTTATTATAACCATACTTGTCGAGGAAGTTCCAAGAGTTCACTAGGAATAAACATATTACTTCTTCAACTAAAGTAATACATGCAAACACTTGGTCATATTCACCTTCAAAAATATTTGAGTGACTATGTTAGTATTTTCCATTGTGGTAAGGGTAGGTCTACTAATCTTCATCATCAAAGGGAAAATATTACTAAGTCTTGGGTTTTCCATTTGGGTCAATGGTTGGACAAAAATAACTTGTTATTCTTCAACTTGTATGGATTGCTTCTAGACCTCATGTGATTGCCTTCTTGAATATCATCATCATGCCATCTAAGTTGTTTCCTTCCTTGGTGTGGTGCTTCTCTTGGTCTTGATAGTCTTCATGGTTTTCTCACTAGTTGTTTCCCAAGTGGTGTGGTCACAACTAAGTGGTTTATTTAACAAATGTGAAAATATCACTAAGTCAAAATAGAGGAGAAATGAGACAAGAGGATAGAATGGGAGAGGTGAGTCTTCTTCTTCATTTCTTCATGTACTAGAACTTGATGGAGTATGCTTCAGATTGTTGTGGATCCTAAGTCATTTCTTCAATGATCTTCCTTGTTTCTCTTCATTTTGCCATCAAGTTGAAAGGAGAAGAATAGAAAAGGGAAGGAAAAAGACTTAGAGAGAAAGGGGGTTAGTCTTCTAAGTGCTTCCACTTCTTGGAGATGCTTCTGAAGTTTGTTTTATTTGCTAAGTCCTTGATTGGTCTTCTATCTTCATGTTGAAAAATCTCTAGATGGTTAAGTCCTCCATTGCACTTCATGGTTCTCACAAATCCCAACTTGGTGAAATCTTGAAGCAAGCATGGGGAGACAAAAAGTTGATGGAAACATTTGTACTAGTGTTTTTTGGTTCATTTGTTGGCTAAGTATAAGTGGAAACTTAACTAAGGACTTAGCCTTGGTTTTATATAGCCATACGCACATAGAACCATTTAAGCAAAATATTTCCTAAGTCATTTTTAATATGGTGTGAAACATGTGTGTGATAACTTGGCCTAAAATACATGGGTATGGCTCATATGTGTCCAAAATTCTATGGCACTGGTTTCTATGGAATAAGGTTGCCATATGGAGCAACATTGCTTAAGAAAACATATTAAAATTATTTATAGAATTTAAACTAAGTCAAATTTGCTCAAATGGCCATATAATTCTAAAATCAATTTTAATCTGTTCAATTTTTATTTTGGGACAGAGGATATGAAATTACACATCCCAAGGTTTCCAAATATATTTTATTTAAATTTTTTGGATTTGTAGAATTTGAATTATGCCAAATTTCATCAAACAAGCATATTTGAATTTGAACAAATTTAAGTTTGTCAAATATTAATTTTGCTAGTGCCAAAATTTTCTAAATGTCAAGGGCTTTTCAAAAAGTCCAAGATTTCTAAATTTGGCCTTATGGATCAAAAGTTATGTTAGATCTAATTTGTAGGGGCTTTTCTGCAAAACTGCAATTAATCTAGCGGGAGAAAAATTTGAATAAAAGGGATGGCCACGTGGCTGCATCTGATTGGGTGTTGCTGCTGACTGTGCACGCTGACTGGGCCGATGACGTGGATAAGTGATTCAATCGGAGCCGCTGGATCTGGATCTAACGGCGCCGTACCCCTTCGCTTAAACGATCTAATCTAGGCCACTAGATCTACATCTGACGGCACAGAGAGGGAGATGGATCTCACCGGTGGTTTTCCGCCGGAATATGGCGTTGCGGCGGCGCTGCGGCTCGGAAGCGGACGGCGGCAGCTCTCCGGAGGGGCTTGAGCTCGATGAAGACCACGGGGAGGTTCAGCGGAGCATGGAGGTTCGAATGGTGACGATGGCGTCCACCACGGTGACTCCTGTCGACGGTGCGGCGCGGACCCGAGGTGGAGCAACTCCGGCAAGCACGGAAGTGCACGGCGGCGACGAACCTATGGTGAAAAAGGCGGGGGAAGGGGTCAAAGGGGAGCGCACGGCCACGGGTAAAGTGGAGGACCACAAAGGGGCGGCGAGAACTCACCGAGGTGGCCGGAAACAACCAAAAACGACGGTGGCCAGTACAGACTCCGGTGAGCAATCTGGAGAGCGTTGGTGTCGGATATATACCAAATAGGGGTATATCAGATGGTAGTCAAAGTGCCGGATTACCAGGGTGGCCCAAGTGGTAGTGGGCTAAGGTCCATTGGGCGGCCCAGTAACTCGACGCACAGAAGCCGGATTCTAGAAGGACCCGGATCGCGGCCCACGTGATCTGGCTTGGAGGAGAAGACGGGTTTCTTACTTTCCAAGTTATAGTTACCGTAGTCTTCTAGGTTTCCTATTCTGTAAGCCCTAATCCGGCTATTATATAAAGCCGGACGGGAGATAAGTTTGATAACGGATAACAGAGAAGAAGCTATAGGCTAACTCGCCGAGAAGTTGATCCTCTACGAATAGCTAGATCTAAACCTCACATTGTAATTCTATATCCAGGCTTTAGTCCTGATTAGTGAGAAGTGCAGGAGTAGGCACGTCGTACTGTCGCGACGTACCGAACCTGGGTAAATCCTGTGTTCACTGTCCACCACGCGATCCCGTTACCCCACGTCTCTACCGTAGTTTCATGGCACCCCCGTCTATGAAAACTACTACGATGTCTCGACAGTTGGCGCCCACCGTGGGGCAAACGATGTCAGGCGTGAAGTTCCGATCTGGGATACTCGGCGGAATCGGAAGATCAATCACTGTCGGAAGCTTGGAATTCGACGACGATGTCGGACGCTTCCTCGACAACGGATCCTACATACCGGCGCAAAACCACCTGGTAAGTGCCTGCGTGTTACCGATTGGATCTGCTAACATCTTTATCGGACTAACTGCAGAAGCAATGGGGTTTTGCGGTGGAAGCAAATTTATCCCACCCGCCCTATACCTAGTCGAGGATGACTATGATACCGGATTCTGCTCAGATCGCCGACAAAAAAGTGACACACACTTTATCGGCATGGTGCAGTCCGAAGTTGCCGAAAACACGGATGACGGAAATCCCGTGCAAGAAGTAGACAAAAATACACTCGTCACAGAGACGGAAGATCCGACACCCGTCATACAGGCGGAAGATCCGACATTTGTCAACACGACGATGAACTCGGAAGCTGACTCTGTACTAGCCGCCATTGAGGCGAGATTGGAATCAGAAACCGGATCAGATGATTTTGATTCCGAAGACGAAGACGCGGACGCCTTCGAAAGGAAAGTTAAATCTTTTCAAGAGGGATTCCATGAAGTGCTAATGGCGAAACCGGCTGATACCACGGACGCCGGCAGCCAGGAAAGCCCTAAAACCCCTCCGCCAGAGGAAGAGAGAGAAGACGGAGAAACTTCTCCGATATTTCCTAATGTAAAGGAACTGACAGAAGATGATCCTGTCAAAAAACCTCCCTCTTCCAAGAAAAAGCACCGTGCTGCTAAGAAACTCCAATACAAAATCCGGAAGAAAAAATCAGCTGATCTAGCTGATGAAAACCTGGAAGTAGGAGATGCTAACGGAACAAAGACTGCGGAGAAGAAAATCAAAGAAATCCTTGCTCCGCCAATGACGGAACAGGAAGAACAGCAGCTGTTGCAAATGCCAGTGGGAGTAAACGAACCCCCTGAGATGCTGGAAGCCAGGAGACGAGCCTTCCAACGGCAACAGCAACATCTACTCAGAACTCGCGAACACCTCCAAAAAACCCAGGATGACATTAAGCTCATGAAGGAAGAAATTGAGGAGTACGAGAGAAAGATAGATGATGAACTAGGAGAGACAAAGAGGCCTTGGAGCATCCAGCAGTTACGTCCCTTCTATACTTAGTTCAATTTCTATGTAAACATCTTTGAGATCATGAAATAAAGTTGTCGGAATTTTGATATCCATGTTTTTACAAGTTCATTATAGTACAAAGCATGATTCCACCTTATCTATTTCCCAATGATCTTACAAAATACTCAATGTTAACCCGAATTGTGCCTGCGTTCTCGGTGTTTAAAAACTGAATGATTTTCAGCTTGCTAACGGCTAAAGGAAACTCAGATTGTGCCTGCGTGCCCAAGTTTCAAAAAATTCCTTACTTTTCTCTAAGTATTATCTGATTGTTTATGTGTTGGGTCACTGAAGCTAGTTAGTAAAAAGGCTTTTTAGTATGATCCATGTTTCCGAGTTCAAGCTGATCGGTTCTATCCAGTTACTCGGCATGACGATTCATAATACTATTAAGCCATTTCAAACACTAAGGACAGTTAAAACATATAAGCCAGAGAACTTAGAAGGTAAAGGAATATTAAAACCCCAAAAGCTTGCAAAGAATTTCTTAATTAAAAACTGCAAAAGGCGGAGTTCTTGTTTATACAAAAGGAATAGAAGCATTACAATATGAATTACATTGTAAAAATGCAGTAATGCTCCTATTGTTTAAATTCCGCCATCCAGGATCAGGATAGCCCTTCAAGCATCCGAGTCTTCGTCGCTGCTGTCATTCTCGGGGGCTTCAGGGACCTTCTCTTCCGGATAGGTGATAGAGATGTTTACCATAGAGGCAATCTTGGTAGCATGGCCTTTGATTTCATCAAAGATGCTGGCTCGTTGGTTCTCTGTGTATCCTTGAGGAATACCAGATGCCACACGCCAAGATTTGGCACCAGGGTAATGCATACGCATAAGGCCTAGGGCCATGCGTGCACCACCCCGTGCAGCGGAGCGTAAGGAGGACTGATGAGGGGATAGTAACTCGGTATGCCAACCCCAGGTGTAATCCGGCCCAAACGGCGTATGGACCAAATCCGGCTAAGGACGCAGAAGCTTCCGGAAGGCCCAGGGCTTGTAAGGATCGTAACCCGGATTGTGGGTTACGATAAGGAAAGCTAGGATACGTATGTAGAGTTCGAGTAGGACTCAAGGAGCGCTTTGTATGGCAAGCCAAAGGGGGTATGAGTACTATATAAACCAACCCCTAGGCTTCGCCTGAGAGAGATTCAAGTCATAACTGTAACACCTATTATCGAGTATCCAGTATAATCATATCGAGATCCGGCGAGTTGTTTTCCGGCTCTTAGATTGCTTTTCGCCATGTCTTCCTTCGAGCTAAACCCTCTCCCAAATACCTGTGTCGACTTGCCCCTAGATCAGTTACCCCCGGTAACATCTGCCGTGATTATCCCACGACAGTTGGCGCCCACCGTGGGGCCTGCGTCCAAAGGTGTTTACATCACGGGAGAAGCTCGGAAGAACATGAGGAACCTCGTCGTCGGAGAAATCTACGTCAACAACCAAGGAGAGAAGATGGTAGACGATTCTGGCTGGGGGCCAGAGTCGGATCACCTCGAAACCGGATCCGTCGTGACAGTCGGCCGCATCAACGTCTTCATCGGTATGGTATGTGCTTCCAATTCAAGCCGTGATAATCTTGAATCTGATTCTGTGTCAGGGGAGGACACGCGTGTTCAATCGGAAAAAGAAGAATCGATCGGAACAACGGGTCCGACAGAGAGGGAGGAAGGTGCCGAGTCTATACGGGATTTATCGGAGGACCGATACGAGAAGGAAAATAGCGAAGAGGAAGAACGGTACGAATCTACGCCAAGCATTATGCGCCGGGTTGCAGTTTATGCGGCCCCCGCAATCAATACCAATCAAGGAAACGCAGCCGCGGCGCCAGTCGGGGCGGCGCAGGTGCTGGCTCAGCAACAAGGTACGGCTGGCCCGATCTTGGCCCAGGTCGATGGAGAATCGGCATCAGTCACCAGTCGCCCAGCGGAGGAGGAGCGACACGCAAATATGTTTGGGTTCCAAGCAAACCGGACACCAGGGGCGGGCCCCTCGAATCCGCGTCACCCAGCTCTGTTTGATAATAATTTGATCTTGGATCCCACAGTCCTAGCTACAGTTATCACCCCAGAAAACGCAGCAGAGCGTGTAAGAGATCTGGACGTGGCTCGTCGTGCATTGGAGCAGCAAAGAAGGCAGGTAGAAGCAGAAAAGCAGGGGATGGCAGCGCGGCAGCGGGAACTGGATGACCTAGAGACCCGGCTTCGGGAGGAAACGACGAGGATTCACCAAAGGCACCGAACTATGTTACCGGCAACAGGAGGGGTTATCAACCCGACTGCCCTGGTGTTCACGCCTCAAGATCAGCCAATCCCACCGGCGAACCAAGGGACCATACCGCAACCAGCAACGGGAGTGCAGCCGGTAAACGCGCCAGCCGGGTTACCCTTGCCTCGGACGGGGGCGACAGCCGGCAACATCATGCCGCCTCCACCATCGCGATTCCGTACCCCAGCAGGTCACTACAACAACCCCATGGACAACGTGTATGCAGCAACACTCGCATTAAACCAGATTCCTGTAAGAGACTCGCCGCACGCAGAAGAAACCCGGCGAGCGATAGATCTGCTGCACACCGCGGTAGCACAGCAAGTCAATTATCCAGATCACAGAAGTGGGATGCATGGGACGCCATACGTGAGTCAACAACAGGGCAACGTCCAAACAAGCGCGGCACGACGAAGGGAAGAGCAACAGCAGATGCCACCCCCACCGCGCGTCCAGACAGTACCGGCAGTATCAGCAGCACAGGCAGTAGTGGACAGCTCCAGGGCCAGAAGAGCCGGGGCCGGGTCTGCAGCACACGATCCACCGGTGGCTCCTCACCCCGTGGCACCCCCGGCCGGGTCACGCATTTCCCGGGCGAGACCAGCCCCAACCACCCTTGCGGGACCCAAGTGTCTCTCGGATGATATCAGAGCGGAACCTTACCCGGAAAAGTTCAAAGAACCGGGGAAAGTAGTGAATTACGAGCCAACGATGGATCCGGAAACGTGGTTAAGCAGCTACGAGATGGCAATGTCAATTCGCAACGCATCCGAGAATCTCCAAGCCAAGTTCATGTACTTAATGATGTCAGAGGGAGCAGCAAAGTTATGGTTCACCAATTTACCGGAAAAGTCGATCAAGTCGTGGGAGGAGCTAAAAACCGCATTTATCAAGCACTTCCATGGGACCTGTAGGAAGTTATTTACTATTGATGACTTAGAAAGGTGCGTCCAGAAGAAAGGAGAGTCAGCACGAAGCTGGGTACGCCGGGTTATGGAGATACTCCACTCATCTACAGATATCCAACCAAAGGACGCACTACAAGCTATGGCGAAAACATGTAAGTATGTTCCTTTAGTACAAAAGCTAACCCGCATGAAATCCAGCAGAAATGCAGCGGAGGTTACGATGGGAGAGTTAATGGATGCATGCAACAAACACGCTGCAACGGATACTACAGAAGAGGAAGTTGATGACAAGAAGGCAAAAGCAAACGCAAGTAGCAGTGGGAAGACCGGCAATGGATCGGCACCAAACAACAATGGAAATAGCCAGAACAAGCGCCCGTTTGAGGGGAGTTCCGAGTTTGTGGCCAATACAGAGGCCGGGTCTTCGAGACCTAGATCCGAAGGGAATTTTAATACCGGAAATCACAATGGGGGACACTACCAAGTACCCCCAAGACCAAGCAACAGTTGGGACATATTTAGGATGGCGTGCCCGAAGCATAGCAGGAATGGCAAGCCGGCCAATCATTCATTGGAGCAGTGTGCCGACTTACAAAGGTGGAAGAACGAGGAAGTGAACAGGGCCATGCGAGGTGCGGGCCGAGGAGGAGGTCCGGGTCTAGGTGGAAATTCGGGCAACGGGCCGCCCCCAGCCGGCAATCCGCCAGTTGGAAATCAAGGTAACAATCAAGGGGGAGCGGGAGGATTTCAAGCTAACCCCAAACAGCTGGGTCAGTATCATGTGCACACTACTGGAGGTTCTAGCAAGGACAAGAAGATACTGAAACAAGCAGTTAATTCAGTCTCCTCCGCTGTTCCAAGATATTTGAGGTGGTCAGAGCAAGAGGTAACATGGAGCAGAAGAGATCACCCGGATAGGATTGATCACCCGGGAGTCCTGGCTTTGGTAGTGGCGCCACAGGTCAATGGTTACGAGCTGAAGAAAGTCTTGATGGATGGAGGGAGTAGTATCAATATCCTATACTGGGAAACTTTTCTGCGCATGGGCTTAAAGGAATCACAGTTGCAAAAAAGTACAACAGTTTTTCACGGGATAGTGCCGGGTCATTCGGCATGCCCCGAAGGAAAAGTGGCATTGGAGGTAGCTTTCGGGGAGTCAAAGGACAATTATCGAATCGAGTGGCTTACCTTTGAGGTAGTAAAGTTGCGCAGCCCTTATCATGCATTGTTTGGAAGGCCGGCTTATGCCAAGTTCATGGCAAGACCATGTTATGTGTATCTACAGCTGAAGATCCCGGGTCCTAAAAAGACCATCACCGTACACGGAAACCGAGATATAGCAGCTGAGTGTGATGAAGGAGACGCGGCAATGGCCGAGCAAGCCTGTAGGAAGGAAGAGCTCAAACATTACCGTTCTCAGGTGGACCTAGAAGAGAGAGCAACGTCAAAAAAGCCAACTCCTGAGGGGGACAAAGCAAAAGTTAGGGCAGAACAAAACCCTAAGATGGTAGGCTTCATCGGGAACGATATTTTCAAAACTCTCAGTAGGGAAGAAGAAGACGTACCACCATCCGCAGCTGATCACGTGTCAAGGGCGATATACCCGGAATGGCTAGCAAATCCGGTACTCATTACGAAAGGGCATAGCAAGTGGAGAATGTGTATCGGCCGTACCAACGCGAGGCCGATTCTCGAGAATAACTAAAGCAGTGTAATGGGCGGCAGGTTTCATACGCACTCTTTTCCTATCCAGGGTACCTAAGGGGACTGGAAGGTTTTTAATGAGGCGGCCTGCTGATTCAAATAAGAAATTTTTATCAATAAAAGAAGATGGTTTCGAGTCTTATCATGATCCTTGCTTCAGTTACAAGTAAGTAACATTGTTATTATCAATACATCAATATCATCGAAATACATTACGTGAATATAGGTCTCCGGAGGGTTGATCTACTTCAATAAGTAATCACAAACCCGGAGACCCGGCCATGATGCCTATAAGTTATGGGGGCTGGTTACTCGTACAAACGGGTGCGGCTACAATCCTATAACTGGACGAAGGAGCCAATTTTCTTGATTATTCTTACTTAAGCTCGATGTGACTCGCACCAAAGTGGCATGATCTGTTCACTTACGATTACAATCAAACTATGCAGCCCAATGGAGCGTGCTTGATTTTGTTTTTCGTATAGATGCAACGACATGGTATCCACGCGAAAGCCGGCTTATAGTACAAGGTAATCAAAAGGGTCATCTAAACCACAAGTCCATGCAGAGTATAAGGCTAACATAGCCGGAAACTCAACAAATATTAAGCATGACTTCAGTATTTATGAGAACAGCTATTGGTCTTCAGCTTGGTAAACAGCAGTATGTCATCTGAGAAAGCCCACGCCCCCATAGCTCGTACTTTGGGTCATGGGGACTGGGGACTTCGAAACAGAAACAAACTATTTAACTACCAAGGTCTGTAAACCTTAGTTGCCGAGTATTGGGGACTTAAAGAAAAGTCCATCTATCAAAACCTACGATACTCGGTTAACCGAGTCTCAAAAGGAAATTGAAAGCAAGAGTTCGAAGTATCGAGAATAAGCTCATAAGTAACACAAGGATGGATATTATCAAAAGCCAGGGAAGGCAAAGAGTTATCATGAATTAACAAAGCATACAGTCATAGTATCAGCATCAATGGCGCACAGGCGCACTACAAAAATCATATCAGTATCGAGAAACGAAAAGCACAAGGTAGCATCCTACTCGGCATCCTGAGAGCGGCCCTCCGGGTCTAGATCTTGGACTTGCTCCTTGGCCTTGCCAGCAGTTTTGCTCGGGCTCTTCACATCTGGACGGACAGGCGGAGGCACGGCCGGTGTAGAGGTGGACGGCTTTGCGCCTAGCTCTGCTTCTCTCTTTGCGGCCTCTTCTTTCCTCCTGGCCAGGTCAGTCGACCATCTTTCCACCATATCAAAAGGAGGAGGTGCATCCACCAAAATAACTTTGCCCTCAGCGTCATATGAACTCATGATCTGGTCCAGCTCCATTTTGTCGGCCAAGGTAGTGGCTGAGGGGCGTACAGCACGTTGAATATCTTTGAAGTCCTTGGGCTCAAACTTGGACCCGTCAGCTTTGAATTCTGGAAACCCGGATGTTACCTTGGCCGGGTCAAGCTTAGGAAAATAAGCCTTCGCCAGTGTAAGGGCCCGGGTCATTCCAATCCGGCAAGCTGAGCGCTTCATTATCTCAATCCATCCAGGCACCGTTGAGAAGGCCTGCATAAGATTATCTTCTCCCGGGTATACCTCAGAAGGCCACTTGATAGCATCCAGCAAAAGTTTCGTGCCGGCAAAAAACGTCCGGAGCATAGTCTTCAGAGTTTTAACTTGAGTAATGGCATTCTCCTCCGGAGCAGCAAGGTTAGCACCTGCAATCGAAACATGCAAGAGCATATCAGTAATGTTGGTTATTACAGCAGCAAGATAGAGATACGCAAATTAATCGCAAATAGCAAACTTACTTAGCAAGATACGGTAAGTGTCCGTAAGCTGAGACGACAGGTTATTCAGCGAAGACTGGGCAGTATTGTACTTCTTCTTGTAAATGGAGACATCTTTTTTCAATGTCTTTATCTCCGCTTCAAGGGCCTCCCTACGCTTAACTTCAGCCAGCAAGAGCTGCTCAGCTTTAAGTAACGCTTCATCTGACTGAGTAATCTCTGCCTGCAAAGGCCGGGTAAAGCTGTGAGCCGGATATCATGAGAGTGTTTCATCTGAGGAAATGAGTACCGGAAAGTACTATGCGAAGTACCGAGGATAATTAAAGAAAATTATACTCGGGACTTGGGGACTGGACGTATAATAAGGAGTATCACGTGAAAGTTACCTGATGTGCTGCAGCCATACGTTCTAAGACAGTCCCTTCTGAAGCTTTCATGGCGAGAAGAGCGCTCATAAGCTGGTTAAAGTCAGCGTTATCCGGGTTAGATGGCTCGGGTACCTGGAAAGTGGGAAAAGGAGCATTTCTTGTAACAGGAGGTGGCACCCGGGTCATCCGAATGTCGGAGTCTGGTCCCCCTCCCGCGCTTGAAGCTGCTCCCTTCTCCTTCTCGCTTGCGTGCGAAGCAGTTGGATACTCGGCGTCATGCCTAGCTGGCTCCGGTGGCGACACTTGCTCGTCGCCAGTCGTGGTGAAGGCATCATCAGCCGGCTCGCTCTCGACCCGGACCCTAGCCCCGGAGTCCTCCTGGTCGCTACTAATAACCGTGGCTCTGAAGAAGGCGCAAGGGCGCAATTAGTCTTTGATTTAAAAAAAAAAAAAAAAAAAAGGATGAAAGTTCGGTGTAATATCAGGAAAAGGCGCTTACCCGGTGTTCACCGGGAAGTCCGAGGGAAAGCCGTCACTAGACCCGGAAGAGACTGGAAAATGGCAAGAAAGACCTGGGATTATGTTACAAAGGAACGATCGGAAAGAAATTTTGTTTACAACAAATACCAGGGTGTTGAACCGGGGGCGGCGAAGCGACCGGGTTAGGGGTCTCGTTGCCCGGATGATTCCGGGTTACTCGGCGCCTAGTCGCGGGCGGCTCCTTCAGTTACGATCAAAAGGGGTGGAGATGGGGTTAGCCCCGGAGTGACGTTATGGAAACAGAAAACCAAAGTGTGAGGAGATGAAGTAAAAACCTGGAGGGCTATCCTCTGGGATTTCCTCTTTGTTCCGGCTTTGGTGGCCGGCTCCGGCTCTTCCTCCTCGCTGGTGGACCCGCCCCTGCTGTCTGTTTCTTCTTCTTCGCTTTGGTCCTCTCGCTCTGAAAAATATCCGAGTTCCCGCATAAAGAAGAAGAAGTGGCAGGATATAACGTGTGCAAGGGAATCAAGTGTGTACCTTCATTCGAGTCAATGACATCGTCTTCCTCCTCCGCGTCTTCGGAACTAGGAGAGGTGTCGACCTTCCAGAAGGCGTCATCGGCCTGAGGAGAGAATGCCAGAGTAATGGTTAATATCAAGACAAGAGAAGCGGATAAAAGTAAGCTGTCAGAAGTCAAAATCAAAAGGCAGGGAACTTACTGCGGGGGCTGGATTCTCGAGGGTAAAAGGTTCTAATCCGGCTATGCCCCGGATTACCTCGAGTTTCTCTGTCAGGAAACCCTTAATCGTTTTGTTGATGTCACCCGGAGCAAGGGTGCTGGTAGAGAAGCGGATTGGGTCCGTGGTTTGACCCGAGTATTCGCACATCAGCTTCTCACGAAGGGAGTTTGGCTGAATGCGGAAGCTAACCCAGGTCTTCACCAGGTTTAGTCCGATGAGGCCTCGGGCGGACAAGATGGAGATCCTAGCTAACAAAGGCAAGATCGCCTCCCTGTCTGAGTCAGGGGCGAAGGCGTTGAATTTCTCGGAGATGTCAAGTTGACCCTCCGAGTAACCCGGCAACTTTTTTTCGCCGGGTGGAGAGGTATCCTGGCAGTAGAAGTAAGAAAGCTGCCAGTGTTTTACGTGAGAATTGAGAGAAATGGGAGGCATAAGGGAGTTCTTGCGGCGCTGGATAGAAACCCCGCCGCAAGTAAGAAGTGCGCCGTCGCCGCTTTCGCGACACGGCTTGCACTGGAAAAGTTCGACAAAAAGAGCCAGACTTGGCGGAGTGCACAAGTAAGACTCGGAAAGAACGATAAAATGGGAGATGTTTAAAATGGAGTTCGGGCCTATATCAAAGATACGGAGTTTGTAGTGGTCTAAGACGTCACGGAAGAAGGGATGACCCGGAGGCCTGAAGCCCCGGGTCACGTGTTCAACGAAGCATATTACCTCATCCGTGGCTGGAGAAGGCCGGGTTTCGTTGCCAGGTGCTCTCCAGCGGATGGATTCCTGTGGAGGTAGGATTCCAAGCTCTACCAATTCCTCCAGTTTGGTCTTGGTGATGGAGGACTTCCCCCAGTTGGCTGAAATGGCGTTTGTGGATTTAGCCTTAGCCGGCTGTTTCCCCTGCCTCTTGGGCGCCATGGGATTGACCTGGTGAAACATTGAAGAAAAGGACGTAAGAAACAAAAACTTGGAAGTTAGCAGGTAAGCAGCTATCGGCAATTTAAACGTAATCCGGCTATTGCCTCGCCGGGTTAAGTATGGTTCGTCCGGGTATCAAGTGACTTTACAAAACCCAAAGAGCTTTCCGCAAAAGCAAATGTTTGGAGAAGCTAGGGGGATACTTATACGCATACTATCTGCGAATGAGCCGGAGAAGTAAGATTTTCTGAGGAGGGAGAGCAAAGGCGGAAACTCTAGATGGCCCGAGCCTAGATTGGGGATCTTATTTCTAAATTTGTGACCAAATTAGTGATTACTGGAGTTAGGGGAGCAATACAAGCTATAAATCCTATCTATGGGAGTGATTATAGTGGAAATCGGTGAGTTAATTTGGCGCAGCCCGAGAAATCGCGGACCGCTCGATTCAGATCCAATCTGAGGAAGAACTAAGAAATTGCGAGAATAAGCTGGAGGGTGTAAGGAACTTACCGAAGAGGATTGGAGTAAGGCCTTGCGGAGACAGATAGCGCAAGATTCGTGCCCTTTCGTGACCGTTGGCCGGCGAATCGGAGGCTTGGCGGCGGATTCGGGAGCTGGAGCGGTTCGTGCGGTGGCGGAGCGCAAACGAAGTCGGATGGGCTCCGGCGAGATGCGTGGGGTTCCCGTGGTGGCACTCTGCGAGCTCGAGCTTGGGAAGAAGTGGAATGGGGGAAATGAGCCGTTAAGAGTTGGATTTGCTCATTGGTCTTTATTTATAACCGTCCGGGTGGAAAGGCTTGGCCTAACGGTCGAGACCCGGGGAATGCGGAGTAATTGGTGATTTCGAAATTTGAAAGGCACATTTTATGCGCAGGCCAATATGATCCAGAGAAAAAGGAAGGGGAAATTGCCTTCCCTGTATCAGCGGTAGTTATCAAGAAGAATGTGGAGTCAGGGAGTTTCCTATTGAGATTTAAGTTTGAGAGATTAAGGAAGAACCTAAAAAGAAGAGCCGGGTTTTTACCTGGCTTCCTTGGCGCCAGTCTCGGCTATTCATAGACGCGCTGCGTCTTAATCCTCATGTGTTTGCATCTGATATTTCTGTAGGGAATAGCCAGCGCTTCGAAGAGTAAATCTTGGAAGCCCAAGCTATTCTGGGGACTACTGATGAGGGGATAGTAACTCGGTATGCCAACCCCAGGTGTAATCCGGCCCAAACGGCGTATGGACCAAATCCGGCTAAGGACGCAGAAGCTTCCGGAAGGCCCAGGGCTTGTAAGGATCGTAACCCGGATTGTGGGTTACGATAAGGAAAGCTAGGATACGTATGTAGAGTTCGAGTAGGACTCAAGGAGCGCTTTGTATGGCAAGCCAAAGGGGGTATGAGTACTATATAAACCAACCCCTAGGCTTCGCCTGAGAGAGATTCAAGTCATAACTGTAACACCTATTATCGAGTATCCAGTATAATCATATCGAGATCCGGCGAGTTGTTTTCCGGCTCTTAGATTGCTTTTCGCCATGTCTTCCTTCGAGCTAAACCCTCTCCCAAATACCTGTGTCGACTTGCCCCTAGATCAGTTACCCCCGGTAACATCTGCCGTGATTATCCCACGACAAGGACTCCCTGGATTCCGCCACCTCCAGGATAACACCCGGAAGTTTATAAATCTCCGAGTATTCTATGGTACTCGCAGGGAAGAATTTGCTGATCAGTTGCATGGCCAGCATTTCTGATAGCATTCCATACCTTACCAAAGGCTCAGATTTTGTCAATGCGAGAAAGACCTGGATAATTTCCTGTTTGTCGAAACAAGCCTTCAAAAAATTTAGGTGACACAACAGAGAAAGAAAGAAAGACATGGACGAATCGGTAAATGAAATAACACTCACCGAGAACCTTGTCAATTTCGGAACATTCCTTTAGGCGAAGGATTAAGATACTTTCCAAATCCTGGATAGTGGATTTATCTTTCTCCGCCTGTTCGGAAGCCTTGGATTGAGCAAATCCAAGGGCCAGATTACTGGCTTCCAGTTCTTCTCGAACCTTCATAAGCTCCTCATGAAGGTCCGAATTCTCCTTGCGAAGACGTTCGGAATTGCTGGCATCTTCGGCTACTTCCTTGGCCTTAGCCAAAGCAGCTGAAAATCAAGTAAAAAATTCCGAGTTTAAAAATATCTCGGGAAAATGCTTATGGATAATCCGGATAAAACAGAGTAAAAGCATACCTGTTGTTTCCGATAACTGTAGCTGAGATGATGCCAGCTCATTATCCTTAGACTTAATAATAGAATGGAGGGTTTTCACCTCTTCATTCTTGAGATTAAGTTTATTAAAAACTTCTAAGTTTATGGCATCAGCAGAATGCTACAACACGGAAATGAAAGCCAAAGGCTTAAATATTAACAAGCATAGTAAGAAGCATTAAGAAGAAGTCAGGCTTTCAACTTAATGCTTGGGGGCTGGAAGTATTACCTGGCTCATTTCTCGCAAGTTTGCCAAAGTCTCGTTGAATTCTTTTGCATACTCCGAGAAAAGAATCCCAACGTGATGAAGGCCATCTTGTATGACCTGACGAGGTGAAAATACGAAATCATTGCGAACAATTAATCCGCCTTGTGGCCAAGGGCGAATCAGAGGGGCAGGAGCGAAGAATTTCTTAGCCTCTGGACGAATATATCCAAGGTCGTCGAATGGTTCTTCCTTTATCTGGATATTGCTGTTCAAATTGGAGATGGGTTCGTTTCCAACAGATGGCCGGAGATTTCCACCCGTCTATGTTTCCGTTCTCCCCCTCACGCCCGTGGTTGCAGAAGAAGATTCTTCTTTAATAACAGCTTTATGTTTCTTCAACTTCTTTGCCTTCAGAGGAGTTGGGGCAAGGCTGAAAGGAGAACATCCGGGAAATAAAAATCTTGAAGAACCAAAGGAAAATGATAACTAGGGAAGCTCCAGTAAAATACCTGGAGGTGGCGATGGGAATTCCGTCAACAGTAACCGTTTTCCCGAAAGTCACTTGCCTTTTGCGTTTCCGATTATTATAAAAGCTAGCATGTAATTCGCTAAGCTCGATGTCGGAAGCAAGATCAGCTCCTTGAAGTTCGTCAAACTAGGAAAGAATTAACGTTATGTTAAAAGTCGGAGAAAAAGTTAATCTGAAGAAAACTCGAAAGCAAGGAAAAGTATAAATACCTTTGGGACCAGATTTTCCACGTGATAAATCGCCAGACTTTCTTCAATTTGATCGCTGGTGGCAACCAGTTGGTGAAGCCGCTTCATAAAATCATTCTTGGTGTAAGCCTTATCTGTCCCCCTCATGCTATCTTCTGGCCCTTTGTATTCACAAAGAAGCCGGGAACGAAAGGAAAGAGGTTGAATGCGGCGTCCAAACCAGCATAAAACGGTATCCTTCCCAGTTAAAGAAGGCTGAGAGGAAGTAAGTTTGGCGATACGTCGTTTTATCCTCATCAGGTTTTCCGGCAATGTTTGTACTGCTACGACTGTCCAACTCTCTCGAGGGATGGCGGCGGAATTAACAAATGGAGGAACCCCGGTTTCCTTACCAGGGAATGGGATGTCCTGATGGTAGAAGAAAGAACCTAGCCAAGATTGGGCAGGTTCCGGCATTTCTATCTTTGGGTACCAATCTTCTCTGAACTTCCGAAGGGCGAAGGATATAGTTCCGCAGATAGGAGAAATACCTTCTTTGATGTTATGTTTTACCTCAAAGCAATATTGCCAAAAATCTAGACTAGGAGTTATTCCGAGATACCCTTCAAAAAGGGCTTGGAAACTAGCTAGATGGAGGATGGAGTTTGGAGTAAGATTATGTGGCTGGACGCCATAGTAGTTAAGGACGTCTAATAAGAAGGCGGAAGGAGGTAAACCCATACCTCTCGCGATGTGAGAGGTAAGGAGGACGCGTTCTCCGTCTTTTGGTTTGGGCTCGAGTTCGCCTTCCGAGTTCCGCCATTTTCCTTTAACTATTAATCCCTCTTTTGACATTCGTCGAAGGAGGAGGAGAGGAGTGTTACTCAGACTCCAGTTGCCGACGAATTCCGTTGCTTCGTTAGCTCCGGCGACGGTATGCTCGTCGCCATGGAATGTGATCTTCTCCTCCGCCGTCTCGGGAGCAAACGGCGGGGAGGTCACGGAGCTCGAGCCCGTGAGGTTCGCGGCGGCGGAAAGGTCACCTCCGCCCGCCGTGGAGGCCGCGGTCTTTTCCGGCTCGCCGCCGGCGTGCTTTGGGGATCCAAGCTACGGATCCAACTCGTTGATGATGTCGTCGACGGTGAGCACGGCGGAGCGAGTGGGGGACGACGGCGAGGATGCCATTTGGTGGCGGCGCGTTGGGTTTCCGGTGGCGTTCTGGGTGCGATTCGTGCTCAAGAACTGTTCTTCGCTCGAGGGCTCGTGCGCGGCAATGGCGTGGAGAGTGAGAGTGCGGAAGGGTTTCAGCGAGGACGAAGACGGCTATTTATAGCCGGAAATCCGTCAAGATACGTGCCAACGGCTATTTTGACCGTTGGATGATCAACGCGTGTCACTCGCCGGAAAATCCGGGAAATGAAACGACAGGGTAATGATGGCTATCTCCTCGTTTCTCGTGAGAATCTGTCAGAGATACGTTACTGGGTTTCCCGCGTGAAAACCAAGCGTCCCTTACGTCAGCACGTCTCAAGCGCTGACGTAGGAAGTTCCTTCTCCGCGAAGGATCGCGAGAGAAAAGCCGGATTTTCAGGATTCCGAGTTTCACGTTACCATCTCTTTTCAAAGAAGAATAAGAAGAATCAAGACTGCTGATTCAGATTTCTCGGACAAAGCACACTTGGCGAAAGACGGAGAATCAGAGTTTTAATCCTTCTTGGGGGCTACTGTCGGATATATACCAAATAGGGGTATATCAGATGGTAGTCAAAGTGCCGGATTACCAGGGTGGCCCAAGTGGTAGTGGGCTAAGGTCCATTGGGCGGCCCAGTAACTCGACGCACAGAAGCCGGATTCTAGAAGGACCCGGATCGCGGCCCACGTGATCTGGCTTGGAGGAGAAGACGGGTTTCTTACTTTCCAAGTTATAGTTACCGTAGTCTTCTAGGTTTCCTATTCTGTAAGCCCTAATCCGGCTATTATATAAAGCCGGACGGGAGATAAGTTTGATAACGGATAACAGAGAAGAAGCTATAGGCTAACTCGCCGAGAAGTTGATCCTCTGCGAATAGCTAGATCTAAACCTCACATTGTAATTCTATATCTAGGCTTTAGTCCTGATTAGTGAGAAGTGCAGGAGTAGGCACGTCGTACTGTCGCGACGTACCGAACCTGGGTAAATCCTGTGTTCACTGTCCACCACGCGATCCCGTTACCCCACGTCTCTACCGTAGTTTCATGGCACCCCCGTCTATGAAAACTACTACGATGTCTCGACAGCTGGGGCGCAATCGACACAGGAGGGAAGGGGAAAATGTAGAGGACAGATGGGGCTTCTTATAGGCACGTAGAGGGAAAGAAATTATGGCCTTAATGGGCTTGAATCGGTGGCGAGAATCTCGGCCAAAATGGTCGTAGCTTTCCTTCCGTGAGGAAGAAGAAGGGTGACGTCAGCTGACGTCATCTTTCCTTTTTATTTTTCTTTTCTTTTTCCTGTTAAATAAAAACCTTAATAACTTCAGTTTTAAATATCCAAACAACATGAAACCAATTTCTAAAATCTTAAAATTTCAAATGCTTTCCAACAATATCATTTTTGAAAACAATTCAACATATTTTATTTTTGAAATTTTGGAAATTTGAATAATTCCTTAATAGTCACTTAATGTGATTTTTAATTTAAAAAATTATAAAACATAGCTATTGGTCAATTAAAATTTTAGTGACATTCTAAATGTTGAAAACAAAATTGTGAAAATCATTTCATCATGTTTTCACAATTTTATATTTTGAAAAATAAATAAAACACTAATAATACTTTAAGGCCATTTTAAAATTTTAGAATGATAAAATGATGTAATTATCTAAATAAAATTTCAGAGACATTTTTACATGTCATATATTATTTTTTTAAAAGCCATTTTTAACTCATTTTCACATTTTATAATGAAGGATTTACTAATAGTAACTTAATGTTATTTTATTAGTCCATATCAAATAATTAATATTGTTGGTCAATAAAATTTAGAATAAAACCACAAGTCATAATATTGTTTTTAGAACCCTCCTTTATGCTATTACCAAGCAATGCATTTTATTTTCACACCTTTATGTTTAAAACTTGGAATAACAACTAAGAGTTATTATTAAAACAGTTTATTCTCATCAAATATTTTTTTGAGGCTTAGAACTTTATTAAGGGTTATAAATCTTTGATTGTTGTTGCCATAAAATAATTTCAAGGTGATATTTTAATTGAAAACATTTTATGTAATAAAGTTTTCTAAAGATAAAATGGTTTTCTTTATTTGAGAAAAATTCATTTGAGAGGGTTTTAGGGTTTATGGAATAGAGGTATAATTGGATTGGTAATTTCAATTTCATTGAAATATGTATTGTTTCCTTTTGTTTCTTGCATATCATTTGGTTTTTTGTGACTTACTAAACATGAAAACAAAAAATTTCAAATTCTTGTGATTTTTGAGTTTTTCCAAAAAAATCAGTTATGTTACAATAAGATAGCTTGTCGTATGAATGTTTGCTTGCATTGTTTTATTCATAGAAGGGTATGACATTGTGGTATCTCCCTCTGATTGTTTCGCCTGAATCGACTTGGCACATGCTCACGCATGGTATGACTGAAAACAAAAAGTCAATTAAGCCTCGATGATTTATTTTTCCTTAGAGTATTGGTGTCATTTTTATGCCCCTGTTAATTTTGTTTTGTTGTAAGCATGATTATGCCAGTTGTTGCTCTCTTGATTGTCGCTCCCTGTCTATTGCTAGCCTTCACCTATACTGAGTATGAGCTCTACTCGTGCATCCTACTCCCAAAAACCAAAGTTTGCCAAATGTGTCCACCATACCTACCTATATATGTGGTACTTAACCGCCACTCCAAGTAAATTTCTCGTGTGCTACCTTTAAAACCTTCGAAAAAATTATTCCTGTTTTAGCTCATGGGGACGTAAATACATAATCTTTATCTCACTTTTTGATTGTATTTCACACCTGGACTAGTGGCTTCATCCACTTATCCATATGATAGAAGATCCGGCAGCGGGGTTCCCAGCCCCAAAGTAATACAACAAATTCTCTTCACTATTTTCCCCCTGATTTATCAGTCAAATCATAATTGTGTAAAAGAAGAAAGAGGTATGACCTTCTACCCAAATGTGTCCTTCTATGGGAGCCGCTCTTGTGAAGTCCAGTTGGCTTGTGACGTACCGTATTGTCTGTTTACCATTCGTTGACATAAGCATACACCTCTCTAAGAAAATGTTTTCAATACCTCTGTTTAATAAACTAAAAATCTCTAGCACATGAGTTAATCCCTTCTTCCCTCTGCGAAGGGCCTTTTTTTATGTTGAGTCTTGACCTTCTCACTTTATACACCTTCTTGAGAGCATGGTTGTCATTCTTAGTGTAATGTGATTTTCCCAAAACACGGTTGATTTTGGTATAACTTTGATGCTTGTATCTTTGATATCTTTATTTCTAGTCTTCATTTGAAGTTCAGAGGTGCCGTAGCATTTACGTTTTGCTCCATTATTAAGGGCAAGCGACTACACTTTGTCGTACCCTATTCTGAGCATTGCAATCATGCAGATTGATATACTTGATGTTGTTTATTATTAGTTTGTTGGCATCTCTTCATGGTTTGCATAACTGCTAGGTGACTTTTATCTTGCATACATCTTATTATGAATTGCCTCAGCACTTATTCATATAGTGAGTATATTTACATCATATGAAACAAATGTGTTCGTAAAAGTCTTTTATCACACTCAGTTGTTACTGAATTGCTCGAGGATAAGAAATAAGCTACGCTTGGGGGAGTTGATACGTTGAAAACGTATCTCCTTTTCCGAACACTTTTCTTATTGTTTTCCTCTAAACCTGTGAGTTTTGGATACCACTAACACAGACTAACGCGCTTTTCAACAGAACTACCTTGGTGTCTTGTTTTTGTGCAGAAAAATGAACTTTCGGGAAATTGCCCAGAAAAGACCCCATTGAGCTTATATCACCACAGGACCCCGGTAGCCAGAAGGACACTTGGAGGGGGGCAGGAGGGGCCCAGACCACCCCTGGGAGCCCCCCTAGGCCGCTGCTCCAGGTGGTGTGTGGGCCACCTCCACCCCCTCGGGCTCCCTTTTCGACTACAAATGCCCCGTAAACCTAAAACGCGAGGGGGTTCGTCATATTCCATAGAAACACAACAGAGCGCCGCCGCCACCTCGAAAGTCAATTCGAGGATCAGAAGTTCCTGTTCTGGCGCCCTATCAGGATGGGGATTCGAAGGAGATCATCGCCATCGACACTGCCACCTCTTCTTCATCAACCATCCATGATTCCCCCATCCATGTGTGAGTAAACACCGCTATAGGCTGAGAGGGATGGAAGGGATTGGATGAGATCGATCATGTAATAATGCCAGATTGTTAGGGCATAGTGCATAGTATCCATTGTTAGTGTTTTCTACCGTTGTTGCAACTTGTTATGCTGAATGCTTTTCACTAGGGCCCGAGTGCCATGATCTCGGATTTGAACATGTTATTGTTTCATGAGTATAATTATGTTTCTTGATCATATCTGCAGGTTATTTACACATGTCATTGTCCAGAACCCGAGGTCCCAAAGTGACAGAAATTGGGACAACCGGAGGGGATGGTTTTGATGTGAGGATCACGTGTGTTCACGGAGTGTTAATGCTTTGCTCCGGTGCTTTATTAAAAGGAGAACCTTAATGACCAGTAGTTTCCCTTGAGGCCCCGTTGCAACAGGCTGGTAGGACAAACGATGTTGTGCAAGGTTCTCATTGCGAGCACGTATGACTATATTGGAACACATGCCTATGGTTTGCCTAGAAGTTGGATGCTTTATTATTATTATCTGCAATGCCCATTGCTATGTGTTGTTGGGAACCCCAAGAGGAGGGTGTGATGAGCATAGCGGTAGGAGTTTTCCCCTTAGTTAAGAACTAGGGTTATCAATCCAGTAGGAGAAAGAGAATCTTTGGAAGGTTGATGCCACTGACGGTGGTGCTGGCGCTTCACCGGTGTCAGCAACAACGTGGAACCTGCACACAACACAACAAAAATACTTTGCCCCAACGTACAGTGAGGTTGTCAATCTCACCGGTCTTGATGAAAACAAAGATTAGACGTATAGTGTGGAAAAGAGTGTATGCTTGCAGTAAGTAAAGAAAGCAGGAAAATATTGTGGTTTGTTTAACAGTGTGGAAAATGGACCAGGGTTCATAGTTTCACTAGTGGTGTCTCTCCATAAAAGATAGCATGCTGGGTGAACAAATTACAGCTAGGCAATTGACAAATAGAGGTTGCACCGTAGTGCACAATATGACATGAAGATTACTATGGTATTTAGTGCGGGCATTACAACAAGATACATAGACCGACATCCATCTGCATCTATGACTAATAATTCACCCTCTGGTTATCATCCGAACCACCTTAGGTATTAAGTTCCAAGCAACAGATAATTGCATTAAACAAAGTGTGTACTGTAAGCAATGATTATGCACGCGGGAACTCTCACCACTGTTTTCTCCCTAATGGCAACATCACATCGTCCCCCTTCACGTTTCTGTCACTCGAGCAAGGCAACAAGGACGAATGAACCCACTATCGAGCATAAATACTCCCTCTTGGAGTAACTAGCAACTACTTGGCCAGAGTATAGCAACAGAAAGCATGCAAGATAAAAAATAACATATTCAATAAAGACTATAATATACTTGGTATAAGGTCAATGTTCATTGGATCCCAGCAAACACAGCACAAAGAGTTACATAAGATCAATCTCGATCATGATAGGCAGCTCATGAGATCTAAACATGGAGGCATATGAGGAGAAGACAACCATCTACCTACAGCTACGCACACGTAGTCCAGGGATGAACTACTCACACACCACTCCGGAGACAGGCATGGTGAAGTAGAAGCCTCCGGTGATGATCTCCTCCCCGGCAGAGTGCCGGAAACAGCTTCAGAACCCTCCTGGTCTAGGGTTGACGGTGACGGCGGCTGCGAAACTTTTTCGGGGATTTTGATCAGGTGCTTAGGGTTTTCCATCCGGGGGGCTTAAATAGACGAAACGGAAAATGCGGTGGAGCTCCAGGGGCCCCACACCTATAGGTGGCGCGGCCAGGGGGACCCGCACCACCCTATGGTGTCGCCCCCTGTTTCCCCTCTTCGACTCCTCTTCGGTGTTCTGGATGCTTACGGGGAAAATAGGAACTTCGGGCTTTATGGGGTCCAATTCCGAGAATGTTTGCAGAACAACTTTTATGAAACCAAAAACAGCAGAAAACAGGGAACTGGCACTTGGCATCTTGTTAATAAGTTAGTCCCGGAAAACGTATAAAAAAGCTATAAATAAGGGAGAAAACAAGTAGCAATTGGGAAAATATGATCATGGAGCATGAGAAATTATAGATATGTTGGAGACGTATCAAGCATCCCCAAGCTTAGTTCCTATTCGTCCTCGAGTAGGTAAACGATAAAACAATAATTTCTGAGGTGACATGCTACTAACATAAACTTGATCAATCTAATGTAAAAGCATATGCACGCTGAGATCATAAAACTTTAAACACAAGCATGATAAATAAAACTTTAACAATAAAGCATAGCAATTACTTAGCATCATGAAGAGTAACTCAAATAAATGATCATGAATAATAATGCAAAAAAAGGTAAACATTTGTTTCAGGTATAGAGAAAGCATGGAAAAGTGATATTTTGATAGTCCTTAAGTGTGGGGCAAAACATAAATGCTAGGACACATTCAAAGTTCATGAGGAAGACTAGAACAAATAATTTATGAACAAATGATATCACATCATGAACTAATTATTGATGCTTATGGGACAAATGCACATAGAACTCATAATGGCAAAAATTCTCTCTCAACTGTGCATAAAGTTAGAAAATGGAGACTCGACATAAAAGTAAAAGAAAGGCCCTTCGCAGAGGGAAGCAGGGATCTCTCATGTGCTAGAGCTTTTATTTTATTAAACAGAGGTATTAAAAGTTTGACATTTGTGGAGGAATGTCTATATTTTGGGAGATGTATGCTAATGTCAACGAATGGTAAATAGAAAATACATTACGTCACAAGCCAACTGGATTCACAAGAGCGGCTCCCATGGTGAAGGACTGTAACACCCGGGGTTTTCCCCAAAATAAAACTGCTTGTTGTTTTTCTTTTGCATCGCATGACATATTTTGCATCATATTAACATGGCACAAATAGAATTATTTTCTAAAATATTTTAAATGGTAAAAATCTATTCCTCTAATTCACTTGTCATTTTTTTTCTGAATATAAGTAATAAAACAAAAAAAAATGTTTTGGGTGGCCAGACCAGGCCAACAAGGCCCAGTCCAGCCAGCCCACCACCTAACCCTAGCCATCCCCACACACGCACGCACGCAACACCCAGACGCCACGCACACAACGCACACAACACCACACAGCACACAACTCACGCACGCACACCGCACGGAAAAAAAGGGGAAAAGGATCGATCGATTCCCAAGCTGCAGCGACCCCTCGTCCTCCTTCCCTGTCGAGCGCCTCCTCCCGCTCGACCCCATCCCGTCGCCCCTCTCCCTCGGCCGCCATCTCCTCTACCTCGACGCTCCCCTGCCCGTCTCCCTCTCCTCCCGAGCCCAGCTCCTCCTCCCCATCAACCCCGCCTCCCAACTCGCAGGGCCGCCGCCGCCTGCCCCTGCTCGCTGTCCCCCGGTTCTCCCTCCGCGCCTCCATGGGCGGCCTTGGCGCCCCGACCACCTCCCGAGCTCGCCGTCCCCGCCGCCAAGCCGGCCTCCCGTCGCCCTTGCTTCCTCCCGGTGGCCCACGCATGGTGCACTCCTCCTAGGTCGAGGACGACCACGGGCGGCTGATCCCCTGGATGTGGCGACCGGCGGCTGCTTGGCCTCCCGATTCCGCGGCCACAGCCTTGCCGCTCGCCGGCGCAACTCCGGTTCCGCCCCCTTCTCCCTGTCGACTCCCTCGCCGACCTATTACTGCGGCTCTTCTCCGGCGACAAAGATGCCGACCTTCTGCTGCTACTGTTGCTGCTCTCCGCCGACGGCAACGAGGATGCCGGGGGCAGGCTGCTGCTGATTGACTCCCTGCCACCGCCGCACGCCGAATCCAAGGCCGCAGTGATGGCGCCGGCGTGGGCATACAAGTTGGGCGGCTGGTCCAGGAAGGCGCCTTGCCGACGACTTCCTCCACTTGGATGTCGGGGACAAGATCGACTATGGCTGGTGATGCGCCGCTGTGGGGTGCTCCCTTTGTCGCCGCTGCTGGGTGCCCACCACGACCCAAACGAAGGCAGTACAACGACCGCCACCTCGACATTGTTCTCGCCGTTCCGGTCTCCTGGTGTGGTGTGTGTGATGCGGTGAGGTGATGGAATGGTGGCCTGGTGGTGGTTGTTTCTCTTGCGACTGCTTCGACTCCGTTGCGGGCGGGATGGTGCTGCGACCGCCACCCCGACATCGACTCCTTCCAGTCCCACCGCCGTGCAACGGTGGTGATGCTCTGCTTCGGCTACAAAGGCTCAAGATCCATTCGCCAAGTCCGACACTTCGACGATGCCCGTGTGGAGATGTAATGGCGCACCTTCCGAGTTCCTCGTCGACAAGTACACGGACGCCAAGTTCGCCATCGACCCCGAAGACGGTAATAATGCGCGGTTTGACCACGACTACTTCCTCGACCCGAGAGCGACAACCATCGACAAGATCCTACCATGTCCGCTTTGCGTCGGCCGCCTTCGTGCGCGCCATGAAGACGGGAACCGCCATGATCTCCTACATGGATGCAACGAGTACCACGACCACGACTACGTCTACTTCCTCTTCGAACCTCGATGACAAGATCGACAACGACCACCTATGACGTGAACGACTACTTCCACTACAACATCTACTTCCTCCACGCACCAACGACACCGGCGTTATCCGAATATCCTCTCCACACGTGTGCACCCCAAACCCAAACCCCTATACCTATGCCCTATTTTTTATAACATATCAACTATATTTAAAATGTCATCGCATCATGTTTGCATTGCATCTTGTGGGTTTCGGGGTATAATAATATCACCTAATAATTAAATATGGAATGAGTTGGGATAATTAAATATTGTCCCGGTTCCATTTAAATTGTGTATCTCATCTATACCCTTGTCACTCCATGTTAAACAAAATTTAATCTTGATGGGTAAATAAATAACTCGAACCTCCTAAATTAAATGTAGGGCTTCCGGCTCAATTTAAATTGATTTAATTGCATAAATCATAACTAATTCATTTCAACTCCAAATTTGAAAAGTAAAATATGTTTTCCAATCAAAATTCTCTAAACTTTGCAAATATCAATTTTTTTTCTGTTTCAAATAAATTAAATTGCTGAAAACAACTGTTTCTTAATTAATGCATTAAAATTGCTAATTTGATAACTTGCTCATTTTAATTCCAAATCCAACAAATAAAATATGTTTTCATACCAGAAAAATGCACTTAATCTGTTCATGCCATCCATGTTCATGTTTGCACCTTGCATGTTGCATTTTTAGTAGTGTTATGTATGTTCACCTAATAAATAAATATGGAATGTGTTGGGGTATTTAATTCAATTGTTGCCCTATTCCATTTAATATTGCTTAACTCACCCATTTACTGTTTTCCATGCTAAACAACATTTAAATTGATGGTTAGCTAAACAACTTGAACCAATTCCTATTTCTCCGGACTCCGGTTCCGATTAAATTGTTTAAGTTGTTTCCCGTGTTGCATCTTGCCATGCCATGCATATAAAATAGGATCATGCTGGATCTTTTGCCGTAGAAGTAATTGTTGCATCCGGTGTTTGTTCGAGGTTCGTTGCTTCTTCCCGGATAGGACGTTGAGATGATGTGAGCAACGACAAGTTCTTCGGATGTACCTCTACTTGCTGGATCTCAGGCAAGTATACTCACTTGCTGCCTATGGCTGCCTTTCATCACTTGTTACCGATTCTTTCCGTTGTTCTTATGCTAGCCTTATGATTCGATGCTTGTGTCTCGATCCTATCATATGTTTACCTTGCAACCATGATATAGCCTTCCTTCCACTTCGTATTAACTGTTGTTTGTTTACCTTGTTGGCCCTCGTGTCGTAGTTGCATGCTTAGTGTTGTTTGCGCTCAAGTCTTGTTGTCCGTCTTATCACCTGTTTAGTTTGATAGTTGGGTTTCAATTCAATCAACAACATGTCAATGTTTTGGGTAATAATAATTTGCTTATAAGGCACCGGCAGGAGGCCCGGCGTGGTTTTGAAGCCTGCTAGTGTCGACCCTAATTAGGAAAAGGGTCTTGTCTACTGATCCATGATGAGCGCACTAACCGCATGTGGGAAGCGAGTATGGGCGCCCCCCTCAATTTGATTCGATTCGCATCTCGTCCAAATCGCCTCATTTAGTTCGGGTTTTCCATTTGCCGCATGCATGATCTTGCGAACCCAGGCCAGGGTGGAACTTTTGTAGTCGGCATTTAGGGAGACACGTTCTTAGAGTGCTATGAGGGTCCCCTTTTCTTCGTGGGGCTTGATTAGCCGTGCGCTCAATTGCACGGGGTTCTTTGGGCTTGATGCGAAGAAGAGTTGGGTTGTGTTGAGTACCTCGCTTGGTGGGTTGATCCCCCGTCTGGCGGGTTATTCTTACGTGTACGGCCAAATTGGTGCATCCCTGCAGGGTTAAATCTTCTCGAGAAGCCGTGTTTTCCGCGGTTATGGGTCACTTGGTGAAAGTACTGGCTAACAAGTACTCAGAACAACTTACACCTAACTAATGCTAATTTTGACTAGTAATAGTCTTAATGACACAACAACTTGATCCATCCTTAATCCAACAGTGTGAGTTATCCTTGGGTTGCTTCCTTAGTAGGGGGTGACATTGGATGGGTTTTGTTTGGTGAGTAGTTGTATTTGGTTACGATACGCTATCTTATCCCCCTCTTTTAGCCGGATGTTGTATCGAGTCTATGTAGTTAGTTAGTGCAGCCCGCTGCCGCTTATTTGCAATAATCCCTTCCTTTCCGTTGAACCCAAAGTATTTGTATCTGGTGATGACTGGCTACGCCGGTATCTTGTGTGTATGGTTTATCCACTTGCCAGTACTTAACCGTACTGACCCACGAATCTTTTTCGTGGCTGCATATTCAACATTGCAGTCAACAGGTTTGAAGTCCGACGACGTTAGCTTGGGAATCCCTCCGGCTTGGCCTGGGCAGGGATTGGACGCTCTCGGTTATCTTCAGGACTCTTAGTCCAATTTGTATCTTGTCCGTAGTCGGACGCTATGTTGTTTCTTCCGCTCTTATTTGGATCGTTGTATTGTATCAGTTGTAGTCTTGACTCGTTTGAGTCGTCTTGTATATATCTTTTCTGTTGTTGTTGCGGAATATTCGTGAACTGTTGTAATGTTATCACAAGTGGCAACCTGGAATCGGTTATTATGTGGATTTTGGCGGGAATGC
Source organism: Alopecurus myosuroides (assembly GCA_028641055.1). Lineage (NCBI taxonomy): Eukaryota > Viridiplantae > Streptophyta > Magnoliopsida > Poales > Poaceae > Alopecurus > Alopecurus myosuroides. The sequence goes on from CM054059.1 coordinate 136,935,013, forward strand.
TGAAATCTGCATAGTGCCCGATCCCGGGGCGTCACAAGGACGCAACTGGTGTAGAAGGTCATCCCTCTTTCTCTTTTGTTTACACAATTATGCTTTGACTGATGAATCAGGGGCAAAAATAGTGATGAGAATTTGTTTGCATTAATTTGGGGCTGGGCACCCCGCTGCCAGCTCTTCTATCATTTGGATAAGCGGGTGAAGCCACTAGTCCAAGGTGTGAAATCCAATCAACAAGTGAGATAAAGATTCTCTATTCGCGTCCTCATGAGCAAAAACAGGAACATAAAGCAGGAGTAATTTTGAAGGTTTTAAAGGTAACACATGAGAAATTTACTTTGGAATGGCAGTTAAATACCACATGTAGGTAGGTATGGTGGACACAATGGGAAGAACTTTGGTTTAAGTGAGTTTGGATGCACGAGTAGAGCTCATACTCAGTACAGGTGGAGGCTAGCAAAAGACTAGGAGCGAAAAATCAAGAGAGCATAAGAGCCATAATCATGCATAGCGACATAAACATCATTAATTAAAACATGAGAGGTATCACAAGTTCAAAAAATAAATGATCATAGAGGCTATTAGTGACTGGTTCATAGTCATAAACATGTTGTGAGCATGCGCCAAGTCAACCAAATAAAACATTCAAAAGAGAATACCATAAATCTATGCTTCAGCATGACAAGAACAACTCATGAATCTTTCAATGGAACATTAAACACTCTCAGCTATTTGAGGCTATTCATGCTACTCAACATCACAAGGCTTTAGAACTAAAATAACATTTAGCATGGCATGAAAAAGTTCTAGCTACGGTCTATACAAGCATCTACTTGCACCATTAAAAATTCTACTTTAAGCAGCAGTTTCTATTCCCAACAAGCACCATACAAGATATGTTTTAACAAAAATACTCTACACGATACAACAAGAAAACATGAGAGTACTCACATAACACTACTAAAACTAACAGCTCTAATAAGAGATGCATGCAAAACAAAGGCTAAACGCAGTACTAGAAAAAAGTGAACACTCTCAAAACAATAAGAATGAAAACTAGAGTGTTCTAAGCAATTAAAACGGACCGTGTCTCTCTCTCACACAAGTATGATAAGATCCAACCATTTATTAAATCAAAGAAAACCAAACAAACTGAAAACAAAAATAAAAGACGCTCCACGTAAAGCACATAAGATGTGACTGAATAAAAATATAGTTTCACTAGAAGTGACCTGATAATTTGTTGATGAAGAAGGGGATGCCTTGGGCATCCCCAAGCTTAGATGCTTGAGTCTTCTTGGAATTTTTTGGGATGTACCTCCGGGGAATCCCCAAGCTTAGGCTCTTCACTCTTCTTGATCATGTCATATCATCCTCTTCTCTTGACCCTTGAAAACTTCCTTCACACCAAACTTCTCACAATCTTCATTAGCAAAGTTAGTGCAATCGAAATAATAAATTCACATGATTCAGTTTCAAAACAAGACTAACACTCATAAACACATTAGATACTGTCACAACTTCTTTTAAAACTCTTTTTCTCAAAAGAACACCAAAAGAAAGAGATTAAGATGCAATTGCAATTATTGGCACAAATCTGTCAAAACAGGACAGCAGGTAAAGATGATTTTTTTCGAAAATCTTCTGTTGCTCAAATTAAAAATTGGTCAACTAAGAAAAGTTGCGTATACAGCCCAGGATTACGCACAAAAAATCTCAGGTCATTTGAATTTTCTGTGGTTTTATACGGAATAAACAGTGGACAGCAGAAATCTGTTTCTTGCGCAGAAATCCGAAATATAGGCTCAACTTTCCACTAGAGGATTTACTTGGATCAATAAAAACTCAAAAGAAAATATACAGAGGCGTTGCTAAGGAAATAGAGAACACCCAGGTGCAAAGCACACCAAATAAGAAGAAAGAAAACGGGTTGAAAACAACGAAATAAAACGGGTTGTCTCCCGGTAGCGCTTTTCTTTAACGCCTTTCAGCTAGGCATAATGATTTTTAAAAGATGCTCACATAAGAATAAGAGTTGAAACACAATAAGATAGCATCAAGAAGCAAATATAAAACAGATTTAAGTCTAACCCACTTCCTATGAAAAAGAATCTTGTAGAAAAAAAAGTCAACGAAGCACAATGTGACTAGCATAGGAAGAGAAAATAAGTGCAACTTCAAAAATTTCAACATAAAGAGGGGAAACATAATATTGTTGAGATGCATAAAACCATGTTTCCCTCTTTCATAATAACTTTCGGTAGTATCATGAATAAAATTAACAATATAACTATCACAATAAATATTCTTATCATGAGCCACATGCATAAAAGAATTAATACTCTCCACATAAGCGTAGTCATTCTCATTAATAGTAGTGGGAGCAAATTTAACAAAATAGGTATCATCATTATTCTCATCACCATAATCATTAAATATAGGAGGCAAAGTATAATAAAAATAAATTTTCTCCTCAATAGTAGGTGGACTGAAAATATCATATTCATTATTGTAAACAGGTGGAACAAGAATACCACAATCATTATAATCATCATATATTGGAGGCAAGGTATCATCAAAGAAAATTTCCTCCTCAAAACTTGGGGGACTAAAAATATCATATTCATCAAAACTAGATTCCCCAAGCTTAGACTTTTCCATAGCATTAGCAACAATGGTGTTTAAAGAGTTCATACTAATAACATTGCTATTAGCATGCAAATAAAGCTCCATAGATTTTTTAATTTTCTCTTCAAATACTTCATGTCCTAACTCAAGATAAATATTATAAAGATCTCTCATATTTCTAAGGGGTTTGAGATATATTGCCTCTATTCCTTGATGTGAGATGTATAGCTTTTTGATTAAAAATCCAAATTATAAGGTATTTTGTGATTTATGGACAATTATACCCCTCCATATAAGGATTTTTACCAATTATGTGTTCTCCACATGTGTTGTTTCCAACTTGTGGCTGTTAGGGACTCCTTTTCCCGATTTTTTCCAAGGGCAAATAAATGCACTGTGTGCCAAATTCCCACGTCTTAATATCCGTGGCTGAAACTTATACACCCTACATATAGGAATGGAGGAGATAAAATTTAGGGAAATGGTTTGACTTTTCCTTACCTTTTCGTGTTCACAATCGTGTTATTAAAATTTATCCTTGCGTCTCACCCAATACTTCTATCATGGATTCTCCTCCTGTTTGATTTGTAGATCGTGTAGAAGCCTTGCTCATCCATTGGGATTGACCACTTCAGACATATTTTGATACGGTGGACACCACGACACTACTAGAGATTTGCTTATAGCAGCACAACCTACCACAGGCGAACACATAATGCGATGCGCCTGGGCTAATTAGCGCAGGCGAATGAGTGCACGGTGCGCCTGGGGGTAAGTCTGTTACCCCAGGCGAACCAATTCCAGAAGCGCCTGGGGTAAAGTGTGGCAGGGCCACCACCACCACCCCCTGGCACTCTTCCTTTACCCCAGGCGACCACCATTGGTGTGGGCGGAGGATGAGCGGCAACACGTGTAGGTATCCATGTCCAAATAGAGGGTATGAATCCGTGTGTCTATGCGTGTGCGTGTGTGGGGGGCGGGGGGCTGAGCCATGCTTATTGGGATAGAGGCATATTATGCTTTCACCCGGTGCAACGCACGGGCATTTTTGCTAGTACACATTAAAAACTCTCAGATATTTGAGGCTAATCATGCTACTCAATAACCACAAGGCTTTAAAGCTAAAATAACATTTAGTATGGAATAAAAAAGTTCTAGCCACAGTCTATACAAGCTTCTACTAATACAGTTATAAATGATAATTCAGGCAGCAATTTTCTTTCTCCCAACAAGCACCATACAAAACATGCTTTAACAAAAATAAAATTTATGATACAGCAAGCAAACATGAGAGTACTCACATAACACTACTAAAACTAACAGCTCTAATAAGAGATGCATGCAAAACAGGAGCTAGATAAATGCAGCAGCTAGACAGAGATTAAGAATACAACGTATTCTCGTGAAAAAGCGGAGCGTGTCACTCTCCAATAAAAGAATGCTGGGGTCCAACCAAGATTATTGAAAAAGTAAAAAAAACTTAAAGTTAAAGCAAAAGCAAACTGAAAACAAAAATAAAAAACGCTCCAAGTAAAGCACATAAGATGCGACCGAATAAAATATAGTTTCACTAGAAGTGACCTGATAATTTGTTGATGAAGAAGTGGATGCCTTGGGCATCCCCAATCTTAGACGCTTGAGTCTTCATGGAATTTGCTTGGATGTACCACCGGGGCATCCCCAATCTTAGGCTTTTCACTCTTCTTGATCACATCATATCATCCTCTTCTCTTGACCCTTGAAAACGTCCTTCACATCAAAATTCTCACAATCTTCATTAGCAAAGTTAGTACAATTGCGATAATAAATTCACATGGTTCAATTTCAACACAAGTCTAACACTCAAAAACACATTAGATACTGTCACAGCTTATTTCAAAACTCTTTTTCTCAAAAGAACACCAAAAGAAAGAGATTAAGATGCAAATGCGATAAATGGCAGAAATCTGTCAAAACAGAATAACAGGTAAACATCGATTTTTTCAAAAATCTTCTGGTGCTCAAATCAAAAAGTGGCCTTCTAAGAAAAGTTGCATATATAACTCAGGATTAATAACCAAAAACCTCAGGACATTTTGAATTTTCTGTGATTTTTAAAGGAATTAACTGTGGACAGCAGAAATCTGTTTTCTGCGCAGAAATCCGAAATATAGTGTCAACTTTCCACTAGAGGCTTTACTTGTCTCAACAAAAACAGAAAAGAAAAGATACAGAGGGGTTGCTAAGGAAATAGACAACACCCAGGTGCAAAGCACACCAAAGAAAACAAAAGAAAACTTAATGAAAACAGAGAAATAAAACGGGTTGTCTCCCGGTAGCGCTTTTCTTTAACGCCTTTCAGCTAGGCATAAAAAGGGAAACTCAAGTATTTTCAAGTGAGGCATTCAAATCAAGATTTGGAAATTATTTAATAATTCATTGTATTTTATCTCAGTGATTTTCAGAGGCTCCGCTCTTAGTAATTTTAGGCTTACTATCTTCATCAAGTAAATTCTCAGGAACAATCCAATCAAAATTCTTTTCTTGGGCTTCGTGCAGTGCCACTAATTTAAAGGGGATTGGTATTTTATCCTCGTTTTCATTATTAGATTCAGTTTTTTCTAGAGCACCAACAATGTCTACACATGAGCCAAGCATGTTAAAACGATCAAAGACTTTTCTAGCTTCTATAGCAACATCTCCAAATGCTTTAAGCATAGTTTCTAAGATGAAGTTTCTTTTCTCAACTTCTTCAATGTTATTCAAGTTGAGGAACATATGTTGCATTATGGGATGAAGGTTAACAAACCTAGATTCTAGCATGTGAACTAAAGAAGTTGCAGCAATCTCGTAATTGGGAGCAAGTTCTACTATGGATTTTTTTCTCCAAGTTATCATGCTTACTAACATGATCAAAGAATTCTTTAATAGTGTCCTTCCAAGTATAGAACCACTTCCTACCGGAAAATATTTCAAGGTAAACTTTGGGATCAACATCATGAGAAATAACAACGTAGAGACAAAAAATAACAACTATGAAGTAAACTATTTTTTGTGTGTTTTCAATATAGAGAATAAAAACAAGACAAAAATAAAAACAAGACAATAAAAAAATAAAGAGGTTGAGAGTGAGAGACTCCCCTTGCCAGAAGACTTCCTTCTCCCCGGCAACAGCGCCAAAAAAATCCTTGCTATGTGTTGTTGGGAACCCTAAGATGAGGGTGTGATGAGCATAGTGGTAGGAGTTTTCCCCTTAGTTAAGAACCAGGATTATCAATCCAGTAGGAGAAAGAGAATCTTCGGAAGGTTGATGCCACTGACGGTGGTGCTGGCGCTTCACCGGTGTCAGCAACAACGTGGAACCTGCACACAACACAACCAAAATACTTTGCCCCACGGTACAGTGAGGTTGTCAATCTCACCGGTCTTGCTGAAAACAAAGATTAGACATATAGTGCGGAAAAGAGTGTATGCTTGCAGTAAGTAAAGAAAGCAGGGAAATATTGTGGTTTGTTTAACAGTGTGGAAAATGGACCGGGGTTCATAGTTTCACTAGTGGTGTCTCTCCATAAAAGATAGCATGCTAGGTGAACAAATTACAGCTGGACAATTGACAAATAGAGGTTGCACCGTAGTGCACAATATGACATGAAGATTACTATGGTATTTAGTGCGGGCATTACAATAACATACATAGACCGACACCCATCTGCATCTATGACTAATAATCCACCCTCAGGTTATCATCCGAACCCCCTTAGGTATTAAGTTGCAAGCAACAGATAATTGCATTAAACAAAGTGTGTAATGTAAGCAATGATTATGCACGCGGGAACTCTCACCAACGTTTACTCCCTAATGGCAACAACACATCCTCTCTCTTCACGTTTATGTCACTCAAGCAAGGCAACAAGGAGGCATGAACCCACTACCGAGCATAAATACCCCCTCTTGGAGTCACTAGCAACTACTTGGCCAGAGTAGCCACTAGCAACGGAAAGCATGCAAGATCACAAATAACATATGCAATAAAGACTATAATCAACTTGGTATAAGGTCAATATTCATCGGATCCCAGCAAACACAGCACAAAGAGTTACATAAGATCAATCTTGATCATGATAGGCAGCTCACGAGATCTAAACATGGAGGCATGTGAGGAGAAGACAACCATCTAGCTATAGCTACGAACCCGTAGTCCAGGGATGAACTACTCACGCATCACTCCAGAGGCAGGCATGGTGATGTAGAAACCTCCGGTGATGATCTCCTCTCTGGAGGGTGCCAGAAACGGCTTCAGAACCCTTCTGATCTAGGGTTGACGGTGACGGCGGCTGTGGAACTTTTTCGGGGATTTTGATCATGTGCTTAGGGTTTTCCATCCGGGGGGCTTAAATAGGCGAAAGGGCAAAGGCGGTGGAGCTCCAGGGTCCCCACCCCTATAGGTGGCCCGGCAAGGGGGGGCCCGCGCCACCGTATGGAGTGGCCCCTCAGTTACCCCTCTTTGACTCCTCTTCGGTGTTCTGGATGCTTCCGGGAAAAATAGGAACTTCGGGCTTTGTGGGGTCCAATTCCGTGAATGTTTGCAAAACAACTTTTCTAAAAGTAAAAATAGCAGAAAACAGGGAATTGACACTTGGCATCTTGGCATCTTGTTAATAGGTTAATAAGCTATAAATAAGGGAGAAAACAAGTAGCAATTGGCAAAATATAATCATGGCGCATCAGAAATTATAGATACGTTGGAGACGTATCACCCATGTTTAGATTATTACATGACCTATGGTATCCATGCAACGCCCGTTCATACATTCCCTCTATGCATACGGTACTCCCATACTGCTGTTTTCCGCGATTGCTATTGTTGTTACTATTTTGTTTCTGCTATTATTTCATTACTACTACTGCTATGAAACTGTTACCACTGATAAATTGTTGCGAGCAAGTCTACTTTCAGGTGCAGCGGAATTGGCAACTGAGTTGTTAAGGCTAATACATATTCTTTGGCTCCCCTTGTGTCGAATCAATCAATGAATTGATATGTGTATTAGCCTTAACAACTCAGTTGTCAATTCAGCTGCGCCTGAAAGTAGACTTTCTCGCAACAATTTATCAGTGGTAACAGTTTTATAGCAGCAGTAGAAATAAAATAACAACAATAGTAAAATAGTAACAGCACTAGCAATCGCGGAAAATAGCAAGATGGGAAGTACCGTAGGCATAGAGGGAATGGATGGACGGGCTTTGCATGGATAATATAGGTCATGTAATAATCTAACACAGGCATTGCAAATAATAATAATAAAGCATCAAACATGTAGGCAAACCATAGGTATGTGTTCCAATATAGTCATACGTGCTCGCAATGAGAAGCTTGCACAAGATCTTTTGTCCTACGAGCCCGTGGCAATGGGGCCTCTAGGGAAACTACTGGTAATTAAGGCGCTCCTTTTAATAAAGCATCGGAGCAAAGCATTAACACTCCATGAACACACGTGATCCTCACAACATAACCATCCCCTCTGGTTGTCCCAATTTCTGTCACTTTGGGGCCTCGCGTTTCGGACAATGACATGTGTAAACAACTTGCAGATATGATCAAGAAACAACATTATACTCATGAAACAATAACATGTTCAAATCTGAGATCATGGCACTTGGGACCTAGTGATAAACATTAAGCATAACAAGTTGCAACAATGGTAGAAAACAGTAACAATAGATACTAGGCACTATGCCCTAACAATCTGGCATTATTACATGATTGATCTCATTCAATCCCTTCCATGTCTCTCATCCTATAGCGGTGTTTACTCACACATGGACGGGGGAATCATGGATGGTTGATGGAGAAGAGGTGGCGGTGTCGATGGCGATGATCTCCTTCGAATCTCCGTCCCGGCAGGGCGCCAGAATAGGAACTTCTGATACCCGAATCGAGGTTCGGGGTGGCGGCGGCGCTCTGTTGTGTTTCTATGGAATATGTCGAACCCCTCGCGTTTTAGGTTTACGGGTCATATGTAGCCGAAATGGGAGTCCGAGGGGGTCCCGGGGTGGCCCACACCACCTGGCGGCGCGACCAAGGGGGGCGCCCGGGGGTGGTGTGGCCCCCTCCTGGCCCCCTTCTGGCTCCCGGGGTCTTCTTTTGTTTTAGGACCAATGGATCTTTTGTGGGAATTTTCCCGAAAGTTGATTTTTCTGCACAAAAACGAGACACCAAGGTAATTCTGCTGAAAACAGCGTTAGTCCGTGTTAGCGTATCCAAAACTCACAAGTTTAGAAGAAAAAAATAAGAAAAATGTTCGGAAAAGGATATACGTTTTGGATGTATCAACACCCCCTCAGCCACAAGTGAGATATGTCTTGCGTATAAATAAAGTTTGTTTAGGGCCGCTTCAAACTACTATGCCACTAAGATCATAAAATACTTAAGGAGGCAATAACATGATCATCAACGCCCACATAGACCTATGTGTTCTACCCGTACAAATCATCTATGCATAGAGCCGGCTCTGATACCACTGTTGGGATTGTTGCATAGGAAACAAAAAAAATTCTACGCGAAAGATACCCGAAGGGCCAAAGATCTAATGTAGGAGATGAAAGCAACATGGAGAAAGAGTCTTAGAAAAACATACCCTTGAAGACTCTAAGCGGTACGAGATCGAATCTCAATGTTTGCGTAGTTGTACTCACGTCGATCTCAAGACCGAGAAGTTGTGCACCACAATCCGGCGGTGCCTCCGTGATCGGTCACACGTTCAGCTAGATAGCGATCTCCGTTCCCTCGATCTAGGGGGAAATGGAAGTAGAGGATCCCCCGGAACTCCAGCAACACGACAACATGGTGTGGTGAAGAATACTACAGTCAGGACTTCGCCAAGCAGATGACCATGGAATGGAGCAACGAGTGGAGAGAAAAGAGATGGGACAAGTGTGTGAAGGAGGGAGAGCTCTCACCCTCGTTTTATAGGGGAGGGGGAGGCAGCCCAAGGGGGTGCGCCCAAGCTACGGTGCCCCCACCTCTTCCCCTCTGCATGTGAGTGGACACTCCACTCACACCCACTCATTCTCCCATAATTTTCCACATAGAAAATCCAAGGGTTTTTCTTTATTAAATAAATAAAACACTTTTATTTCTTTAATTCAATATTTGTTAATTCTATTAACAAATATTTTCGCATAACCCCTCGAATCATTTGCTAATTCTATTAACAACCATTTGATGGAAAACCCCTTGAACTATTTCAAATTTACCCGAACAATTCCGGTGTTGTCCAAACTATTCTTCGATATTCCGTATCTTCTCAAATGCTCATCGAACCTTAAATGTGTCACCCTACGGTTCGTGTATAATATAGACATGATCGAGAGACCTCTCCGATCAATAATCGACAGCGGATCTGGAGATCCATGATGACTCCTATATATTCAACGATGAATCTTGTGATCGTGTGAACCATCAACGTCGTAACTAATTCCCTTTGTCTCGCGATATTTTACTTGTCCGAGATCCGATCATCGGTATCAACCATACCTTGTTCGATCTCGTTACCGACAAGTACTCTTTTACTCGTTCTGTGATATGACATTCTTGTGACCTAGTCGCGTGGTTGCGAGCGGTGTCAATGTGATATCACCGAGAGGTCCTAGAGTATATATCTCCATCATTTTGGATGGACAAATCCTACTCTTGATCCATGAGCCTCAACTAACACTTTCCGAATACCTAACGCCACCTTTATAGTCACCTTGTTATGGTGTGACGTTTGATGTCATCGAAGCACCCTTCCGGTATTAGTGATTGACATGATCTCATGGTCTAAGGAATAAGTTTACTTCATATGCAAGATATAACAATATAAACTACATGACTTGATCGTATTATTATACTTAATTTGGGTATATTTTCATCACATGATTCTCCTAATGACATGACCCCGTTATTAACAACATCTAATGTTCATGATCAGGAAACCTTGATCATTTGTTAATCAACGAGCTAGTTAAACGAGAGGCTTTACTAGGAACCATTGTTTGTTTATTAAACACAAATGTACCAATGTTTCCGGTTAATACAATTCTATCATGAGAAATAAACATTCATCGTAAACAAGGAATAATATAATAACCACTTTATTATTGCCTCTCGGGATTATTCTGTAACATCCCTGTTTTGATACAATAGGGTGGTGGTGTGTTGTTGGCATCTCATACATGCATGAAAACAATGGTTAGAATTTTTGCATTTCAAATAACAAATCAAATGACCAAAAAAACCACTTAAAGTGGTCACCCAAAATTTGTTCTAAAAATATTTTCATCTTTTTAAAACAAAAACATGGTTAGGTTGGAAATTTTATAAGCTTCCCAAAAAGTATTTTTGCCAAATTTTTACTTTGCAAAAAGGCCCTCAAAACAAGGTTTTATTTTCTGTTTTTTAAGAGAGAAGGACCTCCTGGTAAATTTCAGAAACTCCAGGGGGTTTTCCAAAATCGGCCTTTTCTTTTCCTTTCTCTTTCGTCTCCGGCCAGAAGGACGAGCGGCAGCGTCGAGGTGGCCGTGCCACCTCCTCCTTCACCCCGCGGCACGGATAAGAAGCGAGGAGGCGTCCCATCTCACCTCCTCCTCCTTCCACTCGCCCCGCGCTCCTCTCTCTGCCTCTGTTTCCCCCCAACCCGAAACCCTAGCTCCGGCGAGATTCGACATCGCCGGCGACCCGCAGCTTCCCCGGACGAATTGAAACCTCGAGGAGCTCCACCTCAACCTCCTCTTCCTCCTTGAGCTTGCACAACAGCAGGGAAGCCCCCGAGGGCTCCAATTCGCACGTCGTCCCCGCCACTGTCCGGCGGCTTCAATGGAAGCTCGCCGCCGGTACAGAGCCTCCCGCGCTCCTCCGACCACGCCGTTGGACTCCTCTCACTCCGGTGAGCCTCCCGGTGCACTCCCCTTGTCCCCTCCCTCTCTATTTCGCCGTGTCACCGCGAGCCACCGAGAGCCTCCGCCGTATGCGCATGCCGGCGACGCTCCGGCGACCCCAACCCAGCGGCGCCGCCACCGTTAGGTTCCCCACGACCTCCTCTAAGTCGTGGTGTGCTCTGTTTTGCAAAACGCGCGCGAAATCGGCGGATTCGAATCCATCTGTGATGAACCAGAACAGGGTGACGTCATCCTGACGTAAGCCTGACGTCATAAACTGGTTTTTCTTTTTAGAAAAGAATAAAGGAATTGACACGTGGACCCCACCCTTTTAATTACAGAATTTGTTCAAAACTTGTAAATTCAATATCTTTTAATCTGTTATTCAGAAAAATAAAAGTGAGGTACCAAAATGTTCAGAAACTTATTTGGGACCCAAAAATGTCACTTTCATACATGTTTGACACATTTCATTTTTGGACATTATTTAATGTTGTTTAATCATTTAAAATCGAGAAAATAAGTTTTTATTCACAAAAATTAGAAAATTAAAAGTTATATACCAAATTTCTCAAAATGACAAATGGAATCTAGTTATGGTGTTTTCAAACCCAATTGAGCTTTTTAAATGGTACCTACTTTCATAATCACCCGAACTGCCCTCCGGGGTCTATTTCGGGCTAAGTTCAGTAAAAATATTCAACTGACATACGAATCCTAGCAACCTTATCTACATGTTTAGGGCTTTATTTAAGTGCATTAACTTTCTCATGCATACATGTTGTGCATTGCATCGATGCCATGATTGATTGTTGTTCTTCTTTTCGGTGTTGTTTCCCCCTCGGTAGACTCCGACTCCGAAGTGAAGGCCAGCAACCCCATGGTGAATACTTGATCTTAACCAACAAGTCAAGCACTTATTCCAGAAGATTTCTATTGGTTTTATTATAACCAAGGCAAGCATAACCTCTTATCTGCTCATATACGTCTTCCAACAACATTTGATCTCGTACTTTGCATTCGATTCCAAAGTATTTGATGCTAGTAGACATAGTTCACCTATATGCTGCATTGCCTCAATATCCTGATCCACTGCTCCTAGCCACCATAGAATTGCTTGTGCGCATCGCCAGAGCCTCATATCTGCTTCGCTTAGTCATACATGTTTTGTTTACCTCTGCTCCATCCGGTTGATGAATCAGAGCTGCGATAACCTAGTATGATATGATGACGTGGTGAGATGAGCATTGTGTGGTTAACCTGATTAAGGCGAGGACGGGAGGCCACTTGGGAAGTGGTTCTTTGTCCTATACTTGCCAACCCTAGGATTAAGGTCTCGCCGCGAAAACCAAGACCGAGCGTGCAACCACACGTGCGAGCCAATGAACCTCGCCCGACCAACTAACTTGTTTGGCCACATCCATGAGTCATGTAGTTTGCTATTTCCATATGCGTGTGAGTCAGAAAACGATTTGGAGAAAAACTAGGGCGTGACCGGGACAAGTGATGGACGTACACGGATCTTGATCCCGACTCACAGAACAGGTGCCGTCAGGAGGTGGCCAACTCCCTCTTGACGGGGTGGCCCTGTTTGGGTTGACTCATGGATAGGGTCGAGTAAGGTAAAGGTCGGAGCCAGCCACCCTCTTCCGCGCTCCATGGAAGAGCCTACATGTGGCTCTAAGAGTCGGAGGGTACGTGTGGGTAAAGTGTACCACCCTGCAGGGATAAAACTTTCGGAAAACCGTGTCCATGATTATGGACGACTTGGTGAATGTCGTGTGGCCATAGATAACTTGAACGTGACGTAAAAGATGTTGGCAATGTTTGAAGGGTGCCTCCTCGGAGATGCCGAGAGGGGTGATCCTTGTAGCATGAGGTAGTCTGGGGATGAGAAAGTACTTGGTGGACTAAAGAACATGATGATCTCAGTAGTTGAGTAGATTCCTTCTCTGTTTTAGAAATGCTCTATTACACGTGCTTCTTCCTCCTCAACTTCGGAAAACAAAGATTGCTTTACGCAAAACAACCTTCATAAAACCTTTCTGAAGATAGCAGATATATAATAGGTTAACTAAGTCTTGTTGATTACCTCCCGTACTCAGGTTTGCTTAATTTCTGTTCAGGCGGAGTTCCTCACTTCTGTGGTGAATCAACATGGACATCGACGAGTAGTTTAGGGTTACCAGGTAGCAGCCTGGATTCTATGGGCTGGGACGTCGCCTTATGTTGCGGCCTCTTATGCCTTTTTGGTTCTTGTTGATTAGCAACATAATTTGCCTTTTGCTGTCTGATGTAATGTTGGGTCATGTGACCTATGCTTGTAAGCTATACTCTAGTAATACCTGTTTAATACAACTTCAATGTCTAGAGTGTTGCTTTGATCGGTTGTTGGTTTCGAGCTCATTGTTATACAGTTTTGTCTATGCGTGCATAGTTGTCGCAGTCGAGGGGTTGTGGAGCCGATGATCCATGTCCGAGCCCGCCTGCCGATGTGATTCGGCCTGGGGCGAGGTAACCCCAGTAACCCTCGATTGTTGTTGCACTTTCTGGACACATAGCATCTCTGTATAGCTTTCGTCCCGTTTCCTTCAGTTTCATACGATTCGTGGATGCTTTGATATGCATAGTTGGTTATGACTAGCATGGATACAAGGAGTAGTAGACTGGGGATCCGGACTACGTGCCGATGAATCCAGTATGCCTGCCGTTGTTTGTTGCGGCCGGGGCTGGTAACCCTGAAGCCCTTGTGAGTCCATGGCTAGGGGCACATAACAGTATGTATATCTCTGGGTCCGGGGTCGTGACATATTCCCTTCAGGGCGCACTTCCAGGCTCCTCAGCAACGTGCTATCTGCACACAACAGAACCAAGATACTTCGCCCCCAACGAAACAGTGAGGTTGTTAATCTCGCCGGTTTTGCAGAACACAAAGGATTAGACGTATAGTGTGGAAAATGATGTATGATTGCAGTGAATGAAAGGAAAACAATGTTTGCAATATAAGAGAACAATGCTTGTAGTGGTTGTATTATTAGTGTAAAAGAATGGACCGGGGTCCACAGTTCATTAGTGGTGTCTCTCCAAAACACATAAATAACATGCTGGGTAAATAAATTACAGCTGGGAAATTGACATAGATATAGGTTGCACGGTAGTGCATATCCAAGACATCATGATTACTATCAGATTTATTTGGGCATTACAACATGATACATGGACCATAATCCAACTGCATCTATGACTAATAATCCACCCTCAGAACGTAATCCAAGCAAACTTTGGGTATTAAGTTGCAAGCAACAGATTATTGCATTAAGTAAAGTTTGTAGCGTATATAATAGAGTTATCCTTAGACAAAGAATTGGTGTTTTCTCCCTAGTGGAAATAGCACATCCACAATCTTAGAAGTTATTGTCACTCTCCCAGATAACTGGAGGCATCAACCCACTACCGAGCATAAATACCCCCTCTTGGAGTTACAAGCATCAACTTGGCCAGAGCATCTACTAGTAACGGAGAGCATGCAAGATCATAAATAACATATAAAAGATAGATCTACTAGGGTATGTCTATGTCAACGAATGGTAAATAAAGAATACATTAAGTCACAAGTTAACTAGACTTTACAAGAGCGGCTCCCATTGAATGTCGTTCTGTCTACTAGGGTCGGTAGATCATCCCTCTTATCTTTCGTTTACACAATTATGCTTAACTGATAAATCGGGGGAAAAAAGAGTGAAGAGAATTGTGAAGTAACCAAATTTGGGGCTGGGCACCCCGTTGCCAGCTCTTATAGCGATTTAGATAAGCGGATGTGCCACTATTTCGGGTGTGTAAAGTCCAATCAACAAGTGAAATAAAGATCGTCTACTTACATCCTCATGAGCTAAAATGGAGCACACAACAGGTATTAATTTTGAAGGTTTTAAAGGTAGCACATGAGAAATATACTTTGGATTGGCGGTTAAATACCGCATATAGGTAGGTATGGTGGACACATTTGGCAAACTGATTTTTGGGAGTTAGATGAATGAGTAGAGCTCATACTCAGTACAGGTGAAGGCTATCAATAGACTAGGAGCGACAAATTAAGAGTGCAATAATGGCCATAATCATGTATAGCGACAAAAAAATTATTAATCAAAGCATAAATGATATTACAAGTCAAAAACTAAATGATCATAGAGGCTAGAGGTGACTAGTTTGTAGTCATAACATGGTGTAAGCATGCGCCAAGTCAACCAAATAAAGTATTCGAACGAGAATACCACAATATTATGCTTCGATATGATAAAAACAACTCATGATTTCTTTCAATGGCACATTAAGCACTCTTAGATATATCAGAAAAGTCATGCTACATCTATAAATACTAAGCATAGAATTAAAATAATATCTAACATGACATGCTAAAGTCTAAGCCATAGTCTAAACAAGCTTTACTTACGCCATTATAAGCATGAAATATTTTATTGCTTTACAGCACCAATCACTTTATTTCAACAAAAAATCTCCCAATAATTTATCAATGAAACAAGAGAGTACTACTCTACCAGAACTAACAGCTCCGAAAAAGAGATGCATGAAAAACATGAGCTAAAAGGATTGAAGTAGCTTGATGATAAATGAAGAATACGAGTATGATAACCGAAGAATACAAGTATTCATATGAAAAAGCGGAGAGTGTCTCTCTCCCACACAAGAATGATAGGATCCAACCAAGTTTATTACAGAAAATAAAAGAAAACAAAAACAAACAGATGCTCCAAGTAAAGTACATAAGATGTGACCGAACAAAAATATAGTTTCACTAGAAGTGACATGATAAGTTGTTAATGAAGAAGGGGATGCCTTGGGCATCCCCAGGATTAGACGATTGATTCTTCTTGAAATTTGATGGGATGGTCCACGGGGGAATCCCCAAGTTTTGACTTTTCACTCTTCCTGATCACATTATATCATCCTCTTCTCTTGACCCTTGAAAACTTCCTTCACACCAAACTCGAAGTAATTCTCATTAGAGGGTTAGTGTATAATAAAAAACTCATATGTTCTCCATAGACATAAGCATTACTAATATTTTCTAAACATTAGCTACAACCACTAATGTTTTGTGGAGCAATAAATCCACTCAACATAGTAAAAGAGAGAATGCAAAGTAAAAGGCATGATCTGTCAAAACGAGAACAGTTCATAAAGACAAAAAATTGAGGCACTTACGTTGCTCATATGAGAAAATTTTAAACTAAGAAAAGTTACGTACATATCTAAGGATCACGCGTGATATTTTTCAGGATGTTTCAAATTTTCTGGAAATTATGGCGAATTAAACAGTGGACATCACAAATTTGTTCCTGTGCTGAAATCCAAATCTTGCATCAACTTTGCACTAGAGACTTTACTTGGCACAACAATTCCAAAACGTAAAAATACAAAGGAGTTGCTACAGAAGTAAACAACACTTTACTCAAAGAAAACAAAATAAAAATTGCAGAAAATAAAACATGGGTTATCTCCTAAGAAGTGCTTTTCATTAACGCCTTTCGGCTAGGCACATAAAGAAAGAATCAAATATTTTCAAGTGAAGAAGCATCCAAATCATAACTTGTTCTAATAATAGAATCAAAAGGTAGCTTCATTCTCTTCCTAGAAAAATGTTCCATACCTTTCTTGAGTGGGAATTGATATTTAATATTTCCCTCTTTCATATCAATAATAGCACCAACAGTTCTAAGAAAAGGTCTTCCCAAAACAATAGGAGAAGAAGCATAGCATTCAATATTCATAACAATAAAATCAAGGGGGAAAAGGTTATTGTTAACCATAATAATAACATCATCAAGTCACCCCAAAGGTTTCTTCTTAGCATTATAAGCAAGACGAATATCCAAATAACAGTGTTCCAAAGGTGGTAAATCAAGCATATCATAAAGTTTCTTAGGCATAAAAGAGATACTAGCACCAAAATCGCATAAAGCATTAACATCAAAATCATTCACCTTCATTTTAATGATGGGTTCCAAACCATCTTCTAACTTCCTAGGGATAGAGGCTTCACGTTTTTTCTTCTCTAACTTGCATGAGAGAATTTGTAATATGTTTTGTGAATGCCATATTTATAGCACTAGCATTAGGCCTTATAACAATATTTTGTAGGAACATAATTATTTCATAAATATTGCAATCATCAAAATCAAGATCATTATTTGCAAAGGTAATGGGACCATTGTCTCCCATATTTCGAAAAATTTCAACACTTTTATCACGAACAGTTTGAGTGTTTTTAGGAAATTTTAAACGTTTAACGGAAAAAGTGGAAACATTGCCAACACCAATTACTTTACCATTAATAGTAGGAGGTTTACTAGCATTTGAAACTTCAGCATTACTAGTGGTGGTAATAGTACAAACTCTATTTACATTATTACTACTAGCAATTTCGTCTTCTCTTTCCCACCTAGCATGCAATTCACCCAACATCCTAACATTGTCATCAATTCTAACTTGAATGGCATTAGTAGCAGCAAAGGGATCGATGTCCATAGTTTCAGGTTTAGCAGCCCTTTTATTAATCAAAGAAGCTTGTGCTTCAAACATGGATGAAATACAGGTTTCAGTACTCGAAATTTTAACTTGCAAACCAGAAATTGCCTATTTAAATTCTCAATTTGATGACTAATATTTTTGAACATAGTAGATTGTTCCTCCATGGTTTTATTGAATAATTTATTCTGATCATATTGCATTTGCATAAAGTTCTTAGTGGCTCTTTCAACTTCTAAAATCCTTTCTTCACTAGGCATTCCAGATCTACCATAAGAATAACTATTGCCACTATTAGAACGATATGGCCTATAATTGTTACTACCAAAATTATTTCTACAAGCATTGTTGTTAAAATTGTTGTTTCTAATGAAGTTCACATCAAAATGCTCTTCTTGAGCAACCAAAGAGGCTAAAGGAAAATTATTTGGATCAACATAAGTTTTACCATTCACAAGCATAGACATAATAGTATCAAGCCTATCACTCAAGGAAGAGGTTTCTTCACCAGAATTTACCTTTTTACCCTGTGGAGCTCTTTCAGTGTGCCATTCAGAATAATTTATCATCAAGAAGCTTTGTTGCAACACCCAAAGTGATGGACATAAAGGTACCTCCAGCAGCTGAATCCAGAAGGTTTCTTAAAGAAAATTCAGACCTGCATAAAAGATTTGGATGATCATCCAAGTAGTCAGTCGATGAGTGGGACAATTCTTTCCCAAGCTTGAGAAACATTCTCATTATCAAATTGTTTAAAATTCATAATGCTACTTCTTAAAGATATAATCTTAGCAGGAGGATAATATTTTCCAATAAAAGCATCTTTACATTTAGTCCAGGAACCAATACTATTTTTAGGCAAAGATAGCAACCATTCTTTACCTCTTCCTCTCAAAGAGAAAGGAAACAATTTTAGTTTAATAATATCTCCATCTACATCCTTATACTTTTTCGTCTCACAAAGTTCAACAAAATTATTAAGGTGAGAAGTAGCATCATGAGAACTAACACTAGAAAATTGCTCTCTCATAACGAGATTTAACAGGGCATGCTTAATTTCATAAAAATCTGCATTAGGAGCAGGTGGAGCAACAGGTGTACAAATAAAATCATTTGTCGCACCCGGACTTCTAGAGGATACTCACCGTACGAACTGAACAGTATTCTGATGGGATTACGGGGCTTACCGGCACCCGCGTCCTCTTACGAGTAGGCCAACACTTATGTGTGACAACCCATCGCTACTGTTCACCGTCGATGTAAACTATCCCGTAGAAATCAGGACACTACCATTGACGTACTTCATACCATACACACATGGTACGTCAACGGCTTTGAACAAGATGATAACACAACATATCTCTACGACACAAAAGATTGAAATGAGTTGCAAATAGCTCTCATTAGAGCAGAGATAGCAAATACAATCATTCAGAGGACACATGTCCCAACATATCATCATTACATCACAGCGGAAGCATTCAACATGTATGAGTACAGACAAGAACCAAATAGGCCTAAGAGGCCGGAAACGAAAAGACGGAGCCCATCCACGAAGTCTCGGATCCTGCCCGGGTCCGCTATCTACTCGTCAGCAGTCTCGTCATACTCCACGTAGTAGCCACCATGTAGATCCTCGAAACGTAGGTCTGCGGAAACCACAGCCCCAAAGGGGTCAGTACATAAACGTACTGGCAAGCAAGACTCACAATTCACCAAAGTGTAACCCGTCAACACCAAGCACAGATGCTTTGGGTTCAACGGAAGAAAAGGGATATGAAAGATGCTGCAACTGGCTGCTCTAACCAACTACAGAGTTACTATCACTTCCGGCTAACAGAAAGGAGATAAGATCGTGTATCGTAACCAACTATAGCTAACAACCAAACAAACCCATCCTGGATCTCGCCCCTTATCCAAAGAAGCAATCCGAGGATAACTCACACAGTTGGATTAATGATGGTTCAGATTATTGTGTCAATAAGCCTATTACTAGTCAAGTTGTTAATCATTGGGTGTAAGGTTGTTAATCATTAGGTTTAAGTTGTCCTGAGTACTTGTTAGCCAGTACTTTCACCAAGTAGTCCATAACCGCGGAAAACACGGCTTCTCGAGAAGATTTATCCCTGCAGGGTTGCACCAATTTGGCCGTACACGTATGAATAACCCGCCAGATGGAAAGGCCCTTCCACCAAGCGGGGCACTCAACACAACTCAACTCTTCTTCGCATCAAGCCCAAAGCACCACGTGTTGTGCGTGCGCGGCTAATCGAGCCCCACGAAGAAAAGGGGACCCTCATAGCACTGGAAGACCACGCCGCCCTAAATGCCGACTACAAAAGTTCCACCCTGGCCTGGGCTCGCAAGATCATGCATGCAGCAAATGGAAAGCCCGAACTACGTGTGGCGATTTGGACGAGATGCGAATCGAATCAAATTGAGGGGGGCGCCCATACTCGCTTCCCACATGCGGTTAGTGCGCTCATCATGGATCAGTAGACAAGACCCTTTTCCTATTAGGGTCGACACTAGCAGGCCTCAAAACCACCCTGGGCCTCATGCCGGTGCCTTATCATCAAATTTATTATTAATAGTAACATTAGCATGATTGATTGATTAAACATCGAGCCCCCAGAACGTAATAGAAATAGCAACAGAAAGTAACGGGTAACAGACTCGAGCAAAACAACCTAAGAATGCTAGTAAGACACGGGCAACAGGCAATGCTTATAGGTATGGAGGTGAGGCAATATCAGGGTTAAAGGATACATGTGATAGGTTCGTAACAGAAGCAACTAATCATAGGGCTAGCAGAATAGACAACGGAAAGTATCGGTAACCAATGTTGAAAGGAACACGATGGTTCATGTGAGTGATAACTTGCCTGCAAACCCAGTAGCCTGGTACTGAGCTAACTCCTTAGAAGGGGTGTCGTAAGTATCGTCAGTCTCAACGTCGTCGTGTATCCGAGAAGAAGCAAACAAACAATGCAGAAAGATAAACAATCAATATCATGGCATAGTGCACAATCATGAGATGATGCATGACCATTTAATTGATGCAACAAAATAACCTAGTTGACAAGATAGAAACAGGATTAAATGGACCCACATGCAATTGGATTGCATATGAAAGGCCCATGAATTAAGGGTGAAACAATTGTTTTACAACTAACCAATAGGTGAAAGTGGATTAGCATGATGCATGGATGAGGAAAACAGCAAAATAACAACAGTAGAATCAATTGGAAATAAGGTTTATCAATTTTAGAAATTCATTCATTAAGTTTTGGAATTTTGGTTACTTAAAGGTGTCACACAAGCATTTGTTGTTTTCATCAAGTAAAATTGTTCAAAATAGATAACAAAGTTTATATTTGATAAGAACACACAATTTTATGTGGATTGCATGTTTCAATTATTGAAAAAGGATTTCAAATAAATTATTTATGAACTAAACAAGTTTAAGCAAGAATTAAATGAATTTAATTCAAACATGAACTTATTTGAATTTTTATTTGTTCAAAGCATTAAACCAAATTCATATTTGAAAAGTTTATACTTTTAGGGTTGGAAAACATATTTTATATGTCCCAAAAGAATTGGTTTTGATCAAGTTATGAAATTACCAATTTTAAATGAATTAAACAAGGTTTAAATTATTTAACCAATTGTAATTATTCAAAACAGAAAACAAAGTTTATATTTGAAAAGGTGGTTTAATTTAGCATGGAAAACATATTTCATTTGTGGAAATTGGATTTAAAATGAGCAAGTTATTATTTTGGCAATTTTAAATGCATTAAACAAGAAACAGTTGTTTTTAGCAATTTAAATTATTCAAAACAGCAAACAAAATTTATATTTGGAAAGTACATGAAAAGTTGATTGGAAAACATATTTAGTTTGTGGAATTTGGAATTTTTATGAACAAGTTATGATTTTTGCAAGTTTAAGTGAATTAAACAAGAATTCAAATATTTCAACAATTTAAAATATTCAGAACAGTAACAAATTGCATTGAAAAGGTTGAAATCACGTAGCAAATGTTTCATTGAACATTTAGAGCTATCAAACATAATTTTGGGGTTATTATTGAATTAATTATGCCATTTTCCATAAATAGTTTTATTCTGCCCTTTTTAGTAAACAGAGGAAAACATGTTCAAAATTAATTCAATTGTGCCCAAATAAAATACCAGTGTGTAGAGTTTGTTAAGAAAAAATTTTAGAGCCCAAGTTTGCTTAAATTGGATGAGTAGAACTAAAGTTATGAAATTCCAAAGTTTCCACTTTTTATGGCATTTTCAGTAATTAATTAATTAGTGCAAAAATTGTTACAGAAACATGTTGTAAATTTGAAATTACTGGAAAGAGCACAAAATTATGAGTTCACAGGATTTTGAATCGTTCAAATTGGAGCAAGATTCAATTTTTAATGGATTTTACAAGTAATGTTTCAGATCTGCTTTTCTGAATTTCGAGCAGAAAAGAAAAAAAACAGGGAATAAAAAGGTGTGGTGAGGGGGAATCGAACCCAGGCCCTGTGGGTTAGGCGCAAGGGGTGATGACCAGTAGGGTAGCTGCTGTGGGTTGTGACAGAGAGGGGTACTCGGGGGGATTATGGTTCAGAAAGCTGTACTGCACTCAATTGGAGAAAAATAAGCAGCAAAAGGGGTGGGGCTGGGATTTGACCCCGCGACCTGGGGCTTCGCTGCGCGCGCGCCATACCAGTGGGGTGGCTGCGGTGCTTGTGATAGGAAAGCAGATCGGGGGGGTATGTGCTGTTGGCTCGCGGGATTTCTGAATTTTGCACGCGAACAGAACTGCACGCTAACTGACCCAATCGGACAGAACCTACAGAGGTTCGCCGGCGGCGATCGCTCAAGGGGCCGTGGGGCGCTGTGGCGTGGGGGGTGTGGGGGTGCGGTGTGCCGTGTGCTTGGCGCGCGGTGCAGGCGGGAGGGAGGAAAGGAGGCGAGAGGGAGATGCTCACCATTGATCTGACGGGAAGGGCGGACAGGGAGGTCGAGGGCGCCTTGGGCGGACGGCGGCGGCGGCTCCGGTGCCCCTCGGGGGCAACCGAGGGCACGGCGAGGGAGAGGGATCCGCGGCGGTTCCATTCCCGCCACGAGCCAACGAGGAGGAGGTTTACATCAACGGCGATCGCCGGAGATACAGGGAGGTTTTCGGGTGGTACAGATACAGAGAAAGAAATACAGAGATGGGGGAGATGGAGGTGGAAGAAGGAGGAGTGGAGGCGGGGGAGAAGAGAGGAGGGGAAAGAGAGCACTAGGGTTAGGTTTAGGGAGCAGGGCTAGGGTTGGTTCTTATGGAGGGGAGAGGTGGAGCCGATCACCGTCTGTTCTCTGAACATGTCGACGTGTTCCCCTCTGATGAGGAGCCGTACGAGGAAGAAGGGTTAAGCAGGCCAGGGGAGAAAGTGGGCTTGGGGGGAGAGTTGGGCCTCTCTCTCTCCCTCTTGTTAGCTGTTAGGTTTTATTATTTTCTTTGTTTTCTTTTTTTTTTTGCTGATTTGGAAAGGAAGAAAAGGAGGGTTTTGGAGTTGCAAAAATTTTGAGAAAAATTCCTGTGAGTTTGTTGGCTCAACAACCACCACTTGGCCACTTAGGTTTTTGAGAACTTAAATTTATTTGCTGTTTTTGTAATGGCTTGCATTTGGATGAAATTTTGGTTATTTAAAACAAGAATTTTAATTATGGAAAACCAATGAGTTTAATTGGAAACAATGTTTTTATTAGGGTGACCCCTATTGAATAAATAGAACAATTGTGATTAGAATTTGTTTGGTATTTTTATAATTTTCAAATGAGGTGCTGTTTGAAGATGCTTTGAATTTTGAAAGCAATTTGGAATTACTTAATTGAAATAAAGCATCATTTTATTAGTTGATTCATTATGGAAATAAAATGAAACAAATGTGGTTTGAGTTGAGCTTTTATTTTCAATGGAAACAATTGGATGTTTTAGTTGAATCTTTCATTTGGAAAAATTGTAACATCACAAGTATGAAACAAAGGTTTGAAATTTGAGTTGAGATTCAAATAGAAAACAAAGGAAAACAAATGAAAACAGTTGGAAAACAAATGAAAACAAGCAAAACAATTGCAATCAACATGATGCCATGATGCAAAACATAAAATAACAGAGAGCAAAACATTCTAAAGGCTATTTTTCATACTTGGGATGTTACATCATTGTTGTTTGTGCTAGTAAAGTCACACAGTGTTCTCAGGGGTACTCATTTTAGCAATATTAAAACACGATAACAAATATAAAAACTATAATAAGAACTATTTTGTGTGTGTTTTTGATATAAAGAAGCAAACAATACAAAATAAACTAAGCAAAACAATAACAAAGTAATAAAGATTGGAGGTGAGAGACTCCCCTTGCAGAAATCCTCTTCCTCTCCGGCAACGGCGCCAGAAAACATGCTTGATGGCGTGTAAACACACATTCGTTGGGAGAACCCAAGAGGAAGGTATGAAGAGTACATCAGCAAGTTTTCCCTCAGAAAGAAACCAAGGTTTAATCGGACCAGTAGGAGAAAGAAATCACTTCTGAAGGTTGTTGACAGCTGATGTTGGCAGAGCACACTACCAGACTCAGCAGCAGCGTGGAATCTGCACACAACACAACCAAGATACTTTGCCCCAACGAAACAGTTAGGTTGTGAATCTCACCGGTTTTGCTGAACACGAAGGACTAGACGTATAGTGTGGAAAATGATGTATGATTGCAGTGAATGAAAGAAAAATAGTGTTTGCAGTAAAAGAGAACAATGCTTGTAGTGGTTGTATTATCAGTGTAAAAGAATGGACCGGGGTCCACAGTTCACTAGTGGTGTCTCTCCAAAACAAATAAATAACATGTTTGGTAAAAAAATCATAGCTGGGCAGTTGACAGAGATAGAGGTTGTATCGTAGTGCATATGCAAGACACGATGATTACTATGAGATATATTTGGGCATTACAACATGATACATAGACCGTAATCCAACTGCATCTATGACGAATAATCCACCCTCAGAACATAATCCAAGAAAACTTTGGGTTATTATGTTGCAAGCAACATATTATTGCATTAAGTAAAGTGCGTAATGTAAACAATAGAATTATCCTTAGACAAAGCATTGTTGGTTTCTCCCTAGTGGGAAAAACACATCCACAATCTTAGAAGTTATTGTCAATCTCCGAGATAGTTGGAGGCATGAACCCACTATTGAGCATAAATACTCCCTCTTGGAGTTACAAGCATCAAATTAGCGAGAGCATCTACTAGTAACGGAGAGCATGCAAGATGACAAATAAAATATAAAAGATAGATCTATAATCAACTTGACATAGCATTCAATATTCATCGGATCCCGGCAAACAAAACATGTAGCATTACAGTAAGATCATTTTTATCATGTTAGGTGATGACCCACAAGTATAGGGGGTGTATTGTAGTACTTTTGATAAATAAGTTTGTCGAACCCAACGAGGAGCAGAAGGTGTTGACAAGCAGTTTGTATAAAGGATTCACTGTAAATACTAGCAGACATGTTTTATGTTTTTTTTGATATAGTACATAAATAAAGTGCGAGTAATTAAAAGATAGTAATAATAATTGCTGCAAGTGGCCCAATTCTTTTTAGAGCAAAGGACAAGCCGGTTGGTTTGCTTATGATGACTAAACGTTCTCGAGGACACATGGGAATTTTGTCAAGTTCTTTCGCTTCCGACAACTGATTAATATTTATTGTTTTGATAGGTGTTGTGTGGGTGAACCTATGCTAATGCACTACCCTACTTGGACTAATACATACTTGTGATTATACCCCTTGCAAGCATCCTCAACTACAAGAAAGTAATTAAGATAAATCTAACCACAGCCTTAAAATCTGGGATCCTACACTCCTCGTGCATCGGTTTCCTAACGGGGGTTTAGGTTTCTATCACTCCGACAAACCCACAATCAGTGGCCAAATACACAATGCATCCCTCTAGTCCCATAAAGGTGAAGTGTCATGTAGTCGATGTTCACATGACACCACTAGAAGAATAGCACCACAACTTAAATATCAAACCAGTAAAAATTACTCAACATAATTACACTACTAACATCTTGACTTCTCCCATGTGCTTGAGAAATAAATGAACTACTCACAAGACATCATATGGATCATAATCAGAGGTGATATAATTATGAATAACAATCTGGTCATACAGTGCAAACACCGATAAATATCGTAAGCATCAACTACTAACAGGTAATCCATACCGGGAGAGAGATCTAGTGGAAAACAACGATATAGAACCCTAATTGTTACAGCGGGACGGTGGTGGATGGTGAGGATGATGGTGCTGGTGGTGATGACAATGAAGATGATGATCTTGATGATGCCCGGTGCGATGACGGTGACGATGGCGATGATTTCCCCTCTCCGGGAAGGAATTTCCCTAGCAGATTTCTCACTGCCGGGGAGCTTTTCTCTCTTTATTGTTTTCCGCCTGGAGGAGGCGGCGGACTATTTCCTCGATGGTTCCCCGAGTCTTAGGGTTTGGGGAGGATGAAGTACGCGAAGTGGGGCTGTCAGTGGTGGGCCAGGGCAGCCACGCCACGTGGCGGCGCGACCAAGGGCGGCGCCACCACATGGTGTGGGCCCTTGGTGGCCCCCTCTGGCTCCCCTCTTGGCTGGCTCCGGATTCTGGTGAAATAGGAACTCTCTTATGTTCCCCTTATTCTTCTGATCCTCAGAAATATGGTATCTTGATGGTGCTTTTTCCAGCAGAAATCTTGTCCTAGCAAATTATTCTCCAATAATTGCAAAACATGCAAACTAGATGAAATAACATAAGTATCATCTCTAAATATGAAATATATCGATGAATAGCAGTAAATTATGATATAAAATAGTGATGCAAAATGGACATATCAACTTGCCCAAGCTTATACATTGCTTGTACCCAAGCGAAACTGAACTCGGTAATCAAGACCAATGGTTTATGGAGTGATGTGTCGATAAACAAAATACGGACAAGAAGCATCACATATATCAATACACAAGTCATTCTAGACAGCAACTTCCTCCCATATAATTTAACTTGAAACTAGTAGAGGGAGTCACAATAAAGGTGCAAAGAGAAAATAATAGTTGGTGATGGCAAACTTTGCTCTTGGTCGGAGAACAATTAACATATCATACTTATCTTTCAGTCAGAGTCTTTATACTAGAGCTTATATTGTAGAGTTTTACATGCTCAATCATAACAGTCTCCTTGCAGTCATTGATAACTTTCAAATGTATATTCATTCAGATAAAAAACATTGTACTAAACAAGGAAGGATAGAAGACATGATTAAATAAATCAACATATAGATGGTTGGATCACAACAACTCAAATGCTTACTTGAGACATAATGGGATAGGTTTTACAGACTCAACATAAAAGTAAAAGATAGGCCCTTCGCAGAGGGAAGAGGGATTAACTCACATGCTAGAGCTTTTTATTTGATAAATAGAGGTATTAAAAACAATTTTTGAGAGAGGTGTATGTCTATGTCAACAAATCAGCAAGCAGAGAATAGATGAAGTCACAAGCTAACTATACTTCACAAGAGCGGATCCCATTGAAGGACGTCCTTTCTACTCATCCCACTTCTCTTTTGTTTACACACTTATGAAACTGATAAATCAGGGGAAAAAGAGTGAAGATAATTTATAGTAACCACATTTGGGGCTGGGCACCCCGTTGCCAGCTCTTCTAGCAGTTAGATAAGAGGATGTGCCACTAGTCCAGGTGTGTAAAGTCTAATCAACGAGTGAAATAAAGACCATCTACCCGCATCCTTGTGAGCTAAAACAGATCACAAAACATGTATACTTTTGAAGGTTTTAAAGGTAGCACACAAGCAATTTACTTGGAGTGGCCGTTAAATACCACATATAGGTAGATATGGTGGACACAGATGGCATGGTTTTTGGCTCAAGGTTTGGATGCATGAGAAGCATTCCCTCTCAGTATAGGTTTCTGTCTCGCAAGGCTGGGTAGCAAGCATAAGAGTTGAGGGAAATAAACAAATATACATGTGATAGAAAACAATCATGCAATCTTCCTTGGAAGTACAAATGATCTTAACTTGAGAATGTTATGCTTATGAGCCAACAATAAAGAAAGATAATGAAATAATGTATCTACATGCATCTCCCTCTTTTCTACTTAAGCCTCAGAGTATTGTTGCTACTGACCAATGCTAAGTTTGCCAAAACCAACTAGATTAACTGGATGCTCCCAAAGTGACACGAATACTAACAACAAGATCAATCATATAACAGAAATTGCAAACTAAAATAAGGTGTGCAGAAATTAAATGATAAAACTTCTCATTAATATTCCATAACGGCAACTCACACCAAGGGATACATAGATAACCAACTAAAGGAGAGATACTTCCACACTGTGAACCATCCTATATGATAAATTTTCTACTCATGATATGACTCTACTAAAAAGTAAAAGGTGAAAGATAATGGTGTGATACCGCGGCACTCCCCCAAGCTTGGAACAAGCCAAGGGGATGCCAATAGTAATGACGGATTACTCCTTCGGTGGTGGTGGTGAATCCTTAATAAGCCTCTCAATCAACTCCTTCAATTCATCAATCTTGTAGGTGAGAATATGAATCAATTCTGTATTATGCTCAATACGGTTCTTGAGCCTGCCAGACTGTGATTCCCATCTCTTGGAATTATTCCCCCACACTTCTTCAAATTTAAGAGCTTTCCCTTCCTGCATTATTAGAACGATCCATATACCAACCAGAGGGCAACTCTGCCTCAGGCACCCTTTGAAATTGATGCTTATGGATTAAAGTATGGAAGGGGTTTTCGATGCCTGAAGATGGCATCCTTGAGGCAAGGCAGTGACGTGGAGCCTTCCCTCCAGTGCTCATCCGCGCCCCTCTCTTGAGTCTGAAGGGGTTTGCCACCATCCCAATTCTTGCAATGGTGGCGCGAGGGTGTACACGCGGGTCTTCTTCTACTTCTCCTTCAGCTTCACTCTTGATCTCCTCCTCCAGCTTAGGACCTTGGTGATCATCTTATAAGGTCTTCTTCCCCTTGTCGTCGTTGTCGGAGACCATGGTGACTCCAAAACTGAGAACAAATCCTGACAGAATCACATCGAAATGAAAACACGAGGAGAAAACGATATACGGACCTCGAGGGATCCGGGAGATTATATAGCGATAGTTTTCATTAAAAAGGAAGGTGCAGGGCGAAAACGGGTCGAAGACGGGCTCCGAGGCTCCCACACCATGTGGTGGCGCGGACAGGGGTGGGCCCGCACCGTGCCATGGTGTGGTGCCCTCGAGCACCGTTTCCTACCCTCTTTCGTCTCATAATTTTCCATATTTACTAAAAACAACAAAATACAAGTTGGAGAGTCAAAAGCGAACTTTTTCTTACCAAGACTATTACCTATTCGAAAACGGACTCTGCACTTTCTGGAATTTGCTCTTTTATAAAAACTTCCGGAGTCACCACTTGAATAGTATCAACATCTTCATTATAAGAATCTCCAGAAATATAATGTTTGAGTCTTTTCCCATTAACCACTTGTGTAGTGTTATCTTTAAGTGAAATAATTTTGATCACATCCGAGCGATACAATTCTTCAATAACAAAAGGTCCTTCCCATCACCAGAGTAATTTTCCTGCAAAAAATCTGAGACGAGACCTATAGAATATAAATTTCTCACCAACATGGAACTCTCTCTTAAGAATTCTCCTATCATGCCATTTTTTTAATTTCTCTTTAAAGAGTCTAGCATTTTCACAAGCTTCACTTCTCCATTCATCCAAAGAACTCAAGTCAAGCAACCTTTTCTTAGCAGCAAGTTTAAAATCTATATTAAGTTCTTTCACTGCTCAATAAGCCTTGTGTTCTAATTCTAAAGGCAAGTGACAAGCTTTTCTATAAACCATTTTATAAGGAGACATACCCATAGGATTTTTATAAGCAGTTCTATAATCCCATAAAGCATCATTCAGCTAACTAGACCAATCTTTCCTTGATTTATTAATAGTCTTTTCCAAGATAGATTTAATTTCTCTATTTTATAACTCTACTTTCCCACTTGTTTGGGCATGATAAGCTCAGGCAATTCTATGATTAACATCATATTTAGCGAGGGTTTTCCCAAAACCACAATGAATAAAGTGAGAACCTCGATCAGTCATAAGATATCTAGGCACACCAAACCTAGGAAAAATAACATCTTTAAGAATTTTTAATGAGGTTTCACCATCAGCACTCTTTGTAGGCATAGCCTCTACCCATTTAGTAACATAATCAACATCAACAAGTATATGAGTATAACCCTTCGAAGGAGGAAACAGACCCATAAATTCAAATCACCAACAGTCAAATGGTTCAATAACAAGAGAATAATTCATAGGCATTTCATTGCATTTAGAAATATTACCAACTCTTTGACATTCATCACAAGATAAAATAAACTTTCGTGCATCTTTAAAAAGAGTAGGTCAATAGAAACCTGTATGTAGAACCTTCTGTGCGGTTCTATCTCCAGTGTGATGTCCTCCATAAGCACTACCATGACATTTTCTCAGTATCTCTTGTTGTTCATATTCTGGAACACATCTTCGCATAATACCATCGGCTCCTTCTTTATATAAGTGTGGCTCATCCCAAAAATAATGCCTCAAATCATAATAGAATTTCCTCCTTTGCTGAGCTGTAAAGGTTGAAGGCAAGTACTTGCAAACAATAAAGTTAGCATAATCTGCATACCAAGGACTATCTCGTGAGCTTACTTTTATTGCAGCTAGTTGTTCATTTGGAAAACTATCATTAACATGAATAGGGTCATAAGAAATGTTTTCCAATCTAGACAAACTATCAGCAACAAGACTTTCAGCACCCTTCCTATCTACAATATGCAAATCAAACTCTTGTAAAAGTAGCACCCATCTAATAAGCCTAGGCTTAGTATCTTTCTTATCCATAAGGTACTTAATAGCAGCATGATCAGTATGAATAGTAACTTTCGAATCAACTATATGAGGTCTAAACTTATCACAAGCAAAAACTACGACTAGGAATTCTTTTTCAGTGGTAGCATAATCCTTTTGAGCAGAATCAAGAGTCTTACTAGAATAATGAATAACATTCAACTTCTTATCTATTCGCTGTCCAAGAACAACACCTACAGCAAAATCACTAACATCACACATAATTTGAAATGGTAAATTCCAATCAGGTGGTTGAACAATAGGAGCAGAAATTAAAGCCTTCTTTAGAATTTTGAAAGCTTCTTTACAATCATCATCAAAAACAAAAGGTACATATTTTTGGAGAAGATTAGTAAGAGGCTATGATATTTCAGAGAAATTTTTAATAAACATCCTATAGAAAACAACATGACTAAGGATACTACGAATACCTTTGACATCCCAGGGACATGGCATTTTCTCAATTGCTTCAACTTTAGCTCTATCAACTTCAATACCTATTTCAGAAATTTTATGTCCAAGAAAAATTCCTTCATTTACCATAAAGTGGCATTTATCCCAATTAAGAACAAGATTAGTTTCCTCACATCTCTGCAAAATTTTATCAAGCTTGTGCAAACTGTTATCAAAAGAAGTTCCATAGATGGCAAAATCGTCCATGAATACTTCCACCATTTCCTCAAAAAAACCATGAAAGATAGCAGACATGCATCTTTGAAATGTAGTAGGAGCATTACATAAACCAAAAGGCATACGTCTATAAGCATAAGTTCTATAAGGACAAGGAAAAGTTGTTTTCTATTGATCTTGCTTTTTAACAGCAATTTGAGAAAACCCAGAACAACCATCAAGAAAGCAAGAAATGAGTTTTCTTAGACAACCTTTCTAACATTTGATCAATAAAAGGTAAAGGATAATGATCTTTCTTAGTAACTTTTTTAACTTTTCTAAAATCAATGCACATTCTATAACCAACAACTACTCTTTGAGGAATAAGCTCTTTATTTTCATTTGGCACAATAGTAATTCCTCCTTTCTTAGTAACATAATGCACATGACTTACCCATCTACTATTAGCAATAGTATAAATAATACCAGTATCAAGAAGTTTTAATACCTCCTTTCTTACCACTTCCTTCATCTTAGGAATTAAACGGCGTTGATGTTCAACAACTGGCTTTCCAACAGGTTCCATATTAGTAGCATGCTGACATATAGCAGGGGAAATCCCTTTCAAATCATCAAGAGTATATCCAATAGCTCCTTGGTGTTTCTTCAAAAATTCCAATAACCTTTCCTCTTCCTTACCTAAAAGTTTAACTAATAATAACATGATATGTTTTCTTGTCATCAATATGAGCATATTTAAGATCATCAGGTAAAGGTTTTTAATCAAAAACGGGATCCTCCTTGGGTGGTAGTGTGGTACCCAAGTCTTCCACCGGTAAATTGTGTTTCAGCATCATTGGATGGCGTAGAAGAATCTCGTCAATCTCATTTCTTTCTTCCATAAAGACCTCTCTTTTGTAGTCCTCCATGTATTGCTGCAAAGCATTGTTAGGAGCAAGAGCAATAGAGGCAACCTATTCAAATTTAAAGTCTTCATTAGGCAATTCAGTTTCATAAGGAGCTTTATCAAATTTAGAATAATTAAACTCATAAGATTCTCAATCAAATTTAGTTAATATTTTATCCTTCTTACAATCTATAACAGCCCCACAAGTGTTCAAGAAAGGTCTACCAAAAATGATAGGACAATTTTTACTAGCAGCTGCACCAAGTACTAGAAAATCAGCAGGATATTTAATTTTACCACATAAAAATTCCACATCTCTAACAAAGTAATAATACCAATTAGAGAGATAGTTTCTCTGTTAGCAAGCTGAATAACCACATCAATTTATTCAAGTTCACAAGAACAAATTTCATGCATGATTTGTCTATAAAGCTCATAAGGAATAGCACTTGAACTTGCACCAATGTCACATACACCATAATAACAATGATCACCTATCCTAACAGAAAGAGCAGGAACACTAGTTTTCCTAGATCTACTAGGATGTGAAACAATATTAGAAGCATCTTCACAGAAGATAATGTGTCCATCTTCTACACTTTCAGTGACAAGATCTTTAACTATTGCTACCGTAGGTTCAATAGTTATTTGTTCGTAAGGTTCTATAGATTTCTTTATACTTTTGGTAACCACACTAGCTATAATAGAATGTTCCTTTACCTTAGCAGGGAAAGGCATTTTCTCAATATAAGGTTCAGGCACAAGAGGATTAATAGTATGAACTTCTATATTTCTAGCAGGAACACAATTAACATTATCTTTATAAGGTGCATGGTACTTGTTCCATTCCTTTTTGGGAATATCATGATCGGAGGCAAAAGCCTTAAAACAGTTTGCAAAGATTTTAGAGTCAAGACCACAAACATTACTAACATTATGAAAAGCATCGGTTCCCATAAAAGATTTAATTCATTCATAATCATAATTTATACCTGACTTTCTACCTTTGTCATTCTCCCATCCTTCAGTATTTTCCTGAATATGGTCAAGAAGATCCCATTTAGCTTCTCCTTTCATACGTGTAAATGATCCAGAACAAGAAGCATCCAATAAATCCTTATCATGAAGAGAAAGCCTTGCATAGAAATTATTAATAACAATATTACTAGGGAGGATGGAACTTCTGAGAATTAGTAACTTCAATCTTCCCCACGCTTGGGCAATACTCTCTCCATCATGAGGCCAGAAATTGTATATTTGATTCCGATCCTTATGAATCTCACTGGGAGGATAGAATTTAGAATATAGGAGAGGTACAATTTCCTCCCATCTAATAGATCGACCATAGTTCAGCATCTTAAACCATTCCGCAGCTCTGCCCTTCAGTGGTAAAGAGAATAGCTTCCTCTTAACTTGTTCCATTGAAATACCTGCACACTTGAACAACTCGCATAATTCATTCATAAAGAGTAATTGGTCACCAGGATGGACAGTTCCATCTCTAAAATAGCAGTTATCTATAATACGTTCAACAATTTTCATAGGTATTTTAAAAGGGTCCAATTGAGCAGATAGCGGGTCATCTACTACCCTAGCAGTTGCAGCAATACTCCCAAATAGGGAATCAAATGGAGATATCTCCATAATGAAATAAAGCAGTAGAGAGAAATAAAAACATCGCTCACAGTAAAAGTTTCCTTACCAATTCCACTTACCAATAGCGTTTCACTCCCTGACA
The DNA here is from genome assembly GCA_028641055.1 of Alopecurus myosuroides. NCBI lineage: Eukaryota > Viridiplantae > Streptophyta > Magnoliopsida > Poales > Poaceae > Alopecurus > Alopecurus myosuroides. The sequence goes on from CM054059.1 coordinate 136,969,381, forward strand.
ACAGCACCAGAAAATAGTCTTGAGGGCCCACAAGTATAGGGGGTGTATCGTAGTACATTTGATAAATAAGAGTGTCGAACCCAACGAGGAGCGGAAGGTGTTGACAAGCAGTTTGGATAAAGGATTCACTGTAAAATACTAACAAACATGTTTTCTTGGGTTTTTGATATAGCAGATTAATAAAGTGCGAGTAATAAAAGACATTAATAATAATTGAAGCAAGTGGCCCAATCCTTTTTAGAGCAAAGGACAAGCCGGTTGGTTTACTTATGATGACTAAACGTTCTCGAGGACATATGGGAATTTTGTCAAATGCTTTCGCTTCCTACAACTGATTAATATTCATTGTTTTGATAGGTGTTATGTGGGTGAACCTATGCTAATGCATGTCGCACCCGGACTTCTAGGGGATACTCACAGTCCGCTAAACAGTAGAGAAATGGCTTACGGGGCATACCGGCACCCGCATCTCAATATGAGCAGGCCAACACGTAAACGTGTGACAACCATTCTCGTACTATTCATCGTCTGCGCAAACCATCCCGTAGAAATCCAGACACTTCCGTTTGTCGTGGGATAATCACGGCAGATGTTACCGGGGGTAACTGATCTTGGGGCAAGTCGACACAGGTATTCGGGAGATGGTTTAGCTCGAAGGAAGACATGGCGGAAAGTAATCTAAGAACCGGAAAATAACTCGCCGGATCTCAATATGAATTATGCTGGATACTCGATAACAGGTGTTACAACTATGGCTTGAATCTCTGGCAAACTAAACCTAGGGGCCGGTTTATAAAGCACCCGTACACCCCTAACTTGCCCTCCAAGGCACATCTTGAGTCCTACTCGAACTCCACATACAAACCCTAACTTCCCTTACCGCAGCCCACAATCCGGGTTACAAATCTTACAAGCCTTTGGGCCTTCCAGTAATCTCTTTACCCCAAGCCGGATATCACTCAGCACACCTCGGGCCGGATTATATCTTGAAGTGGGCCTACCGGGTTACTATCCCCCCATCAGTAGTCCCCAGGATAGCGCGGGTTTCACGGATTCATCCTTGAAGCGCTCGCTATTCCCTGAAAAAGATACGAAAACCCAAGTTCATGGGGACCGAGTTAAATTGCTTCGATAGATGGTTAGGCGCAGCTCCATGACGGCCATATGATGACTCGATTCCCCCCTGAATGCCTAACACGCCTTTCCAAATCTGAACCCCAAAATGCCAAAATTCTACTCACGATACCGGTCCCAGATATCCCGGGGTAGGTTACACTTCCTCCGCCAACGGAACATCTTACTCTATTCCGGGCGCGCGCACCACCAAATCCGCACGGATAATTACTGTCCCGTAACTTCCGGTTTTCCAGTCGCGGGGGTGAGCCCACCACCTTCCTTATAAATATCAATCGAAGGTAACCCTAAGCCTTTCACCTCACCTCATCATACCCTTTCTCCTCGCTCCCTCGCAGCTTCCGCCGCCGGAGCTTACGCACACTACAACAGATAAGACCATTGCCGGCCGCACTCGACCTCGAGCCATCCCGCGCCGCCATCGCGCATTGTCGTCGCATCTTCGTTTCTCTCATCGAGGGCGGGGGAACAATACTCAAGCCGCACCTCGCATCTCCCTCATTTCGGACATCAATCTCTTCGGTAAGCCTCTCTCAATCGTCCAATTGAACCTTGCAATCTTTTCAATTTGACTTGGATCGGATCTGGATCAACCCGTAAATTACCTTTCCGGCATCGTCAAATCAAGCCGCTTCGGTAGTCCTCAGCTCCTTTAAGCACCTGATGCATAGTCGCAATTCGTCCCCGCACCTTTTTCAACCACCAACTTTATATAAGATCGCTCGCAAGCTTTTCGACCTAGATCCGTTCCACCTTGTTTTTTCCGCTTGTCCCATTAACATCCGAGAAACCCTCTTTTTCCAGCTATTTCCTTCGCAATAAAAGTATGGGCAACCATCCATGTTCGCCCAACCCACCTCCATACGTAAGTAATTAACAATTTACTCAACCTCATCTGTAACCCGGAAAATCCTCCACACTTAACATCGTAGCACATTATCCGGGTATTATTTTAGCCTTCGCATTGTCTCGATATTCCCAAACTCGGATAATCTGATATTCCGAATCTTTACTCCCTACATCTCTTGTCCCTTGCAGGTTAACTCCATGGCTCCGAAAAGACAGGGAAGGCACCCGGCTTCGACCAAGACCCCTCAAACCACTTCTGCCAACTGGGGTCGGTCTTCAACGACGAAGGCCAAGCTGGAAGGAATGGCCGAATTAGGAATTCTTCCCTCTCAAAAGGAGATACATTGGAGAGCTCCTGACGATGAGACCCGTCCTACTCCTGCCGGGAATGAGGTAATCTGTTTTACCGAGCACGTGACCCGGGGATTCCGTCCTCCGGGTCACCCTTTCTTCCGGGAAATCTTAAGCCACTACGGCCTCCGGGTGTTCGACATAGGGCCTAACTCTATGTTGAATATTACCCACTTCATAGTCTTGTCCGAATCTTATTTATGCATTCCACCAAGCCTGGATCTTTTTATTGAGTTATTCCAATGCGAGCTATGTCGCGAGAGCAATGACGGAGCTCTTCTTACCTGTGGCGGGGTATCCATCCAGCGCCGCAAGCACTCACTAATGCCACCTCTTAACTTGAACTCCCACGTCAACAACTGGCAACTATCTTTCTTCTATTGCCATGACACTTCTCCAGATGGTGAGAGGAAATTGCCGGGTTACTCGGAGAGCCTCTTTGAACCCTCCGAGTCTTTTAGCGCTTTCGCACCCGAGCCTGATAGGGAAGCCATTCAGCCCCTTTTGGCCAAACTAGCAGCCCTATCAGCCCATGGCCTTCTTGGGCTTAATCTAATAAAGACTTGGGTAGATTTCCGGGTTCAGCCCAACTCCATCCGTTCGAAGTTGCTACACGAGTACTCGGGTCACATCACGGACTCCCTCCGCTACTCCACCAAGAACTTCCCTGCTGGCAACACCAACAAGACCATCAAGGGTTTTCTGATGGAGAGGCTAGATGTTATAAAGAACGCTACCGGGTTACCCCCGTTTACTCGGGAGAATCCCGCTCCAGCGGTAAGATCTGACCCCCTTTTTCTTGTTTCAGCACTCTTACCCGCTATAGTCTCTAATCACTACCTGCATTTACTTATTCACAGGCTGACGATCCCTTCTGGAAGGTCGAGAACTCTCCTCCCTCCCAAGACCCCGAAGGGGAAAACGAGTCCATCGATGACGACGAGGGTACTCTTTCATGACCTTTTACATCTGCCTTTCATCCGTGCCACCTTTCTTACCACTCGTCCTTTCTTATCTGATACTTACTCGGCTTTCAGGGTCAGAGGACGAAGAGGAGGAAGAAGAAAATGACCCGGAAGCCACCGAGTCTGACCAAGAACCCCTAGTTGGAAACAAAAGGAAAGCTAGAGGGGTAGTTGAAAAGGTTCCCTTCTCTTCCATGTCTTGTGCGCCTTACTCCTTTGCCACTATGCGTGAACTTAATGTGCGATTATCACATTCATCCTTCTTGAAGGACCCTCTCCCGACTAAACGTAGGGTGACCCGGAGTTCTCCGGGGGATGATCCCCTTAACCCGGGTATCTCCACCTCACCCGCTCGTCGAGCCAGCACCCCTCCAGCTCAAACTTCCCAATCTCCTCAACGTCATCCATCTCCTAGTCATCCACTCGCCGGGCAATTTCGCGTACCGCAACCAGTGCTTTTACCAACGTCATCCGCCTCCAGCTGCGAGCTTCCCCCGGACTATGCTGTGAATACCGGGTAAACTACCTTTGCTTACATTCCCTCGTACTCGTTATCTTTCTTTTTTCCGTACATTCCACTAATCAATGTCTCCTTTTCTCCTTTCAGCGCCACAGTTACGCTGAGTGACCCGGATATTCCTGAAGCAGAAAGGCAGGGGGAGGAGAAGCCGAGTAATAACATGGACATTGAGGACGAGGCCGAGGACGGAAATAAAGAAGACCCTTTTAAGGACCCACCTCCACCAAAAACTGCATCACCCCAGCCCTCTGAGGAGGTGGATGAAGATATTATTTTGGAGACCAAGTCGGGTTCTCCTAACCCGGACACTCAAACGGTCCGGGTTTCGACCCCCAGACCCGGAGCAACCCTTCAACAGGAAGACCAATCCTCCGGCCCTTCTCGACTTCGCCCTGAAGACATGACCTTTGCGCAAATGCTAGATGCCCTCCATACCTTGAAGGGTGATGAAGAAAACATACTGGACGCCTTAATAACCAAGCACGAGGTAATCCCGAGTAATACCAATTGTTTCCACACATAGTCCCCAAGTTCCGAGTAAATTACTAAGTAACTTGCTTGGAACTTTTGTATAATGTTTCTGGCTAATCCCTCTTCATGCTTCCTTACAGGACTATGTTTCACAGTTGGAGAAGAAACTGGCCAAGTCCACCAAGCGTATTGAAAAAGAAACGGCCCTTCGTGAAGCTGCGGAGACTGAAGCTCGCAGGTGCCAAAAAATGACGAAAAGGTACAGGAAAAGGGCTCACAAGGCTAAGGACAAACTGACAACACTTTCCGTGCAAATTGCCGACGTTTATCGCACTGCGACCGGTAAGATTTTTAAATTTCACCTTTTCTATGACCCGGATTTCTTTGATATGAACCACTGTGCTTGCTTACTTATTATCTTTGCTCCTTTTACCCCTTTAGCAGGCCCAAGTGATGCTGCCCCCGAAGAAGATGACGCTGCTAAGCTAAAAACCATCAAAAACACTCTTCGCCAACTTTGCGGCGGAGTTAGCTGGATACTTGATGAGTTGCGACTGCCGGATGTCAAGCCAGATAATATGAAGAGATTACTGGAATTCTGCTCCACGATCCCCGAGTGGATTTGGCACTGGAAACGGTCCTCCTGCCGATTTGGGGTAACCCGGGGGCTCGCATTGGCTAAAGCCTACGCCCCCAAGCTACAGCTGGCCAAACTTATGAGCGGATTTCCGGAGTTCAACTTGGATGGGTCCAAGTTTTTGCCAAAGGACTTCAAGGCTATTCAGAAAGAAGTCCGTCATCCGGCTAGCGTTATCGCTGACAGCTTAGAGATTGATGAGATTCTCCCTGCTTATGATGCTAATGACAAGGTTGTCAAGGCGAACCGCCCCCAGCCGTTCGATATGCTTGCCCGTTGGAGGGAGGAGGCGCTCAAGATAAGGGACGAAGCTGCCAAGAAGGCCGATGCCGACTCTGCTCCTGCAGCTTCGCAACCCGGAACTTCTACTAATCCGAGTGGCGCCGCCACCACCAGCGGCAACAAGGGCAAGGCCAAGATGGATCCTGCAGCTTGAAGTAATGAATATCGCCTGTCATTCCATATGCGTTAGTCGGCAAAGCGTCGTCAAAACAGCTTTATTACTTGTTTTAAGCGGAGCGCCTGTGCTCTTTTGATACTTTAGGGTTTTTGTAATATTTTTGCTTATACTCCCGATGCACTTTGCGCCCCTTTGGGCTTTTGATTAATGTGTCTTTGCACCCGCTTGTTCTTGATACCCACTTACTTTATTCTTGATACCTTGTACCTTTACCTCCCCCTTTTTTTTTTATGCTTTCCTTGGCGCGACCCAACCTCCGGGTTTCGTTGACATCTGGGGAATGGGCTTTCACCCGGATCCCTAAGCCCCCGAGACCCGGATGCATGGCTCGTTGAAATTTTATCGGCTGGATTACGCTGTTTCTTCTTCAGAGCTCCCAAGTCCCCCAGCCCGGGTTTCCACGTCTGGGACACGTGATTGTTTCTTTTCAAGGAAACGAATTGCCTGTCGCTAAATGCCCAAGACTTCAGGACAGCTTTTTATGACGTTTGAAGTTATGCTTGATAATCGTTGAGTTTCCGGCTGCTAGCCTTATACTCTGCATAACTTGTGGTTTAGATGACCCTTTCAACTACCTTGTACTATAAGCCGGCTTCCGCGTGGATACCATGTTGTTACATCAATACGAAAACGGGGTCAAGCAAGTCCCGTTTGGGTCTCATGACCGACATTAATCGTAAGCGAACGAATCATGCCACTTTGTTGCGAGTCACATCGAGCTTAAGTAAGAATAGCCGAGAAATTTGGACTTCTTTGTCCGGTTATAAGATTGTAGCCGCACTCGTTTTTTCGAGTGACGGCCCCTATAACTCATTGGCATCAAGGCCGGGTCTTTTTTGAGTTTGCAGCTGTGCTTATAGGAGCAACCAGCCCTCAAGACCTAAATATGCACACCGTATAAATGACAATTGCCTCTTTTCCTGATAACCTCCTTTTTATTTGATATGAGAAAATTAGGTCAGCAAGCCGCCTCATTAAAAACCCATCCAGTCCCCAAGGGTGCCCCGGATAGGAAAAGAGTGCGTCTGAAACCTGCTGCCTGTTACATCGTTTTCTGCTAAGTATAGTACGGACGTAGCTGAGCCACGTTCCATGGTCTATCTCTCTCTTGCATAGGTGCAGTAGTGTGAGCAGTGTCGTTGATTGTGGCCGATTCTTCTCTTGCATCTATCAAGTAATATGACCCATTATGCAGACTCCGGCTTACGATGAAAGGTCCTTCCCATGGTGGCGATAGTTTGTGCTTTCCCTCGTTTGTTTGAACCAAGCGCAGGACCAAGTCTCCCTCCTGGAAGACCCGGCTTTTCACCCGCCGGCTATGATATCTTCGCAAGTCCTGCTGATATATGGCTGATCTTTCCAAGGCTTGCTCCCTTTGTTCTTCTAACATATCCACGGCGTCTTGCCGGGTTTTCTCGTTCTCTACTTCCACATAAGCTGTCACTCTTGGTGAATCATGAATGATGTCGCTTGGTAATACCGCTTCTGCGCCGTAGACCATGAAGAAAGGTGTCATCTGGGTGGATCGGTTAGGTGTAGTGTTAATACCCCAGACCACGGAGGGAAGTTCTTCAACCCATGCCCCAGCGGCCCTGATACAAGGAACCCTCAGTCTTGGCTTCAATCCACGAAGTAGCTCTTGGTTCGCCCTCTCCACTTGCCCGTTGGCTTGCGGATGTGCCACTGATGCTACATCAAGCCTGATTCCATTGCTGCCACAAAATTTTTCCATCTCTCCAAGGGACATGTTGGTTCCATTGTCGGTAATTATGCTGTGGGGGTATCCGAACCGGTATATAATTCTTTTCAGGAACTTGACTGCTGTGGCCGCTTCGCAATTGGTGACCGGCATAACCTCCACCCATTTGGTAAACTTATCAACAACCACTAAAAGGTGCGTCTTCTTGCAAGGTGACATATGGAAGGGGCCAACCATGTCCATACCCCAAACAGCGAATGGCCAAGTTAATGGGATGGTCCGTAACTCCATAGCCGGCACATGAGTTTGGCGAGCGTACCTTTGACATCCGTCGCACCTTGCCACTATCCGTTCCGCGTCTGCTAGAGCTGTGAGCCAGAAGAACCCATGTCGATAGGCCTTGGCCACAAGGGACCTTGTGGACGCATGATGCCCGCAATCACCTTCATGGATCTCCTTAAGAATCTGTCGGCCTTCTTCTGGTGTCACACAGCGCAAAAAGACTCCTGCCGCACTTCTCTTGTACAACTCTCCATTGATAATAGCGTATCCTTTTGCCCGCCTCACGATTTGTCTTGCTAGTACCTCCTGTTCCGGTAGTTCGCCCCGTGATAAGTATGCCAGATATGGCTCCGTCCACTCGGGGACGTCGCGTATTGTAGCCACGAGCTCCACGTCCGGGTCTCGATTTGCTAATTCTTCTTCAGACTCGGATTTAACTGACGGTCGCCATAGCTCGTCCAAGAAAACATTAGGTGGAACCGGCTCCCTGCGCGAGCCGAGTCTGGCGAGTGCGTCCGCCGCCTCGTTTTTTCTTCTGTCTATGTGCTCCACTTCATACCCGGAAAAACACCCGGCAACCCTATCAACCTCCCTGCGGTACGCTGCCATAGTGGCGTCCTTCCTGTCCCAGGTTCCTGATACCTGCTGCACCACGAGATCCGAATCTCCAAAGCATCGTATCCTTCTAATGTTCATCTCCTTGGCTACCTTCAAGCCATGCAACAGAGCCTCATACTCGGCCACGTTGTTTGAGCAATCAAAGTGAATCTGCAGCACGTAACTTAGTTTATCCCCCTTTGGCGATGTCAGCACCACTCCGGCTCCTGACCCCTCGTACTGCTTTGATCCATCGAAGTGCATGGTCCATGACTCGGAACTTGTAACTGCGGTAACCATTCCAGTGTGCGTCCAGTCGTTAACGAAATCAACCAAGGCCTGGGACTTGATTGCCGATCTGGGCTCGTAGCTGATATGATAATCTCCCATCTCTATTGCCCATTTGGCTATTCTGCCCGTTGCATCCGAGTTTCTGATGATATCCGACATTGGTATTGAACTAACCACTGTTATGGGATGTTCTTGGAAATATGGCTTCAACTTCCGGCTGGCCATAAAGACCCCAAACACCAATTTTTGCCAATGTGGGTAACGCTGCTTCGCTTCCGATAACACCTCGCTGACATAGTAAACCGGCCTCTGGACCGGGTAACCTTTCCCATCTTCTTTGCGTTCCACGACAACTACTGCGCTGACGGCTCGGGGACCGGCTGCCACGTATAATAACATAGGCTCTTTAGGACCCGGCGCCGCTAGTACTGGCGCTTCAGATAACTGCTTCTTTAGTGCTTCAAACGCCTCATCTGCCTCCTGATCCCATACGAACTTATCTGATTTCCGCAAAAGCCGGTACAAGGGTATTGCCTTTTCTCCAAGCCTGGATATGAACCGGCTCAGGGCTGCCACGCAGCCCGTGAGCTTTTGAACGTGCTTCAAATTTTCCGGTTTCTTCAAATTCTGGATGGCCTTGATTTTATCCGGGTTTGCCTCAATTCCTCTCTCGGAGACTATAAAGCCAAGTAACTTCCCGGCCGGAACTCCGAATACACACTTCGTTGGGTTAAGCTTCATCTGATACCTCCTCAAGTTTTTAAACGTTTCTTTTAAATCATCAATAAATGTCTCTGCTTTCCGGGTCTTAATAACCACATCATCCACATACGCGTGCACGTTACGCCCAATTTGATCCTCGAAGCACTTCTGAATACACCGCTGGTAAGTTGCGCCCGCATTTTTCAATCCAAACGTCATGGTTTTGTAGCAGAAGGCCCCAAAAGGGGTTATAAATGACGTTTTTTCCCAATCCTCCCTCTTGAGTTTAATCTGGTGGTATCCCGAATATGCGTCCAAGAAACATAGCAAGTCGCTTCCGGCTACCGCGTCTATGATTTGGTCTATCCTTGGCAGCGCGAACGGATCCTTTGGGCAATGCTTGTTGAGGCTCGTGAAATCGATGCACATCCTCCATTCATTTGTCTTTTTCATCACTAGAACCGGATTCGCTAACCAGTCCGGGTGAAATACTTCCATGATAAAGCCTGCGGTTAATAGTCGTGCGATTTCCTCACCTATAGCTCTTCTCCTTTCCTCGTTCATTTTTCTCAAACCTTGCTTCACAGGCCTGGCCCTGGGATCCACATGCAAACTGTGCTCTGCCAACTCGGTGGGGATACCCGGCATGTCGCTGGGTGTCCAGGCGAACACATCCGCATTTGAGCGTATGAACTCCACTAGGGCCTTTTCTTGCGCGTCTTCCAAATTGGACCCTATAGTGAACTGCTTGGTGGGGTCTCCTTCCACAAAATCTACTTTCTTGGTGTCTTGAGCCGCCTTAAATTTTACTCTTTCGTCCTCAGAATCTGGTCTTCTCAATGCCGTGCCATCTTCCGGATCCACCTGAGACCGGTAATATTTAAGTTCTTCCTTTCTGCAGGCTTGCTCGGCCATCACCGAATCTCCCTTATCACACTCTGCTGCTATATCCCGGTTTCCATGGATAGTGATGGTCTGCTTGGGGCCTGGAATCTTTAACTGCAAATATACATAGCACGGCCTAGCCATGAATTTAGCATAAGCTGGTCTTCCGAACAATGCGTGGTAAGGACTGTGCAACCGGACCACCTCAAACGTGAGCCATTCTACCCGATAGTTATCTACCGACTCTCCGAAGGCTACTTCCAATGTAATTTTTCCTTCGGGGCGCGCCGAATGACCCGGCACGATTCCATGAAAAACCGTCGAACTTTTCTGTAGCTGAGATTCTTTGAGGTTCATGCGCAAGAAGGTTTCCCAATATAGGATGTTGATGCTGCTCCCTCCGTCCATCAATACCTTTCTCAATTCATAACCATTGACCTGTGGCGAGACTACTAACGCCAGGGTTCCGGGGTGCTCTATTCCTTCCGGATGATCCCTTCTGCTCCATGTTACCTCTTGCTCTGCCCATCTCAAGTACCCCGGAGTGGCCGAGGAAACTGAATTCTCTGTCTGTTTTAACGCCTTTTTGTCCCTGTTGGAAGTCGCTGTAACATGCACATGATATTGTCCTTTTAAATTGAGCGTACGTACCATACCGATGAAGATACTGATTTGGCCAATCGATACCGCGGATCCGGATTCGAGGTGCTCCGGCTCCAACTCCCACCCGGAATTGTCCACTATCCTTTTTCCTTCGTCATCAGAGTAGATCTCGCCGACAACAAAGTTCTTCATGTTCTTCCGAGCTTCTCCCGTGATGTAAACACCTTTGGACGCAGGCCCCACGGTGGGCGCCAACTGTCGTGGGATAATCACGGCAGATGTTACCGGGGGTAACTGATCTTGGGGCAAGTCGACACAGGTATTCGGGAGATGGTTTAGCTCGAAGGAAGACATGGCGGAAAGTAATCTAAGAACCGGAAAATAACTCGCCGGATCTCAATATGAATTATGCTGGATACTCGATAACAGGTGTTACAACTATGGCTTGAATCTCTGGCAAACTAAACCTAGGGGCCGGTTTATAAAGCACCCGTACACCCCTAACTTGCCCTCCAAGGCACATCTTGAGTCCTACTCGAACTCCACATACAAACCCTAACTTCCCTTACCGCAGCCCACAATCCGGGTTACAAATCTTACAAGCCTTTGGGCCTTCCAGTAATCTCTTTACCCCAAGCCGGATATCACTCAGCACACCTCGGGCCGGATTATATCTTGAAGTGGGCCTACCGGGTTACTATCCCCCCATCACCGTTGACGTACTTCAAAACATACACACATGGTACATCAACGGCGTTGAACAACTGATATCACAACAAATCTCTACGACACAAAAGATTGAAATAAGTTGCAAATAGCTCTCATTAGAGCAGAGATAGCAAATACAATCATTCAGAGGGCACATGCCCCAACATAACATCATTACATCACAGCGGAAGCATTCAACATGTCTGAGTACAGACAAGATCCAAATAGGTCCAAAGAAGCAATCCGAGGATAACTCACGCAGTTGAAAATAATGATGGTTCAGATTATTGTGTCAATAAGCCTATTACTAGTCAAGTTGTTAACCATTGGGTGTAAGGTTGTTAATCATTAGGTTTAAGTTGTCCTGAGTACTTGTTAGCCAGTACTTTCACCAAGTAATCCATAACCGCGGAAAACACGGCTTCTCGAGAAGATTATCCCTGCAGGGTTGCACCAATTTGGCCGTACACGCATGAATAACCCGCCAGATGGAAAGGCCCTTCCACCAAGCGGGGCACTCAACACAACTCAACTCTTCTTCGCATCAAGCCCAAAGAACCTTGGGCGCACGGCTAATCGAGCCCCGAAGAAAAGGGACCCTCATAGCACTCTAAGACCGTGTCCCCCTATATGCCGACTACGAAAGTTCCACCCGGGTACCAAGGGCTCGCAAGATCATGCATGCAGCAAATGGAAAACCCGAACTAAATGAGGCGATTTGGACGAGATGCGAATCGAGTCAAATTGAGGGGGGGTGGCCATACTCGCTTCCCACATGCGGTTAGTGAAAGTGCATGGTTCCCCCATATGTGGTTTTGGTAATTAATGACAATCCTTTATGGACTAATGTTTGCATTGAGTTATCCTTGTAGATCTTGTCCATAGGAAATAATGGAGTTCATGTGTTGAACTCTATTAGCTTCCTTGATGGCCATTGTTTTTCTCATGGATTTATATGAAGAATGGTCATGGTTTGAGTTGAGCTTATTGCTAGTATGTCTTGAAGAAAAGGATTAGGTGATCTTTCATTATCATCTTCAAGACATCATCTTTAGAAGTGAGAAGCAAAGATACAAGGTTGATCAAGAAAGCGATCAACACACAAAGCTACAAGTTGTACCAAGTGGGATTGTGTATCTCATGGTATGGTAAGCAATTGTCAAATTAGCATTGTGAACTAACCCATGATATGTGTGTGTCGCATCTCTATGTGTGGTTAGGTATCTTTCCATGGTCATGAACCAAAAGGAAGATTTCATATAGCCCATGGTCTATGTCGTCGTCAAGCGGTGTTTGTCATCTAGCTTGACGTGGAAGCTCAAGTGAAGCATCTAGAAGATATCCTATGCTTGATGCTTGCCACCCTTTTGGAGATTGTGGCCTTGTGAAGATTTGCCGAAGGGTCTCTCCCATAATGGTGTATGGGGGAGCTAGTCTCTCCCATAATGGTGTTTGGGGGAGCAACTTGCAAGTCTTCATCAAGCGGAGTTTGTGCTAGCAAGCGCAATCAAGAAAGAAGATCCAACTTGAGAGAGTCAAGATCGTCATCATCTAGCTCAAGTGGAATGCTCAAGGCAAAGGTATAATCTTGATAGGTTTTCTATTTTACCGGTCTCGTGTCTTGGGAGACCGGGTTATAGGATAGATAGTCGTACTATCAAGAGGGCCTCTCAAGTGAGTAACTCGATCGAATCGTTATGGAGAGCTCAAACCTTTGCATACTTTGCATATAATCTTTCTTGGTTCTTATTTGGCTTTTGTCTCCTTTGGGTTTTAGTGCTTGTCGTGATCTTCATGACAAGCCTTGGTTTCTCGAAAACGGATTTCGTAAGAAAAACTTGTTGCGTTTTCGGTGGTGAAAATATTCCGTTTGTCTTTGAGAATGTTCCCACACCTTCCATGTGTGGTAACTTCTCCATACTTTGAGGTATCAATATTTTCACCTTTTATTTGGATACTCCTTGCTGTTATCTTTCCAATGCATTTGGACTCACCTAATTCGGAATTCATTCGCAAAAGTTATGTGAGTTTTCGTGTTGGAAGTTTTACCGGTTGTTCCTTTTAGAGAGGTTAAACCTTTCTACATTTGGTTTTAGTTTCCATTGTTGGGCAGTGATGTTTCTCTGCATGATCTTGTATAGTTTTTCATTACGAACTCAACGAGCCAAAGATCATCAAAAACGGAGTCCGGACGCAAAAGTTATGAAGTTTCTAGTTGAGCCATTTTTCGGTACTGACATGAACCGGATTATTGGAAACCGGATTTTTCGGGGCATACCGGATATTCCGGTTTCGACGGATTTCAGACCATATTTCGCACTGGAGTGAACCGGATTATTTGAACCGGATTATTCACTTCGGACCGGATATTCCGGTCCCAAAATTCCTGCACAACGGCTAGTTCTTGTGGGGACCTATTTAAGGGGGCTTTCTTCCCCATTGGTCCCCAAGTTTTTCAAGCACGAAATATCCTCTCTCCCCCACCATTGTTGACCTTAGAAAGCTTGCCCCTCTCCCAATCCCTCCTATGATTCTTGCATATCTTTGAGGGAAAAGGTAGAGGAGATCTAGATCTACATTTCCACCAATCCATCTTCCTTCTTAGTGAGGGAAACTTAGTAGATCTTGATCTTGGAGTTCTTGATGTTTCTCCTCCATTGTTCTTCCTCTCTTATTCCCCCATAAGTATTTGTTGCTTTGTTGGAATTTGAGAGTGAAGGATTTGAGCACTTGTGCTCTTGCCATTTGCATCGGTTGCATCGGTTTGCTCTCTCCACGAGGATTCGTGGAAGTTGAAAGTTTGTGAGCTTGTTACTCTTGGGTCTTGGACCCTAGACGACTTGTGGTGTTCTTGGGAGCCTCCAATTGAGTTGTGGATGCGTTCCCCAAGATTGTGGTGACACCGAGAGCCTCCAATTGAGTTGTGGATGCGTGCCTCGGGTTTGAAGGTTGCCATATAGTGGAAGGTGAACTAGGCCTTTGTGGCGGGGTTCATCGGAGAATAGGGTGAGGCCTTTGTGGCGTTGAGTAGGCCTTCGTGGTGAGCTCACACCCCTCCAACGAGACGTACTCCCCTTTGTGGGAGGAACTCGGGAATACATCATCGTCTCCGTGTGCCTCGGTTATTTCTATACCCGAGCTTTTTACTTATGCAATTTACATTGTGATAGCCTTCGAGCTTGAAGTTATATATCTTGCTATCACCTTGTTACTTGTATTGCTTAGCATAAGTTGTTGGTGCATCTAGTTGACCATAGAATATTTAGGTTGTATGCTTGTTAATTTAAACACCTAGTTTATTTCCGCATTTAGCAAGCTTTAACCGGAAAAGTTTTAATCGCCTATTCACCCCCCCCCCTCTAGGCGACGTCGTTCGTTGTCCGTTCAATTGGTATCAGAGCCTCGTCTCTCTTTATTAGGCTTTACATCCTAGAGAGTACGATGTCGTTTAGAGAAATAGAACATGGTCCCGCTTTTATATTCTATGGTAGAAACTTTGATGTTTGGAAAATTCGCATCCTTAAATTTCTTACGGACATGGGTCCAAAGTATGTTAAGAGAATTGTAGATATGGATTTTCCTCCTCCAAAGGATTCTCAAGATTTATCTTTAGAGGATAAGGAAAACTCTTATCTCGATACTCTTGTATCTAATGGTCTCTTGTGCTTTTTGAGCGATGTAGTCATTGAATCAATCAAGCCTTTTCGGAACGCTCATGAGCTATGGACAAAACTTCAAGATATATATGATGTGTCCAATATTATTGAGGATGATTGTTCTCCATCCACTTCCGGCCGTGATGAGTTCACATCTTTCTCCACTCCACCAACATGTGATTTGTCACAAGGTAATGATATGGTGAGTGGTGATAGAAATTGCATTGTGGATAGTGAATTTGCTATTGACTATACTTCATCTCTATCCCATTGCAATGAACTATCTTTGGACTTAATATCTTCTAGCACTCAAAATTCCATACATGCTAGTGTTGATAGTCCTTGCATATCATGTAATAGTTGTTTAACTAAATCTCATGATGATATGCTTCCTATGTCTTGTTTTCATGAAAATAATGCTTCCATTTCCTCTAGTAATTGTGTGGCTAACAATGTAGAGGAACCCCATTTTTTTGTGGAACAAGACATGGACCTTAATGGCTCTTCTAGTATATCTTCATCATCGCCATCCATTTCTCATATGTGCATTATGGCTAGGGATTCAAAGGTATCACCACCTTTGGAACCCACTACATCTTGTGATGATGAGGATGAGGATATATTTTATGGAGAGTTTGAGGACGAAGACTCTTTAATGGAGAAGGGTGAGTTGGTTCTTCTTGATCTCCCTAAAGGTAGTAAAGCTATCACTCCTTTTAGTGAAATAATGGCTTTTGCTATTTATAGCGCTAAAATCATTGAAAAGAAAGGTGAGATTGAAAGAAGTGATGCCAATGAAAAGGCATCCCTCACTATGTCTCTTGAGGAAGAGTATGAGCTCCGAGTTACTCTTGAGGAGAAACTTGAATCTATCGAGGAGCTCTATAATGAACAAATAGCCTATCTCACTAAAGCACGTGACCATACCAATGCTAAATATAAAGTGCTTAAAAATGAAAAGGTTCAATTTGTTGTTGGCAATGCTAATCTAATTGAGGAAAACTCTAGGTTAAATAATGAGCTTGCCAAGTTATCTTCTTCTATTTCTAATGATGCTTGTGCTACTAACTCCACATCTTGTGAAGCATCTATTTTGAAGGAGAATGTTGAGCTAAGGGCTCAACTTGAGCTAATGACTAGCAAGTATGGGAAATTGGAAGAAAGTCATGAAAAACTATCTAGCTCTCATGAGGATATTCTAGCATCTCATACCAAGCTAAAATTAGCTCTTGAGGCTATCACTACAAAGGTAGCATCTTGTGAGCCTCATGTAGTAACTAGAACAATCTCTTCTATTAATGCTATATTGCCTTGTTCTAGTATTAGTAACTCATCCTCTCATAATGTTTCTACATCTTGTGATGAGTTGCTTTCCTTGCCTTGTTGCTCTAACAATGAAGCATCTACTTCCTCTAGCTCTTGTGTTGATTCTAACCATGTAGAGGAAATTAAAGAGCTTAAGGCCCAAGTCACTTCTTTGAAGAAAGACTTGGAAAAGTGTCATGAAGGGAGTTCCACACTTGACAAGATGTTGAGAGTGCGAAGACTTCCCAATGACAAGAGTGGACTTGGATTCAACTCCAATCTCAAGAACAAGTCCATTATTGACAAGAAGAAGGGCCAAGAACAAGTCAAAGATCCGGCCAAGATTATTTGCTTCAAGTGCAAGATTGAAGGGCACCATGTTAGATCTTGCCCTTTGAAGAAGAAGCCTCTTAGTGAGAAGCAACTAGGGAAGAGGCCTCTTGTTCAATCTCATGCTCAACCACGAGTTGAACAACGGCCACCTCCTAAGAAGACTCAAGCCAATGCTCCTCTTGTTGAGAAGCCCATTGAGAAGAAAGAAAAGAGTCGATGTTGCTACCTTTGTCGCAAGAAGGGACACTTTGCTTCTTCATGCACTAATGGTACATTATCCAACCCTATCCTTGTTGATAATGCTTATTCCATTCGGAAGGATAATGTGGGCAATGTGTTTGCCAAGTATGTTGGTACTCCAAGTGGTGTCAAGAAAAGAACCATTTGGGTTGCCAAACCTATTGTGACTAACCTCTTAGGACCCAACTTGATTGGGGACCAACAAGCTCAAACTTGATCAATAGGTGGTGATGGAGGGCATTGGAGACTTGGCTATTTTTCATGAAGAATTAAGGGATCTTCATCAATTATATTTCCTCAAGCCAAGTCACTTGGATTATATATATCTCTTACCCAATGTTCCTCCAAGCGGTAACTTGTATTTAAATCTATATACATTGAAAGTTGCTTGCTCCCTTGCATATGTTAGTTTTGTTTCTAGCATGTGTTTGTATATGTTGTGCTTCCTACTTACCTATCTTGAGTAATCTAGTTATGTTTGTTGGTTTACACTCCATGTACTTGTGTTCTTTGTGTTGAGCCTTCATTGCCTTCATTGCTTATCTTAGTTGGCTCTTTGGGAGATTAATGGACTATCCCATTTTGGGGGAGTAATATGCTTTGCACTTTACTATCCTAAAATGTGTGTACATGAGGAATACCACTTAGTGTTGATATATCAATATTATCTTGTCTCTATATGGTATGTCTTCCTCATGAGAAATTCAAATTCTAATGTCCATTAACTTTCTCTTGTTGGATTTATTTTTGCCTCTTGTTGATTTCAATGGATTATCACATTATGGGGGAGTAATAAGCTATGTGCATATTACAAGCCTAGAAAATGTGAACATGTGAGGTTTTGCCACCTAGAGTTGATATTCTAGTTATCTTGTTCCTAAGTGGCACGTTGCTCAAACAAGTTCCATATTTACTTAAAATATCTTGTGTCTCTCTTCTTTGGTATCTTGTTTGTTAGAGAGTTTCTTGTTGCCTTGCTTTTTCGAGTTTTATTTGAAGCCTTCAAGAATCTCTATCTAAGCATGTTTTTATTCCTATCTTTTACCACATGCTTATGTTTTGTGAATATGATTGTGAACAAATCTACCACCGAGAAATATCTCCATACATCTCTTGTCTTTGACAAGTTATAATAATTTGTGGTAAGTTTATTGATCATATTTACTTTGGCCATTGCTCTAATATTGCCTTGTTTCTTGCCAAGGATTTGTTTGGTTCAAACTACTTTGTGTCTTCCTTGCTCTACTCAAAATTTGTTTCATGCTTTCTTGAGTTAGGAAAAGCAATGATCCCATACTTGTGCACTTGTGTTCAAAGTCATACTTCTTTGGGTTGCACTATTCTTGGGGAAGCTATCCTACATTGAGTAGATCACCATTCCTTAAATTGCTATTGCATCTAATTGGTTTTATTTAAACATGACTAGTGTTTGATAATATATATGGAGAGTAATGATTCCATTTTGTGCATTTTGTATTCAAATGCAAGATCATAAATAATGCACTATTATTGGAAGAACTATCCTATATGCGTTTGAACACTTGTTGTCTTTAAATTTGTTTGTTTTCCCAATGACTTGTCTCTTTGGAAGACAAACACTTTTCGTCTTGATACTTTGTGTGCTATCATGAAAAGTGTAGAGGGTTTGTTCACTCTTTTATATTTTTTTTGGTATCCTCTCTATGTTGGTTTCCTCAATCATGTGTTGATTTGGGTCTTGATATATTTTGGACAATTCTCTTTCTTTTCACTCTTGTGAGTGGCTTCTTGGTTTAATTAGTTCTTTGTCCAATTTGTATCTTGTTTTGGTTCTTGAAAGTTTTGTGCATGCATATTTACTATATATCTTTTGGCATGCCTACTTTCGTTGATCCAATATATAGGATAAACTCCATCAAATCCTAAATGGCTAAGATGTGCATGATATTCAAATTCATATCAATATGCACATATTTATGTGGAGTTTGTCCTATGTATTGTAGTTGTTCTAACTACTTCAGACCCAATGAGTTTGGGTACCATTTTGTACTTGAATTTTGTTTTAGGTACAATGGAGATACATTGGTTGCTTGCTCCATTCATAAGGAAGGTGTTCTCAACATGGTTTTATAGGAGTCAAGCTTCGATGTTTATCAAACTCGCATCCTCTTCATCACCAATGTCGTCTCGGTAACAAGTATCTATCTCATGCATACATTTCTAGCTTTCAACCTTGTGTAGGTTGCATCTTCGCATGATTTCCCTTTGTTGCATTTCATTTGGTTCTTGCAAATGTCTTATCAAAAGTATCTTTATTGCAACTATGAGTAAGCCGGGATGATTACATACTAAGGGGATATTTATAATCATTTCCATGATTCACCAATCCCAAGTATTTTAATCTAGCAACTTCTTCTTGAAGTATCTCATATGCAATATTGATGAATTCTCAAAAAAAAAACCATTTGAATCTTTTGTGATATGTGTTACCTTTCTCGAAGCATTCCAACTATCACTTTTCCCTTGTGATATTTGTGATGCTTTGATGAGTTTTGTGTGTTCATCTATATCCCCTTAAGATTAACTAAGCTTAGTGCTTTGCTTTCAAGCAAAAATCTTATTGGTATATTAATGAACCTCTCTTGGATATCATGTTCTTCATCTTTTGTACCTATTTTTTGTGTGCATGTTTCTTTGTGGATATATATATTTGTGATTGTTGTCCACTTAGAAACATATACACACGATAATAGTTACATCTTTAATTGATATTCTATTTCTTTAGTGACCACTTTTTATTGCTTTATATTCCTTTGTGGTTCCTAAAAGGCACAAGCTTTGCTTTTGGTTTGGTATTCCTTTTGCATCTTAATAAGCTTGTGGACCTATGTGTTTTATCATTTGATGGTTTGTGTGTATGGGAAAGACATGATATGCACTATGTGCCTCCTATATTGAAAGACTATGTTGATGATTCTATCATCCTATTAGTCTCCTAAAAATGTTTTTCCTTGTCACACGCATCTATTTCGGTTGAGTAAGTATTTATTTGTCACTTCTTGATCTTCATTGCTCAACTTTTGTTTGTTTGCAAGTTGCTTTGCTTCATCTCCAATCTATTATCTTGCTCTTGTTTGTGTTCAAAATTATCTAGAAGGGAGTGATGATTCCATGTTGTGCACATTATATAGTAATTCAAATCTAACATTGTGCATGTACCTTGGGGAGTTCCCTCTTGATTTTCTAGAACACTTGGTTGATCCTATCAAAATATTGATGTTGGTCAATCGGTTTTTCGGATCCTTGTGGTTGGTTGCTTCTTTGTGAAAGTATCCTTCAATTTTACTTTGCTTATAAATCTTTGGATCCTCAATATAGTTTGATCTCCCTCCATCTATTCATAGTTGGAGATATGCACTTGATTTCACTCATATCAAGAGGAGTGCATACACTATGGGGGAGCTCTTACTATATTGGCCTTCTAATCTTTTTTCCCATTTCGGCAATGGATGCCAATGGGGGAGAAGTTTAGAGGGTTTAAGGGAATTTGGTTTATGCTTTAGTTTCGTTCTTAAGCATTTTCCTTTCCATGCTATTGCATCCTTGCTCTTGTTTAGCATGTTTGCTTGATTCATCATATAAACCCTCGTAAAAAGGGATTGTCATCAATTACCAAAATGGGGGAGATTGAAAGTGCATGGTTCCCCCATATGTGGTTTTGGTAATTAATGACAATCCTTTATGGACTAATGTTTGCATTGAGTTATCCTTGTAGATCTTGTCCATAGGAAATAATGGAGTTCATGTGTTGAACTCTATTAGCTTCCTTGATGGCCATTGTTTTTCTCATGGATTTATATGAAGAATGGTCATGGTTTGAGTTGAGCTTATTGCTAGTATGTCTTGAAGAAAAGGATTAGGTGATCTTTCATTATCATCTTCAAGACATCATCTTTAGAAGTGAGAAGCAAAGATACAAGGTTGATCAAGAAAGCGATCAACACACAAAGCTACAAGTTGTACCAAGTGGGATTGTGTATCTCATGGTATGGTAAGAAATTGTCAAATTAGCATTGTGAACTAACCCATGATATGTGTGTGTCGCATCTCTATGTGTGGTTAGGTATCTTTCCATGGTCATGAACCAAAAGGAAGATTTCATATAGCCCATGGTCTATGTCGTCGTCAAGCGGTGTTTGTCATCTAGCTTGACGTGGAAGCTCAAGTGAAGCATCTAGAAGATATCCTATGCTTGATGCTTGCCACCCTTTTGGAGATTGTGGCCTTGTGAAGATTTGCCGAAGGGTCTCTCCCATAATGGTGTATGGGGGAGCTAGTCTCTCCCATAATGGTGTTTGGGGGAGCAACTTGCAAGTCTTCATCAAGCGGAGTTTGTGCTAGCAAGCGCAATCAAGAAAGAAGATCCAACTTGAGAGAGTCAAGATCGTCATCATCTAGCTCAAGTGGAATGCTCAAGGCAAAGGTATAATCTTGATAGGTTTTCTATTTTACCGGTCTCGTGTCTTGGGAGACCGGGTTATAGGATAGATAGTCGTACTATCAAGAGGGCCTCTCAAGTGAGTAACTCGATCGAATCGTTATGGAGAGCTCAAACCTTTGCATACTTTGCATATAATCTTTCTTGGTTCTTATTTGGCTTTTGTCTCCTTTGGGTTTTAGTGCTTGTCGTGATCTTCATGACAAGCCTTGGTTTCTCGAAAACGGATTTCGTAAGAAAAACTTGTTGCGTTTTCGGTGGTGAAAATATTCCGTTTGTCTTTGAGAATGTTCCCACACCTTCCATGTGTGGTAACTTCTCCATACTTTGAGGTATCAATATTTTCACCTTTTATTTGGATACTCCTTGCTGTTATCTTTCCAATGCATTTGGACTCACCTAATTCGGAATTCATTCGCAAAAGTTATGTGAGTTTTCGTGTTGGAAGTTTTACCGGTTGTTCCTTTTAGAGAGGTTAAACCTTTCTACATTTGGTTTTAGTTTCCATTGTTGGGCAGTGATGTTTCTCTGCACGATCTTGTATAGTTTTTCATTACGAACTCAACGAGCCAAAGATCATCAAAAACGGAGTCCGGACGCAAAAGTTATGAAGTTTCTAGTTGAGCCATTTTTCGGTACTGACATGAACCGGATTATTGGAAACCGGATTTTTCGGGGCATACCGGATATTCCGGTTTCGACGGATTTCAGACCATATTTCGCACTGGAATGAACCGGATTATTTGAACCGGATTATTCACTTCGGACCGGATATTCCGGTCCCAAAATTCCTGCACAACGGCTAGTTCTTGTGGGGACCTATTTAAGGGGGCTTTCTTCCCCATTGGTCCCCAAGTTTTTCAAGCACGAAATATCCTCTCTCCCCCACCATTGTTGACCTTAGAAAGCTTGCCCCTCTCCCAATCCCTCCTATGATTCTTGCATATCTTTGAGGGAAAAGGTAGAGGAGATCTAGATCTACATTTCCACCAATCCATCTTCCTTCTTAGTGAGGGAAACTTAGTAGATCTTGATCTTGGAGTTCTTGATGTTTCTCCTCCATTGTTCTTCCTCTCTTATTCCCCCATAAGTATTTGTTGCTTTGTTGGAATTTGAGAGTGAAGGATTTGAGCACTTGTGCTCTTGCCATTTGCATCGGTTGCATCGGTTTGCTCTCTCCACGAGGATTCGTGGAAGTTGAAAGTTTGTGAGCTTGTTACTCTTGGGTCTTGGACCCTAGACGACTTGTGGTGTTCTTGGGAGCCTCCAATTGAGTTGTGGATGCGTGCCCCAAGATTGTGGTGACACCGAGAGCCTCCAATTGAGTTGTGGATGCGTGCCTCGGGTTTGAAGGTTGCCATATAGTGGAAGGTGAACTAGGCCTTTGTGGCGGGGTTCATCGGAGAATAGGGTGAGGCCTTTGTGGCGTTGAGTAGGCCTTCGTGGTGAGCTCACACCCCTCCAACGAGACGTACTCCCCTTTGTGGGAGGAACTCGGGAATACATCATCGTCTCCGTGTGCCTCGGTTATTTCTATACCCGAGCTTTTTACTTATGCAATTTACATTGTGATAGCCTTCGAGCTTGAAGTTATATATCTTGCTATCACCTTGTTACTTGTATTGCTTAGCATAAGTTGTTGGTGCATCTAGTTGACCATAGAATATTTAGGTTGTATGCTTGTTAATTTAAACACCTAGTTTATTTCCGCATTTAGCAAGCTTTAACCGGAAAAGTTTTAATCGCCTATTCACCCCCCCCCTCTAGGCGACGTCGTTCGTTGTCCGTTCAGTTAGTGCGCTCATCATGGATCAGTAGACAAGACCCTTTTCCTATTAGGGTCGACACTAGCAGGCCTCAAAACCACAAAGGGCCTCCTGCCGGTGCCTTATCATCAAATTTATTATTAATCATAACGTTAGCATGGTTGATTGATTAAACATCGAGCCCCCAGAACATAATATAGAGATAGTAACGGAAAGTAGCGGGTAACAGACTCGAGCAAAACAACCTAAGCATGCTAGTAAGACACTGGCTCAACCATAGGGGTGATGGGAGTGGGGGTGAGGCAATATCAAGGTTAAGGGATACATGTGATGGGTTCGTAACAGAAACAACTACTACTAAGGCTAGCAGAAATAGACAACGGAAAGTATCGGTAACCAAGGTTGAAAGGAACACAGTGGTTCATGTGAGTGATAACTTGCCTGCAAACCCAGTAGCCTGGTACTGAGCTAGATCCATAGAAGGGGTGTCGTAAGTATCGTCGGTCTCAACGTCGTCGTTTATCCGAGAAGAAGCAAACAAACAACGCAGAGAACAAACAATCAATAACATGGCATAGTGCACAAACATGGGATGATGCATGACCATTTAATTGATGCATCAAAATAAACTAGTTGACAAGATAGAAACAGGATTAAATGGACCCACATGCAATTTGAGTTGCACCTGAAAAGCCCATGAATTATGGTTGAATTAATTGTTTTACAACTACTCATCATATGAAAGTGGATTAGCATGATGCATGGATGAGGAAAACAGCAAAATAACAATAATAGAACCAATTGGAAATAAGGTTTACCAAGTTTGGGAATCCATTTATTAAGTTAAGAAATTTTGGTTTCTTAAAGGTGTCACACAAGAATTTGTTGTTTTCACCAAGTTTAATTGTTCAAAACAGATAGAAAAGTTTATATTTGAAAAGAAAACAAGATTTTAGTTGGAATACATGTTTCACTTGTTGAAAAAGGATTTCAAATAAATTATTTATGAATTAAACAAGGTTAAACAAGAATTAAATGAATTTAATTCAAACATGAACTTATTTGAATTTTTATTTGTTCAAAGCATTAAACCAAATTCATATTTGAAAAGTTTATACTTTTAGGGTTGGAAAACATATTTTATATGTCCCAAAAGAATTTGTTTTGATCAAGTTATGAAATTACCAATTTTAAATGAATTAAACAAGGTTTAAATTATTTAACCAATTTTAATTATTCAAAACATGAAACAAATTTTATATTTGGAAAGGTGGTTTAATTTTGCATGGAAAACATATTTCATTTGTGGAAATTGGATTTAAAATGAGCAAGTTATTATTTTGGCAATTTTAAATGCAATAATTAAGAAACAGTTGTTTTCAGCAATTTAAAATATTCAAAACAACAAACAAAATTTATATTTGGAAAGTACATGAAAAGTTGATTGGAAAACATATTTGGTTTGTTGAATTTGGAATTTTTATGAACAAGTTATGAATTTTGCAAGTTTAAGTGAATTTGACAAGTTTTCAAATATTGCACCAATTTAAAATATTCAAAACAGTAAACAAATTTTATATTTGGGTAGAACATTTAATTTGGTATTGAAAACATATTTAAAAAGTTAAAATTGGAGTTAAAATGATTTTCTTATGCAATTTACAAGATTTGGGGTGAATCTGCCATTTTTACCTTATTAGGGACTTAGGAAAAATATTTCGGGGTCTAGAAATAACTTACAAGGGCCTAGTTGTGATTACTGAGAAGGTGAGGTAGCAAAACATTGCATAAAAAAAATGTTTGTTTTATTGTGGGAGGGGGGATTCGATCCCCCACCTCCTGCTGCGGCAAGGGGGGCCTAACCAGATGGGCTGACTGCTACTGTGTGACAGAGAAGGGGATCTCGGGGGGTATGAGGTTCAGGAACTTGCACTGCACTTAAATTGGTAAATAAGCAGCAAAAAGGGTGGGGTGCTGGGACTCGATCCCAGGACCTGAGGGTTCGCTGCGCGCAAGGTGCGCTGCCAGTGGGCTGTGCTTGTGTCGTTGTGATAGGAGAGGTTCGTGGGTGGATAAGGTATTGGACGCACACTAATTTCTGAATCGTTAACTGTCGATCGCTCCTGTACTCGACAGAGAAAGCCAGCGATGCAGCGGCAGCTCGCCGTGGTCTCGCCGGAGAGGGGGCGTCGTGGTGCTGGTGGGGTGTGCCCTCGAGGAGAGGAGGGAGGAGGGCGAGAGGAGGAAGGAGGGGAGCGGGCCTCACCTTGGCAGCGATCGGACCTGACCAGGAGGAGGCGGTCGAGGTGGTCGAGCAGAGGGTCGGGGCCGCCTTGGGGCGGACGGCGGCGGCGGCCATCCCCGTCCGCGCCGAGGTGTTGGCGAGGAAGCCCGCGGTGGGGCGGTTCCATTCCCGCCCCACCGCGGCCGGAGAGGCCCTAGCCGGCCGGCGATCACCAGAGCAACAATAAAGGAATTTCGGTTCAGTATAGAGAAGGGAGAGGTACAGAGATGAGGGAGGTGGATTGGAGGAAGAGGATGGCGGCTGGGGAGAGGAAGAGGAAGGAGAGGGGAAAGGCATAGGGAACCCTAGGGCAGGGCTAGGTCTTATGGAGGAGGGGGAAGGAGCTCCACCGTTGGTGGTTCCTCCTCTGTACGTGGATAGTTTGGATGGAGGTCGTACAAGGAGGAAGAAGACAAAGGAGGGGGTATCGGGCTGGAAGTGGAAAGTGGGCTTGGGGAAATAGATGGGCCTGCTGGTTGCTCTCTCTCTCTCCCTTGGTTTTTAATCTTTTTATTCCATTTTTTTTTGTAGAAAACCAAATGGAAGGAAAAGATGCTTTGGGGTTTGCCAACAATTCCAGAAAAAAATTAGGGTGAGCACCTTAAGTTAATTGCAACCAAAAACCCATTTTTGGAATTCAAAAACATGAAATTTTGTTACTGTTTGAATTAGCTCAAATTTAGGGTATTTTGTTATTAAATAAAATAGTACTGAAAACAAAGGTTTTAATAGGGTGAACCCTATTGATTAAAGTGGTTAAAATTATTAGAATAGATTGGTAGTTTTAGTGACTTGGAAATTGGTGCTGTTTGCATAGGTTTCAAATTGGAGTTAGTTTGGATATTGATTGAAAAATTTAAGACAAGAAATTACTTATGGTGATCATATGATTCTAATTGGAAACAAATGAACACCTTTGTTTTGGTTATTTGTATAATTTCAAATTGGGGTGCTGTTTAGTGATTGGGTTTGAATTTGAAATCACATTGGAATTAATTAATGGAAATAAGGCATCACTTTATTAGTTGATTCCTTATGGAATAAAATGAAAACAATTTGTTGTTTTTATTTGTGATTTTTATTTCAAGGGTTGTAACAGAACAAGTATGAAAACAAAGCATTTGAAATTGTTTGAGTTTCATTATGAAAACAAGATAAAACAGATGCAAAACAAAAGAAACAAAAGCAACAATATGATGACATGATGCAATACTTTAATTAAACAGGAAATCAAACATTCTAAATGGTAGATTTTCATACTTGGGTTGTTACAATGCACTTCCCTACTTGGACTAATACATACTTGTGATTATACCCCTTGCAAGCATCCACAACTACAAAAAGTAATTAAGATAAATCTAACCACAGCCTTAAACTCTGGGATCCTACACTCCCTCGTGATTGGTTTCCTAAAGAGGGTTTAGGTTTCTGTCACTCCGGCAACCCCAAAATCAGTAGCCAAATGCACAATGCATCCCTCTAGGCCCATCAAGGTGAAGTGTCATGTAGTCGACATTCACATGACATCACTAGAAGAATTGCACCACAACTTAAATATCAAACCAGTAAATATTACTCAACATAATTCCACTACTAACATCTTGACTTCTCCCATGTCCTCAAGAACTAAACGAACTTCGCACAAGACATCATATGGATCATAATCAGAGGTGATATAATGATGAATACCAATCTGGTCATAAAGTGAAAACACCGATAAATCTCGTAAGCATCAACTACTAACAAGTAATCCACACCGGGAGAGAGATCTAGTGGAAAACAACAATATATAACCCTAATTGTTACAACGGGACAATGGTGGATGGTGAGGATGATGGTGCTGGTGGTGATGACGATGACAATGATGCTGCCCGATGCGATGATGGTGACGATGACGACGATTTCCCCTCTCCGGGAAGGACTTTCCCCAGCAGATTTCTCCCTGCCGGAGAGCTTTTCTCCCACTGTTGGTTTCCGCATCGAGGAGGCGGCGGAATATTTTCTTGATGGTTCCCCGAATCTTACGGGGGATAAAGTACGCGAAGGGGGGCTGCCAGTGGTGGGCCAGGGCAGCCACACCACGTGGTGGCGCGGCCGGGGGGGGGCACCACCACATGGTGTTCGCCCTTGGTGGCCCCCTTTGGCTCCCCTCTTGGCTGGCTCCGGCTTCTGGTCAAATAGGAACTCTCCGATGTTCCCCTTCTTCTTCGTATCCTCATAAATATGGTATCTTGACGGTGCTTTTTCCAGCAGAAATCTGGTCCCGACAAATTATTCTCCAATAATTGTAAAACATGCAAAGTAGATGAAATAACATAAGTATCATCTCTAAATATGAAATATATCGATGAATAGCAGTAAATTATGATATAAAATAGTGATGCAAAATGGACGTATGATTAGGCAACTCACAAGATCTAGATATGATGGCACAAAAGGAGGACAAGACAACCATCTAGCTACTGCTATGGACCCTTAGTCCAAGGATGAACTACTCATGCATCACTCCGGAGGCAGGCATGGTGATGTATCGCCCTCCGATGATGATTTCCCCTCCCGGCAGAGTGCTGGGGAGAGCTTCAAAACCCTCCTGAACTAGGGTTGATGATGACGGCGGCTATGGAAGTTTTCGTGGACGGAGGCTCGGGTATTTAGGATTTTCCCGAGAATATCAATATATAGGCGAAAGGGCGATGTCATTGGGCATCCGAGGGGCCCACACCACCTGGTGGGGCGGCCAGGGGCGCGCCACCCTATGGTGTGGCCACCTCGGAGGCCCCCTCCGGGTCTCCTCGGGACTCCGGGTACGTGACGGAAATAGGAACCTAGGATTTTGTTTTGTCCAATTCCGAGAATATTTCCAGAATAACTTTTCCGAAACCAAAAACAGCACAAAACAGGAACTGGCGCTGTGGCATCTTGTTAATAGGTTAGTCCCACAAAATCCATAAAAATGATATAAAATGTAAAGAAAACATGTAGCAAATGTCATAATATCAATCATGGAACATCAGAAATTATAGATACGTTGGAGACATATCGAATCTCTAATTAGTTATTCTAATTATTAGAGAGGTCTCTAATCAATTGAAGTGCTCTAATTAAAAGTTCTAATAAATCCTTTAATTTGTCTAGAGAAAGAGAGAGGCCAAAAGACTCAATTGTGTGTCTAAAAGAGAGGAGGGGTGGAGATTATATAGTGGGAGAAAAGGGAGAGAGTTCGGTTTCCCCTCTCCCTCCTTGGCCGCACTACTCCTCCTAGGATGATTTGGATTGGACTCCCTTGTGGAGTCCAATCCTACCTCCCTTTTTTTCAATTTTATTTTTCCCTCTCATTTATTTATCCAATAAATTCAGGAAAAATACTTATGGAAACCTTGTGCACTTTTTGAGACCATGGGCTCCACTGGCATTCCCTAAAATTAGGTTTTTCCCATGGGAGAAATCTGCCCCACTCCGGCACTACTTCCATATAAGGAAAGTCCCTCATAACTTTTCTGGAACCCTGTTACCCCTATAGATAAAGTCATCGATATTATCAACGATGTTAGAAACACATTTCTATCACACCGGGACATCTCATGTCCTCCGTTATATCTCATGTAACATTTTTCCTACACCGGCATTATTTCTCTCTTGTGGTAATTTTCCCGAAACGAGTTCGATTGACATCGAACTTGTTTCTACGAAATCGTAATGACATCGACCTTTACCTATTGATGTTAGAAACATATTTCCAACATCTCTGCATATCTCATGTCCTCCGTAATCTCTCTTGAATATTTATTCTATCACGTTGGAATTACCCGAATGATAGCCTACTCTTTTTTAGGCTTTATGAAAGTAGGGGAGATCCCTACTACCTACTATATTAAAATAAAAATGGTCAGCTACATAATCACAAAGGGATTAGTTGGACAGAACCTGTCCCGAGAGCAGGGGAGGGATTACAAAGAGTCAGCAAGAGAGATAATGAAAGGGTGTAGATATACCCTAGTTCTATGAACTAAGAGTCTGAAATCTTCAATGAATATTCTCAGCCAGGACTGGACTGAAGGATTGATATGGTTCAAAATCAGGGAAATTCTTTCTTTCCAAATGCTCCAAGCTCCCAGCATTTATGTCTCCATGAACATAGGCTTACTGTATGATTTCTTGGCAGCAGCCACTATATCAGCAGTGGTCTATAGATCCTCCCAGCTCATGTCTAGCTTTGGCCAACATGATATAGCAAAATTGTATTGGAAAAATAAGTGAACAACAATTTATTCTGTGTTGTTGTTGCAAAGAGGGCTTCCCATGGGGTAACTCCACTTGTCAGCAACTGCATGGTGTAGTGTCCATTGTGAAGAGTGTTGTTGGAGATCCCTTATTTCCTCCATAGCTTCAGGGGAAACTGGAAGGTAAAAATTGCCCCCCCAAGGATGTAGCTGTCATGAAAGTTTGAACTGAGACATCTTCATTTGTACATAAGGAGAAATCCCTTGGGCATTTATCATACACAATCTCATCCAGCCACATATCCTTCCAAACGAAGATTGAAGAACCATTTCCCACTACAGTAGTAGCAATACCTCTGTAGATAGGGTTGAGTTTAGTCACACTTTTCCACCAAAATGAGCCACAAGGCTCCAGAGCATGAGGTACTTTGTTAGTATAATAAGAATTCAAAATTAGAGTGACACATGGAGTGTCTGCTTGATTGTAGAATTTGTCTAGGAACTTAAGCAACAATGCCTCATTCTGAATTTTTAAATTGAGAACACCAAGGCCACCTTTATTATTTGGCCTAGCCACTAGAGCATTTGACTTAGTTCCTTGATCAGTTTTCTTATCCCACAAAAAATGTCTTCTGATTTTGTGAATGTGTTCCAGAATCTTGATAGGAATGTGGAGAGAGCACATTGTAAAGATGGCAATATAGGTTAGAAGAGAATTGATCACATTAACTCTTCCACTGTAGGTCATTATCGTGAAGTTGACAGTCATTTTCCTTTCTACCCTCTCCACCAATGGCCTCAAATCAAGAACTGTAAGTTTGGTGGTGCCTAGAGGGGGACCTAAATAAGTGAATGACATAGAACCAATAGTGCATCCAAGAATCTGAGAAATAAGATTTGGTTGTTCTTGAGCAGTGTTGATTGGAATTAAAGTGGACTTGCTATAATTAATCTGAAGGGCAGTGCAGGTGGCATAATCATTTAGCAATCCCTTCATAATCTCATGGACTTGATCAATGCTAGTTCAAGTTCATGTCATATTAGGAAATTAGTTCATTAATTCGTTTATTTGCCAACGAAGAAGCCTTGCGCTACTCGGAAAGTACTGACTAGAGGGGCGTGTGGATCCACAGTCCTAGCCATTCTCACAACGGGATAATAAAGCGAACAAAGACCATGAGAAGAGATTACAACATCCTCTAAATCATTTGATCAATATTTGAATAAGCCACCGGCACCCGGCTGCGTCTTTACCCTGCGGGGGAAGGGCCAATGGCCCAAACAAATCCTACCTGCGACTCCTCTGGTTTGCTTCTTTCTTTTTATCCAATTAAGACTCGGGGTTATAACGGGTCCGGTATCAGCAACACCAGCCAATCGTGTTGTAACTTGTTGGATTCATGTTGGCATTATGATGAGAGTGTCATCATCATATTGGA
Organism: Alopecurus myosuroides; assembly: GCA_028641055.1. NCBI lineage: Eukaryota > Viridiplantae > Streptophyta > Magnoliopsida > Poales > Poaceae > Alopecurus > Alopecurus myosuroides. The sequence goes on from CM054059.1 coordinate 137,000,255, forward strand.
TCATAGGAAAGTCCATGTCATAATCAGGAGAGAAAGGGGCTGCAATTATGTTATGTCTGAAAGCTTTATTAATTGCAGTTTGAAGTAAATCAGCAGCTAGTACGAAGAGGAGGGGAGACAGGGGTCCCCTTGTCTGACCCCCCTTTTGGAGAAAAATTGTCTCCCAGGAACTCCATTAAGCAAGACAGATGATTTCCTAGAGGAAAAGAGGAGTTTAATCCAAATTAACCATTTATCATCAAATCCGATGTGCTTTAGGATTTTTAACATAGCTCCATGATCAATTGTATCAAATGCTTTTGCAAAATCTAGTTTGAGGAGATAATTTCTTGCTTGGAAGCTTGACATTGGTGAATGAACTCAAAGGCATAGGTGATAAGTCCATTTTGCATCACTTTTTTGTATCATAATTTTCTGTTATTCATCGATATATTTCATGTTATGATGCATCCCTTATGTTATTTTTTCTTATTTTGCATGTTTTATAATTTTTGGAGAATAAACACCGGGACCAGAAATCTGATGAAAAAAAGCACCGTCGAGATACCATACTTCAGAAGATCATAAGAAGAAGGGGGACATCCGGGGGTTCCTAAAAGTTTAGAGGAGGAACTCAGCCAGAAGGAGATCCAGAGGGGGGCCACCAGGGGCCCACATCTAGGGGTGGCGCGCCCTCTCCCTTGGCCGCGCCACCTAGGGGTGTGCCACCCTGGCCCACCTCTAGGGATCATATTTGGCGTGTTTGTCCCCCAGGGAACCCTAAGCCTCATTCCATCTTCGAAGAATTATTTCGACACCGCCGCGGGGCGGAAAACACCCGAGAGAGAAAAGATGTCTGGCAGGGAGAAATCTGCCGGGGAAATTCCTCTCCGGAGAGGGGAAATCACCACCATCGTCACCTTCATCACTCCAGACATCATAAATATCATCATCGTCGTCGTCATCACCACCAGCACCATCATCCTCATCATCCACCGTCATCCCGTTGTAACAATTAGGGGCCTCTATCGTTGTTTTGCATTAGATCTCTCTCCTGGTGTGGATTACTTGTTAGTAGTTGATGCTTGTGAGATTTATCGATGTTTGCACTTTATGACCAGATTGTTATCATCCATTATATCACCTCTGATTATGATCCATATGATGTCTTGTGAGTAGTTCGTGTTGTTCTTGAGGACATGGGAGAAGTCAAGTTGTTAGTAGTGAAGTAATGTTGAATAATATTTAATGTTTGATATTTAAGTTGTGGTGTTATTCTCCTAGTGGTGTCATGTGAACGTCGAATACATGAAACTTCACCATTTATGGGCCTAGGGGGATGCATCGTGTATTTGGCTACTAATTGTGGGGTTTCCGGAGTGACAGAAACCTAAACCCACGTTTGGAAACCATTACACGAGGGAGCGTAGGATCCCAGAGTTTAAAGCTTTGGTTAGATTTATTTCTTAATTACTTTCTTGTAGTTGAGGATGCTTGCAAGGGGTATAATGACACGTATGTATTAGTGTTGGATGGGATGGTGCATTAGCATAGGTTCACCAACACAACACTTATCAAAACACCTAACCTTATTCAGCTGCATGGAACAAAAGCACTTGACAGAAACCTCCCGTGTGTCCTCGAGAACGTTTGTTAATCATAAGTAAACCTACCGGCTTGTCCTTTTCTAAAGAAAGGATTGGGCCACTTGCTGCAATTATTACAACTGCATTTTATTTACTCGCACTTTATTTATCTGCAATATCAAAAACCCCTACAAATCTATTTTCCAGTATTTACAGTTATTCCTTCATCGAAACTGCTTGTCAACACCTTCTGCTCGTCGTTGGGTTTGACACCCTTATTTATTGAAAGTACTACGATACACCCCTTATACTTGTGGGTCATCAATACTATATTCTGGCGCCGTTGCCGGGGAGTGAAGCGCTATTGGGAAGTGGAATTGATAAAGGAAGCTTCTGATGTAAGTGTTGTTTTTATTACTGTCTACTGCTTTATTACACTATGTTTGGGTATCCTTTTGAGTCCTTATTTGTGGGCACTGCTACCACTGCTAGGGTAGTAAGTGACCAACCGCCTGATGATTTGGATCCTTATAAAATACCTATAAAGATTGTTAAACATGTTAGGGATAACTCCTATTCAGGTGATGGAACTGTCCATCCTGGTGATCGTTTGCTCTTTTTACATGAATTATGCGAGTTTTTCAAGTGTGCAGGTATTACAACAAGCCAAGTGAAGAGGAAATTATTCTGTATATCATTGACAGGCCGAGCCTCTAAATGGTTCAAACTACTAAAAAATAGCCAAACTATTGGATGGGAGGAAATTGTGCCTCTCTTTTATTCTAAATTCTATCCTCCCAGTGAAATTCATGGAGATCGGAATTATATATATAATTATTGCTCAATCATGGGGGAGATTGAAGTTACTAATGCTCAAATGCACTGTTCATGAGCTCCTCGGTAATATTGTTATTAATAATTTCTATGTAAGGCTTTCTCTTCATGATAAGGATTTATTGGATGCTTCTTGTTCTGGATCATTTACACGTATGAAAGATGAAGCTAAATGGGATATTCTTGACCGTATTCAAGAAAACACTGAAGGATGGGAGAATGACAAAGGTAGAAAGTCAGGTATAAATTATGATTATGAATGCATTAAAACTTTTATGCCATCCGATGATTCTCATAATGTTAGTACTGTTTATGGTCTTGATTCTCAAGTTGTTGCAAACTTATATAAGGCTTTTGCTTCTTATTTTTATATTCCTAAAAAGGAATGGGACAAGTACCTTGCTCCTTATAAAGATACTGTTAATTGTGTTCCCGCTAGAGATATAGAAGTTCGTACTGTTGATTCTATTGTGCCTGAACCTTATATTGAGAAAATGCCTTTTCCTGCTAAGGTAAAAGAACATTCTATGTTAGCTAGTGTGGTTAATAAAAGTGCAAGGAAACCTGTAGAACCTGAGGAACAAATAACTGTAGAACCTTCAGTAGCAATAGTAAAGGACCTTGTTTCTGAAAATGTAGAAGAGGGACACATTATATTTTGTGAAGATGCTTCTAATATTGTCTCTCATCCTAGTAAATCTAGGAAATCTAGTGTTCCTGTGCTATCTGTTAGGATAGGTGATCATTCTATTATGGTTTATGTGATATTGATGCTAGTTCTAGTGCTATTCCTTATGAGCTTTATAAAGAAATCGTGCATGAAATTGGTTCTTGTGAACTTGAAGACATTGATGCGATTATACAGCTTACTAATAGAGAAACTATTTCTCCAATTGGTATTGTTAGAGATGTGGAGGTCTTATGTGGTAAAACTAAGTATCCTGCTGATTTTCTAGTACTAGGCACTTCTGCTAGTGATACTTGCCATATTATATTTGGTAGATCTTTCTTAAACACTTGTGGTGCTATTATTGATTGCAAAAGGGAGAAAATTCTTACAAAGTTTGATGGAGAGTCTTATGAATTTAATTTCTCTAAATTTGCTAAAGCACCTTATGAAGTTGAACTACCTAATGAGAATTATAGAGTTGAACAGTTGGCTGCTATTGCTCTTGCTCCTAACAATCCTTTCCAGCAATACATGGAAGACCACGAAACTGATGTCTTTAGGGAAGAAAGAAATGAAATTGACGAGATTTTCCTACACCAGCCCGCAATTCTGAAACATAATTTACCGGTGGAAGACTTGGGTACCACTTTACCACCCAAGGAGGATCCTGTTTTTTATTTAAAACCATTGCCTGACAATCTTAAATATGCTCATATTGATGATAAGAAATTATATCATGTTATTATTAGTTCTAAACTTTCTGGCGAAGAAGAGGAGAGATTATTGGGAATATTGAAGAAACATAGAGGTGCTATTGGTTATAATCTTGATGATTTGAAGGGAATTTCTCCTACTATATGTCAGCATGCTATTAATACTGAACCTGATGCAAAGCCAGTTGTTGAACATCAACACTGTTTAAATCCTAAGATGAAGGATGTGGTAAGAAAGGAGGTATTGAAACTCCTTGATACTGGTATTATTTATCCTATTGCTGATAGTAGATGGGTTAGTCCTGTGCATTGTGTCCCTAAGAAAGGAGTGATGATTGTTGTGCCAAATGAAAATAATGGACTTATCGCTCAAAGAGTAGTGGTTGGTTATAGGATTTGCATTGATTTTAGGAAGGTTAACAAAGTTACTAAGAAATATCATTATCCTTTGCCTTTTATTGATCAAATGTTAGAAAGGTTGTCTAAGAAAACTCATTTCTGTTTTCTTGATGGTTATTCTGGGTTCTCTCAAATTGTTGTTAGAAAGCCTGATCAAGAGAAAACAACTTTCACTTGTACTTTTGGAACCTATGCTTATAGACGTATGTCTTTCGGTTTATGTAATGCTCCTGCTACCTTTCAAAGATGCATGTCTGCTATCTTTCATGGCTTTTGTGAAGAAATTGTGGAAGTCTTCATGGACGATTTCTCCGTCTATGGAACTTCTTTTGATAATTGTTTGCAGAATCTTGATAAAGTTTTGCAGAGATGTGAGGAGACTTATCTTGTTCTTAATTGGGAGAAATGCCCTTTTATGGTTAATGAAGGAATTTTTCTTGGACATAAAATTTCTGAAAGAAGTATTGAAGTTGATAGAGCTAAAGTTGAAGCTATTGAGAAAAATGACCTGTCCTAGGGATGTTAAAGGTATTCGTAGTATTCTTGGTCATGCTGGTTTCTATAGAAGGTTTATTAAAGATTTCTCTAACATATCAAAACCTCTCACTAATCTTCTTCAAAAATATGTACCTTTTGTTTTTGATGAAGATTGTAAAGAAGCTTTTGAAATTCTAAAGAAGGCTTTAATATCTGCCCCTATTGTTCAACCACCTGATTGGAATTTACCATTTGAAATTATTTGTGATGCTAGTGATTATGTTGTAGGTGCTGTTCTTGGACAGCAGGTAGATAAGAAGTTAAATGTTATTCATTATGCTAGTAAAACTCTTGATGCTGCTCAAAAGAATTATGCTACTACCGAGAAAGAATTCCTAGCTGTAGTTTTTGCTTGTGATAAATTTAGGCAGTATATTGTTGATTCTAAAGTTACTATTCATACTGATCATGCTGCTATTAAGTAACTTATGGAAAAGAAAGATGCTAAGCCTAGGCTTATTAGATGGGTTCTTCTCTTACAAGAGTTTGATTTACATATTGTGGATAGGAAGGGTGCTGAAAATCCTGTTGCTGATAATTTGTCTAGATTAGAAATTATCCCTGATGACCCTATTCCTGTTAATGATAGTTTTCCTAATGAATAGTTGGCTGCAATAAAAGTGAGCTCTCAAGAGAGTCCATGGTATGCCGATTATGCTAACTTTATTGTTTCGAAGTATTTGCCTCCTACCTTTACAACTCAGCAAAGAAGAAAATTCTTCTATGATTTTAGGCATTCTTTTTGGGATGACCCACACTTATATAAAGAAGGTGTTGATGGTATTATGAGAAGATGTCTTCCTGAAAATGAACAACAAGAGATATTGAGAAAATGTCATAGTAGTGCTTATGGAGGACATCACGCTGGAGATAGAACTGCACATAAAGTTCTACAATGAGGTTTTTATTGTCCTACTCTCTTTAAAGATGCTAGAAATTTTGTTTTATCTTGTGATCAATGTCAAAGGGTTGGAAATATGTCTAGACGTAATGAAATGCCTACGAATTATTCTCTTGTTATTGAACCGTTTGATTGTTGGGGTTTTGACTTTATGGGTCCTTTCCCTCCTTCAAAAGGCTACACTCATATTCTTGTTGTTGTTGATTATGTTACTAAATGGGTAGAAGCTATACCTACTAAAAGTGATGATAGTGAAACCTCAATAAAAATGCTTAAAGACATCAGTTTCCCTAGGTTTGGTGTACCTAGATATCTTATGACTGATGGGGGTTCTCATTTTATTCATGGTGGTTCTAGAAAAACCCTTGCTAAATATGATGTTAATTATAGAATTGCCTCACCCTATCATCCTCAAACTAGTGGGCAAGTAGAATTATCAAATAGAGAGATCAAATATATCTTGCAAAAGACTGTTAACAAATCTAGAAAAAATTGGGCTAAGAAATTAAATGATGCTATGTGGGCTTATAGAACTGCTTACAAAAATCCCATGGGCATGTCTCCTTATAAAATGGTTTATGGATAATATTGTCACTTGCCCCTAGAATTAGAACATAGAGCTTATTGGTCAGTGAAAGACCTAAATAGAGATTTTAAACTTGCCGGTGAGAAAAGGTTGCTTGACTTAAGTTCTTTAGATGAATGGAGGAGTGAAGCATATGAAAATTCTAAGCTCTTTAAAGAGAAATTTAAAAGGTGCCATGATAAGAGAATTATTAAAAGAGAATTTCATGTTGGTGAGAAAGTGCTATTGTATAGGTCTCGCCTCGGATTTTTTGCAGGAAAATTACTCTCGAGATGGGAAGGACCTTTTGTTATCAAAGAGGTATATCGTTCGGGGGAAATTAAAATTGTTTCCCTTGAAGACAACTCCTAACAAGTGTGAATGGCCAAAGACTCAAGCATTATATTTCTGGAGATCCTTATAATGAAAATGTTGACTGTATTCGAGCCATGACACCGGAGGAATTCATTAGGAAGCATATTTCAGAAACCGCAGAGTCAGTTTTCGAATAGGTAACAGTTTTGGTAAGAAAACTTTTGCGAAACATCTTTCAACTCATATTTTTACTGTTTTTAGAAAATATGAAAAATTATGAGTCGGAAACAAGAGGGAGACGGAGCCCGGAGGCTCCACACCCTAGGGTGGTGCGGGCCCACCTCTAGCCGCGCCAGCCCATGGTGTGGGCGCCCCGGAGCCCTTCTCTGATTCATTTTCGACCTGGACTTTCCTTTCGTTATGAAACTTTTTGCTATATAATCCCCCAGACCCCCCGAGGTTCGTATGTCGCTTTCTCGTCGTGTTTTTGTTTCGAGCTGTTTTCATGGCAGGAGTTCGGAGTTTCTAGTTCAAGATGTCCTCTTTCAACTCTAGAATTGGGGACTACGCTTCTCCTCATCTTCGACAAATCCATCAAGACATCTACGAGGGTGCTTTCGCGGGATGGGCGACAGAGGAAGAGATAGATGCAAGAAGGGAAGACATGGTTAACAGTTTGAGGGAGGAGATCCGGAGGACTGCATCAGCACCAACAAGAAACCCCACCTTTGTGGGATCCATTAACCCTCAGCGTCGCTACTCTCATAATGTGCAGGGGACCGTGCCTTAGGATCGAGACCCCAACGTGTTCCCTGTGATAGCTAAGCACACCGGGTTGCCGATTAATTCTGCGAACAATATCGTCCTCTCAAGGCTGAGGTAGCAATACTGGAAGCAGAAAACATTGAGCTTTGTCGTATCATCAAAGTCTTTATGACTCCTCTCCGAGTGATTCCACCTTCACCACCACCGAAGAATTGATTCGTCACTGGTTTTAGCATCCCCTCGGCTTGTTCCAAGCTTGGGGGGAGTGTCGCGGTATGACATCACTATCTTTCATATTTTTAATTTTTTAGTAGAGTCATATCATGAGTAGAGAGGTTATAATATAGGATGATTTTCAGTATGGAAGTGTCTCTCCCTAGTTGGTTATCGTTGTATCCGTTGGTCTGAGTTGCCGGTTTGAAATATTAATGAGAAGTTTCATCATTTACTTTCTATGCACATTATTTCAGTTTTCAACTTCTGTCATATGATTGAGCCTGCTATTAGTATTTTGTATCACTCTAGAGATCATCAAGTTAATCTAGTTGGTTTTGGCAAACTTAGCTTGGGTCAGCAGAAATAATAATTTGAGCTGCTAGTATAAGAAAGAGGAATTTGCCTTTTAGCTCATAAACTTAGTATTCACAAGTTAAGGTCGCTTTTGCTTTCAATGAAGATTGCATGATTGGTTTCATCATATGTATATTTGTTCAACTCTTATGCTTGCTTCAACTCTTATGCTTGCTACCCAGCCTTGCTAGCCAAAAACCCTGTACTGAGAGGGAATGCTTCTCGTGCATCCAAACCTTAACCCAAAACCGTGCCATTTGTGTCCACCATACCTTCCTAAATGTGGTATTTCACTGCCACTCCAAGTAAATTGCTCATGTGCTACCTTTAAAACTTTCAAATTACTCATGTTTTGTGTTCCTGTTTTAGCTCATGAGGACGCAAATAGAGAATCTTTATCTCACTTGTTGATTGGACTAACACACCTGGACTAGTGGCTTCATCCTCTTATCCAAATGCTAGAAGAGCTGGCAGCGGGGTTCCCAGCCCCAAATAATAATACAAATTATCTTCACTCTTTTTGCCCCTGATTTATCAGTTACAGCATAATTGTGTAAACAAAAGAGAAAGAGGGATGACCTTCTATACCAGTTGCGTCCTTCTATGGGAGCCGCTCATGTGAGTCTAGTTGGCTTGTGACGTACTGTATTTTCTGTTTGCCATTGGTTGACATAAATATACACCTCTCAAAATTTAGACACTCCTCCACGGTTTGTGATTGTTGGCAGGCACCCGAGGATTTGGTTAGCCATGGTTTGTGTAAGATGGATGGGAGGAGTGTCATGCATTTTATACCTCTGTTTATTAAAATAAAAGCTCTAGCACATGAGTGGTCAATGCTTCCCTCTGCGAAGGGCCTATCTTTTACTTTTATGTTGAGTCAGTAAACCCATTTCCTTCTGTCTCCAGCAAGCATTTGAGTTGTTGTGATCTCATCATCTATATGTTGATTTATTCAATCGTGTTTTCTATCCTTCTTTGTTTAGCACATACTCTATTATCTAAATGAATATTACTTTGAAAGATATGAATCACAGTAAAAGAGTTGTTATAATTAAACATGTTAAGCCCTACACTATAAACCTTGTTATAAATACTTCACCTAAGATAAGTATAATTTCATTAAATGTTCTCTGACCAAGGACGAAGTTTGCCATCACCAATTTTTATTCTCTCTTTTGCATCTTTGTTTGTGACTCCCTTTACTTGTTTCAAGTTAAGTTATATGAGAGGAAGTTGTTGTCTGTAATGATTGGTGCATAGGTAAATGTGATGCTTCTTGTCCGTATTTTATTTATCGACTCTTCACTCCATAAACCTGTGGTCATGTTTTCTGAGTTCAGTTTCGCTTGGGGACAAGCGAGGTCTAAGATTGGGGGGAGTTGATACGTTCATTTTACATCGCTATTTTATATCATAATTTTCTGTTATTCATCGACATATTTCATGTTATGATGCATCCCTTATGTTATTTTATCTTATTTTGCATGTTTTATAATTTTTGGAGAATAAACACCGGGACCAGAAATTTGATGGAAAAAGAACCGTCGAGATACCATATTTTAGAAGATCAGAAGAAGAAGGGGGACATTCGGGGTTCCTAAAAGTGCAGAGGAGGAACTCAGCCAGAAGGACAGCCAGAGGGGGGCCACCAGGGGCCCACACCACCTAGGGGTGTAGCCACCCTGGCCCACCTTTGGGGTCATCTTTGGCGTGCTTTGCCCCCAGGGAACCCTAAGCCTCATTCCATCTTCGAAGAATTATTCCGCCGCCGTCGTGGGGTCGAAAACACACGAGAGAGAACAGCTCTCTGGCAGGGGGAAATCCGTCGGGGAAATTCCTCTCCGGAGAGGGGAAATCACCGCCATCGTCACCGTCATCGCTTCGGGCATCATCAAGATCGTCATCATCATCATCATCATCATCATCACCACCAACACCATTACCCTCATCATCCACATTCATCCCGCTGTAACAATTAGGGGCCTCTATCATTGTTTTGCATTAGATCTCTCTCCCCGTGTGGATTACTTGTTAGTAGTTGATGCTTGTGAGATTTATCGGTGGTTGCACTTTATGACCAGATTGTTATCATCCATTATATCACCTCTGATTATGATCCATATGATGTCTTGTGAGTAGTTCGTGTTGTTCTTGAGGACATGGTAGAAGTCAAGTTGTTAGTAGTGAAGTAATGTTGAATAATATTTAATGTTTGATATTTAAGTCGTGGTGTTATTCTCCTAGTGGTCTCGTGTGAACGTCGACTGCATGACACTTCACCATTCATGGGCCTAGGGGGATGCATCGTGTATTTGGCTACTAATTGCGGGGTTGCCGGAGTGACAGAAACCTAAACCCCCGTTAGGAAACCATTACACTAGGGAGCGTAGGATTCTGGAGTTTAAAGTTGTGCTTAGATTTATTTCTTAATTACTTTCTTGTAGTTGCGGATGCTTGCAAGGGGTCACAAGTATGTATTAGTCTTGGATGGGACGGTACATTAGCATAGGTTCACCCACACAACACTTATCAAAACACCTAACATTATTCAGCTGCATGGAACAAAAGCACTTGACAGAAACCTCCCGTGTGTCCTCGAGAACGTTTGTTAATTATAAGTAAACCTACCAGATTATCCTTTGCTGAAGAAAGGATTGGGCCACTTGGTGCAATTATTACTACTGCATTTTATTTACTCGCACTTTATTTATCTGCAATATCAAAAACCCCTACAAATCTATTTTCCAGTATTTACAGTTATTCCTTCATCGAAACTGCTTGTCAACACCTTCTGCTCTTCGTTGTGTTCGACACTCTTATTTATCGAAAGTACTACGATACACCCCCTATACTTTTGGGTCATCAATAGGCCAGACAATTCTAAATATTCCTTCCCTTTAAAAAACCATACTGGTTTTTGTGTATTAATTTGAGTATCTTTTTCTGAAGTCTATCTGCAAAGTGATGGGTCTATTGTCATTAGTTCTTTCAGGTGTAGCAGTCTTGGGGATCAATGTAATATGCCCCATATTAATACTCTCATGATCCAACTTTCCAACATGAAATTCATTGCATAAAGAGTAAATATCCTCCTTAATAATGTGCCAACACGATTTCTGGAATTGTCCATTAAACCATCAGGTCCAAGAGCTTTATATGTAGGCATTTCTCTTACCACTTTGTCTATTTCCTCAGTTTCCAAAGGCACACAGAGTTCTTCCAACCCATCAATAGGCTAGATCAATGAGTATAGATCAAAAAACATTGGAGGATCAGTGGAGGAGCCCAAACTTTCTTTATATGTATCAAAAATGATTTTCTCCTTTGCTTCATGAGAAGAGACCTCAATTCAATCAGGGTTAGGGAGTGAAGCAATAAAATTTCTCTTGTATCTTTCTGTGGCCACTGATTGAAAGAATTTACAATTTTCATCCCCAAATTTAGTCCATGTAATGGTGCATCTCTTTCTACAATACTGTTTATGGAAATCTAATAATTGGATTATATGTTTCTTGAGAATTTTCCTGAAATTTATCTCTGGTATTGAGAGGGCCCTAGCATCTTCAATGTTATCTAATTCCAAAAGAGCTTTATTGGATTTTTCAATCGAAATTGACAACTTGGAAATATTTTTTACTCTGGAACTTAAGATCATATCTCAGCCTCTTGAGTTTTGCATTCAGATTGGCAGCAGATTTTTTTTAGAAGTTGGTTTATTCTAACTATTTTGAACCATATCAAGAAAACCAGCATGAGCAATCCAATAATTTTCAAGCGATTTTTTTTGAAGAAGGGATTTTAGTTTGAATGGAAACAACACATGAAGTGTGATCAGATACGTGTTTTCCTTGTGGCACCACAAAAGTAGCAGGATATGCTAATGTCCTGTTTAAGCTTGTGAAGAACTAGTCAAATTGCTCCAGAAGAGGAGAATCTTGCATATTACTCCAGATAAATTTTCTGCCTTTAAATGGTAATTCAATTAAGTTTTGCTCTCTGATGAAGTCATTGAAAAGAAGCATATCCATATAGTTTCCCCTGGCTTTATTCCTATTAGTTGGGGATCTAATGAAATTAAAGTCTCCCAATAATAACAAATCTTTACCATCATGGATATTTAATTGAAAAACCCATTCAACAAAAGAGTCCCTCAGATCACCAGTGCAAGGACCATATATATTAACCAAAGTCCAAGATTGAGCCGATTGAGTGGAAGTAAAATATATGGATAAGGAAAATGGTTGACAGTGCATTACCAGGCCAGTAAACATAGAGCTATTACATATAATAATAATACCACCAGAGGCTCCACAAGAAGGAACATAAGCAAATTGATCAAATCTTGAGGGACAACATGATTTAATAAAGGATAACTCAATTTTCCCCATCTTTGTCTCTTGCAAACAGATAATAGCACAACCACTTAACAGAATAGCATTAGATAAAGCAAGTTTCTTGGCCTTAGAGTTTAGGCCCCTTAAGTTCCAACACAAAACAAACCCCTTCCTTAGGGAATTCTTTTTATTAAAGATATGAGAAAAGAAAAAAGAAGCACTAGTCTTCAGATTCTTCCTCCTGCATAGCTAAGAGAAGCTTCTTCGCACAGAGCTTGGCAGGTGAAATACCACATAGATTAATGCCCACATTCTGACTGACATGGATGTCAGTTAGAGGGGGAACAGAACTAGAGGCCATGTCAGCATGAGAGGCCTTGGGGTCCACTTCTTGTACCACTCTTGGCTTGACCTGGGAAAGTGGCTTCTTACTGTTAGTGACAGACCGCTGCTTGAACCCAGCAAATCTAGTGGATCTTGTACTTCTCCTTACAATATTAGTCACTTCTGGAACCATCTTTTTCCTCTTTGAAAGTATTCTAGTGATGTTAAGTGCCTCAGAACCAGCAAAGCTAGAATCATTGATACTTTGTAGAGCCCTCTTTCCATTGCAATTATTCTTTCCTTTCCATAACTGAAAAAACTCTCCCAGAATTTCAAATGCAGTTGCAGGAGACAACACAATATTGTTAGTGAAAAAGAAAGTCCAAATGTAGAGTAGGCCTTGTAATAGAGATAGACACTTCCTTGGAAGAAATGATAACAATATTGGCCATAAAAAAAGTCTACATTCCTAATAAGAACCATGTTTTGAGATATGACCATGTTATTGGTCTGTCCCACCTGCTCAATTTGCATGACCTCCTCCTCGGAAGAGGACGTATTAGAGTCCATCACTGCTTCATGATAAGCTTGCATTGGACTATCAACAATGTTGCTCCCAGGAGGGGGGAGACCAGCATAAAAGGGCACAACTTGTGCAGCTAGGATAGCTTGGAAATTGAACGGTGGACGAGACTCCACCTCCTGGACCTGCTGTTCCTGAATATTGTGCTGGATATTTCCCTGATTATTGTGTTGAATGTTATTTCCCTGTTGGACATTGTGTTGTCGGTTCTGCTGCAACCATATGTTCAGTTGATGCTGATAGATCTGCTCAGCACTTGTTTCTGGGCCATACAGAGGGTGGGGATTGTCATTATCAGGTTCTGGGTCTTCATTGGGCATAGGCACATCCAGATGATGAGCATTCCAGTCTGCACTTCTCAGCATAAAAACTAGGACCGACCAGGAATTATACTGCCCACCCAGTTGAGTAACAAACAGACTGTTGGGAACAAATTTTGAATCCACACTCCGGACCTTAGCAAGCACAAACATATTATTTTCTTTGAGACTATGCCAAACTGACAACAGGCCAAAATCTTTCACATCTCTGTTCAGATAATGACTAGTTTGACAGTCTAGAGGAAAGCCTAGAAACATAATCCATATTTCCTTTCCAAAGCCAGTGATTCTTTTGTTCCTAGCAGCATCATGTCTAACAAAAGTGACACTAGTGTCCTCCAAAACCTCATAAGTTAGTCCAATAACTGTCGCGGTGTAGCCCAACTCAGGCTATACTGTCCCCTGGACCGTTCACCAGCACACACAACTAGATGGATATTCAAAGAAGCAAATATATCTCATATCTAGAGATTAATCCAGAGTAAAAAATTCTTTACAAGTCGCATAGCGGAAGCTATCACAAATATACAAGTACCATATAACAAGTAGTAGGGCCCCAATCTTCAATTTGTGCCACAGGCGAACAAACATGTTGAGTGGAGTCATGAGACCTACGACGATCACTCTAAATCTGAACAACCTGCACATTGGAATATGCAGCCCCCCAAAGGAGGTCAGAACATTCTACGCAATGGTGACAAGTGACACTATGGTGGCATAATAAATGGCAAGCTTCTAATCTACATGCATATTTGGCTGGCGGAGTTTCAAGGATAATTTGCATAAAAGTATTTTCCTATCTTTTAATAGAAAGTAATTTTGCACACAATTGAACACTTTGATTGACAACAAAGTGATCCTACCCATTGGATTATCATACTGAAGCACCATAGGCACTTCACCAATATTACCCATAATCAAATTTGTAATAATTAGTAAATCAAGATGAACGAGATATGTGATAGTTTCCCATCTAGTTGTTGATTTGTTCCTAACCAATGGAACACGGCTAAGATCTTAGTTTTAACCCTCGCGAGGTTTGTGCCATTTATCCGTGTTGCCTAATCGACCCCAAACACCATGATACACCATTAGTAACATGGAAGGAAAGAAGATCAAGCCATAATTCATAATAAGTAGATTCCCAAACCCCCACGAGCCGGACCATTCTACTACGATTCTACATCTCTGGACACGATGGGTTCGAGTCACCACAACCTACAAAATCTGTCTAGCGCATACTAGTATGAAAGACGGCTGCACATAAGAGACAACTACACAATGAAACCAAACATAATCTCATGATACTGGATGACGATCCCCACCAAAATTTGTACTCTGATGACATGCTAGCAATTCGCCCAGTGGTTGATTAATTATCATGTTGTTTTCATAAGAAATTAAAATAACGAATTTCATCATAACATGATAATAATCCCAACCACGAACAACTACGAGCATGGCTAAGCAATCTACAAGTATGATGTTTGCCTAGCATATGGATTGCTAATCTCTATGGGAAACATATGATCACTCCTACTTGTGTGTTAGTGGAGCGATCTAGCATAGCGATACACACAACTCCTACTCATGCAAAGCTACAATAAAACCCTAATGCAATTAGGAAAATAGTGGGATATGTATGTCACTTGCCTTAACAGAAATTGGAGCCGTTCACGCACTCGACTCAGTTGCAAGTGTAACACCCACAGTCCTCACACGAATAGCAACCTCCACTCTCGCAATCTACACGTTGCAAGCATAACACAGTAAATAACCAAACCAGGCAAAACAAGAATGTAACATATGAATGCATGATGATTTAATAATGCAAGACAACTAATTTACTAGTTCTCTGGTTGTCTAAACAAGATATGATGCATGAAAAAGATTATAATGCAACAAGAGACAAAAGGTAGCTTAACCAAATTAAAAAGAGTTAAATAACAATCTACAAGATCTTCTCGAAATAAAGTTTATAAAAAGTTAGATCTAAACCTAACATACTAATAAGATTCTAAAAGCAAATAAAACACTCAACGACCACTTTTTAGATGAATAAGAACAAAGTGTAGATTTTAAATTTTGAGTTACTCCAGTGGGCAAAAGTAGATCGAAATTATATAAAAAGATCCGTAAATCAAATCAAAAAACTCAAAGAACAAAAGTTGTAGATAACGATGATATGCAACTATAACAAAAAGTTGAGCGAAAACGGACAAACGATTGAATAATAATTACACTTTTGCCGCTTCATATCTGAGAGAGTAGATCGCGAAATTCTCCGGCTGAGCTGGATGAAAAGAGGTGAAGTTTCTTGGGATGGATCGGTATCGATGATATCTAAAACTCTCCCGAAGACTTGAACGTCAACCGAGAAACTCACGGGCCGTGGCGAGTAAAATACCAAATTTCGACTTTAGGTCGACCTCACGGCCGGGACTGGCCTGTTTCTGGATAGGGAGGTCGGTGAAAAGTTTCTTCTTGGAAAAAGGAATAAGGCAAAAAAAACGCATTCGAATTTGGACTCTCCAAGACAGAGATATTCAAGTTTGAACGGAAGGGTACCGGAAAAAACGGGATTTGCACGCACTGATACATCATGGTACGAGCGTGCGTGCTTGCGCTGGTGGGCTTGCTAGTCCGGCCCATAGGAGCGATCTGCCTCAGTTTTTTTGTTTTTTTTTTCTTTTATTTTTTTTCTTAAAACTTTTATAACTTTTGAAATCTAACTCGGAATCGAGTCAAACAAATTTCTAAAGTATTAAATTTGAAACTCTATCAAATTTGACTATTATTAAATTATTTTGGGAAAAATAAATATCCAAATATCTTTTGTCTTATAAACGCCTTATAGGAGGATTTTCGGTCTTTTAAAATATAATTTTGTTTTGGCGTTTAAAATGCAACAGTCAAATGCAAGTTTTGAAATGATGCCATGCTATGCATATGCTCTAAATGGAAAACATTCCAAATGTAAAATTTTGGTATGTTACAGACTAACCCCTTTAAGATGAATGTCGTTCCGAGATTCGGAATGGCTAGCAAATAGGCTTGGACGGTTTACTAAATTTGTAGGCTAACCCCCTTAAGAGAAGTTAACTTGGTATCACTAGAGGCATGCAGACTAAGTATATGGTGATCTTCACTTCTTGTGTTGTGCATCCTTCACCAATATGGAGCATCTCCACCAATAAGTATTGTGATATAATGAACCATCATATTAGTGTCAAGGTTGGCGTCCTCCGGTGTTTCTTCTATGTTTTGGATCCACATTGTTGTCTCGAATTAGTTCCTTGTCTTCCTCCCTAGCTAGGTTCTAGGTCATAGTTTGAGTAAACTAAGTCAGAGCATCTAATAGTTGCTACATTGGAAGTGGCATCTCGGGGTGGTTGATATAGAGAGTATTGTGGAAAGGCAACTAATGGTTTAGAATAGATGAGTTTAGATAGATAGAACTAAAGGAAATAGCTACCTGTACTAGTATGAACAAAGCAACACTTAACAATAAACAAACAAACAAGCCAAACATTTTAAAATACTTTTCAAAAATAGGATATAAATTCTTCTGAAAATACCAATAAGTTTTGAAAACAAAACAAAACAGTTCAAAATACTCGGACTATAATTGCCACATAATATAGTTTGATATGGTCAATACCTAACACGTTACCGAAAACTAGCAAGACTAAACCTAGTGTCTTCAGATGGCTCCAATAGCATGCGTCGTGTTTTCTTCTTGTAATAAGTCTTCTTCTCTATCTTGAAGTTAATCTTATTTATATTGAATTGAATCTTCTTTTCTATGGGAATCTCCACTATGATTTGAAAAAGAAGAGATGGAAGTAGGAGATAAAGATGAGAAGATTACAAGAATATAGTCAAAAGAAGAATGTATAAAGGATTTGGAAAAATAAGTTTTCATCATATTGCTTTTCCTAATCCATTTTATAAGGTCTTGTTGCTACAGTCAACACATTTCTCTGATACCATATGCCGTAGTACAATCCAACACAAACTACACTGTTGCGTGTAGTACTGGCCCCTGGACCGTTCACCAGCACACACAACTAGATAGATATTCAAAGAAGCAAATATATCTCATATCTAGCAATTAATCCAGAGTACAAAATTCTTTACAAGTTGCATAGCGGAAGCTAGCACAAATATAAAAGTACCATATAACAATTAGTAGGGATCCAATCTTCAATTTGTGCCACCAGCGAACAAACATGTTGAGTGGAGTCACGAGACCTACGACGATCACTCTGTATTCGAACAACCTGCATGTTGGAATATGCAGCAACCGAAAGGAGGTCAGAACATTTTGAGCAATGGTGGCAAGTGACACAATGGTGGTATAATAAATGACAAGCTTCTAATCTATATGCATATTTGGCTGGTGGAGCTTCAAGGATTATTTGCATAAAAGTATTTTCCTATCTTTTAATAGAAAGTAATTATGCACATAATTGGACAATTTGGTTGACAGCAAAGTGCTCCTACCCATTGGATTAGCACACTGAAACACCATCAGACACTTAACAAATATTACCCATAATCAAATTTTTCATAATTAGTAAATCAAGATGAAGGAGATATGTTATAATTTCCCATCTAGTTGTTGATTTGTTCCTAACCAATGGAACATGGCTAATATCTTAGTTTTAACCCTCGCGAGGTTTGTGCCATTTACCCATGTTGCCTAATCGACCCCACACACCATGATACACCATTAGTAACATGGAAGGAAAGAAGGTCAAGCCATAATTCATAATAAGTAGATTCCCAAACCCCCACGAAACGGACCATCCTACTACTATTATGCATCTCTGGACACGATGGGTTCGAGTCACCGCAACCTACAAATTCTGTCTAGCCCATACTAATATGAAACATGGCTGCACACAAGAAACAAGTACACAATGAAACCAAACATAATATCATGATACTTGGTGGAGGTCCTCACCAAAATTTGTACTCTGATGACATGCTAGCAATCCGCCCAATGGTTGATTAATTATCATGTTCTTTTCCTAAGCAATTAAAATAACGAATTTCATCATAACATGATAATAATCCCAACCACGAACAACTATGAGCATGGCTAAACAATCTACAAGTACGATGTTTGCCTAGCATATGGATTGCCAATCTCTACGGGAAACATATGATCACTCCTACTTGGGTGTTAGTGGAGAGATCTAGCATAGCAATACACACAACTCCTACTCATGCATAGCTACAATAAAACTCTAATGCAATTAGGATAATAGTGGGATATGTATGTCACTTTCCTTGACAGAAACTGGAGTCGTTCACGCACTCGACTCAGTTGCAACCGTAACACCCAAAGTCCTCACACAAATAGCAACCACAACTCTCGCAATCTACACGTTGCAAGCATACCACAATTAATAACCAAACCAGGCAAAACACCAATGCAACATATGGATGCACGATGATTTAATAATGCAAGACAACTAATTTACTAGTTCTCTGGTTGTCTAAACAAAATATTATGTATGAAAAAGTTTATAATGCAACAAGAGACAAAAAGTAGATTAACCAAATTAAAAAGAGTTAATAAATAATCTACAAGATCTTCACGAAATAAAGTTTATAAAAGTTAGATCTAAACCTAACATACTAATAAGATCCTAAAAGCAACTAAAACACTCAGCGACCACTTTTTAGATGAATAAGAACAAAGTGTAGATTTGAAATTTCGAGTTACTCCGATGGGAAAAGTAGATCAAAATTATATAAAAAGATCAGTAACTCAAATCGAAAAACTTAAAGAATGAAAGTTGTAGACAACGATGAGATGCAACTACATTAAAAAGTTGAGAGAAAACGGACAAAGGGTTGAAGAATAATTGAACTTTTGCGGCTTCAGATCTGAGTGAGTAGATCGCGAGATTCTCCGACTGTGCTGGATGAAAAGAGGTGAGGTTTCTTGGGATGGATCTGTATCGATGATATCTAAAACTCTCGCGAAGATTTAAACGTCAACGGAGCAATTCACGGACCGTGGCGAATAAAATACCAAGAAACAGATCTGAAATCTAAGTTTCGACTTTGGGGCGACCTCAGGACCGGGACGGGGCTATTGATGGATGGGAAGGTCGGTGAAAAGTTGCTGCTTAAAATAAGAACAAGGAAAAAAAACGGATTCGAATTTAGACTATCTAAGAAAGAGATATTCAAGTTTGAATGGAAGGGTACGGGGAAAAAGGGATTTGCACGGACTGATACAAAGTGTCGTGCCTGCGCTGGTGGGCTTGCTGGGCCGGCCCATAGGAGCGAGCTGGCTCAGTTTTTTCCCCTTTTTTCTTTTATTTTTTCTTAAAACTTTTATAACTTTTGAAATCTAATTCAGAATCGAGTCAAACAAATTTCTAAAATTTTAAAATTCGAAACTCTACCAAACTTGACTATTATTAAATGATTTTGGGCAAAAAAATCCAAATATCTTTTGGCTTATAAACGTCTTATAGTAGGATTTTCGGTCTTTTAAAACATAATTTTGTTTTACCGTTTAAAATGCAACAGTCAAAATGCATGTTTTCAAATGATGCCATGCTATGAATATGCTCTAAATGCAAAACATTCCAAATGTAAAATTTTGGTATGTTACAATAATAGTGTCAGCCGATAGAGTATCGACGAACTTGAAACTACCAATGCCAAAGGGATGATCCTCAAAGATATGCACTGTGTAACCGGCTTCATCTAAGATACCTTGAATGATGTGTCTCATCTAGTCTCTGAGTTGGATGGGGATGCACCTGCTTGTCTTGGCGATGACCACTTTTTCGTGACGACGCAGAGGCGCACCATCGACCACCAACCTTGAGCGCACCACACGATCCACCGGTCCTTGATCAATTGTCATGCCATCTGGGATGAAGGCGAGAGGATTGACATGGAGGTTCCATAGCTAGGGCAAGATTGTTCGTCGGTACTGTAGCATTGGGAGGGGGTGGCAGAGGAGACGAAGTGGCAGCCTTGGAGAGGTTGATATGAGTTAAATCCCCTGTTTCCTTCACAATACTTTCCGTTTTCTATTTCGGTACCCAGATTTTTCACACACGTAGATGATTCTGTTTTTCCTTTCCAATCATGTACATGGGCTTCTGCTTAGGGCGCCAAACACGCAACAAGGTGCGTTGTTGTTTGGGCTGTTTCTTGGGCCTCGAGACACTTTCATAACGCGCCTCAGTCTGTTGGGTTGGCCACTGGACTTAATGGAGCAATTGCCACACACACGACTAATACGTTGGAAATCAAGGAAAACGCCTGGGAAAGAATCACGGGAATGACTAGGTGAGTTGCACGTGCCACAACGGCTCAAAGATTTAATAATCTTATCACTCGGCGGGAGTTCCGGGAAAGAGAGGTTGAGAGCATCAACTATTTGGATCTCTGAATATTGGGATTGCCGCAGACCAAGGATATTTTTGAGCGTATCACATGACAAATTGTTGCATACCTTTTCAAAAAAGGTTGATCCTGAAAAAAACCTTTGGCACGTATCATGATGCTTCAATGAAAACGGATATCCGAGAAAGAACCAAAGAACAGGGAAATCGAGTCCTTACAGATCGATGATGAAGTAGGTTGATAATAATCCATGTTTTCAGTCTGATGATCCTTCCCTGAGACTTGCGATTGAAAACCAAATTTTGATAATTCATGCATAGAAGAGTTCAAATAATCCATAGATGCATTTTGCTTTAGAAACCCTAAATTTCGCTTCCAGTTAGGGGGACTATGCTGAGCCACTTCAGGAATTTGTGAATCCGATATGCATGAATAATGATTGGGTTCACCCAAACCAGAGACTGAGGAATGAGTCCCTCTAAAGAGAGTGAAGTGGCAAACAAAAAGTCCGGCCAAACATGATCACGGAGGCGATAAATGAAGTGTCCCACCTTACTAGAGGCGGCGGAGAAACGAAAAACATGATCACTTAAATGATAAAACTTAAAGCCAAGGTAATCACCTCCAAGACAACATTGCAACGCCAAACCAACAGATTCTTCATTGGGATCAAAGGAAGCCGAGGAGAAGGCCACGACCAGAAAGAACTCGATGGTAGATGGAGAAGGGGAGAAGTGAACTTCAGATCAAAACTTTCGACGCACCTGAGCAGCAAAGGCCAAACCTGGAGAGAAATCCCAATGGAGTAATGCATCCATGGCAATATCCACTCATCTAGATAGTTGCCAGCAGAAAGGAGGTGGAAACCCTAGATCGCCAGAGAATCGCCATGATAGCCTACTCTCCTCCGGACCAATCTAATGCAACCAATAGACTTTGACGCCTTTAGTGCGTGACCCCTACATGTTCGATAACTAGTAGGCATGATTGGAAAACATATCTTCTAATCAATAATCAACATCAGGGCCGTGGACGTCCATATTGATTCCTACAAGTTATACAGAGAAAACTGCTGAATTTGTTGGTTGTTAAGTAAGTTCATATTACTTCGCGATTCCAATCAATACCTCGAGACGGGATAAATGATAAGATCGTGATTCAACTCTTTAATAACCTTATCATATTATTTCCTTTTACTCGTTACCGTGACATAGTATCCCCATGAATAGTATTATGTCCTTGTCTGCGCAGACTTATTTACTGATACTATTTCACCGAGTGGATCCTGGATGTATCCTCTATTAACTAGAGGAGTAATTCCCAATCTTGAACCATCTCAATGAATGAATACTTTCGTGACCATGCAGTGTTAGACTTTTTGATCAACTAGTTTACGGTATGATACTTGATTATACCAAAATGATCCTTACGTTAAACTTCATTAAATATTCTCATGGTCTAAGGAAACAAACAAGACAACCATTCTATGGTGATACTATTTAGCCAAACGAATCTCGTAGTATCTCAACTAGTTGGGTCTATCCAGCCACAATATTGAAACAACAATGTGATCCCATTAATATTGACATAACAAATGCCATGACCAGGAAAACATGGTCATCTAATATTAATTAGTTTGTCTGTGAGACGTGACAAAAGGTTATAACTGTGTGTTTATATTTCTACACGTGCGTATGGATTTTCCTCTGAATCTCATATTCAATACCATAGCAGTTATAACATAAAAACATAATACATTAATCATGAAATTAATGTATTTTATTGTCTGTTGGGCATACATCCAACAAAAACACATCTTTTTCGCTTCTAATTTTTTTTGGCATCTTGGTAAGATGACCCTAACGCTGCCAGTTCACTTATGAGAGGACGAAAAACCATATAGAGTTTAAAATGGTTTGAGTTTCAAACATGTATGGAATGGTGTTGTACCGGATCTCCAAAAGGGATAACCATGACATCCACTTCTTAGGTTCACTCAGAGTCATGCACCTCAAATATTTTCTAGGATTTGATTATCTCTCTTCAGCTGACCATCTGATCGAGGATGGCAGGCAGAATTTTACATAAGTTTATCTTTAATAGATTTGAATATTTATATCCACAATTTGCTAGTATAAATCTCATCTCTACGTGAGATAGTTACCATAGGAGGACAATGTAGTTTCAGGATATTGTAAAACTACATATAATATTGTAGGTATGTGATAGAGGAATAAAATGTACATGATTTGTTGAATTATCCACCACAATTATTGTTACATCTTGGCCTTGTGATCTTGGAAGTCCTTCTATGTAATCTAGTGCAAGTGTTTCCATGCCAATATTCCATATGAGTGATTGATAATGCATCTAGCAATCCATGGTAGTAGAATGGTTCATGTTTAGATCTTTGGCAAACAAGACACAATGACATCATTTATTCAACATCCTTTATGAAACTGTGCTAACTAAAAATTTACCTAAGATTTGAATGGCATTCAATAGTAGAATAATGCAGAAGAGCATACTTCATTCATGTCATTGTTTTTAGTAATGAAAATTATTCCTTTGAATCTTAAGATGCCAACTTGTAGAGTATATACTTGAAAAGTAGTGATGATATATTTTCTAATTTAGTTTTGGTAGTGTGAACGTTGGTATAGACGTGAGAAATTTCTGTTATCCAAGAAGGGGTGACCATGGAAATTTCTATTAACCGTGAATATCCTTGAATTATGCCAACTATTCTATTATCTTTTTTTTGTACTCCACAAAAAACTCAAATTCTTGCACTATCAACATCAACTTCTATTGTATACGCACGGCTGCTCTTCTCTATATAAAATGTAGGATTTGCATGTATGTCCATATAAAGAGCTTGCCTCCAAGGAAGCAAAGCTTCCATCTTATAAATGTTCTAAGATTGCTAGTGCATCTCGGTCAAAGTATTGTGCCATGGTAAGAAATATATTTGCCATTTTATATGAGTACAAGTCATGTCTACTACATGAAGCACAAGACTCCACAATAAAAGGTTCATGTAATATTGATAGAGCAAGAACAATGTTTGCCACCATTTCTCATTTGAGAGTTTGGAACATTGATTCATGTTGCCATACTTGAAATCCTTAGCAAATCATATAGTGGACACCAGATTACTCCATAGTTTTTTGTTGTTGAATATTATAGAATATCGAGTGAGACCTAGAAAGTTTATTTGTAAATGAAGTTTCTGATTGTCGGTTTGCCAATGCATATATTTTAGGAGGATATATTGATATTCCAGTTGCACGGATAATGTGGCCAATATACTCTACTCACTTTAGTACAAAGATATTCTTGATAAAAAATTAGATATGTGGTTTTCTTAACATTTAAAGTCCATGGTGAGGTGATCAATGTGAGATTACATGTCTTGAATATATATCATATTATCATCAAAGAATACTTAGATGATTTTTCCAAGATATTTATCAAATGCTTGGTTCATGGAGGATGGGAAGGTAACATGTGTGACTATGGAACAAATACAAGGTAGGCCCATTAGGCCTATTCAAGGACCAACTCATATGTTGGAAGCTCACATGAAGTTCATGACAAGAGCAGATATGCCTTTCTAGAACGACAGAGTCCATGGTTTGGCTAGGAGATGTAGAATCCACCAGGATTGGAGAAGACATCATCGTCAAGCGCATGAAGACATAAGACCATACATTCCATCACACAATGAAGAATAGCATTGCGGTTAAATAAATCATAGTGCTACTAGCAAGAACCACTATGGATTAAATTCCCATTATCGGTGTGATAGTGGATATCTACTACTAAATCGCTTTGATCATATACAACCTGGTCGTGCCGCTATATAAGATATGGACCGGAATTTACCAAGACAGATAAGATCCCTTCGGGGTAAGTTACGCAAGACACATTACACAAAGCAGGTGTATGTCTATAAGACTAGAAAAAGGGACCAAAACTGGGTAAATATCTCATTTTAATCTTGTACAAGGACGGTTTTCCTGTTACCTTTCCTCACACTAATCTCTACCGCTTCGACCAGGAGCATTATGGCTACCCTCATACACACGTCTACGATGTGCGTTGAGAGGAAAAAGAGGATTACCAAATTTTCATAAGACTAAAGTGAGTTCTGAATGCAGTTTTATGTACATATATTCACTCTTCATTACTATACCATCATAGCCATGCATGAAGTCTAATTATTCACCAAGAAAATATTACATAACAAGTAATCCAAACTTATTTTGGATAGCGTGGGCGTTGAGTTTCCTATAATCCACACATAACCTATAGTATTTTTTTAACCAATATTGTTGATGTGGCATAAAGGCACCAACTTGATATTATGATGTGGTTAGAGCAATATATTTATTTCCTTTTTTTATTCCATTTAATACTTTTGTTTTTCTGGAACCCTATAATTTATGATATGAGGTGGTGTAGATTCATTCTTGATAGGAATAGTGTGATCACAATTCCTAAGAGAAGAAGGATAGCAGTTTCAACATACACATAAGGAAATTGTGCAATAATTTATCGATTTCTAGTACATACAACCTTTCTACGCCGCACTGTTCGGACATATTAGACCTCGATGCTCCTCAAAATGGATTTTATTTCTTCGACAAGTAGTCCATATGCTGATATGGACCTCCCATCCTTTCACAAATTCCCTACCACTCTGATTATGGCATAAGCTTCCAACCCGCATCTACTTAACGAGAGTAACGACATGTCAACATGCTAACCACTCCGCACATTATGCAACAACTACATGGAAAACTTGGCTGGTTCCCGCTAAGAAACGTCCAAGCTAATCACAGATGACCATCCCACCACCCCTGCCACAACATGCTAAAGATAAGGCTTTGTTAAGGTTCGTTTGGAGCCACTCATCATTTGGCTGGAGCTAGTGCCCTCTTAATATCCGAACTCTCTGCTCCTTTCGTGGATGGATATTATTCTATTCCTCAACTTTTGCCACCGTCTGCATCGCAACACTCATAGGACATGTTCCTTTTCTCGAGCATCACTCATTTGGATCCAGGGTAAATACAAGTTCAGAAGTATTAATGGAACCTAATGGCTATTACTTCTCTCTGACCAATCAAACACACACACCTCAACTCACTTGAGTCCTTATCTGTTATGAGGTTTTGTCCAGTGCCCCTACGACAACAATCAATTCGTTCCGTTCCATAGCTGAGTGTGGACAGCTCTAGAGCATATGTAGCAGGCTCTCCTCCGGTCCACAAGCAATACACTTAACACTCATTTTATTTTATTCTCCCACATTTGTGATTCCACTCCCAAGTCCCAACCCCATTCTATATCAATCTCCATGCATGAACCTTGATTTCATTCAGAACCAAAACATCCCACTGGGCAAACTACCTTGTGTGATACTTGCACAAAGATGACAACTCTTATCTCCTTATCTTAGCCGCTTCCATTGGATTAGGAGGTAGTGTGTGGACTTAATTGAGAAAATCGCATTCTTGGCGAAGATCGAGGCATGAAAAATCATCCGAACTAGCCCTCCCAACAGGGATATGTTATTATTTTTTATATCCAATTTGGATAAGTGTTGCTAGAGTTTTTTATTAGTGTAGCCAGCGCCATTCATGAAGAGGAGATCTACAACTTTATCCACATTCTTGCCAAGGTTGGAGACTAGTAGACACATTGACCCAGCCTAGAATCCAATTTTCGTAGCAATCCAATACTCATAATACTTCTCTAATTCTCAATATGAGGCCAGTCCTCACGAGTTTTATCACCCTCTCACACAACAACTCGGCACCATTCAACACACACCAACCCTTCTTAGCCAGATGTTTTTGGTTGAAAATTTTGTAGTCATGTAACCCGAGAGCTACTTGGAGTTTGCTTCAACACATTTGATCCCAACCGATCTAATGTACCTTGACCATCAACTGCTCGCTACCAGAAACGTGAAGAAATTGAGCTCAGTTCATTGAAAAGTTTTTTTTTTGAAAAATGAAATCAATTTATACTATATGCAGGTCTCAGTTGAAGTACAAATTAACCAACACTTCTTTACCGACTTTCAATATTCCTTGTCCTTTACAACCTAGCACTTTCTCATGTCATCTTCCCCTTATATGTTTGAAGGCACCCTCTTTCGAGTGGCCAACTACCATTCCTAGTCCCAAGTAACGCTCGTAAAGGGCCTCCGACCCAATACAAATCAACCCTCTAAGTTATTATTTCACCAATTGCCGACAACCATTGCCAAATAAATCATACGGGTGATGTGAGGCACATCCACTCTAAACTTTAATCAGTGAATTTGTCTCTCCAATTGGGCATGTTGCATAAGTGTCAAAAAAAAAACAATTCACACACAACCATAAAATGTATGAAAAAATTGGTTCACCCTAATGTGAGTGTTTATCATATCCAAAACACTACCGGTTAGCTTCATCGAGAACATGATACAGTACACACACAATGCATGATCATATCAATCTAGTTAGAAAAAACCCTATCTTCAAGATTATTTTATCTAGATCCACTCCACTATATCGTACGCCTTCATCATATCCAATTTAACAACGCACACTCATGTATTCTTCTTCCTTGCTCTAATTGCGCACTCATATGCTTTAAACAAATTATTGGAGGAGGATAGACCTAAAGCCTGAATCACACAAAGTTCGCGGTAACCAAGAGCTTTATATCTCTCCTTGAGTTAGGACGCCAAGTCCATGCTCAATCAATCGATTAGATATTCACACAAAGTAGGCGATCTCCAGACTTCACAATCTAGGTTCTTTCACAAGTCTGAAGGCTCCCAAGCGACACCAAATAATCTAAGAAGCGCACACCTTTTGAAAGGTAGCAATAATATGAACTTCACTTGAATATTTAACCATCCCAAAGTATCTCAACAGAGTCACTCGAAGTACAACTGATCCCGCACAAGTATTGGAGTAAAGTGGATGGGAGTAGAGTACGGAGCGGTTGCAGATCAAAGCTTTCAACTAACTCAGGTTCCCCAACTCTTCCCAAGAGGGTATGAGAAAAGACATATAGGAAGAAAATTAAATTGTTTGGCGATAGAGGTTCCTGATAAATTCACTCAGAGGTCTTCGACCAGATTAAAATTTTAACGGTCGGAGAAGAAAAGACACTTCCCGAGAAGTATCAACTCCCTATCTGGAGGTACTTCATGAGAAGTACCGACTAAGTATCCAGAGGTACCATGGCGTCGAGATCTCCTCTTGGATCCACAACACCTTGAACGTACTAGGCAAGAACAGGGAAATGTTCTGGATCAAAACTTTAGTATTTTGTCTATGGCAAACATATAGTGCCATATGTACGGTGCTTTATCATTCTGGGGGTACCGAACCAAAATAAAACCCTCTCAAGACATACTATACACAAACCATTAAGTTCGAACTCAAAGGTACCATACAATGTTCCAGGAACACTCAATGTGCTAGTTGTACACCAAAAGAAACTAATAAACTTCCTTTTCACCAATCGTAGTAGTAGAACACACAAACACTAAAGACTGAAGACAATTTATAACCGATTTAGGCTCATAAGTTGTAGAACCCTCTATCAAGATTTTGTAAATACTCAATTAGATTCAAATACTTATAATAAGTTGTAATTGAACAAACTGACACAAATTATTTCATATATGAATAGGGTTTTATTACCATTTTATGTTTGTTTAGATTTATATAGATTCATCAATGTACCAAACTATATTTTGTAAGTAACACATTTCCCCAATAGAATATAGTTGTAACTTAGGATATGTTATGTTCAACACTAAAGTATTATAGTAGTAATGTTTGTAATTTAATACTACAAACAAGTTATGTAATAAATGTGGTTAGAAAAAAATGAAAAGATATAGTACTTAATTTTTTTAATATTTTTTAATCAACTAAAGACAATTAAGATTTAGTGAAAATGAGTGTAGAGAAGTACACAAATTTAGTATAAATAGCGGATTACCACTAGTGGACATGACCGACTTAGGACAAGCTTATGAGAATACTTTAAACATAGTGATAAATCGGAGAATCTATAACATCCCAAGTTTTTCCCAAAAGTTGAAAAATCAGAAAAATTTAAATTTTTCAAAAACTACTAAGTATTTTGCTCTGAAAATAAAATCATGCATGCATTCATAAGCATATTGCATTGCTTGAATTTGAAATTTTCAAAACTTGAAATATTATTTCACTTGAAAACATATTTAAGAAGATATATTAAAGGGGCAAGCCATGCCCTATATATTATTTTGATTATTGTGGTCTTAATTGTTATGTGTTAATTGTGGTTGTGATTGTATGCATTTGGAAATATTAAACTAGGTTCAAATGTTTACAACTCTAATTGAGTTGAAAATACTTTGAGCCACAAATACTTGGTTTAAAACTTATTTTTATTTTCCGACATTAAGTGTCAAAATCCATTTAAACACGTTTTCAATTTTTGGAATTTTATTTAAATCGGAAAGATCTTATTAAATCAAAGTGTTTTTTTTTACAAAACTATAGAAATTGGTTTGAGATCCTTTAGATCTATAAATCAAAATTTATAAAGAAAACAGTGAAAAATATAAAAGAAAAAACGTAAAAAAAATAATAAAATTCGACCGAACTGTGCGGGCCCATGAAGCGAGCGAGCGAGCGATTCCAGAAAAAACGTGGTTTTCTAAACTCCTTTCGGTTAAACACGAATATCTCAACAAATATAACCCCAAATTCGGATCCGCTTGTTCCTACGCGTTCATAACTTCGAGCCCAAGCTATTCCACAGACCATTAGCCTATATAAACATCTGTACCTGCCGGAATTTCTTTTCCACTTTTCGTCCCACCGAAACCCTAATCAGCAAAATCGTATTTTGTTTATCTACCCATCAAAACGATCTCGGATCGCACCGAAGCCTAAAGCTATATTGAAACTCTCTCCATTATCTTTCCATCCCGAGAGGTCTCAACTCTTTTCATCAACCGTGGAGGAATAATTTCGAAGCGCCATCTTTCAGATCTGAATTCGCAATTCCTAGATCTCTTCGTGCTCGAATCTTCAAATCAAAATTCCTTAGGTAAGAAGTTAGATTTAACCCTGATCTACAATTTTGTTTTTGAACACTTTTTTTTGACGTACGGATTTTTTTGTATAATACAGTTTGCGTTTGACGTTTTTTGGAAAAGAAAACCATCTCAAATCTTCGGGGCTTGATAACCAAACTTGTTCTCCTAATCAAGAACTTTCTTTTGCCCCAAACCTCACCTCTTTTGGTCAAGCGAGCTAGGAGTTATTCACGGTCAAAGTTTCGGACCAGAAAGGTAATTTGTGATTTGTGACTAAACTATTCATCCAATAATGTTATATTTGTGATAGTTAGAAAGAGCACGTAATTCTTTACAACTTTCGTTTAGATTGTTTTCCCATCCGAGCAACTTTATTTTTGGTCAAAATCAATAGTCAAAGCCCAGTCAGCAGCCCAGTCAGCGACCACGTCGGATCCAGTCAGCGCCCCGTCATCATCGCGTCAGCACAGCGTACCAGAGACTTCAGCGCGAAGATTCTTCTGTTTTCTTTTCAGTTTAGCCCCTGCACTTTACGGATAGGTCCCCGATTTTAAAACTATTAGTAATTTTTATTGGCTCGGTCAAATTTAATAATTTTATGTTTTTGAAAAGCTCTTGACTAGTAGAAACTTTTGGTATAGTTTAATTTAGGTTTTGACCAATTCAAATTGGTTCTGTTCAAGTAAATTTGACTTAAATTGAAATCTAGAAATTATTTTTGAGTGATTCTTTTTGCAATGGCTTTGTATGATTTATACTTGTCCATAGGAACCATCAAAATATATTTTTAGGTTATTTTTCGACAATTATTCTATTTATTAGTATTATCCTCCTTTTGGAGTATTTTAATGATATTTTAATAAATAAAAATTATTTTTGCACCAAATTTCGTCCTAAATGACATTGTATTATTTTGGTAGTATTAAGAAGTGCTACAAAGTACTTAGAAAAATTTATCGTCACAAAACCTATTGATCTTGTCTTAGCAAAATTTTGCTAAGTCATTTTCCTCTTCTTTTCCCTTGGAAAATTTTGCTAAGTCTTTTCTTGTCCTTTTTCCTTAGAAATTTTTTGATCCTTGAAAGTCATCAAGTTAGAATTTAGTGAAGACAATGAAGACCAGAAGATGTGACTCTCTAGAAGCAACTCCAAGAAGAAAAGTACTTAGAAGAAAATCAAGAGCAGCTTCAAGATGATCAACCCCAACTTTTCCCTAAGTCTTGTTTTCTTTCTGTTATTCTTGTCTTTTCTTCTCTATTTAACTTAGTGGCGGCACCAAATGGTGAAGTCTACAAATCCTCAAGTCTACAAGAAGAAATGGAGAATGACAAGACTGAAGATGGTTCTTGAAGACTAACTTCTCTCTTCTATCTGTCACATTGGACATAAAACAAGTCCTTGTGGCTATGACTAAATCCTTAGAATACAAGCTGAAGATTTTTCTAAGTCAATTTTATCAAATTCATGTTTCCCAACCTTGACCTTGACCTAGCTAACTTGTTTAACTTATTATTGTCTATGTGCCTAGAGTAATTTTTGCATGTCATGCATATCATTGCCTTAGAATATTTTGCACATCATACATGGCATATTTTTCCAATTGATTTGTTGGTTTTCCTGTATGTTTATTATGGTTGTTTTATTGTGTTAGAATTTTCGGAGACAAACGAAGTCTTTTGCAACTGCTACTCCTGCTCTTCCTATTGCCAAGGCAAGTGGCACACCCCTCATAAATTTCCTATGTATTTTCTATGCATGACTTAGTGTATTTCTTTTATTGCATGTGTTGGATAGTATTGCTATGCTAAAACTACTATCTCCTTTATACTAGTTGTGTCTAGCACCCATGAAAACTTAGTAGAATTATTGATGCTATGCAAAATTGCTTTTTGGAAATGTTAAAATCTACTAAGTTAATGAATAGTCTGGGTGGAAGTGGTTTTGCACGGTTTATGTTGAGTGGCTACTCAGGACCATGTTCATGGGGGTTTTCACCTAAGATAGTTTACTATACTTAGGACCATGGTATGTGAGGGTTCTCACCTGAGAGTTCACTTGAGGATTGCCACCCAGGTACAAAGGGACCAAAGTTTTGTCCAAGTGAAGCTGCTTCCCGTGCAACCATGTGGTATAATGGCTCTGCCTTGACTTTTCCCCAAGGGTCTAGTCTCAACTCTCTCCTTTTCCTTAGCACAAATTGAGTGCTTGAGGATAGTTTGGGTTTGTTGGGTCTCATGGTGAAACTGCACAACCTCTGCAGAGTTAAAACTAAGTACTTAGCCGTGTCCCCGGGTACGGACAATTTGAGCAGCTGATCAAGGATTCAACGGAGGTTTCCCAACATTCCAATTTCTGAAGTTAAAATTTTGAAGGTTGAACAAAGGTGGAAAAGAGGGTGGTTTTCATGCCATACCTGTTTTGACAAAAGAAAAAATGTTTTATAAGGAGTTAGGAAAAATTGGCTTTGTGCAAATTAGCCTTGACCTCCACCAGCCAGATATGCATATAGGTTATTATAGTTATTCCATTAAGTGTCCACATAGTGTCACTTGCCAGATCCATTTTTAATGGTTCTGACCCACTCTGTTGCAACAATTTTATTTGTTGCAGATTGTTCAGATGACGAGTGAGAATTCGATTCAGGTTTCGAGTCTGCAACCAACATGTTTCGCCTGTGGCACATGAAGATGATGGAGACTCATTGAAGAATAAATTTCCGCTGATGTACTCTTTTAAGCTAGCCTTGTGCTATGCAAAGTTGTATTTGAACAATTTATTTTACCAAGTCTGGATCATTCGTGTAATAATGATACAATGTTGTGATATTCATCTTAAACTGTGTGTGCAAATGAAATGGATCCAGGGGTTTGCACTATACAAGGTACCTTGCCAAATTTTAAGTGCAGGCACGTTACAGAATCACGCTTACAAACAATACAGATGGATGTTCACTAAGGCCCCGTTCAAGTACAATTTAAACGTGGGATGAACTAACATAATTATATTTGTATTTTTTAGAAATTAATTTTTGCATAGTAAATTATAAAACTGAGTATACATGTTAGGTTTTGTTTGGAATAGTCAGTCATATACAAATGACGTTACATGTTAGCTGTAATGTTGCATGTTCTAAAATTGTAATGAATATCAAGTTTCTTTTTATCTATATTTCAATAGCTGCATAAATTATATAGTTTATACTTAATTTGTTTCAAAAATCGCTAGATAATACGACCTATCAAATATCTTAATAGTTGTGCCTCATATATTGCTAGGTAACCATTTTATTGAAACTGGGAATAAATTAAAGAATTGGCATGATTTCTTACATGTGTTTTCTAGGTAAACTATGTCTTACAGCTTATAGTTATAGTTGGCTCGTTTATAAGCACATGATGCTTGTATGAAGAAAATTTAGTGTGGATTGTACTATTTTTGCAGATATATTAGTTATTTATATTGTGATATGTGATTCCACTTTATATAGTTTCTTATACGAGTGCTCCTCACAGTTTCTGAAATAAAAGTTGTGTACGGAATTCGGTATGTAAATCTAGCTAGTATAGATTTCAATATGACCTAACATATTGTCACCAATGTGATTTCTTTGCTCTTTTGTGGCGCACGGTCCATGGTGTATAACTCCTCTTACAAATCGGTAATTTTATTTATTTAAATATAGTCAACATTGGTTGTCTTTGATGGGTGTAATCTATACTTCTTAAAAAGCAAAACCCCACTAAGTAAGTGTAATTAATATTTATCTATCTTAACATGCAAGTTGTCCACATCACTTGCTTTTTTAGCCAATCAAACATCATCCACTAATATTAAATTGTATATCTCTACATGCAAGTATACACATCATATTTTATTTTAGCCATCAAATTTCCCATGCCATTCTTTTTCTCTGTTCTGCTGATAAGAGCACACCATCCCGCTAAGTAATTGCGCAGTTAAATCATATGTACAACACCGTAATTAGCTTCATCAACCAAGTGATTTTTTCCAATTATTTTCAACGATTAAAATCATACAAATGTTATTCGAGATTATGTGATCTTCTTATGTTACCAACCGCTGAAAATGTTCTAAAAATATTATGCAAAAATCTTCATGTAAACTATTCGCATCATCCATTTATTCAACCTGTTGATTTCAACTTATCTATATAGATCACGTACGCCCTTGAAACATAAGGAACTCTAAACTGTAAAATGCACATATATATATTTTATGTCATTTTAATTTAGCACCTCGAATGATATGAACAACTAAATCTTGCATAATTCTGTAGACAATTCATGTTTCAAACTTTTTATTAGAATTATTAAAGAGATACCCGCTGCAACGCGTGGAGCATTATTGTAGTAGGTAATGGAATGAGTGGTTTGTACAATTTACCATTTGGGGGCCCTACACCTATTGGTCCCTAGAGCGGTCGCTTTGTTTCCCCGGCCCTATGGGCCTACCATGTGTTCACTGAGTTAGTATCCTACTAGGTGCTTCATGTTACGGTTGATAAATTCTTCCTTTCGTTTTTCCTTAATCTTTTGTGCTTAGAACAAATAATCACTCAATACCTACATCCCACTATTTGTATTTGAGAGGCCCACTGTATTTTATTTTATTTTGATCATATTTTGCACCTTTTCCTTATTCTTCAATGTTCATAACCTATCTTACACAACCTAATAGATGAAACATAGTTTTGTTCATTACATTTGCAAATTGTCATATTCTTGGGATGGTTGGCTGGAGGCGGCTGGATAGTGTAGCATGTGCATGACTTTATCTTAATGTGACATGCACATAGTTTCTCATATATATTATACATTGGTGGGACGAGTGCAGCGATATGTAGAGCTACATGTGGCCCTATATTTCGGATATTTTGAAATTTCAAAAAAAAAAATGTTGTTTGTAGATAATGTTGTCTTCTACCAACGTTTAAAATATCAAATAAAAGTATGTCGTATTTTTGGCTGCGAAAAAAAATGAAAATCTGAATCTGAAAGTAGTGAATAGTGCAGAATTTGAACTCTCCAAAAATTTTCATATTTTTTATTTATTTTTATGTACTCTAGAACATGAATTATTTTGAGTTGAGATTTCACACGTTGGTAGAATGCACTATTATCTATATCCAAAAAAATTTTTGGAACTTTGAAATATGATTTTCGAATTTTGCCAAATGTAAAGCTACATGTAACTCAGACTACATTTTTATTCTCCCCTGGCGGGGCTTGCTATTTCTTCGGCACAAATCAGATCCAAGAATAGAAAAACGAATGCGGGAACATATAGTTCAGCACTGTTACAAATTTATGATTGCAGCACTAGGTTATAATGTTAGTACAGCTACACAAGTGTATCGCGAAATTTGACAAGAATACTAAACTGTTATACACCTATTGTCCGAGAGATGACCATCTGATGATACAACGGTGACAAGTGACAACTTCTAAAATGGGCTATTGATTCAAGGAAACCAGGGATCAAGCCACTCGAGCATGTATTTGCAAGGAACATAGAGGCAAGCATATATTTTACCTATTAGCTTCAATTTTAGACATCACTCGCCCTGATTTTTATGCTTGGCTGATTGCTCTAAGGTATAGCCCGTGTCTATTATATATGCGGGATATGTTCATAATCATTCGGACTATACAATGATGTGACTTCATATTTCTCTAGTACATTTCAAATATAATACTCCCTCCGATGTATAAAATGTGTCGCTCACTTAGTATAAAGTTTATACTAATTTAGTACTATAAAATGAGCTATACTTTTTATGCATCGGTGGAACAATAATAAAAGCCCAATGCGAGCAGTAATAAGATGTTAAGTATTGATACAAAGTTATGTCTGCCACCACAGTGGTCTATAGTACAACTGTACAAGAGTGTCATTACATTCGGACATCAATCCGGAATTAATTATTGAGCTATACACCTTATCGGAGAAACCTGGAATGAGATCAATTTGGTGATACAAAGGCGGTATCTTCTAAAATACATTTACACTGTCATTTCTTCACGATTCAAGGTAGGTTGGAATCGAGCAAGACATTCATTTACTAGTAATTTCAAGGAGCATTGAGGCAAGCAAATATTTACCAAAGCATTGCCTTTCTCCGGACACCATGCGCTGGTGCTGAAGAATAACATCCGGAACTCGCTCCTGGGTGCGACATCAAGTTTTCTCCTCCACTGTACTGAAATAGGTTTGGAGCCACCTGACATGAACCTCCAGTCCGGCTTCTTGGAGGCTGTTCTGGACGATCGTGTACAGCCTCCTGTCCAGCTTGATGTCCTGCAGCTTCATGTCCCTCAGCAGCTGGATGAGCTCGTTGAACCGGCTGGTTTTGCAGAACACGCCTACCACGAGACCAGCCAGGGTCTTGTCGGCCTTCCCTCCTGTCTCCCTGAACTCCTGGTAAAACTCGATGCAACGGTCGAGCTCTCCGGACCGGTTGAAAGCGCCGATGATCGCCGTGTAGCTGACACGGTCTGGCTGGACCTTGCGCCGCATCATCTCCCTCCAGATCTTCTCGGCCTGCCTTGAGTCTCCAAGCTTGCCACGCATGTCCAGGAGGGAGTTGTACACCCACACATTGGGCTCGCACCCCTTCTGCTTCATCAGCGCAAGCAGCCTCGTGGCGTCCGACGCTCTCTTGATCTGCCCATACATGGAGATCATGTTGCCATACGCAACCAAGCACTTGTCGAAGCCCCGGTCGATCATCTCGGAGAAGACGGACTCCGCCCTGTCGCTCCGGCCGAGGCGGCAGTACACGTTGATCGCCGAGGCGTAGGTGACCTGGCCAGGCTCACATCCTAAGCTGATCAGCTTGTCATAGGCTCTGATGGCTGGCTTGAGGCCTCTCCTCTTGACAAAGCCATTGACAATGGTGGACATGATGCAGTCCGTGACCCTCAAGCCGATCTCCCTCATGTCCTTTGCCACGGTGAGCGTGTCCTCCAGCAGCCCGGTCTCGACCTGCATGATGATCATCTTCAGGAACATGTCGGGATCTCGCAGCATCCCTTGCCTCCACGCCTCGTGGTACACGTCTTCCGACGACGCCGTCTCTCGGGCGTCCGCCAAAGAGCCGATCACCGAGGAGTAGATCGCGGCGTTCGGCGAGATGCCGTCCGCCTCCATCTCTCGCAGGCACTTGAGCGCGTCCAAGGCCCTGCCTGCCCGTCCCAGCACGTCGCAGGCGATGGTGTACGCCTCGAGGCAGGTTTCAGAGGGATACCATTTCCGAGACTTGTACTGCTTGAACAGCGAAGCCACCGTGTCCGGCTCGCCCAACGCCCCGAACGCCGCCATCACGGCGCGGTACGCGTCGGCGTTCACCGAGAGGCAGGCCGCCTTCATCCGCTCGTACAGCAGCGCCGTGCTCCGGTACATGTGCAGCTTGTTGTACGCCTGCATCGCGGAGCTGAAGCACACGGCAGCGACTTGGCCCTTCTTCCCCTCGAGAACCCCGAGCACCACTTCGGCGAGACCGAACTTCCTGGCCCTGACGCAGCTCGCGACGAGCCGCGCGCACGTGCGTCTCTCCGGGAGCACGCCATAGGCCCGGAGATCCTCGACCAGAAGCTCCAGCGAGCTCCACTGCTTGGCCCTGAGCAGCTGCACGGTCAGCGCATTCATCGTCTTCTTGTCCGGCCGGAACTCCGGCTCTTGAAGAGCCCTCCTGTAGCACTCGAAGGCGAGCTGCTCGGTCTGCCGGTCGCTGCAGAGGCCCCGGATGAACTTGTTGGAGATGCCGAGCTTCGGAGCATCCAGAACCGGCGACGAGGCGGGTGCGGGCCCCGGCGCGGGAGCCGGGGCCGGAATCGATAAAACATGGAGCTCACCGGACAAATTCTTGGGCTCAAGAACAGGGGAAGCGCAGGATCTGGAGCAGTGCAGGACGAAAGTTGCGAGCTGCCGCTTGATCGTGAAGAGGGAGGTGTTGGGTGATGTTCGTCTTGATGGATGGAGAGGAGGGAGGGGTGGCCAGTCTGAGTAGCATTTGGCTGCTGCCATCACGATGCGGTGCGATGGAAACTGGAGGTCGGGAATGGAGGAACTAGGCCGTTCAGGACGAAGGCACCTTATCCTGCGATGGAGGAGATTCCGTGTCGCTGTTTTTTACGTGCATCTCGCGGTGGAAGTGGCTGTTTCGGACGGGTGGGATCTGGCCACGTGAGTTCCCGTAGAAACTCCATGACCGCCATGACGTGGAGGTGTAGTTACCCGGCAAGTGAAAGAAGCTCAGATTTTGGGGGCGGAACGAGGGGAAGCCACGGCCTCATCTGGCCTCTGGAGGGGCTTGGTCCACGTAGCTCTTGCCCGTGGACAGCCACCAGTTAACTTGTGATGCCACAGATCTGAAGTGTTGGCAGGCGAATTTGGGGTCCAAGACATCACGAAAGCTATTGTCCAAGGCAAAATTGGACTTGTGGTACTTGACTTCTATTCAATGAAAACATCACAAAGCTGAAGCCACTTACCAGAGCCACAAGTTTCAGTCGGTGTTCTGGCGACTTGACAGCCAGATAAATTTGAAACATGCAATTTTTTTTCCATCCGTGTCCATGGGAGTCAATAATTTGACTGACCGATGGGATCTCAAATAACCGGGAACTAATAAATTCCGGGTAAAATACATTCAACAGCCAATAACATCTAAAAGAGGACATGATTAGTCTTATGAGAACCGGACACGGTGTCACTCTAGGGCGAGTCGGGTAGGGATTCCCTCTCCAACTCTCACACCACCACCCACGTCTCCACTTACTTCCTTTGGTCGTGCTGCCGATGTCAGGGGGGGGTGTGGTGGTGGTAGGGGCTGGTGTCCTTTTCGGGGATTCTCGATTCGGAAGCCGGAGCATTTCAGTTCTTCCTTTAGTGGACAAAAGTGCACTTGGTTAGTTGTACCTACCTTTAGAAGTAGGAGTATCAATCTCACGAGGAGGTTGGGTGTTGATTAATTTTTGCTTGTAAAAAATTAGTGCGAACTAGAAGAGTTTAAGGGCTTGTTTGATTCATAGGATAGGAAAAACATAAGATTGCATCGTCATGTCCACTCCAATCCTATAGGATAGGAAGAGTTTAAGTTTGTTTGATTCCATCAAAGGAATTGTAAAAGGAGATTGGAGTGGATGTTAGAATTCCTATAGGAAGTAGTACAAAATTCCTAGAGGAATAATCCTATAGGATTCAAATCAAATGGTCAAGATAGGAAAATTTCCCATAGGATGGAATCCTCCAAAATTCCTACACAAATCATTTGAATCAAAGAAGCCCTAAGGGTTAATGATTTCTCCATGGCTGCGGCATATATTCTAAATGGGTGCGACATACATTGGATGTGTATCCATGTTTACCATAGCAGAGTTCGGCAAGGACCAAAGGTAAATTTTGTCACTGTTGTACCTAGAGTTCCCGCTTCCCTGCACGGTTGATGCCCTCATGTGTCCCTTTCGGGATGCATTGCAATCAGCGGTCGCGCGGCACCACGAAAAACATCATCACAACCATAAAATTCTCTAGAAAAAACTATATTTCAATCGATGTTTGGTTAGGGTTTCCCCGTAGCCTCAAGAACTAAGGGAACCACTCAAACATATATCCTTACAAAACATGAACAAAATAATCAAGGTGAACATGGATGAGGATTGTAATAATCGACATTCATTTACACATAAGTGTCGAGATGGACAAGTAAGCGATTACAACAAGGTTAATGGTTGTGATTGATGATGAGGTGACGCGACTCGGGCATGGTAGGATCTAAAGTCTACGTTCTTAGAGTGCTGCTAGTACATGGATCGATTGGCGAGCACACACACCTTCGATGGAATAACATAAATAACATGTTTTTATTACATTGTATGATCCTGAATCATAAGATATTACAAGTTGCATACCTCATGGATAGAACAAACCTAGTAGACAATATTTAGAGTTCCATCAACGACACAACCAAACATGTTGAGAGTAGACTCGCGACCTAGACACACATTCGTTCATATAATAATCTGCAGCATGAAACGTTGCAGCTGTAACGGTCAATACATTGAATGTATTAGCAAGATTCACTAACAAATTTGTTAAGATTACTATAATTTCCGTAATTTTGTTATCATCTTTCTTAACTTTATGGACACTCAAGTAAACTCCAAAGTGCTCCTAATAATTTTTAAGCACATCATGTCTCCTGGTGCACACCATGGGTATGTGGTCCTTCTAATCAGTCCTAAGTACACTGTGACTCTTTGGTTATTTTAACCATTTTAAGGACATTGGGACTCTTTTGTGCTCTACACCGTTATAGAGACATCATGACTTTGTGATACTCATCATCGTTTCTGTTGACACATCATGCATGACTCTATGGTGTTTCTAATTGTAACTAAGGACACACCATACCTCTGTGGTGCACCAAATCACTTCCAAGTACACGTCATTAGTCTTGGTGTTCCTAACCATAACATCAACTCCACCTATGTATCTATTTTGTATAGCTACGGGAACAACCAGTACGATGATATAAGGGTTTCATGGCTTGGACAAATACAATAGATCACCCAATTCATGGATTCAATTAAAACATGTAATTGTATATGAAAAGATTTGGGATTGATACGTCCCAAACATATCTATAATTTTTTATACTTCATGCTTGTTTTCTACCAATTACCCTATGCTTTCCTTCATTTTTTGGGCATTTTGACTAACCTATTAACCCAGTGCCCTTAGTCGGTTCCTGTTTTCTGCTACTTTTTGTATTTCAGAAAAACTCTTAAGGAAGTATTCCCCAAAAGTCGTGAAAATATGTGGAGATCATTTTTATACGGAACGAAGACGGGGTCCAAAGGTTAGAAGTGGGTGGGGCCCCATAGCCACCAGGTGGCCGTGAGGCACGACCCAGGGTCCACCCGCGCCATGAGGTCGCATGGTCGCCCTGGCCAGCCCTTGCACCACATCTTAGCCTAAGTAGTCTTTTTCCCTAAAAAGTAAAAACACCGCGGGCGGAGAAATTTTGCATGAAACAGATACAGAGGAGCCGTCACCTCAAAATTCCAATCTAGGGCTTCTGTAGTTCTGTTCTGGCACACTTCCGCAGGGGGGATCGTCATCGGAGCCTTCTTCATCACCATGTCCGCCTCCCCGGTGTTGCATGAGTAGTTCATCCCTAGGCTACGGGTCCGTAGAAGTAGCTAGATGATGCTCTCTCCACTTTGTTCCACCATGTTCAGATCTTGTGAGCTGCCTAACATGATCAAGATCATCATTGTGTAATTGGTACATGTTGTGTTTGCTGGGATCCCGTGACTCATGAGATTATGGTTATTTTGTTCATGTCTATATGAGAGCTTCATTTATATCTTTAGAGTTTTTTATATTGTCTTGCAATAATCTACGGTGTGTATGATTTTTTTTGGACAAGTTGTTGTATGCATCTCCATGAGGGAGTTTATGTGCTAGTTAGTGGGTTCATGACTCCTTGTTTCCTGCGCTTGAGAGACAGAAACATGCATGGGGAGGTTGTATAGTTGCCACTAGAGAGAAAACAACGATGTTCTTGTTTATGAATGCTTACATTATGTATTGTTCTTAATGCAATTTTCTGTTGAACACAAGAAATCACTTTGTTGCTGCAACTTAATACCAAGAGATTGTCTAGATAGCTTTCTTGAGGTGGATTATTAGTTATATATGTCGTCGGACGGCGGTCTATGTATGTTTGACTTAATGCCTACATGATTAGATCCCTCAACTATATCTCTTCATAATAGCAATGTTATCTATGTCAGAACGCGGAGATAAACAAAAACTTTTCTACGCGGAACTCCCAAGATCTAGCCTAGGTATAAGGCCACGAGGATTACCACTAGACGCGCATGTGCGGATTATCGACGAAGCACGTCGACGCAGTGTAGTCCCACGATCCGATCCAGACGATCCAGTCCCGCGATCGTCGAAGTGCTGAACGTACAACACCTCTGCCGGTATCCACACGTACGAGGAGCAGCTCCGACGGCGGACTTCTAGGTCCAGTGTGGCGGCTGGACTGACTGGGGTTAGGGTTCCCAACGCATGGGAGTGGAAACTTGTGCTCGTTGGGAAACCTACACCCCTCCTTATATAGCGAGTGGGAGTGGGCTGCACAACGCTTGTGCCTCATTCACTCTGTGAGTCCAACTCACTAATTCAGTCGATTTTCAGTACGGGTCCAACACGACCAATATACTTGCTACCGCTCTTAAGTGTGCTACCCCGCGGGCTCATGGCGACTTGGACACGATTGGAGTCCGACTCGCAATCGATCAACCGGTAGAGGCTCCTAGTAGAACGTGCCGACTCCCAAGTTTCATAGAGTCATGACGACATACCTTCCAGTGTGACTTTCATCTGAGTCCCTTTTACCTCACGATATACCTTGTCGAACTATCGGCGAATTATCGTCATCCCTTAAATAGTTCAAATCTCTTCTCGGTCTGTGATATATGATTCATCTGACTAACTCTTAGTCAATCGATCCAGTTAACACTTAACCGAGTCGTGCATGGCCATGCTTCCGGAATCATATCACTCGAGAGGGCATAGAGAATATCTCTTCAGTCGGAGGGGCAAAATCCCATCTTAATTATCCACATCACGTAGCTTGCTTCTCATTCGACCCGAACGCTTCCTTTATAACTTCCTTGTCACAGAACAACGTTTGACAGAACCTAAGTCACTCATCCACAACTCGGTTTGTACGATAACCTCAGGTCTTAGTATTACATTGATTGAGACATGCAAATGACGATTTACTCGTTGCAAGCCAGTGTGGGTCAGTCCGACTTGCTAAACTCTTCAGTCGAGTGTGTGTAAGTTAGAATGGCATCGCCATGCCCCTGATAAGTGGAACCGAGTCATCAGCCAACATTCACATTAGTCTAGGTTGTGTGTCCAACACAACCTCAATGACCAAGGACAATTAGCATGAACAACATGAATACATAGTTCCACAATCGAATCACATATTCAATGATATATATCACATGTTCAAAACAAGGACAACTTAGTAACTTTATGAATACATTGAGAATCACTGCATACATGATTGCCTCTAGGGCATATTCCCAACAATGTGTTCACGATTTGTCAATTTCCCAGCTATAATTTGTTTGCCCTAAAGGGGTTTCGTAGCAGAAAACAAAAAAAGTCCTAACAACGATAACCGAAACTAGCCAGAATCTGTTACTATGCTGATATAGAGTAACGGAGAAGAAACGATGATCATACCCTTGAAGACCAAAAGCAGGGATTATCCTCCCGCGCACGGGTTAATGATGAATACGGCGAAGCCGACCTCAAGGTCGAGTGGTCATACCGCGACTAGTGCCCCAAGTGTTGCACCTTGTGATATTACACACATACGGTATAAACGACGATTCCCGGTCTCCGGCCCAACAGAGGTTGCGAAAGTAGAGAGATGGACTGAAGACTAATAGCATGGCGGTGTGCTTATAGTAGATAATTCCCAACTCGTAGAACAGTTCGAAAGGACACCACATTCAGAGAAGAGATAAACAAGAGAATTGGATTGGCGGAAAAAGAGGAGGGGTGCCTCCCTTTA
Source organism: Alopecurus myosuroides (assembly GCA_028641055.1). NCBI lineage: Eukaryota > Viridiplantae > Streptophyta > Magnoliopsida > Poales > Poaceae > Alopecurus > Alopecurus myosuroides. Next base: position 137,043,784 of record CM054059.1, read on the forward strand.
TATAGCGGGAAGGGAGAGCCTTTCCCTTGGCAAGCCATTTGGGACTAATCCCACATGGTTGGCCGGCCAAGGAGGTGTAGCCACACCCCCACATGGGCCACATTCGGACCATATGGGCTGCCCCTCTTTTTCTCTCATTTCCCACTTTTCCTCTAATGGGCCTCTTTTGTCTAGAAGGCCCATTAGTGGAATAAACGTATTTTAAAATAAAATAAAATAGTATTTAATTATTAATGACACTAATTAATAAAAATATACATTTCTTATTTATTTAGAGTCACGGAAACCCTTCCAGCACCCTTCGCTCTCCATCGGGCATTTCTCCCTCAATTATGATACTCCTTCGAAACTCTCTGATCTCTATCGGGGTAATCTCATGACGATTCTAGGTACCAAGATCACTCTTAAACATCGTCTACCCTTAAGTGTGACACCCTACGGTTGGGGGCTACTGGAGACATGGCCCAGACACCTCTCGACCAATGACCAATAGCGAGATCTGGACATCCATAATGGCCCATGTGCATCCATCAATATTTTGCGTCGCTTGAACCTTAAACGTTATGTCCCCATGCCCTTTGCCTTAGAGATACTCTGTTTGTCTGAGACTTGATCGTCCGGTATCTCATACCACATTCAGTCTCATTACCGTCATAAAAATTCTACTCATTACCGTGTCGTTGCATCTCCGTGACCTAGTCACATTCTTGCAAGCTAATTGATGCAACTCCACCCAGTGGGCCCAAAAGTATTTATCCGACATTAGTATTGTCAAGTCCCGCTCTTGATGGTACGCCTCAACATATCCCTTTCATTACCCAATAGTCACCTTTATAATCACCCAATCACGGTGTGACGTTTGATGTAATCGAAGTAACTTCCATGATAGAAATTAAATACCATCTCATGGTCAAAGGCTATGGTACTATGTTTTTTTCATCATACTGTTTGAACTTAATGACTCAACCTCGTCATGATAAAAAAAATGGGTGTGATTCCATCACATCATTCACCAATGACATGACTCCGTTGTCAATGGTATAAATACCCATGATTAGGAGACCATGATCATCTGTTGCCCAACGGACTAGTATAACTAGAGGCTACTAGGGACCTGATTTGTTTACATACCACACGTGCATTAATGTTTCCGCTTAATATATTTATAGCATGGTATAAAAGTTTATGAACATACAATTTATGATAATAAATATCCTTTATTATTTGCCTCTAGGGCATAACTCCTTCATACCCATCATGTTTATTGTTATGGAGAGACGCCACTAGTGAAATTATGGACCCCGGTCCATTTTTCCCCATTGAATACAAATTGTTTACTTGCTTTTCATCATCACTTTCTCTCCGGTACGTTTACTTTAAATCATCTTCAATACATTCGATACGTTTAATTCTCTAATTCACAACAAGATGGGAAGATTGACAACCTTCTCGGGTTGGGAGCAAGGGAGAGTTTGTGTTTTGTCTGTAGGTTCACGCTTATTGAAGCGCCAGACAACAAGCAACCTACTTAGAGACTTCTAAGTCCCACTGTATTGATCACCCCGGTTCCTTAACTAGGGGAAATTTGCTGGTGGACTACATCATACCTTCCTCTTGGGGTCTCACAACGGGTGTGTCATTTCACGCCATCAAGCTATATTCCTGACACCATTGCCGGGAATTTCAAGGTCATCATAAGCAAGAAGTCCCTCGTCAACAACTATATTTCTGGCATCGTTGTCGGGGATTTCAAGGTCTTCATAAGCAAGAAGTCCCTCGTCAACAACTATATTTCTGACGCGTTTCTATGGACTTCAAGCTTTAAGCTAGGGGAGATACACACTTCCACTTTCGCTCTTTTGTTTTTTCTTTCTTATTTTACTTTTGTTTACTTTTCTTTCCTTTATATCAAAAAACAAGAAAAAATAGTTTTCTAGTTTATATTATTTACTTGTTTTGTTAGTTTATTTTATTTTATCTTGCAAGCATGGGTACCTATTATACCATGAAGATTTATGACTTTACAAGTACAAATAATAATGATTCCATATGCACACCAATTGCTCCACCTGCTACTATAGCAGAATTCTATGAAATTAAACCCGCTTTGCCGAATCTTGTCATGAAAGAACAATTTTATGGTATTGGAGAAGATGTTGCCTCTCATTTAAATAAATTTGTTGAGTTAGGTGATATGCAAAAGTATAAATAGGTATATGGTGATATTGTTTAATTAATACTATTCCCTTTCTCATTAAGAGGAAGAGCTAAAGAGCGGTTATTATCTTTGCCTAAAAATAGTATTGATTCTTGGACTAAATGCAGAGATGTTTTATTGGGAAGTATTATCCAGCTACAAAATTACAAAATTGAGGTACATTATGAAATTTAGAAATAATGATAATTAACATGTTGCTCAAGCTTGGGAAAGAATGAAAAATATGGTAAAGAATTGTCCAAACCTTTTATGTAGGATTAATTTTTTTTTCAAGGAATTTATTGGATTCAACTATGGGAGGAACCTTTATGAATCTCACACTAAGTGCAGAAAATAAACTCTTGGGTGATCAAACTATTCTCATTGGCGCACAGAAAGAACTCCAGCAGGTAGAAAGGCATTAATATTGATATGCTTGTCTCTTTGCTTTCTAGACAATTTCCTATGGATCCTAATAATTTTACTTTCAACTCTCTGGTTGCTAATGAAATTGATCAAATTGATGCGGATTGTATTGCTATAAACAATTTCAAAAATAGTATTTATAAAAATAATTTTGATGGTAAAAACTATAGGCCGTATCCTCCTAATAATGGAAATTCCTATGGAAATTATTACGGTAATACTTATAGAAAATCTAAAAGTTGCACCTATGATCTTGAAAACATGCTTACAGAATTTAGTTCTACACAAAAGTTTTCAATAAAACTAATGAGGCAAAGTTGGAAAAACTAGATAATTTTGTCCTAAAGTTGGATAGTTTTGCTCATGATGTTGAAATTTAAAAAATTAGTGCTACACCTCTTGAAGTTAATAAAACTGAACCTATAAATTCTATAAAAGTCCAAATTAATGATAATATAAGGATGTGAGCTTAAATACCAAGCTATAAAAGAAAGAGAAGAAATTCATGTTATTCTGCCAATAGTAACGCTATTAAAATTTGTACCATCCAACCGTTTGATGAGCTTAAAACTTTCAGCACCCATGAGTATCCGACTGGTTCTAAATATGTTAATGGTGAAGGGTTTCGTCGCATTCAAAAAAATCCTAGCAACGATAACCATAAACAGTAAAGATTTATTACTATGCAGATATCAAGTAACAGAGAAAGAACGGAATTTATACTCTTGAAGACCGGAAGTGGAGATTACCCACCCGCACAAGGGTTGATGATGATGACAGAGAAGCCGAACTCAAGGTCGCGTAGTCGTTCCCGCGACTAGTGCCACATGTCGCAGCACCTCGTAGCTCTACACACATACGATGTAAACAACGACTCCCGGTCTCCGGGCCAGCAGAGTTTGGGGAAGCGGAGTGATGGACCGAGAACTACTAGCATGGCGGTGTGCTTATATTTGAGAAAATCTAAACCCTAGCGTAGATCCCTTTGCGGAACCACAGTTGGAGAAGAGAGAAGAGAGAGAGAGAATTGGGATGCGAAAAAGGGGAGGGATGCCCCTCAATATATACGAGGAGGAGGGGAGCCAACCTCCTTGGCTTGGCCATGTGGGACTAAATCCAAATGGCTGGGCCCTCCTAGTGGCCAATTTGGTCAGCCCACTAAGAGGCTCCCATTTCCTCCAATTTTTTCTCTAATGTGCCTCTTTTGTTAATTTTGGCCCATTAGTAGAAACAAAACCATTTAAAAATGAAATAAACATATTTATTTTTGAATTACACTAATTAATATTTGAATACATATTACTTAATATTTTGTAGATACGGAACCCCTTCTGGACCCCCACACCGATCTCCATCAGACATTTTTCCCGTTATTCCGATACTCGTTAGGAACCCTCTGATCTCCATCGCCTAAATCCAAGAACGATTCTGGTTCTCTCTTTAAATTTACTTTGGTACTAAGATCACTCCTAAACATCGTCTAACCTTAATTGTGCCACCCTAAGGTTCTGGAACACTCCATACATGGCCGAGACACCTCTCGTACCAATGACTAATGATGGGATCTGCACACCCATGACTACCCCTGTGCATTCCACGATTAGCTTTGTCGCTTGAACCTTAAACTTAGAGTCCCCACGCCTCTTGCCTTAGAGATACTCTGTCATTCGAGATTTGATCATCCGACATCTCATACCGCAGTTCAATCTCGTTATCAACATAACAATTCTACTCGTTCTCGTGTCGTTGCATCTCCGTGACCTAGTCACATGCTTGCAAGCTAATTTATGCAACTTCACCGAGTGGGCCCGGAAGTATCTATATGTCAATAGTATTGGAAAGTTCCTCTTTTGGTGACACGTGTGGGGCCCTAGACTAGATGTCCTAGACCGCCAATATACATACACTCATGATCCTAGATCGACAGTCATGAGCAACATATTTAGAGAAGGTACATCAGAGTTCACATCCATTACACAAATAACATAGTCTTACACAAATGGTCTGTCGACCAACTCTGAGCTAGCTGCCACGCAGGGCAAGAGACAAACACACAACCACATCTAACTTATTCAGCGGAAGAAAACACAACTAGTAGAACCCACGTCAACACCTTAACACCACAGGCTGCTGACCGAGAGACGTGCCTAGTTCGCGGGATCGTCATAGTACTCCTCCTCATCTATATCTTCCTGAGGCAGATCCTCACAGTCTGACCAAGACTATAGCTAGGGACAAAACTATTATGAGTACATTTGATTGTAGTCGCAAGTCACCATAAATAAAATATTAACAAATGCAAGTATACGATATAAGTGGTACGAAGGCTATACTTTGGGCTTAACTAGCCATGACAAATGGAAGACCCATCATGGTTGCACAAATTTTAGTTTTCTTTGTTGAAGAAGATACTTCAAAAGATATTTAGTTTCTCTTGTAGATATTGCATGTCCACAAGGTTTGGATAAAGCATACTAAAATAAAAGAAAGTTTTCTTTGCAAAACTTCTTGTAAAACTATGAATTCCAGATCCTCATCTCAGTACCTCCAAGGTACGATCAATTCCCTTTCCAAGTACCTCCCAGGTATAACACGATCCACAACTTATAAGCTTTTGAAAACATTGACACAATGCTAGCTACATGGCCATCCAACTGTCCCATATCCGAGGACGCGGCTATTCTTAATTGTTTTACTCTGCAGAGGTGTACACAATCCACAAGATCTAGTACATCCTCCATGAACAACCACGGACTATCTGCGACAGTATGCGAACATCAGATAACCGGTCCTAACTATCCACTATGCAAGTGCTAGTAAATGACTACCTCTTCAACTGGGTTTGTTCTCTCCGGCACCCGGTGAGTGATGTCTACGCACACTTTTATTCTTGTAGACAGTATTGGGCCTCCAAGTGCAGAGGTTTGCAGAACAGCAGCAAGTTTCCCTTAAGTGGATCACCCAAGGTTTATCGAACTCAGGGAGGTAGAGGTCAAAGATATCCCTCTCAAGCAACCCTGCAATTAAGATACAAGAAGTCTATTTTGTCCCCAACACACCCAATATACTTGTCAGGTATATAGGTGCACTAGTTCGGCGAAGAGATAGTGAAATGTGAGTAATATGGATGGTTATAAGTAATAATAGCAATCTGAAATAAATATGGCAGCAAGCAAACATGTAGCAGAACAGGCGGAAAACAATGTTTCAATGCTTGGAAACAAGGCCTAGGGATCCTACTTTCACTAGTGGACACTCTCAACAATGATCGCATAATTGAATAACTAAATATCTTCTCTTCACTATGCTACTCTTAGCCCTCTTCGGTTGGATAACGAACACTAATCATTGCGTAGGGCTGCAAAGAGCATTCCTTAAAGTGAGCATCCCCATGTCTAGTTAACCCCACGCTATCACTATGAGCACCCTAGAAGGTACTAGAAAAACACCACAATTCATAGAGGAGACACACATGATATGCACACTGTCACATTCACACCGCGGGACAAGGTGACTCTGAAGTTCATATTAATAAAACACTTGAGTAGCACAAGATGAAGAGTAACATCTACTTATTCAACTAGATTACAAAGCTCACGATCACATATAGATCACACCATGGGAGAGAGAGATGAACCACATAGCTACCGGTAGAGCCCTCAGCCTCGGGGAGAACTACTACCTCCTCATCATAGGAGACAACAACGGCGATGGAGATGGCGGTGGAGTTGATGGAGATGGCTTCCGGGAGCACTTCCCCGTCTCGGCAGGGTGCCAGAACAGAGATCTGTCCCCCGAAACTTGTGTTTACGGTGACGCGGTTGCGGAAGGTTTCGTGGAATTTTGCCGATTCTCCTAGGGTTTATGCATCGGGGGGGGGGGGGTATATATGGGCGAAAGGGCGATGCCGGTGGGCCACCAGAGTGGCCTCACCACCCCCAGGCGCGTCCAAGGGGGGGCGCCTGGATATGGTGAGGGCCCCCTTGGTGCCCGTCATCGACTCCTCTTCGGACTTCTGGATGCTTCCGGGGAAAATAGGAACTTCGGGATTCGTGGGGTCGAATTCCGAGAATATTTCCAGAACAACTTTTCTGAAATAAAAACAGCAGAAAACAGGGAACTGGCACTTGGCATCTTGTTGATAGGTTAGTCCCAGAAAACGTGTAAAAATGCTATAAAGTAGGGAGAAAACATGTAGCAATTGGAAAAATATCAACATGGAACATCAGAAATTATAGATACGTTGGAGACATATCAAGCATTCCCAAGCTTATTTCCTACACGTCCTCGAGTAGCTAAACGATAAAACAAAATAATTTCTGAGGTGACATGCTACTAACATAAACTTGATCATAAAAGCATATGTAAGCTGAGATCATAGAACTTTTAACACAAGCATGACAAATAGAATTTTAATACTAAAGCATAGCAATCACCTTGCATCATGAGAAGTAACACAAATAAAATATTATGAATAATAATGCAAAGAAAGATATATGTTTGTTTCGATTATAAAGAAAGCATGGCAAAGTGATATTTCGCAAGTCCTTAAGAGTGGGGCAAAACATAAATGCTAGGACACCTTCAAAATTCACGAGGAAGACTAGAACAAATAGTTAGAGAACAAGCAATAACACATCATGAATCAATTAATAATGTTTCTGGGACAAATGCACATAAAACTCAGAATTGCAAAAATGCTCTCTCAACTGTGCATAAAGTTAGAAGATGGAGACTCTACATCGGAGACATGTAATCGCGGAGGACAGGGGCGCCCGTAGGGGCTATCCACGTGGCCCTCTCTGGATGGTATTGGCGTGCAGTTTTGTTTTCTCTCTTTGCTTTGCCTGCTCGTTTTGTCGTCAAAGAAAAGGAAAATGCTTAACATAGGGCGACCTACGTCACGCTAGCGTAGGTCGCTGCCTTCTGCGCACGTTCCTGCCTCCTTCGCTCGGGCTTACATGGCTAGTATGCCAATTTTTTGTGGAAAAATGGCCAAGAATCTATTTTTCCATTTTTTGCCCGGATATTTTTTTAGCAACCAAATGTAATAATTACGTGCAACCATATATATGCTAAGTGTTTTCGGCATTTTCGATCATTGTTGCGTAGGCCGTTAAACTTGTAACAATTTCGCATGTTTTTTTTGTTAAGAAAACATAAACGAGATGTTGCAATGTTTTTCTGGATGATATTCTACAAAATACGTATATGTTTAAAGAATTCGTTTGGAATGATATGTTTATGCGTTCTTTCACATGTTGTAAACATGTGATTTTGTTGTTACTATCGATTTCTTTTTTCGTTGAAATAGGGGATAATTTTTATTGCAATTGGAACAGTGACAAATTATTTTGTTGCTTACCAACTTTTTAATTGATGATTTTTTTTGTTGCAATAGGTTGTGATTTTTGTTGAATTGCTTGAACTTTTTTGTTGCAACACAATAAACACATAGTTTAACTATTCTTTGTAACATTACTTTTTTCGATTTGTTTTTGAAAAAAATTGTTGCAATATTTTTTTTTGTACACGGGGTTATAGTTTTTGTTGCGATACCAGTGAATTTGTTGCAATGGCAGTTTTTCTGTAGTTACCGAGATAACCAGGAGCAACACAATATAAAAGTTTGCTGTGTTAATTTCTGTGCGTTAGATGACGATCGGACGGCTCACGAGGGGATCTAGATTTGTCTAGCTAGGGTGACCTGCGGCCTAGCGCTGACCTTCAAATAAAATAAGATGGGTCGCGGAGAGAGAAACAGCCCGAGCGAAAAAACCCTACCCCTTTCCCGTCGTGAGCCGCCTCCTCTGGTCTTCTCTTTGCCTCGCTCTTCCCCTCCCACTAATGCGCTTTGCCTCGCTCTTCCCCTCCCCTGTTGCGCCTTGCCGCTGCTCTCTCCTGCGTCCACGAGCTCCGCCTCCCCTACCTCCTCCCCACCCCTTTCCGTGCCGCATAGAATGGCGGAGACCCATGCATCGCCTCTTCATCCCCGGCTCCTCTGCGTTGCGTGAGACGGTGGCTGAACTCAGCCTTCTCTACTCACTGAAACCCTGACCAGATTCGTTTCCCGCTCTGCAGTCTCCTCTCCTCTTGCCCCCTTTCTATACAGACTAACAATCGTGCCCGTGTGTGACGCCCCGAGATCGGGCACTATGCAGATTTCAGCATTCCCGCCAAAATCCACATAATAACCGATTCCAGGTTGCCATTTATGATAACATTACAATAGTTCACGAATATTCCACAATTACAACAGAAACAGATAGATACAAGATGACTCAAACGAGCCAGGGTTACAACTGATACATTACAAAGATCCAAATAACAGCGGAAGGAACAAACGTCCGGCTACGGACAAGATACAAACTGGACTAAGAGTCCTGAAGATAACCGAGAGCGTCCAATCCCTGCCCAGGCCAAGCCGGAGGGATTCCCAAGCTAACGTCGTCAGACTTCAAACCTGTTGACTGCAATATTGAATATGCAGTCACGAAAGAGATTCGTGGGTCAGTACGGTTAAGTACTGGCAAGGGGGATAAAACCCATACTCACAAGGTACCGGCGTAGCCAGTCATCACAAGATACAAATACTTTAGGATCAACGGAAAGGAAGGGGGGGTTATTGCAAATAAGCGACAGCAGGCTGCACTAACCAACTACAGAGATTCTATTACTTCCAACTATCAGAAAGGGGATAAGATCGAGTAATAGTAACCAACTGAAAGATAACTTCAAACAAACCCATCCTGGATCTCGCCCCTTATCCAAAGAAGCAATCCGAGGATAACTCACACAGTTGGATTAGTGATGGTCCAGATTATTGTGTCAATAAGCCTATTACTAGTCAAGTTGTTAATCATTGGGTGAAAGGTTGTTAATCATTAGGTTTAAGTTGTCCTGAGTACTTGTTAGCCAGTACTTTCACCAAGTAATCCATAACCGCGGAAAACACGGCTTCTCGAGAAGATTATCCCTGCAGGGTTGCACCAATTTGGCCGTACACGCAAGAATAACCCGCCAGATGGGATGCCTCCCACCAAGCGGGGTACTCTACACAACCAACCCTTCTTCGCATCAAGCCCAAAGCACCGCGTGCTGTGCGTGCGCGGCTAATCGAGCCCCCCGAAGAAAACGAGGACCCTCATAGCACTGGAAGACCACGCCGCCCTAAATGCCGACTACGAAAGTTCCACCCTGGCGCCAAGGGTTCGTACCTGCATATGATGCAGCAAATGGAACACCCGAACTAGTACGGCGATTTGGACGAGATGCGAATCGAGTCAGTTGAGGGGGGCGCCCATACTCGCTTCCCACATGCGGTTAGTGCGCTCATCATGGATCAGTAGACAAGACCCTTTTCCTATTAGGGTCGACACTAGCAGGCCTCAAAACCACAAAGGGCCTCCTGCCGGTGCCTTATCATCAAATTTATTATTAAACAATAACAGTATCATGATTGATTGATTGATTAAACATTGAGCTCCCGGAACATAATAGAGTAGTAACAGAAAGTAACGGGTAACAGACTCGAGCAAAACAACCCTAAGCATGATAGTAAGACACGGGCAACAAGCAATGGTTATAGGTATGGAGGTGAGGTAATATCAAGGTTAAGGGATTCATGTGATGGGTTCGTAACAGAAACAACTACTACTAAGGCTAGCAGAACAGAACAACGGAAAGTATCGGTAACAAGTGATGAAAGGCAGCCATATGGCAGCAAGTGAGTATACTTGCCTGAGATCCCGCAAGGTAGCAGAACTTGTCGTTGCTCACATCATCTCAACGTTCTATCCGGGAAGAAGCAATGAACCTCGAACAAACATCGGATGCAACAATTACTACTACGGCAAAAGATCCAGCATGATCAAGATATGGATGCATGACAGGTTAAAGATGCATCAGAATGAACTAGTTGACATGATAAACAATTTTAGTTGGACCCATATGCAATTTGAGTTGCATATGAAAAGCCCATGAATTATGGTTAGATTATTTGTTTTCCAACTAATCAACAGGTGAAGGTGGATTAGCATGATGCATGGATGAGGAAAACAACAAAATAACAACATTAGAATCAAATTAAAATAGGGTGTAGCAATTTAGAATTTTATTATCAATTTAGGGAATTTTTGGGTGCCTTAAAGGTGACACACAAATACTTGTTGTTTTCACCCATTTAAAATGTTCAAAACAAATAACAAGGTTGATATTTGAAAAGGTTATCAAATTTTAGTTGGATTACATGTTTCACATTTTGAAATTGGACTTAGGATTATTTAATTATGAATTAAACAATATTAAACAATTCTTAATTGCATTAAACAAGATTTAAATGGTTTAGGCAATTTTAATTATTCAAAACAGAAAACAAAATTATATTTGAATAGGTTATTTAAAATGGTATGGAAAACATATTTTATTTGCATTTATTGGATTAATAAATAATTAGTTATGGATGTTAGAAATTAGCATTTGTAATATTTAAGTTTGAATTTTAAATACATTTGAAGTTTCCAAAACAGCACACAAAATGGATATTTGGAAAGTTTAGGAAATTTGGATCTGAAAACATATAAAGTTTTTTATTTATTGGGTTTACAGAACAAAAGATATTAAATTTTGAAGTTTTATATTCAAATTTGTTGTTTAAATGGATTTAGTAATTAATAGGAATGCGCAGAAACCTTTTGTTACGGATCTGCTCCCTACCCTAGCCGCTGCCGTGCGGGCCCAGGCCCAGGTGGCAGCCACGCAGGCGCCACGGGGCGCGGGTGGAGCCACGCAGGCCACCACGGTCAATGACCAGTGGGGCCCGCCCTTGCGCACGCGAGGAAAAAATTGGGGTTTAATTCCCCTAGCCGGGAATCGAACCCGGAACCGGTCGCTCGCGCGGATGGAACAGGACCAGCTGCGCTACGCTGAAGTTGGTGATGGTAACAGGTACGCAGACAAGGTAACGTGAACTGGCGAGGTTAACTGAAATTTGGAACAGACAGTTCCGCTCTCTGAACCTGACGAACCAGAGGCAGAACGGAGCGATCACGCCGGCGATCGCTGCGGTGGTACTCGCGGCGGCGCGAGTGGCGTGCGGGGTCGGTGTGCGGATGCGGGCGCTCGTGAGCGTGCGTTCACGTAAGGAGAGACAGGGAGGAGGAAGGGGTGGGGCGATCACCTCGTTCTGTCGATGACGCTGCCTGACGGCAGGCAGCAGCGGGGCATCTCCCCGGCGACGGCGCGGCCCACCCCATGGCTACCAGCAAGCGGCGAGGGGGGCGGTGAGGTCCAGGAGACGCGGCGGTTCCATTTTCCTCCTCGGAGGCGCCTCGAGGTGGCCAGGGTGATCGGAGCTAGAGGAGCTAGGTGGTGCCTGACGGCAGTGTGGTGTTTGTGTGGTTCAGGTTCAGTGAAAACAGCGAGGTTCAGAGACAGACAAGCAGAGGGTGGGAGGACGGCGGCGATGGAAGAAGAGAGGAGGGAGGTTAGTTAGGGCCTAGGGTTGCAGGGGCTCGTGAGGGGTAGTTTATAGGGTGGCCACGGCTGTACGGCGAGCCATCGAGCTGGGGTGGGGAAGATCATGCGGTTCTGCTGCGATCGTACAGCGAGATAGCGACAGGAGGAAGAAAAAGGACGACAGGGAAAGGAGGTGGGCCAGAAAGGTGGGCTGGGTGGTGAAAGAAAGGAGATGGGCTAGATGGGGTGGTGGGCTTGGAGAAAAAGGGTGGGCTCCCTCTCTCTTTTCCTGATTTTTCCCTTTCTCTTTTTCTTTTCTCTTCCTTTTTTTTTGTAATGAAAAGAGAGAGAGAGGAATAGAAAAGGTTTGGGGTTTTAATTTGATAAATAATTGCTATTAAGTTGCAAAACAATAATTGAAAGCAAGGTTGGTTTTTATTTCAAAATTGGAAATATTAGTTGGAATTAAAATAAGGTTTGATTTTGGGAATTGTAGAAATAAACAAAGTTTTATTTAACACATATCAAGCAAACATACCAACATTATTTGATTTAATTTGTTTGCCAAATTTTTAATATTTAAACCCATATTGGAATATGAGAAATAAGATTGATTTGAATTTTTGAATTAGTCATTAGGGTTTTAATAACAGGGAGATTTGTATTACCAAACAATTTGATTAGAGCAAATTCAACCAGTGAAAAACAATTGAGTGGTTTAGTTTTTGAAATTTTGAATTTGGAAATGTTGAGCAAGGTGTGGAAGTTTAAATTGTTTTGAGTTTTCAGTTATGATGCAACATGGTGCAATGCAATGTGATGCATATGATGCAAGCAAAAAGAAAACAAACAGGTAACACCCCAGGTGTTACAGACGACACCACTAACAAGGGATTGCGCCCTCGCAATCCACCTGCTAACCCGGGAGGGGAAAGAGGTTCGACTATCGATTCTTCGTGCTTCCAGTTGATCTCCTCGACACCACTAACAAGAGATTCTTGCTCGGAGTGACGACGATGTTCTTCCACCAGAAATCTTCCGATGATCGAACCTATTAGGTTAAAGGTTCAGAAAACGTCCACCCACGTAGGATCCTAACACTTTGAAAAATAGACCAGAGGGGAGACTCCAAAACAAATAAGATTGGGAGGGGAAATAGAACAGGGATAAGGAGAAAAACAAGAATCCTATTGAGAGGTTTTCCAAAATAGTTTAGCAGAAATAGTTTTCGACACTCTAGAAACAACGACCGTTAGCGAGGTTAACCTACAGGCTTTGCGGACCCGTTGCTTCAATAACCATTCGTATCGAAACAATATCGGGAATCGGAACCAAGGCTCTGATACCATTTGTGACGCCCCGAGATCGGGCACTATGCAGATTTCAGCATTCCCGCCAAAATCCACATAATAACCGATTCCAGGTTGCCATTTATGATAACATTACAATAGTTCACGAATATTCCACAATTACAACAGAAACAGATAGATACAAGATGACTCAAACGAGCCAGGGTTACAAGTGATACATTACAAAGATCCAAATAACAGCGGAAGGAACAAACGTCCGGCTACGGACAAGATACAAACTGGACTAAGAGTCCTGAAGATAACCGAGAGCGTCCAATCCCTGCCCAGGCCAAGCCGGAGGGATTCCCAAGCTAACGTCATCAGACTTCAAACCTGTTGACTGCAATATTGAATATGCAGTCACGAAAGAGATTCGTGGGTCAGTACGGTTAAGTACTGGCAAGGGGGATAAAACCCATACTCACAAGGTACCGGCGTAGCCAGTCATCACAAGATACAAATACTTTAGGATCAACAGAAAGGAAGGGGGGGTTATTGCAAATAAGCGACAGCAGGCTGCACTAACCAACTACAGAGATTCTATTACTTCCAACTATCAGAAAGGGGATAAGATCGAGTAATAGTAACCAACTGAAAGATAACTTCAAACAAACCCATCCTGGATCTCGCCCCTTATCCAAAGAAGCAATCCGAGGATAACTCACACAGTTGGATTAGTGATGGTCCAGATTATTGTGTCAATAAGCCTATTACTAGTCAAGTTGTTAATCATTGGGTGAAAGGTTGTTAATCATTAGGTTTAAGTTGTCCTGAGTACTTGTTAGCCAGTACTTTCACCAAGTAATCCATAACCGCGGAAAACACGGCTTCTCGAGAAGATTATCCCTGCAGGGTTGCACCAATTTGGCCGTACACGCAAGAATAACCCGCCAGATGGGATGCCTCCCACCAAGCGGGGTACTCTACACAACCAACCCTTCTTCGCATCAAGCCCAAAGCACCGCGTGCTGTGCGTGCGCGGCTAATCGAGCCCCCCGAAGAAAAGGAGGACCCTCATAGCACTGGAAGACCACGCCGCCCTAAATGCCGACTACGAAAGTTCCACCCTGGCGCCAAGGGTTCGTACCTGCATATGATGCAGCAAATGGAACACCCGAACTAGTACGGCGATTTGGACGAGATGCGAATCGAGTCAGTTGAGGGGGGCGCCCATACTCGCTTCCCACATGCGGTTAGTGCGCTCATCATGGATCAGTAGACAAGACCCTTTTCCTATTAGGGTCGACACTAGCAGGCCTCAAAACCACAAAGGGCCTCCTGCCGGTGCCTTATCATCAAATTTATTATTAAACAATAACAGTATCATGATTGATTGATTGATTAAACATTGAGCTCCCGGAACATAATAGAGTAGTAACAGAAAGTAACGGGTAACAGACTCGAGCAAAACAACCCTAAGCATGATAGTAAGACACGGGCAACAAGCAATGGTTATAGGTATGGAGGTGAGGTAATATCAAGGTTAAGGGATTCATGTGATGGGTTCGTAACAGAAACAACTACTACTAAGGCTAGCAGAACAGAACAACGGAAAGTATCGGTAACAAGTGATGAAAGGCAGCCATATGGCAGCAAGTGAGTATACTTGCCTGAGATCCCGCAAGGTAGCAGAACTTGTCGTTGCTCACATCATCTCAACGTCCTATCCGGGAAGAAGCAATGAACCTCGAACAAACATCGGATGCAACAATTACTACTACGGCAAAAGATCCAGCATGATCAAGATATGGATGCATGACAGGTTAAAGATGCATCAGAATGAACTAGTTGACATGATAAACAATTTTAATTGGACCCATATGCAATTTGAGTTGCATATGAAAAGCCCATGAATTATGGTTAGATTATTTGTTTTCCAACTAATCAACAGGTGAAGGTGGATTAGCATGATGCATGGATGAGGAAAACAACAAAATAACAACATTAGAATCAAATTAAAATAGGGTGTAGCAATTTAGAATTTTATTATCAATTTAGGGAATTTTTGGGTGCCTTAAAGGTGACACACAAATACTTGTTGTTTTCACCCATTTAAAATGTTCAAAACAAATAACAAGGTTGATATTTGAAAAGGTTATCAAATTTTAGTTGGATTACATGTTTCACATTTTGAAATTGGACTTAGGATTATTTAATTATGAATTAAACAATATTAAACAATTCTTAATTGCATTAAACAAGATTTAAATGGTTTAGGCATTTTAATTATTCAAAACAGAAAACAAAATTATATTTGAATAGGTTATTTAAAATGGTATGGAAAACATATTTTATTTGCATTTATTGGATTAATAAATAATTAGTTATGGATGTTAGAAATTAGCATTTGTAATATTTAAGTTTGAATTTTAAATACATTTGAAGTTTCCAAAACAGCACACAAATTGGATATTTGGAAAGTTTAGGAAATTTGGATCTGAAAACATATAAAGTTTTTTATTTATTGGGTTTACAGAACAAAAGATATTAAATTTTGAAGTTTTATATTCAAATTTGTTGTTTAAATGGATTTAGTAATTAATAGGAATGCGCAGAAACCTTTTGTTACGGATCTGCTCCCTACCCTAGCCGCTGCCGTGCGGGCCCAGGCCCAGGTGGCAGCCACGCAGGCGCCACGGGGCGCGGGTGGAGCCACGCAGGCCACCACGGTCAATGACCAGTGGGGCCCGCCCTTGCGCACGCGAGGAAAAAATTGGGGTTTAATTCCCCTAGCCGGGAATCGAACCCGGAACCGGTCGCTCGCGCGGATGGAACAGGACCAGCTGCGCTACGCTGAAGTTGGTGATGGTAACAGGTACGCAGACAAGGTAACGTGAACTGGCGAGGTTAACTGAAATTTGGAACAGACAGTTCCGCTCTCTGAACCTGACGAACCAGAGGCAGAACGGAGCGATCACGCCGGCGATCGCTGCGGTGGTACTCGCGGCGGCGCGAGTGGCGTGCGGGGTCGGTGTGCGGATGCGGGCGCTCGTGAGCGTGCGTGCACGTAAGGAGAGACAGGGAGGAGGAAGGGGTGGGGCGATCACCTCGTTCTGTCGATGGCGCTGCCTGACGGCAGGCAGCAGCGGGGCATCTCCCCGGCGACGGCGCGGCCCACCCCATGGCTACCAGCAAGCGGCGAGGGGGGCGGTGAGGTCCAGGAGACGCGGTGGTTCCATTTTCCTCCTCGGAGGCGCCTCGAGGTGGCCAGGGTGATCGGAGCTAGAGGAGCTAGGTGGTGCCTGACGGCAGTGTGGTGTTTGTGTGGTTCAGGTTCAGTGAAAACAGCGAGGTTCAGAGACAGACAAGCAGAGGGTGGGAGGACGGCGGCGATGGAAGAAGAGAGGAGGGAGGTTAGTTAGGGCCTAGGGTTGCAGGGGCTCGTGAGGGGTAGTTTATAGGGTGGCCACGGCTGTACGGCGAGCCATCGAGCTGGGGTGGGGAAGATCATGCGGTTCTGCTGCGATCGTACAGCGAGATAGCGACAGGAGGAAGAAAAAGGACGACAGGGAAAGGAGGTGGGCCAGAAAGGTGGGCTGGGTGGTGAAAGAAAGGAGATGGGCTAGATGGGGTGGTGGGCTTGGAGAAAAAGGGTGGGCTCCCTCTCTCTTTTCCTGATTTTTCCCTTTCTCTTTTTCTTTTCTCTTCCTTTTTTTTGTAATGAAAAGAGAGAGAGAGGAATAGAAAAGGTTTGGGGTTTTAATTTGATAAATAATTGCTATTAAGTTGCAAAACAATAATTGAAAGCAAGGTTGGTTTTTATTTCAAAATTGGAAATATTAGTTGGAATTAAAATAAGGTTTGATTTTGGGAATTGTAGAAATAAACAAAGTTTTATTTAACACATATCAAGCAAACATACCAACATTATTTGATTTAATTTGTTTGCCAAATTTTTAATATTTAAACCCATATTGGAATATGAGAAATAAGATTGATTTGAATTTTTGAATTAGTCATTAGGGTTTTAATAACAGGGAGATTTGTATTACCAAACAATTTGATTAGAGCAAATTCAACCAGTGAAAAACAATTGAGTGGTTTAGTTTTTGAAATTTTGAATTTGGAAATGTTGAGCAAGGTGTGGAAGTTTAAATTGTTTTGAGTTTTCAGTTATGATGCAACATGGTGCAATGCAATGTGATGCATATGATGCAAGCAAAAAGAAAACAAACAGGTAAGACCCCAGGTGTTACACCGTGCGTTGCAACGGGAGATAGAAAATTTTGCTTATATAGCTAAATACTCGCGTGTTGCAACGGATCTCTCTCAAATTTTGTCTTCGAATATTTCTTAGTGTGGTATGCTACTGTGCGTGATGCAACTAAGCGTACATGGTAGTCAGAGACAAGGTTGTCTCATTTTACTCTCATACGGAGTATTACTATTTTTTCAGATGCTATCCGTACTATATTAAGTCATTATACATATCGCGACGCTCTGCTTAGACATGACGTTGTGTGATGACCAATCAATTACTAAGTATTACGCATTGCTTCCTATTTTGATTTGCTCGTTAACCAATTATTCACATAATTAATCGCAAAAGATGAGGCTCTCATCTGTTGGATAAAATTCACATTAGCTCAATTAGAACTCAAAAAATCATCGTATTAGATGTCAGTTTTCTCCAAACAAAATACGTTGACAACAGGGAAAAAAAAGGATAGGCCGTACGACATGCGCTTCGTACGTCCTCTTCTATTGCTCGTTGCACCTCTCTCTTATAAAAGTTGTGATGCCGACCAGCTGGAATCGAATTGGCTGACCGCCTCAGCGGTAGGATCCTTCATCCTTTTGTCGTACTTAAATTCTTGACGAGCGGAACTGGTGTCGGTCGCGGCGGAGATCACCCTAGCGTCATGAACGCCACAGCGACATGACTGAAGGATGAGTTCATAACAATTCAAAGATTAAACGGTAAAGTTGACTGAAAGGAAGAAGATATGTGTGATGGTTATTGTACTGTACCAAACATTTGGTTTAGGTTTGATCCTTATTTCCATCAGCTACACGGGTGAATCAGTCACGCTGAGATATCTCAACTTATCCCCTTTTCAAAAAACAAAAAAAATCAGTTTATCCGATGCATCACTGACGAAATCATGAAATATGTCCACATTACTTAGTCAGTATAGATTCTAGTTTAGAGATTAATAAATAATAACCCAACTGTTATACATCTAGTGAGAAGACTTACCTTTCAATCTCCCGAACAATCAAATACATCAATTGGCTAACCTGCGGAACAAACGATTGGGATCCTACTTGTAGTGCTAGTACCGGATGGTCCAGCGGCTGGGTACCTGACAGTTGACGAAGTATGCACGACCCGGCTGCGGGCTTGAGGAGCTCGGCGGCGGCGACTCCGGCCCTGCCGCACTGGGCAGCCGGCGGCGTGGTAGCACGCATGCACAAGAATTGTCCGGTGTTCCACTAACAGCTCCAACGTCTGCACCGGTTGCGCCGGCCGCATCAGCCCGTTTCTCGCCCCCTTCCGCGTGGATCACCTCGTAGCTGCTCGCCACCAAAGTCGGTGCCGTCTTGCCGCATGACTACTTGTTCACAAGACGTTGCTAATTATTTGGAATATATAAACTACAATTCCTACCAACGTGGAAAGCCAAACTAACTTTCAAATGGGATTTTGTGTACCACGACCATGTATGCGCTGATACTTCTTACTTGAGATTTGTACGTGAGTAAGGAGCGCGAGAAGGGGAAGACGTTGCAACTATGGCTCAACATGGACGTTATGCAACTAAAATAGAGGAAATCAGTTACACGGACGGCACCACAACTGGAGATATTATAGGAGAGGATTAGCGGACGTTTCTAGTGGGATGGGATATGGGTGGCGAGAGAATTATGGGATATCTGGTTAAGATGGGACGTTAAGTGTGATTGTATTTATTTTTCTGTGCATATTGAGAAGCCTGAAGCCAAACACGGGAGTAGTAAATATTACCGTGGTGGCATGTTTGTAATTAGAGGATGTGTGTTACCGCGATGGCATTTTTGTAGATTGTTAGATGTGTGACACCGCCCCACCGCCACTGTAACCGAACCAAGAGAGAGATAAGAGGGAGCCAGCCACCGCCGGCACACGCCATCGCCGCACTGGAAGCTCTCGGATGCGTCGTCGCGATGGAGCAGGCCAGTCGTGAGGAGAGGGATCCGGCGGGAAGACTCTACGGGATAATTGAGTCCCGCCGTGGCGGGGCGTGCACAGCGGGTGTTTCTCGTGGACGACGACACCGTGCTTTCGCTCGGGATTACGATTGGAGGGAGATGGAATACGGGGCTACGTCGAGAGCCACTCAACTGTAAGGTTTGTTTGCGGATTAAACAAATGGAGATTTCAGTTTATTGTGTAAATTTTCATGGTTCAGTTTTTGCTATTGCAATTCGTATCTGTTGAAAATTATGGTATTGCAGGTACACAACTGAAGGACCATGAGTCTTGTTGAAGTGTGCTTAAAGGCTGGTCACAGGATTCATACTCGTAATCTCAATTTTAGTAAATGGGACAGTGATATCTCAACTTCTGAATTCAGCCTACATTGTGCTCTATTTGCTCGTGTTAGTACTTGTTGCGAAGCTACATGCAGAGAAGTGCATTAGGTATCAGGAATAAATTACATCATTGCAAGGCCTGGAGATAACTGCTGACGGGGAGTATTACCAAAATAGTCTTTGGGCCGCAGCGGACCTTTGCATGCTATCTTGCTGTGAGTGTCAAAATTTTAGATGGAGTCTCGTGTCTTAGACAGTCATCTTCTTCGGAGTAGTAAAGACTAATGAGAAATATCCATGTCTGACTGCATTTTAATTCTAGGTACCACTATAATGTTGCATAGTATATATTAGTACTACATATTCTTATAGTTCAGCCTTAATTTTCTTTGGAATATAGCAATTTCTTTCATTAGCGGAAATAAAAGATTACTATTTATCAATGTCGCGAAAGCAATAAAATATAGTAGTCTCATTTTCGGGTGATGTTAAATTCCATATGTTTATATTAACAGCTTACTATATCATCTATGGTGCATTCTGTTCAGATATTGTATGTACTGGTTGTCCATGAAGGCATTTGCGTTTTGTATAGAGCTTGTTCAGCGGCTGTGGATGTGGCGGTGGTAGCGCTTGCTTTGCCTTCGCTCATTGTTATTTAGCAGCTTGCTGGCATCCGTGCGATGTTTGGCTTGTGAGGTCGAGGTTTCAGTTTCAGTAGAACGTATTATAGGGTCACGGCGAGCAGTTTGTGTGGTCATTTATTTACATATGCTTTCCTATTCACAGTGGTGATGTTGGACTTCGGTGAGAAGCTTCTTTGGATGTGTATACTGGTTTAGTTCTCCCAGCCCGGCTCCTATAGATTTTGAGATAGAATGACCAACGACCGACCTTTATAACACAAAGAGAGAGTCTGTTGTCTGCTGCTTAGTGAACAATGTCAATCCGAGTTATTTCTGTTATCTCAGACATCAGTCATTGGGTGTTATTTTACGCTCAATAGTTTGTTGTGTTATGGCTTTAGCATTTTATTCCTTAAATTTACTTCTACCTTAGTAGATTATGATACGCAGTTAAGGCCATATATTCCCGGTACCAGCTTCTCAGGATTAAATTCAAGAGTGCATATGTACACTTTTATTGCTTCTGATGGTTGATGTGATTTTAAATTGGAATTTCAATTAGTTGTGGAGGTTGTATTTGTTTTGAAAAATGCACTTACATGACTTCGTCTTGTGATGGTTATGGCATGCTACATTATTTTCCCATTGAGCATCTGAAACGAGTTTATTAATTTTTAATATTGAAATGCCAGCACAGGACTGATACCACTGTTTTTTTTGTTTAATTAGATTTTGGCAGGCTATCACCGCTCTCAAGAAAGGAGACTACTTATTGAAATATGGGTGGAGGGAAGCTAAATTTCTGTCCATTTAGATTGTCCAATGTGAGATTGTTTCCATTCCCTAGCATTCTCTTTCTGAAATCCTTTGTGTTTATCTCGCTTATAAGGAATGCTCTTGGTTTCTACAGGACCGGTATGTATTGATGTGGTTTTCAGCGAAAAAGGAGAAGTATCTATAAGGCCGAGCCACGTTTCTAGGATAGTGCCCGGCGAAAGAACTATAAGTTTATTTCCCTAACAATGAAATTTTTTGTAAGTTTATCCTGTCAGATTATGTACCCATCATGATAATTTTTTGATCAACACGAGGCATTTTAAAATTATCCTGCTTTGCTGTTTGTGTTTGCTGGTAGCCTCTTAATGATGCATATATGTGAAGCAAACACCTTCTATGCAACTTCTGGGATTCTGGCAAAAGAATGCAATCCTTACTTGGAGTAGGAACAAACCCTTGCATCATCTTTCTGTGTTATGTGGTAATGTTATGGCCAGTATCCGTATGCAAGGAGGAACCCCATTAGTGGGCCTAATTAGGGGCTTAGCCCATTATCTTTCATTATATAAGAGTTGTAATAGGGTTTTCAGAATCAAGCAATAATCAGGGTTTATTATTGCCGACTCCTCAAGGAGTCGGTCTCCAACCCTAGCCGCCACCTAGCTTCTGCCGCCTCCTCCTTCCCCTCGCAATCACGGCGCAGACACGCCGTCGGTGACGCCAAGCTCTCGCCCATCCCCCCTTCCACCCCTACAACCTACGTCCCCGTCCCGGTAGACTAGCTGACTCTACCAATTTGGTATCAGATTCCTCGGTTGCGATGTCTTCGGGACTGTCCACCGCCTCCGCCGCGATCGCCTCGTCGGGCACGCCCACTACCATGGTGGCGCCGCCGGCGTCTGCGGCCCCGGCCGCGCCGGCTCGGGAGCCCGCCCCCATCCTCTCAAACCAGGAGCTCTCCACGCGCCTCCGCGAGCTGACCGAGTCGGTCTCCGACATCAAGCACGCCCTCGCCGTGCTCCTCCAGCGGACGGAGCCACCGCGGACGGATCCACCGCCGGTTTCTGCTCCGCAGAAGCAGGGGTTCCGATCACCGCGCTCAAGTTTCCGTCGTCGCCGTCTCCGCTGCCGTCGTGGGCCACCGTGCCCACGTTCGACCCCAGCCAGCCATCCGCACCATCTATGGCGCCGCCTCCGCTGCCGTCATGGGCCACCGCGCCGCCATCCGCGGGGCCGCTGTCGTCATACGGGGCCGCTGCTCGTGGGGGTCTCGCGGGGTACGCCGAGGCGTACTCGTCTCTCACCCCGCCGTCCATCCCCGCCGCGCCGGGTCGCCACGATGGCACCTTCGCGGCCGCCCACCACGGCCAACAGCCGCCCACCTACTCGCCCCCCGCCGCGATGGTCGTCACGAGGGAGCCTTCGCCGTCGCCCCGCACAGCCAGCAGCCGCCTCGCTTCACCAAGCTGGAGTTCGCCACCTACGACGGCACCGTCGATCCCCTGAACTGGCTCAACCAGTGCGACCAGTTTTTCAGGGGGCAGCCGACCCTCGCGTCCGACCGCACGTGGATCGCCTCCTACCACCTCCTCGGCACCGCCCAGACGTGGTACTACGCCCTTGAGCAGGACGAGGGTGGGATGCCTCCGTGGGAGCGCTTCCGCGACCTTTGCCTCCTCCGGTTCGGGCCTCCGATACGCGGGAGCCGACTGGCCGAGCTCGGTCGCCTTCCCTTTACCTCCTCGGTGCAGGACTTTGCCGATCGCTTCCAGACGTTGGCGTGCCATGCGCCTGGCGTCACGGCTCGCCAGCGCGCCGAGCTCTTCATCGGCGGTCTGCCGGACCACATTCGCGTCGACGTGGAGATGCGGGATTCTCAGGACCTGCAGTCGGCCATGTACTACGCCCGCGCCTTCGAGCAGCGCGCGCGGGCCATGCAGCAGGCCTTTCTAGCCAGCGACGTTCGGCCGCCCGCCCGCTCCCCACTGACACCAGCAGGCTAGGCGCCCACAACCTTGACTCATGTGGGGCACTCCGATCCAGCCTCGACGCGGCCGTTCCGTCGGCTGACCACGGCCGAACAGCTCGAGCGCCATCGTAAAGGGTTGTGCTTCAACTGCGACGAGCCCTACGTACCGGGCCACATTTGCCCACGCCTGTTCTACTTGGAAACCGTAGACGACATGGCGGCTAATGTCGTCACCGCTGGGCCGGCCGATGCGGGTGTCTCCAAGGCCGACCCCATTCCGGGATGAGTTCCGCCAACACTTTCCAGATGTTCAGCTCGAGGACGAGCTGTTTACGGAGGCGGGGAGAGATGTTATGGCTAGTATCCGTATGCAAGGAGGAAGCCCATTAGTGGGCCTAATTAGGGGCTTAGCCCATTATCTTTCATTATATAAGAGTTGTAATAGGGTTTTCAGAATCAAGCAATAATCAGGGTTTATTATTGCCGACTCCTCAAGGAGTCGGTCTCCAACCCTAGCCGCCACCTAGCTTCTGCCGCCTCCTCCTTCCCCTCGCAATCACGGCGCCTACACGCCGTCGGCGACGCCAAGCTCTCGCCCATCCTCCCTTCCACCCCTACAACCAACGTCCCTTTCCCGGTAGACTAGCTGACTCTACCAGGTAAACTAATCTGCACAGTTTGATCTGATTTTAGAACCACTTTCCCACTCCCAAGCAGTCTTATCTATTTATTAAGATTCGATCCTTGTTTGTACCAGAAAAACAAAAAGAAGTTTAGGACAACAGATGGTTGGCAAAACCACCAGAAATTCATTTGCCATGTTTATGTTCTCAGGGCCAATTGAGTTGCTCATCTTGCAGTTGAAACAAACCTACAAGCTAGATCACGATGAAAATATGAGGTGAATCACTTTTCTATAGTTTCTAGCATTTGCTTGTTTACTGCAGGTCTAGTTTTTGGTACAGTTAGCTGAATTAACACCCCCCTGACCCATCAAGTAAATAGCAGGTGAATTATTTTAATCATTACATAATTCATGCCTTAAAAACTTATTTGTAACATAATAATATCTGAGGAATTATTTTGAAAGAGAGAAACATTCTATAGTTGATTAGATCTGATTATTGATAAGTACTTTATGTCATAGTTTAAAAAATTGGACCGGTGATTGAACCAGTGAGCCTCTCAGTTAAGATTTTTATCGGTCGAACCGCTAGTTCACCGGTTCACTTTCTGGCTTTTTAAGATGTAAATAATATTTTTTTTCTCATAAATATGACAATATGTATGAAAATAATTCCATACATGGAAATATAGGGCCTCTTTGGTTCAAAGGATTTTCAAAACATAGGAATAGGAAAAACAAAGAATTGCAATGTCATGCACTTCAATTCCTACAGGATTTTAAAACATAGGAATTTTGTAAGAGATGTGTTTTGATGGCGCGCAGGAAAAAACACAGGAATTTTGCAGGAATAGGGAGAAAGAGTAGAGAGATAGAGTATGAGTGCATTGGACTTCTCAAAGGAAAAAAAATAAAAAGAGGTTGAACCTCATGTTGAGATTCCTATGGAATAGAGGGCAAAGGAATAGATTCCTTAGGAATTTGGTGGTGTCAATCCTACAATCCAAAGGCATTCATTTTTCCTATGGTTTGAAATTCTCCAGAATTCCTATGAAACTCCTTTGATCCAAAGAGGCCCATAGAGTAAAGTAGCAAGCACCAAATTCAGGAACAACAAAGCAATACAACTGTACTTTACATACACTGATATTAACCGGTGCATAGTACAAACGCACTGACATACTCATGAACCAACACTGCCAGCAAAATGTGTGGACTAATAATCTTAGAAAACATCAATGTATTGAATGTATGGTTTCCTAGAATTCAGGGAAAATCGCAAGTAAGCATTAAGACAAGATGAGCTTAATTATCTTTGCAGGTCTGGTACTCTGACGTGGTTATGTCTCTTTTTTAACATATCTTATTTTGTGTTTGTTCTTATGGGTAATTGAAAAGGAGTAAAATATCTATCTAGCGGTGTCATTGCAGATGATTGTGTATAGGTCAATTTGCTCTGTTTGGCATTGAACTACCAAGTTGGCATTGCACAAGTACCGGAAATGGCGTTTGGGGCACACACTGATCATCTATCTCAGATTCTCAAAGTTCTTGTGAGTTAATCCTTGAAATTGAATTCTACATTCAAGAAACAATAGCTTATTAATTAAAATCCTCCCTGTATGCTTTCGTTCACATTCTCACATGGTTTTTAAATTTGTTTACTCCTGGGCGAAATCTCAAACTAATAAATCTACTGAGAAGATACTATTATCCATTTGTTTTTTTTCTAAAATTATCAGGGTCATGGTTTCTTACAGAATGAGAAAAGAAGCAAGAGAGGTTACATTACTGCAGTTGCACCGGCAAGAGAAGTTATTTTTTGGTCCAGTCAAGCATTCAGTCACGTTATGCTTGCTTAGAATCACGGTGAACTGAGATATTATGTAATGTTTGGATTAGTTGATCAAGAAATATTACTTAAGTGCGGGAATTTCTGGTTTATCAATACCTAACTAAATAAATGTGCTTGGTTCCAGTATTTATTTTTCGAATCTACTTGCCGATTACTTGATAGCTAATAGGATAAAAAAAATCTCTAGGAAATAAAGGTGGTTTGTAGAAGCTTAGGTTCATGAATTTTATAGTCCCTAGACTAGCAATTTGATGAATTTGTTTCTTGAATATATTTTTATGGTATTTGTCTTGGAAAATGTATATATGCAGATGTTAATGTTAAACGAAGCAGAGATTTAATCACTTGGTCAATATTGTGTCCATGTGGTGTACTAATAACACATGAGATGCTTCTTATGTACACATGGTGATACTACCTGCTCGATGGAGGCAATCGAAAGCTACACAAATTTTGAATAAAGTTTTTATTAGAGGGTGTATTTCTCCATGATAGCAATTTTGTAGTTGACAATGTTTTTTCTATAAGACCAATATAAGAAATATGATACAGAGTATTGTATATATGCAGCATAGAAGACTACATATTTTCCTGTTAAAGATAAGTAAGGGCATAAGGCATCAATGAGATGATGATGTGTCTTTCCATGTACAACGTCTTTCCATGTACCACTACCGTCGAATAAAACATAATTGTTATGAAAAGAAGAGAGATTATTTCTATGCTTTATATAGTTATTTGCACTTACTCTATATGTAAACTCTTCAGAACTGCACATAACAGATGTCTCTAAAGGTTAAACTGAATACAGTAATGTTAAGAACTTTTTTTTCTTCTCCAAATGATTTCTTCTTTCAGGGCTATAAAAGTCTTGTGGTGTAATCTGCTTATAATGGCGTGCATTTGTTATTTGACCAAGCTTGCATTAGGTCGCCACTGCATATGTCAACCGTTCTCGGTGTTTTAACACAGGAAAACTCATGTTTTCATGCGCGCTGTATAGCATATGTTGAGGCTTGAACATACCTAGCATTTGGTCTGTCAGTTTTCACGTGCGCTGCCTGAATGTAGCTTCGAACTACCAAATTAGTTGAGTGTATTCAAATCTAAGGTTTTTGGTAGTGCAGGAAGTGCGGTTTTTTTTATCTTCCCTTTTCCTTCTTGAGGCTGAAACGTTCAATTGCAGGGAGCTACTTCCGACCACGGGGTTGTTGCCTGGAATCGAAGAAGCATCGCCCTCCTGAGCTTGCCCAAGCAGAAACGAATAGAGGCGAGGCAGACGAAGATGACTGGAGATGTCAACTAAACTGGAGTATGGGCCACGATTAGGACAGGATTTTGCCGCAGCGGACCGGCTAGGAGGCGCCCCAAGGGGTGCCCCAGCCTCTAGTTACTTGTAATAAATGCATTTCTTTAAAGACATTTTATTGCAATTAGCAAGACCATGAATGATATAATACTAAATACACATACCATAATCTCGGAACCCCATATGCATGGTTAGCAATAAAAACGAGGCTCGTTTGTTCTTCATTCTGCACCGGCCTTCAGTGTTGAGGCACAGTCGACAAGGAGCCTATAATAATAACACATTGAAATACATTATAAATTGAGCCACACAGATGTAGTGTGAAAAATCCATGTACCATTTTTCGGTGTGGAAAAGGGATGCCAGCTAGGGGCAGATTGGGAGTGCGTCCATTCATGGAACTGGAGGAGGGACAGAATATGGGGTGGGGGTTGGAGTGCTAGGGGTGGAAGGGGATGGTGGGCGCGAGGGTTGTATGCAGAGAACTTGGGGGAGGATGTGCAGACTGGGGGGTGGGGGCAGAGCACGTCGGAGCTCCGATGCTCGGGCGTGGGGGTTGCGTTGCGGCTGTGGGGAGGGGGATGGGGGGAGGTTGTCGGTGGAGGTGGATGAGTCGGAGTGGAAATTAGAAATGTGTGACTGTTGAATTCGAGTGGGAATACAAATTGTGGTTCAAAAGTTACCGGGAATGAAATTCCCCTGCCAAAACGAAAATGGTTTATTTGGACCATCTGAGCAAAACTTGGAACAGTTCAGGCCTACTCAAACCTGTGGATTAAACCAATTTTTGTGCAGATTTGAAACATGAAAAATAACAGAGATCACATTAAACTAAAATATGAGTAGAGATTAAGTTAAACTATATCATAAATTTTACTAAACTTGAACATATACCAAAGTAAAGGCAAGTACTTTGATTGATTAATCGAACAGTCTGGATTATGAGTAGAAAATTACAAACTTTCGAACATAACTTAGATCAAACTAAGCGTATTCTTTGTTCGTCTAGTCGATGACGATCACGACATACTCCATGGACCTGCATAAGGTAGACTTGGTGCCCGGCCAAAACGGATCATCGCCAGGCTCGGCCTGAGGAGGCGCTGGCGGCTGCTGCTAGATCTCCTCCATCTCATCTGTTTCCTCCTCGATAGCGGACCAATCGATGTAGCTTGAGGTGTCGGATCTCTGGGGCTTCGGCTTGATGGTGAGCTCAATCGACGCGCATGTAAGCTATTCCAGGCCCTCCTACTTCGCATCGGGCTCCTGCTTGACGGTGGGTTCAAGTGACGCGCGCATCATTTGATTGAAGCCCTCCCATTCTTCCTCGGGCTCGGGCTCCTGCTTGACGGCGGGTTCAAGTGACGCGCGCATCATCTAATCGAAGCCCTCCCTTTCTTCCTTGGGCCCGGGCTCCTGCTTGACGGCGGGTTCAAGTGACGCGCGCATCATATGATCGAAGCCCTCCCATTCTTCCTCGAGCTCAGGCTCGAGCTCTGCAACTTGTTCAAGAGCGGGTGCCGCTCCTGAATCCACGGCGGCGGGGGCATGGTCCTAGAGACGCGCACCGCCAAGTTCCACCACTGACGCGTTCGGCCATTTCGGGAGGAGCGGCACATGTCCTCGTGTCCGCGGTCAAACAGACGACACCAGTATGGCGCATTGGGCCTGTACTTAGAGTCCACCCGTAACACCGAGGGAAAACACGCCCTGCGTTATGGCAAGTGCGCGGGCAACACCCGTTCACGGTGGTGGCACGCGGACACCGTCCAAGTCGAGGTGCCACCGCCTCTTTAGGTGGCAGTTCGACGGTGCGGGTACACCGGAAGCTGCCCATTCAGATGCCATGTCTGAGTTCATGCTTGGCCGGATTGTGCGACGGCTCGAGCCTGCGTCGTGCCTTGTCTTCCGCATCTTCTCGGCTCCAGTGTTGGCAGCGGGTATGGATTTACGATCTGGACGGGTGCATACGGGACTGATGGCGGTGTGTGTGTGTGTGTGTGTGTGTTGGCGATGGGGGAACTTGCCGGTGTGGTTGTACAATGAGAGAGATTTATGGATGAGGAAGCTTCTGTGCGGCAGCCTGAACGGGGTTGGGATAAATAGGAGGTTACTTCAGACTTGATGTGTCTACTTTATTTGAGGGCAAAATTTGATGGGGTCCAAACTAACTCGGACATTCAATCTGCGGAAACAGTTTTTCGTGGACTCGAAAATATGTGTGCACGGGAGATTCGTGTTCATATGACATAACTATTGAACACAAACAAATGAATTGTCACTTTTGTACCCCTCCCCACACAAACCCAAAAAAACGGTCATAGGGGCAGGCGGATCGGGCCCACGGAGTAGTGTTCGTCATGTGTCGCCTCCCACCCCCACCGCACCAAAACAACGGGCACCACACCCAAAACAAACCAGCACCAACATTTGTGATTGAGTCGTGTTGGATGGTGTTCTATGTGATGAAACATAAAACCTTGTTGTAGCATACTTTTGGACATTTCGGTGGTGAAGCCTCCCTCCCGGACCTACCCTCACGTCGCCCGTTCGAAGCAACAAAGGAGAGCATTACAACAACTTGGGACCAATTTTTGTTTGCCATGATCATACATGCGACAAAGCTTAACACCGCAAAGATGAAGTTTCGTTATTTCGGGAACCACCCCCTTTTGCGTGTGGTTTTACTCTTGTTATATGATCATGGGTGTACTAGGAAATTAGTGCACAATTTCAATGTGCCAGTTCCATTCAGAAAGTACGTGTAGTTTTGTTTTGGGCCAAACTTTTACTGGTGTTCCGACTATATACGGACACTCCGGACTAAAACATACTTTCTGTAATACTCCTAAAAATATTCAAAATAGAGTCTGCATACGAAAATGTGAGTCCACCTACGCTTCATGTTCCTATGACATAACTATTGAGCGTAAACAAATAAATTTTCAATCTCTAGAATACGGGTAGGGCGGGGCCACAGAGTAGGGACCGGGGTTCGTAATGCATCGGAGCCCCCCCCCCCCCCGGACCCAAAGAAACCAGCACCAACATTTGTGTTCAGTCGTGTAGGATGTCGTGCTATAAGATGGCACACAATACTTGTGGCATACTTTCAGACATTTGAACGAGGTGACCGCCCCCCAAAGCCCCGCGCACCACTCGATCGAAGGAACAAAGTAGGGGATTACGACAACTTGGACTAATTATAGTTTGCCATGAAAATACGTACCACAAAGCTTAACACATGAAAGAGAAGTTTTGGTTATGGCCTGACCCCTCAAAGGTGTCCATATGACGACCCCAAAATCTAGGGGGTTTCCCTCGAGAACGTGCGATGGGGTCTTAGGAACCATCCCCTCTTGAGTGTGGATATACTATTGTTATATATGATCATGGGTGTATTAGGAAATAAATGAAGAACTTCGATGTGCCAGTTACGTTAAGAAAACACGAGTACGCGTAGTTTTGGTTGGGGCCGAAATTTACTGGAGTTCCAGAGAAATGTGGACATCCCATACTTTCTGTACTACTCCTAAAATTACTCACAATAAAGTTTGCACACGAAACCGTGACACTTTCCATGCTCCTATGACATAATATGATACTTTATTTCAAAAAACTAATCCTTCCGTTGTCGTAGAACCCACTAAATTTGTTTCAAATTAGTTGGAGTGTCCTCGTAATATTGGACCCTCCAAATGGAGCCGAACCGTGACACAGCCCCAAATCGGACCCTTCTCCGGCCAGGGTATTCTTTTGCACATATTTACGGATTTCCACACCAAAATCAAGAAATAAACATTTTCATAAACATGAACACGGGTTACATTTTGCTCCCACGTTCTGTACTTGGGACAGTTAAAATTTCGCCCCCACGTTCTGTACTTCTCCACTGTTCCACCGCGCATTCTCCCCACTGTTTGGTTTTCTATGCCGGTTCGTCTACCCTTCCCCCTTTCCGGCCGTCGCCATGGCTGACGAAGTAGCACCCATTACGCATCATCTTCCCGTTACCGCCCATAAGGCGGTAGAGATTTAGGTCGTGTACACCGATGACGTGGAAGAAGTATACCGCAACCTCTAGAAGTTCGAGGAATGGCTCACCGACGAGCCATTCAAGTTCATGGGTCTTGACTTCGAGTACACCTCCGACGAGAAAGACATCAGCATCATCCATCTGGCGATGCGCACCGATGTTCTGGTATTCCGGTTGTTAAGGTATTTTTTCCACTCTAATCCAGCCTATATATAGGATTAGAAAAATAAGGTTGGATTGAGTCCTAGATTAGCTATATATAGGAACAAGTGTACAAATTGGTACATATACAATGCATTAATTTACAAGTTTGATTAATCCTACAACTTGGTACTAGTTCATTTTACAAGTTTTAGTTGACTCTCTCAATCCTACAACTTCGTACTAGTAGCGCACTCATAAGTTCAATTTGGCTCTCAATGTGATCATGATCTCACTTTATATATTGATTATTGCAGCTGTACTATGGAGGATTTCTAGCGTATGATTGATTTCCTTACTAATAGTTGTACAAGTTTTGCTAGCATTGACATACGGGGTGACAAGAGACTGATGTACAACACCTGGAATGCTACCATTCCACCATAGTTCCATGTGGATATCAAAGAGTTGTTACATCTCAACAAAGAAAGGACCGGAATGGCTGTCCTCGCTGTAGAACTAATCCATCCCAAGTTCAGAGACATGAAAATGGAATTCCCAGAAAAGGGGCACAAATTATGGGTGCAGAAGCCACTTGACATTCTTAACATCGAGTACGTAGCTAGAGGTGCTTATGTCGCGTACGAGTTGTACCACAGGATCAGGGTAGTGAATAACAAGCAACGTCACCTCGACCCAGCACCGACGAAAATTTTCTTCCCTAGTTGTCGTACCAGAACCAGGGAGCAGGAAGCCTCTCTACCATTGAACAAGCACTGGAGGTGGCCGGATGCATGAGGTGTGACAACTTCGTGGGAGTCATGTCGCAGCACGGTCTTAGCTAGGTTTCAGTGTTTTTAGTTAATTTTGTACGTATATATGGCTATATTCGTGTGATCAAGTTTGTGTGTAATTAAGCACTATATATGATCCTCTTGTGTTATCGTACATTACAGTAGTTTAGTAACACTTTTTTTGTGTTCAGTTTATATATACCGGGTGAGCTTCAGGCTTACTATATTGAAGAAATGAAATCTTCTTGGATTCCATCGAAGAGAGGGCCACACGGCGGCGTGCGCCAGCATTATAGTCTCGTAAATTGGGGCTACACCATCGATTGCTCGCAGCGCCCTGTCCCTATCGCGATGACAAATTGGGGTTTTGCCATCGACTACACGTCGCAGAGCGTCAGAGCCCGCCCCGTCGAATTAAACATCCAAACAAAAATGTCCAAACACACAATCAAACGCCACTTTACATCTTTTTCCACCTATCTGGCCGGTCAAACAAGTCCCCAGTACAAGCTCAGAAAAAACAACAGGAACAGAGTAGCAAAAAAGCGTAGAGGATTCCCGTTGCTGTCGCCGTCTCCATCTCCGATGACAAGGGAGGATAAGCACAGGAGGCGTACCGTCCCCTCTTCTAGTATTTGTTGCCGGCGCACGACTTTTCTCCGGCGCCCGTCGACGATCCAAAAAACCCTGAGTTTTGCCCCCGCCCGTACCAGAACGTACAACTTCAAGGCCAGTCCGTCCGGACACATAATTCGATAGCAAATTCCCGCATTATCTAGATATCATTTTCCATTAACAATGCCCTAATACGTCCAAACGTATCTCCTTTTACGAACATTTTTCTTATTGTTTGCTTCTAAACTAGTGAGTTTTGGATACCACTAATACGAACTAATGCTGTTTTCAGCAGAATTACCTTGGTGTCTCATTTTTGTGCAGAAAAACCAACTTTCCGGAAATTGCCCGAAAAAGATCCCATTGAGCTTATATCACCAGAAGACTCCGAGAGATAGAAGGACATCTGGAGGGGGGAAAGGAGTGGCCCAGACCACCCCTGAGCGCGCCCCCCTAGGCCGCGCCGCCTGGTGGCGTGGGGGCCATATCCACCCCCTCGGGCTCCCTTTTCGACTACATATGCCCCGTAAATCTAAAACTTAAGGGGGTTCATCATATTCAACAGAAAAACAACAGAGCACCGCCGCCACCTCGAAAATCAACTTGGGGATCAGAAGTTCCTATTCTGGTGCCCTGCCGGGACGGGGATTGGAAGGAGATCATTGCCATCGAGACCACCACCTCATCTCCATCAACCATCCATGATTACCCTGTCCATGTGTGAGTAAAATCCGCTGTAGGCTGAGAGGGATGGAAGGGATTGGATGAGATTGATCATGTAATAATGCCAGATTGTTAGGGCATAATTCCTAGTAGCTACTGTTAGTGTTTTCTACCGTTGTTGCAACTTGTTATGTTTAATGCTTGTCACTAGGGCCCGAGTGCCATGATCTCAGATATGAACATGTTATTGTTTCATGAGTATAATTATGTTTCTTGATCCCAAAGTGACAAAATTGGGACAACCGGAGGGAATGGTTTTGAAGTGAGGATCACTGTGTTCATGGAGTGTTAATGATTTGCTCCAGTGCTTTATCAAAAGGAGCGCCTTAGTTACCAGTAGTTTCCCTTGAGGCCCCACTGCAACAGGCTGGTAGGACAAAAGATGTTGTGCAAGTTTCTCATTTCGAGCACGTATAACTATATTGGAACACATGCCTATGGTTAGCCTAGAACTTGGATGCTTTATTATTATCTGCAGTGCCCATGTTTAGATTATTACATGACCTATATCCATGCAACACCCGTTCATCCATTCCCTCTATGCCTACGGTACTCCCATCCTGCTGTTTTCCGCGATTGCTACTCCTGTTACTATTTTATTCCTGCTGTTATTTTATTACTACTGTTGCTATAAAACTGTTACCAATGATAAATTGTTGCGAGCAAGTCTACTTTCAGGTCCAGCCGAATTGAAAACTCAGTTTTAAGGCTTATAAATATTCTTTGCCTCCCCTTTTGTTGCATCAATAAATTTGGTTTTTTACTTCCCTTGAAGACTGTTGCGATCCCCTATACTTGTGGGTCATCAAGACTATTTTCTGGCGCCGTTGCCGGGGAGCATAGCTTTATTTATTTGCTCACTTGAACGTGATATTGTTTGCTGCAAGCCTTTCATCATGGGCAAGACTCGTGATGGAAAAGTTCCTATATTACCATCCACTACAAGGAGAGGTACAACTCTGAACACCTCTATTGCTCTTGATTCATCGTCTGTTATGAGTAAGCTTCTTACTCCACCACATGCTACACACACTGTTACTTATGCTAAGTCTGAAAATGCTTCTGATACTTTTGATGATGCTTCTACTGTGCTTGATGATACTGGTTCACTGGGTCCTTTCCTAGATGCTACAATTGCTAAATCCAAGCAAATTAAAAGTGCTGAAATTCTTGTTGAAAATATTGTACACCTGAGTCTATTGATGATCTTGATGAAACCTATATTGAACATAATGATGACTTTATTAAAGAATCTCAATCTAGTACTGGTGCAAGTGCTCTTAAGAGTCTTCTTGCAAGACATGCTGTGAAATATAAATCTTGTGTTGATGCTAAGTTTGCCACATCTCCCATACACATTAGAGACAAGGATTATGATTTCTCTATAGATTTATCCTATATATCTATTGTTGAGAAGAAACCTTTTTGTGGAACCGAAAGTAAAAGTTCTATGGAACACATGAATGAGCTTTCATCTTTGAGTAGTTTATTTTCTGATGATACCAAGTTGCGTACTTATTTTGTGACCAAGATCTTCCCTTTCTCATTAAAAGATGAAGCTAAAACTTTGATTAACAATCTGACACCTGGATCTATTACTAGTCCTATGGATTTGGTTAATGCTTTCTTTCAAAAATATTTTCCTGCTAGTGCCCAACATGCTGCTGTGCAGGACATCTTTAACTTTGAGAAAATTGAAGGAGAGAAATTGCCTTAATCTTGGACAAGGTTTTGCTCTTTGATAAAAGCTAGACCTGGCTATCCATTACCTAAAAATGAGCTCCTAGATATATTTTATAATGGACTAACTGTTGTGTCGTGGTGGTGTCACGGCAGATGCCATAGGATGGCTAAAGATGTGGGGACGATGGACGCTGGAGGCGCTCGGGGGGGGGGGGATCACGCAGTGGGTAGCCGCGTGAGTATGAATCTAGCACCGCAAACAACAGGATCTACCCAGGTTCAGGGCCCTCGTGTGGAGGTAAAACCCCTACTCCTGCCTTTCTCTCTTTGTATTCGTGTCTCACCGAGTAGCCACAGTACAAGTTTTTGCTTACAACCGAGTAGCTACTCTTCTCTCTAGGCAACTGTAGCCCCTCTTCGTGTCATCCCTCGCGCAGGAGGAGGCAGGGCATATACTGGTGCCCAGCCAGATACAGCCAAGATGTCGACATAGTGTGCACACTGTACACTTCCAGCTTCCCGCTGACAGCTTT
The DNA here is from genome assembly GCA_028641055.1 of Alopecurus myosuroides. Lineage (NCBI taxonomy): Eukaryota > Viridiplantae > Streptophyta > Magnoliopsida > Poales > Poaceae > Alopecurus > Alopecurus myosuroides. The sequence continues at coordinate 137,079,414 of CM054059.1, forward strand.
GCCTTCCAAGTTTGTCTCCGTGTGGAAAGTCGTTGTGCAAAACCATGAAGCTGATCTGTTATCACTGACACTGTCATGGGGTAGGCCCCCCTAACCTGCGACGCCCTACTGACACACTGGCGCGGATAAGCACTCGCTCTGCAGATGAACAGTGCCCCAGTACGGACCCAGGATACGCGGGATCCTGTGTCAGAACGGCTCCTTTGACTTCTGGCCCGAGTAGGAGACCGCCATTTCTACTCGGACCACTTCCTCTACTCGGAGGAGAATAACTTCCTTATTCTTCCTTCTGGCCATCAGCGTGTACGGCCGAGTAGCAGTCGACCGGGTAGCGAGTACCGGGTAGCCAGCTACTCTGCCGAATGTTTCTTCTGATCTTGCCCTTTGCACTTGCCTTTACCCTACTCGGGGGTAACCCCCCGACATTAGTCCCCAAAGCTGGTAGAGTCCTGCGAACTTGTTCACTGGGCTCTGCCAGCTTAAAACCAATCTTGCCTTTGAGCCTTAGGTTGCCGAGTAGAACTTCCGAGTAGCCCCCTAATTCTGGCTCAGGTCTCTTCTCTCCCGAATAGGACTATTCCTCTTCTCTGTCGCCGAGTAGAATGACTTCGCGGAATTCCTGGAGAGAATCTCGGCGTGGCAGACCAAATCCGCCTTTCCGCACTGCAACTGGGCACGTGTCATGTTCCCGTACCCCCGACGCCTCGGTGCCCGGGATATGGCAGGCCACGTGACCATCACTGCGGCCTGGGCCCACCGGCCCGTTAGGTCACATCAAGTGCAGTTATCACCCACGATCTTGACGTGGGATCGATTGCGGCCGTTACGCGCGCAAATCGCGCTGTGTGTGTTTCTAACCGGCCCACACCCCACGTCGCACGATCTCTGCGCACAACTGATCCCACTTGCGTTACTGGTAACGGCTATCCGAGGGGAGGGATAAATACCCCCTCGGTAACTCCTTTTTCCTCTTCCTGCTCCCATTCTCTCCTTGTATCTTCGCATCTCCGCCGCCACAGAGCGCTCCGCCGCTGCACATCTCACCGTGCCGCTGCTCCCTGCGACGCCGTAAGGCTAGCGATTTCCACCAAATCTCTCACGAATCCACCAAATCTCCTCTTCCTAATGGCCCGCGACGACGACGCCCGCGCCGGGTGGGCTGGATCCGAGGTCGCGGCAGACGACTGCCAGTGGCTGGTGAACACCCGCCGGGTTCCCACCGGCGTGCGCTGCAGGCCCTCGAACGGCGAGCTCGTCCCCACCCCGGAGGCGGACGAGTTCGTCGTGTTCCTCGCTCACTTCAAGCGAGGATTCGGGCTTCCCGTCTCCGACTTCTTCCGCTCCTTCCTCAACCACTTCGGCCTTCAACCGCATCATCTGCCTCCGAACGCCATCGTGATGCTCGCATACCACGCCGTGGTGTGCGAGGCGTTCTTGGGTGTGCGCCCCACGGTGCACACCTGGGCGCACTACTTCTTCTTCAGGAAGCAGAGCGTGCCCAAGCCGGGTAGCACGGAGAGCACCCGCAGCATGACCAAGACCGGCAGCGCCATGATGCTGCAACACGGCGGGACCAACCACCCGCGCATCAAGGGCCTCGACTCCGTGCGCAAGTGGCAGCGGCCGTTCTTCTACGTGAAGAACGTTGCTGTCGAAGAGGGAGCGCAGATTGTGGATCGGATCCACCTCCCCAAGTGGACGAACACGGCGCCCACCCAACAGAATTGGGGATTCAAGCCTGCACTGGAAGGCGACATCAAGCAGATCAATCAGCGCCTTGCCGAACTGAAGGATTTGGGGCTGAAGAGCGACGACCCCATCGCCTGCTGGATTTCCAGGCGAGTGCTCCCGCTGCAGCGCCGTGCGCACCTCATGTGCTACATGGGGGGCAATAGAGACTGCACACGGACGACCACGTTCGAGTTGAGCAACGCGGATGTGGCCGTTTGGGCGCGCTCGATCATGAGCACTGGCCTCACCCACAACTGGCAGTACGGCTTCGTGCCGTATAGCCGCACGAAGCCCATCGGACAGGTTAGTACTATTATGCTTTGTCTTTGCATCATGATGTCGAGTAGACGGCCTTCCAGCCTAGGATGCTTAGTATTCGCATGCTGTGCCGAGTAGAAACTCCCACTAGTATCCACTAGGATTCATGTGCTTTGTGTTTGCACGCCATGTTGAGTAGAGCACTTGCTAGTATCTGTTAGGCCTTATGTGCTCTGTGTGTGCACGCCATGCCGAGTAGAACATTTGCGCTGCTTTGTGTTTGCATCCCGCCCCGGGTAGAGTTCCTTGTATTACTCAACTGAATTGTGCTGCTTGCTTGTATTTTCAGCACCTTGACCGCCAGCTCGCTGAGAACGAGGAGCTCCTTGAGGCCAACTGGGACCCAGACCAGACGGAGGATGACGAGACCGCCTACGACACCCAGGACACCCTCTGTGTCCCTCATGCCGAATAGCATGGTAAGCACCATATTGATGCTTCCATTCGGGATTGGTCTGAGGACGATGAAGAAGGTGACTCAGCTTGCCTCTGCTGCTATGGGTAGCGCTGTCTCTTTTTCCTTTCCGCTTCTCAATCGTTGCTTCTCTATACTGCAGACGATGCTGATGCTGACGAGGAAGACGAGGACGTCCTCGACGTCAACCCGGTTGCGGTGGCCGCTCCTACCACTCGTAAGAGGACGGGTAGCCGTGCTCAAGAGCCCCCCGCCAAGAAACCGAAAGCCGAGAAGAAGAAAAAGCAGGTCTCAGGCCGAAGGCCACCTCCTTCCCGCAAAGGGTAAGTAGTTTTCCCTCTGGTTTACATCTTGTTAATGCTTCCTGGTGTTCTCCTTTCCTCCCCCTTTTCTGAACTTCTTTTTCTCTTCAGCGCTCCCTTGGACGCTGATGCTGCTGCTGCCCCCGCGAAGTCCAAAAAGAAAACACCTGTTGACCCCGAGTCGCTCATCAATCTTGATGAGGACGAGGAGGAGCCTGCCGCACGGGATAGGACGCGTGAGTCCTCTCCCGCGAAGGAAGAAGAGGAAGGCGCCAACGCCCAGGACACGGGCGCTGGCGCTCAGGACATGGACGCGGAGCAGCAGGCCCGCGCACAACCAGATGCGTAGGATGCTGCTCAAGATGAGACCCCGCCTTCTCCCCCAGCTTCCGTAGCTGGGGAGAATATTGAACAAGACACCGAGAATCAAAACCGTGCCGCCCTTGAGCGGCAGGAAGAGACCCAGGAGCAGCCGGATGCTGAGGCTGCTGCCCAAGATGATCCCGTGGTGCAGCCGCGGGCAGAAGAGCAAGAAGATGCCCCACTGGATCCCGCTGCCGAGCAGCGGGCTGAGGAAACTGTGGTGGAGCAGAACCCGCAGAGCCAAGCGCAGCCAGACGCTGCGCCGGGTAGCGAGCCCCTTGTGCCGCCTACCCAGCGGGCTGCTCCACCCACTGCACCAAGCTCTCCGCCAGCGAAGAAAGCCAAGACCGCAGCCAGCCCTCCAGCCAAGCCGAACACCAAGGAAACTGCTTCCGATGCTGCCGACAAGAAGGATGGTGCCGAGAAGAAAACCATCCATCCTGACGCCCCCGTGCGCAAGAATCCATCGCGCACCGCTGCACAAGATTTGGCCAGGATGCTGCCGCCAAAGCTACCCGTGAAGCCTCCCGCGAAAGCTGGGCAGCTCACCATCGGTGCTTCTGGCAGTTCCGCTGGCGCAGGCGCTTCAGGCAGTTCTGCTTGCGCAGGCGCAGGATCAAGCGCTCAGGATCTGCCTGGCTACCTGCCCTACATGGTGCAGACGGCCCAGCAGTATGGCATCAAGCTGACCGCGGGCGAGAAGAAAGCCGCGCTTACAAAGGGCAAGCAGGCCACGGCCGTGGACGCCAAGTTGCCGGACAAGAAGAAGAAGGCCCTCTCGATCTTCTCGCGCGAGGTCCAAGAAAGTGAGGTGCAGTCCGCGGGGCTCGAGCAGATAATCGACCGGGCAGGCTTCATAGACGCGGTCTGGGAGAGCGACCTCCTTGGCAACAAGACCTGGAATGGCTTGACCTTGGGCCCGCTGGACCATTGGCGCATCGACTGGAACAAGGCGGACATGGGCTACAATCCCATGACTATCTCGTCCGCCACTAGCACGCTGGCCGCGAAACTGTTCGTCCACCGCAAAGCTGCAGAAGATCTTGAAAAAACCTACGCCGTAAGTTTTGTTTGCTTTTTCCGAGTTGCGATTTTGCTTTTTCTCTTACTCTTCTCTTTCTCCTTAACCACCATCCAGTCTCCGAGATTCGGGCCGAGTAGACGGGTACTCAACCGAGTTGCCGTCTACTCGTCCAAATCTTCAAAACAATGTCTAACTCCCTTTCTTTCTCCTCCTTAGAATAGCCTCCTCAAGAGAACGACCCTTTACCGGCGGCTGCTCTGGAACCACTCCATCGCCAAGAGGCGTCTTGAGGCCCTGGAGGCTGAGCGCAAGACCGATGCTGAAACGGAGAAGGCGGCCCTGGATCGTGCCCTCCAGATTTCAGCACTTGAGAGTAAGCTTCTAGCTATTCGGTTACTGCGTTTTTTGTTTACACCCGTATGTGCTCTTTGCTCTAACTCCTTCTACTCTGTAGGCAAACTTGAGACGCTAACAGATGAGCACAAACACTGCCATGTCTTCGTCGAATCCGCTGAAAGCAAGATTAAGGCACTTGAAGGTAAGTTGTCGTTTTCTTGGTTATTTTACTCCCTTCTTGTGGCTACCCTGCTTACTGTGTCGCTTCTGTCCGCAGAAGAGTACAAGAAGTTCCGCGAGGAGCATCTTGACTGTCTGAAACCTGCCGAGTTGAAACAGCAGATTGCGGACCTGGAGGTAGAGTTCAAGAGTAGACATCTCACCGAGATGGAGCCGCTGCAAGTCAAACTGAAGTCCGCCCTCCAGGACGCCATAGATCTGACTGCCGAGAAGGACAAGATGGAGGCAGCCTACAAGGCCAAGCAGCGGGCTCTCGAGTTGGAGAACGAGATGCTCAAGAAGAGCAATGTGGACCTCATGAGCCAGCTGGCCGAGTTCCGCAAGGTTGAAGAGAAGCACATCGCGGATGAGGAGTCATGGAAGAGGAAGCTGCAATCGCTACTCTGCGACCTAAACAGTAAGTTCTCGCTCCTCTGCGCCTTCCTGTTTCCTTCTTTCTCTTTTCTGATAGCATTTTCAGAAATCTTCCCCGACCTCTGCTCGGCTTGCAAGCCTGCGCTATCTAAGGCACAAGAAATCCGCACCGAGAAGGGACTGCCCACGGACACCAAGGCCTCGATTGAAGATAGCTTCACAAATCTGCAGGGACAAGTTCAACGTCTGAGGAGCTTGGGCACTGATTTGGCATCCACGGCCTTCAAGCTTCATGCGTTGTTCTGGCCCCAAGAGCCTTTGCCAAGAACCATCCGCGCGCTCGCCGAGAAGCTCAACGGTGTCAAAGCCGAGTTGAAGAAATGGCGCGCATTTGGAGCTCGGGCAGGCGCCGACATGCTTCTACTCTTCATTTGCAGCTCAATACCATCCTCGAGATGCGCCAGGACTCAAAGTGGGAGAAGGATCCCGAGTGTGTGACTCGCCGTCAGGCAGACGCATATGAGATCGCCTCCTACGCGGATACCGCGCGCTTCATCGAAGGCCTCACCGAGCCTGACACGGATGCGGAAGGTGATGGTGAGGAAGAAGATGATGACGAGGAGACCGAGTCGGAGGACTTGGGCTGCTTTGAAGAGACAAGCCCCGAGAAGGGGAAAGGCAAGGCCACCGCGGGTAACGACGAAGAAGCTGAGAGCCATGATGCCACCCAGGGTGCAACTCCCGAGATGGGCTCATCTTCCGGCACGACACTTGGTGACGCGGCGCTACTCCGCGCCCAGTCCGACCCCATCTCGGTGGCCACCGCCACCTCCGATCAAGCTGCCGCCAACCCAGAAGCGCACGCTGCCAACGCCAACTTGGAGAACACCGCTACATCGAACTAGTTCTGTCCTGCAACACTTATGCCTCGAAACATTTTATCAGATCCCCGGAATGCCGGGTGCAAATGTATCAAACAATTTATCTTTCCCGTTGCTACTCAGTTTTTATTCCACTTGATGCTTTATACTTAGCAATTTGAGCAGCTTTGGCTCGTGCCGGGTTGCGTTATCATGTGAGTCCCCGAGTTGCATTTTTCATCCACTCTTCCTTTTTATCCCAGCTCTTACCTGCAACTTGTTGCTTTTTTGGTATTCGAGTCACAAGAGTTCAAAGTTGGAGTTTCAAATACTTAGCCACTTGGAAACAGTCATAGTAACGCTACCCACCACATAGCCGGAAAAGTTAACAACAAACAGTAAAAACACACTCTATTCGGTTGCCACACGCATCCTTCCCTTTGCAATTTTTCATGCGTTCATTGACTCTTTGGCTTGTTCTCTGGCTTGCCATGAAGCCGGGTTGCGGACAACAGCAGAGTTGTAGAGTGTCCGGTGAGTATAAACACACTACTTTGTATGCTTTTGAAACTCTAAGCGTAGCAACCGAGTAGACAAAGATACAACAGGATAGAAACACTTAGAACATTTTTGGACGAGGGCAGTCCCCAAGTTCAATTTCATATTGCAGAGTAGGAGTTTAACTCGGATAAAAAAATACATACACACTTTTGCTCATGAGTGAAAGCGACGAAGTAGAGCTACATTCCAGGGGCGTTTGGATTCCTCCCCAGCTTTATCCGGCCTGTTCTTCTGCGATGGTTGCGCATCTACAAGGTAGTACGCATCATTGTGTAGAGCCTTGCTCACAATGAACGGCCCTTCCCACGGAGGGGATAGCTTGTGCATCCCGGCTGTGCGCTGCACGAGCCTAAGGACCATGTCTCCTTCTCGGAAAACCCTTGGGTTCACTTTTCGGCTGTGATAGCGCCTCAGGTTTTGCTGGTAAGCAGCTGAACGTGACAGAGTAAGCTCTCTTTCTTCTTCTAGCAGGTCAACGTCATCTTCTCGAGCTTCTCTCGCCTCCGCCTCAGTGTAGAGGGTTACTCGGGGGGAGTCATGCTCTAGGTCGATTGGCAACACGGCCTCAGCCCCGTAAACCAAGAAGAATGGTGTGTAGCCGGTTGACCGGTTAGGGGTAGTCCTTAGACTCCACAACACCGTTGGCAACTCGTCTAGCCAACACCCTGGTGTTTTCAGCAGCGGCTCAATCAGCCTAGGCTTTATGCCTGCAAGCACCATGCCATTTTCTCTTTCCACCTGCCCATTGGACGCGGGATGCGCGACAGACGCGACATCTAGCCGGATATGCTTATCTCTGCAGAATCTCACCATGGCTCCCTCAGCAAAGTTAGTGCCGTTATCTGTGATAATGCTGTGCGGGTAGCCGTATCTCAGGATCACATCCTTCGGGAAACTCACAGCAGTAGCTCCATCACACTTCCGAATAGGCTTCACTTCAATCCACTTGGTGAATTTATCAACCATGACCAAAATGTGTGTCATGTTGCCTCTAGCCGGTTTGAAGGGACCAACCAGATCAAGACACCAAACAGCAAATGGACAAGTGATGGGAATTGTTTTCAACTCGGAAGCAGGCATGTGGATCTTACTTGCGAATCTCTGGCAGCCATTGCATTTCCTCACGATATCTTCAGCTTGCTTCAAAGCAGTGAGCCAGAAGAAGCCATGCCGAAAAGCCTTCTTGACTAGAGCCCGAGAAGAGGCGTGATGCCCGCACTCCCCTTGGTGTATTTCCACCAGAATCTCTTCTCCTTCTTCCGGTTCCACACAACGTTGCAATACGCCGGTGGCACTTCTTTTATGCAGCACTTCTCTGAAGATGGTGTAGCCCTTGGATCTTCTCTGAATCTTCCTTGCGGTAACCTCATCATCTGGTAGGGTGCCGTCCTTTAGAAAGGATAATATGGGCATGGCCCAACTCGGCGTCTCCGTGCGGGAAACACTGGTTCGTCCACTTCCATTGGGACAACCACTGCTGCGTCTTTTTCTGGGTTGGGGTTGACTCTCTGCAGCCCCGAACGGTTTGCAAGGACTTCTTCAAGGAATGCGACAATCCCCGAGCTGAGAGGGGCAGTCCCCGAGTAAGGAGGAGGAGTCCCCGAGTAAGGAGGAGCAGTCCCCGAGTAAGGAGGGGCAGTCCCCGGGTTGCAGGCGCCAGTCCCCGGGATGGAGACTGCAGTCCCCGGGTCCTCTTTTGCACCTTCCCAGTCAATCTCCATTGGAACTGCTTCTTCATTAGGCAGAGAAGGGACGAAAATGGATTTCGAGTTGGGGGTGGCTTGATGGATGGCTTTCTCAAATGCTCCAAGGCAATCCCAGCCGGGATGTACTGCCGAGAAGACCCCAACTTGGACAACTCATCAGCTGCTTCATTCTCTGCTCGGTGAATGTGTTGGAACTCGGAACCTTCAAAGAAGCCTGTCATGGTTTCGACCAGGAAGCGGTATGACGCCATGTTGGCATCCAGAGCATCCCAAGTGCCAGAAACCTGCTGCACAACCAGATCCGAGTCGCCATAGCATATGATGCGCTGTACACCAACTTCCCTTGCTACCTTCAAGCCGTGTACCACGACCTCGTACTCTGCCACATTGTTGGATGCCTTGAAGTGGATTTGCAGCACGTACTTGAGTTGATCTCGCTTGGGTGACGTAAGCACCACGCCAGCACCAAGGCCCTCCTTCATCTTGGAGCCATCAAAGTGCATCTTCCAGTAGTTGGATACCGGAGTAGGAGGCTTAGACTGCACCTCAGCCCAATCCCAAGGAATTCCGCCAGGATCTGAGACTTGATGGCTTCTCTTCTCGCATACGCGGGAGCGTACGCGGCCAGCTCGATTGCCCACTTGGCTACTATGCCACTCGCTTCCTTGTTGCCCATGATATCCGAGATGGGAGCTGAGCTCACCACTGTGATAGGATGTTCTTGGAAATAATGCTTCAGCTTCTTGGCGCCCAGATACACGCCGTAAGTCATCTTCTGGTAGTGCGGGTAGTTCTGCTTGGAGCTGGACAATACTTCACTGAGCTAGTACACCGGCCGCTGCACACTTTTGCCTTCCTCTTCTCGCTCCACCACAATCACCATGCTGACTACCCGGTTGGTAGCGGCAATGTATAGCAGCATTGGCTCCTTGGGTAGCGGACTAGCCAACATGGGAGCTGACGAAGACATAGATCTTGGACCCTGCGGGTAAGGACACCCCCTCTCAGGCCCAGTGTCAAGGCCCAAGAAGAGGCGCCCTTGGAAGACTCCAGAAGGCCCACCAGAAGCCCACCCGCACTAAACTTGCGGGTTAAGTTAGGTAGTTTTGTAACCGACCTAGCTAGAGTTTGAACCCTCTCCGGGTAGGACTCGAGACCTGGCCATCTATATAAGGCCAGGAGAGCCCTCAAGGAGAGGACCAAGCAATACCGCACGACCAAAAAGCCTCGGAACTCGAGATCTACTCTCGATTCGAGCAACCTGTAACCGATCTAATCATCCAATACAGATCGACAAGAGGCAGGAGTAAGGGTTTTACCTCTACGAGGGCCCCAAACCTGGGTAAATCTCGCCCCCTGTCTAGCCGACGATCTCACCAGCGCCCATGAGTTCTCCTAATCGAAACCCGATAGGGTCACCTAAGGGACTTGTCGAGTCAGGGATTCGACAATTGGCGCCGTCCGTGGGATACGCGGGCGCTGGATCACCGGCATCTTCGGCTTCATCGACATCCAACTCCCGTTGGAAACCAACGACTACGGCTCCGAACAATCCTATACGGATCGGATCTGTCGTGGTCACGCCTCACTCGCCGGAATCTCGCCCGGCGTTCGAGGAACTGGAGAAGAGCGTCACCCTGACGTTCGGGAGCTTCAACTTCATGGCGAACAGAGACGGGATCCTCCACTTTTCAGATGAATCTGAAACCGAATCTGGAACCGCCAACTCGCGCTTTCCTACAGGGAAAAGCGACGAGTCCATCCGCTACAACGCAGTCGACTACCACACCCTCTCGACAGAGGAACCCTCTCGGGTGCGGAGAGCTTTCCGATCTACGCCTAGGACACACGGACCACAACTGGCCCAAGTCTGCATGGCAGGGTCGGAACAGCCCTCGGAAACTGAATATAGCGCGACCGAGCGCGATATAATCGGCGTTTCGCGGGAAGCCTGGAAAAGAGCCAAGGAATCCATGCGAAAGAGCCAGCCGCCTGCGGCGGGAGCCACACAGGAAGACCTAACCGCCTACCACTATCACCTAGTGAGGGCGGCCTCAAACATCAAGGATGCCCGAGCAGATCTAGCCCGTCGCAGGAGAGCGGCGGATGAATCAAGCCAACGTCGAGCCGAGCTATCCCACGCACCTTCAGTCGGTACCCGACCTAGGGGGAAGGGACCCGCAGCGTCGACGAGGAC